>OY660871.1:852500-2052500 GCA_962446985.1 Xyrichtys novacula | reverse complement strand
CTCTCAACCTGGTGCAGGTAAACACACATCCACTGCAGGCTTATCATTGTGTTCAAGGTTCAGGTCCTAAGGTGTTTCCTGTCCTGTGGTGTCCCAGGTGTCTTTTGCGCCCTCGCCCCCAAGTCTGTCCAACAGGAAGTGGTACGGGAACCTGTTCAGTACCATGCCATCAGACCGAGCCCTGAACCAGGCCACGGTGAAGCTGCTGCAGCGCTTCAGGTGGAGCAGAGTGGGTGTGATCACACAGGAGGGACCCCGACTCTCAGAGGTCTCAGCAGCTCCACCTTCAGGCCAAACCCTCAGCTTTCACTCGAACCCTCTGGGTTCCAGCTCCATCCTGCTCCTGTTGTCTTTGTTGAGCATCATGTCTGTTTCTGTGTCCACAGATGAAGAAGGACCTGATGAGGCAGCTGCTGAAGGCCGAGGTCAACGTCCTCTTCTCAGAGAGTCCCTCTGCAGATGTCTGCAGCAGCTTGAGGAGGCTGAAGGTACCGCAGAGTTCCCTCTGACTCACATGAAGCCGATCAATCAGATCAATCAGATCATTGATGTGACCTCTGACCTAAAGATAGATTCAGGGTTAAAGTAAAGACCTTCATTTCTGCAGGAGACAGACGTCCGGATCATCATTGGACAGTTTGAAGAGGACTCTGTCTCCGAGGTCTTCTGCTGTGTAAGTTTACCCTGTTATTTTGAGGATACTGGTTTGAGTGCACCTTGGACTTAGAAACCGGTTTGGAGACCAGGTTCTGGAGTTTGGAAAGTGAAGTATAGTCCCATTCTGGGCTGATAAAGGATTTCAGACAGGTGGTCCCTGTCCTCCACATAAAGAAGGATGTCCCAATAACATTTAAAGGGATATTCCAGTGTAAAATTAATTTAGGGTCAAACACACTGTAACACTGAATTTTGCCGACTGCTTACTTCTCTAGTTATACCAACTTTAGTAACGACCGCAGGATAGCGATACACAGCAGTCGGGTGAGGATGCCAGTGAAGCTAACACTACACTGACATCCTCCAGTTCAACTTCATATCGACTCAGGCACTACATGGTCTGAACAAATGACAGACTGAAAAGTTTACGAAGTGAAATTAAACAATAACTTTTCCATTTACTTCTTTGCTCGTCTTCTCGCCATCGTCTTCCGGTGTTTTTCGATTGTAAAACACCGGTGCATCATCATGATTGGTCCCTGGCAGCTCACTTCCAGTTTGTTTGGTTTAAACTTTTTTTCTTTTTTTTTGAACCGCTACTTTTTTGTGTGTCGTTCACTTCCGTTGTGCCTTTTTTTTAATCTGCACCGTTTCTTTTTTTTTTTGCATCAGTAACTTCCATTGTGACTTCTCTTTTTTTCTGCATTCTTTTTTATTTGCAGCAGTGGCTGTTCTCAGCCACCGTACTTGTTAGAGGTCTTCAAACACCTAAACCTTCCTGTGAATAAGAACAAAGCTCTGCTGAGTTTAGACCTGATTTTACATGAAATGTTCTTTTATTTGGATTATGAATCAGAGTAGAGTCCACTTACTGTTCAGAAGTCCAGGACCTGGACCTTCAAGAACATGTGTCTCCCTCTCAGGCTTACAGACTGAACCTGTTTGGACCACGGTATCAGTGGGTGGTGATGGACGGGGGCACAGTGGGGTGGAGACTGGGCTGGCAGGTTTCTGGATGTATGGTGGACAGTCTGCTGATGGCCGCAGACGGCACCATCAGGCTGCAGATGAGAGGTCTGGGCAGCTCCAACACCGCCGGGATCTCTGGACAGGTCAGAACCTTCAGACACACGTCAGCTCAGTTCTGTCTGTTCTTGTGGTCCAGGTCTTAATCAGACCTCCTGCTGTGTCTTCATAGACCCCTCAGGAATACCAGGACTCTTACCTTAGGGAGCTGGCTCAGGAGGGGTCAAAGGTCAGCTCCCTCCACAGCTTCGCCTATGATGCGATGTGGGTGTTGGCTAAAGCGCTGAGTCAGGTGATGGAGGCGGTGAAGAACAAAGAGAGATACAGCCCACAGAGGAACATCAGCGTTAGTCCAGAGGAGGTCCACAAAATGCTGCTGGAGGCTGTGAGGAGCACTCAGTTTGAAGGAGTCACTGTGAGAAACACACGCACACACACACACACACACACACACACACACACACACACACACACACACTAGGGATGTGCATCTCCATTACTGTGGCGATTAGATACCCATCTCGATGCACTGCCAACGATACTATATAATTTGCGATACATTGAATCCCTGCCAATGCGATACTCCGCGATTCACCCCTGTCCTCGATACGATACGATTCACCTTCCATCCCAATTCGATACGATATGATTCACCCCTCATCCCAATACATTAATTTTATCTCACTTATACTTTTGTATGTACATATTTACAACTTGTGTTTACATTTTCTGCATTCAAATTTTTACATTGAGCAAGTTTGACTTTTGAATAGTGAAGAAATTAATACATTTTTCAAATCCGATTTTGGTTTTTTGAGTGTTTTGTGACTTTCTCGTTCTCACCCATGTTGCTGTTTGCCTCCTGCACTCCGGTAGCAGCGATTTTCATGACATCGATACCATGTTCTTTCAAGTGAGTGGCCATATTTGTCGTGCTGCCATTGTGAGGTTTAGAGGCACGGCATTCTTTACAAATAACGTGCGTCTTGTCAAGTTTACCATCTCTCTTGTAAAATCCAAAATACTTCCAAACGTTGGATTTGAACATTTGCGGAGCATTAAAAATCTCTTCTTCTGCAGCGTTGCTGCTTCCCTCCGCCATGATTACTGAAGAGTGTGCGCGCGCACGGCTTCCGTCCGTCTTCAAAACAAATCACGAAATGGTGATGGTGCATTCAAGATGCCTCGGAAACATGATAGAATGCAGTACAACATGGTGCAACTGATGCAACTGTGAAGATTACCGATACAGACACGCAGTGAACGAAGCATCACGAATTTCAGCCGTCATTGTACCGATACACACTGAATAAATCGATGCACTCGCATCCCTCACGACCACGATCCATATCGATTAATCTCCACATCCCTAACACACACACACACACACACACACACACACACACACACACACACACACACAAAAAGCCTACATTAAACTGAAAATGTCCTCAGCTCTTCTTTCACCAACCCTCTGTAGACCTTTGTGAACCCAGCAGACCAGGTTCTGGAGTCTGACAGTCAAATCTTCTCCCTGATAGAGGATTTCAGTAGCTCCACAGTTCAGGGTCTCCTTGGTCTTGTGTTTGTGGTCCTGATTCCTCATTGTAAGTTTTTGTATCTGAAAGTCTCAATGAATCCTTCAGGGTCCAGTTTTCTACAGAAACGGGGAAAGAATGACGTCCATCGAGCTGATCCAGCTTCAAGGTGCTTCAAACTTCTTTAACTGCAGTCTAGACGCTCATGTGTTGATATGTTTCTGTGTTCATGAAGGCCTTGTGTGTGCGTGTGCGTGTGTGCGTGTGTGTGTGTGTGTGCGTGCGTGTGTGCGTGCGTGCGTGCGTGTGTGTGTGTCTCAGGCAGCAGTGGTGTGTCTGTCGGAGAGTTCAGCACGTCCACTCAGCAGCTGCGAATCATGAACAACTTGCTGAAGTTCAAAGGTAAAACCGTGAACTCCCCCCCGACACACACACACATTATAGACCTGCCCTAGAATGGATTTAGGGCAGGTTTATCTTTCTCTCTGCAGGTCCAGCACCAGTCAGAGACCGGACTCTGGTCCTGGATCAGTGGCAGCACGTCAGCCTCCTCCTGTACAGCATCATCTCGTCGGCTGCAGCGGTGGCCATCGTCATCACGGCGACCGTCCTCTGCTTCACCTGCTGCAGCCAGAAGCTCAGGTACAGCTGCTGCAGATCCACCTCAGGGTCTCAGGGTTGATCTTTGAACTGGACCTGTTTTGACACACTACTTTGGGGAGAAGATCAAAACCGTTTATAATCCTTCAGACTCCAGGTGCCAGGTGACATGCTAAAGAAAATGACGGCAGCTGCTGCTGATGTCCTCACTCTGCAGGCTGCTGAGGTGGAGCGGTGGATCCCGGGACGAGCTGCTGCTGCTGGGCATCCTGCTCTCCTCCTCTTCGGTCCTGGTCTCTGGTTTGGATGAGGCTCTGCTGTCTGACCAGGTCTACCAGATCCTCTGCTCTGTGAGTGCAGAAAGCTGCATCAAAAGATAAAAACACTAACCAAATAAACTCATGAGGACTTCACAAGTGCAGTTTGAAGATACTCATCCAATCATGTTGTCTGCATTTGGTTCTGCAGGCCCATCTGTGGACTCTCTGCATTGGACACTCTGTGGGTTTTGCTGCACTGTTCACCCGAACATGGCGGGTTTTTTCCCTCTACAGGACTAAGCGGACGGTAAACAGGACCAGAAGAGTCTCTTTTACACTTAAAAAGTCGGTTTTCACTTTAAAATAACGTTTGTCTCAATGTTTCCGCAGCCGACCCGTCTGCAGCAGACTGGTTTGGTGGTGCTCTGGCTGGTTCTGCTGGATACGTTCGTTTTGGTCTCCTGGCAAATCCTGGACCCCCTCAAAAAGGTGGTGCTGCAGCAGAGTTTACAGGTAACAAGAAGCAACAGTGTTTCAGAATGAGGCCTGGTTAAACACAGTTCCACAAGTGTCCACTAGGGGCTGGCTCCATTAGATCTCATGTTAAAATTGTCACTTTGAGCCGACTTAAAGGTGGGGTAGTCAGGATCTGAGGAACTCTCAGTTTTTGGTGAGAAATCTTGAATGTAAACCCTAAACCCTCAACCAGTTTTCCCCTCAGCTCCTCCTCTCCCCTCCCTTTCTGCTACGGCAAGCTCCGCCCACAAACAGACGCTCCTGCTCGCTCGGATCGTTCCAATTCAATTCAGATATAATGCAGATAAATACTTCAGATTGTTACAAATGGGGCCCAGTACTTTCTGGTTGGTTTCTACAGTCCGATATTGTGGCACGCTAACTTTGTTTGGGCTCGTGAACAACACAGGGGAGCAGCGTTCGCTTCACAACCAATCAGGTCGGGGAGGCGGAGAGCGGCTTTGTTTACAGTCAGAAAGAGCGGGCCACTCAAAAATGTTAAAATGTTGACTACACAGACATAAGAGAACACAGAGATATAGTTATATTTCCAAATGTCATCAATAACTAACAACTATTGACTGATATTAAAAGATTTTTTGTACATATACCAAAAAAAAAAAGATGCTTTTTTAACAGATTCCTGCCTACCCCACCTTTAATTGACCCATAACAAACATCTATATTTGTGCAGCTCATGTATTCATTCATACATAAAACTGTAAAGGGGAGGTTATACTTTTATAGGACATCAGATTTGATCAAATTGCAGGACAGCAGACAGTCTGCTTGGCTTGACCCAGGAAATACCTGAACAAGAATACAGGTACAAACACCAGGATGAGGGATCTCAGCAGACAGGTGCTGCCTTTGTTGCTGTTTGTAAACAGAAAGTGAGAGTTTTTTTATATAATTAAAGCTGCAAAGGAAGCCGATGGAGTGCGATAGGGCAGCAGAGGGACCTGTGCTCTTCTGGGTTAGGGTTGAACAGAAGAAGAGCTGTTGCATGTTGGATCATCTGCAGAATTGTGAGCATTGAGAAGGGCTATCAGTCAGGAGCTACCCTAATCAGCGTGAGATATTAAAAGAGCCTGATAAGCAGGGGACCGAGCACTGATCCTTGAGGGACCCCTGATGATGGGCAATTTGGTCTGAACCCTTTTCCTCTTCATGAGACTCAAATAGATCCCCCTTTGAGGTGGGACAAGAACCACTGGAGGGCAGATCCAGAGATACCCAGGTCAGTGAGTGTGGAGTAAGACCCCAAAGGACAATGATAAGTTCAGGGTTGAGTATGGTCAGAATGATAAGCACTGGGTTTGATGGGACTGGGTCCAGTGGACAGATCGTCGGTCTTTGGTCAAGCAGAAGACTGGAGACTTCGTCTTTGCTCAATGGAGTGAATGAACTCAGTAAGGCACCAGGAGTCGGAGTCTGTGGGCTGAGCTGGTCAGGCCCTGAAACTCAGGTACTGATGGTAGAACTGTTATCAGTAAAAGTCAACATGGTGGAGGGACCAGGAGCAGGACCAGAAACCGTTTCCACGAATCTGTGTCCGCTCTGATTAAAGGCTGTTTCTGTTGATTTTCATCCCTCTGTCTGAAGTCCTGAGCCGGTATTTCCTCTCTGGGACTGGGAGGGGGTCTGTGGGCCAACTGTGACACCAGAGGGCAGAGTCTCCTCAGAGAGGAGGTGAGAGGAGAGCAGAGTTAAAGAGGAGTCAGAGCAGCAGCTTCACTCAGACCTCCTGTGGGGTTTCTATCACACAGGCAGACCTTCAGGGTGGTACCGAGGAGCTTTCTGGAGTTTTAGTGCGTTTGTGAAAAGAGGGCTTTAAATCCAGGACTGCTGTTCTCGCCGTTATCTGATCTCTGATCTGTTTTTCCTCTTTTTGAGTTTGACTACTTGTTGTTTTTCCTTCCTCTCTGCTCTTTGTAAACTCATTTTTTTGTTGTTATTATTTGATCCAAACTCTCCTCTGTTTCTTTTTCTGTCAGAGTGATTCTTCTGATCAAGACGTCCTCGTCCGGCTCTTCTCTGAGCGCTGCAGCAGCATCAACACTGACCTGTGGCTCACTGCTGTCTATGGTTACAAAGGCCCCCTGCTGGTTAGTATGGGAACTACAAACTCTGAACAAAGCTCAGCATCCAATCAATCAGTTTTTCTGCTCTTTGTTGTCAAATGTGGAGACAAAGCCTTCATCAGCTCTGAGACATGAATATATTAAACTTCTAGGAGGTCATGAAAACAAGAATAGCTTAGAAACAATCAGGAAGCAGAAATCTCAACAACAGGAACAAGTTCAATACACTTGTTTCTGTCTGTAATTCGAACCCTAGACAGAGGGAGATGATTAGAGTCCAACGTTTGTGTTTAGGGTCTGGGCTGTTTCGTGGCGTGGAGCATCAGATCTTCACAGGTGGATCATCCTGCCATCAACAGCAAGCAGCTGTCTCTGAGTGTGTTCGCTGTGACCGTGTTCAGCGTGTCCGGAGTGTCGGGATCTATGCTGACGTCCCACAATCCACCTGTTCACTTCTGTGTGATCAACAGCCTCGTCCTCTGCTGCAACATCTTCACGCTGAGCTGCATGTTCGGACCGAAGGTCAGCAAAACAGACGTGCAGATGTGACAGCAAAAAGACCAGCTCTATGTAAGATTCATTTCTGTCTCTCTGCAGTTTGTGTACGTGTTTCACCACAGCGGTGAGCTGCAGCAGCCGTCAGAGCTTCAGACTGTAGAGAAGGAAGAAGAAGAGCAGCTGAGGAGGTTCAACCGGCAACTGAAGGGTCAGACACAGTTGGTGAGGACACAGAAACCTCACCTGACACACCTGAGAGAAGCAACGTTAATAACCTCCAAACAACCAAACAGGTCAAAAGTTCTGATAGAGGAACAACCAAACAGGTCCAAAGTTGTAATGCTTAACAAACATCTGGAGGAACATCTCCAACTAATGAGGTGTATGTCCAACAGTTTAGTCACATGACTGGGTCGAAAAAGGACCAAAACCAAGACTGGATGGTCCTGATGGTCCTCAGGCAAAACGTCCCAAGTTAGTCCAGTTGTACTTTTAACAAAGAATTGGAAATCATAGATGTCGCATCCTCTAATGAGGTTTAGACTAAATCATGGCAGAGGAGACCAGATAGAACCAGGATCCAGAAAAGATGCTTCATCCAGAGTATTGGTGAAAAACCATGTTTGTTGTGTTTTTCTGCAGCTGGATGTAGAAATAGAAACCATCACCATGCAGCTCGGTGAGGATGAGTCAGCTGATTCGGACCTGAAGTGTCAAAACACGACAACAAGAGGGAGAAACAACAATGGTAAACACAAGCAGGAAGCTCTCCTCTTCAGGGTGTTTTTAGTGTATTAATGGACTCTACAAAGACCAGCAGGTCTGACTCTTAACTCTCATGTTGTGATAAAAGGAGTCCCCTTTACTCTCTTTCTTTATCAGCTGTTTTCTGTTGGCAGGTGACGCCAGGTCCGTGGTGTCGGCTCTGATCTGTTCTGAGGACGTAAACCCAGAGAAACCTCTGAGTCCAGACGACATCAACTCTCCTGAACAGTGAGTCCAACACAGACACAGAGAGGGAGACAGATTTACCCAGAATTTCCACCGCATCTGGAACGGCTCCAATCTGGAACAGCGGCAAATTTCACCGTCCGCCACTTCCTACCGGACCTGTTTGTGAGGCGAATTTCGTGGCGAATTACGGACAGCAGGAATCCGCAAGAACGTACAAGAACCCGCGGATCCACGTTCAATCGCGCGATAACGAGTTGTCTCTATAAAGACAGACACATATAAGCAGTAGATTGTGTCCTTCCAGAGGAAGAAATCTACTTCTAGACTTCTAGAATTAGCATCTCCTCATCCATGGTGTCATCGGGGTGAAATGACGTCTGAAAACCTTTCACTTGTTCCTCTCTGCCCGTTTGCATGATGTGAAATACAATCCTCCTGAATCACAGAGTTTTTTATTTTGAAAAGAAGCAGGATGTTTTATTTTGTGTCTGTACTTCCTTTCCAGCACGGATTAATCTGTGCTGAGACTGTGCTCCACCGGACTGTGGAGTCTGACAATCCGCAGTCGAACAGAAAGAAGCCAGTGGAAATTGACACGTTAACTTGAATGGTTACAATCAGATACGATCGGCGGACACAGCCTTTTCATAGCCATTCTGGATGCGGTGAAAATTGGGGGTTAGTCTATTTACAGCCATGAAGGAAGGAAGCCAGTGAGCGCCTCCTGGTGGTTTCTCTCTGAACAGGGGTCGGCAACCTTAAACACTCAAAGAGCCACTTGGACCAGTTTCCCACAGAAAAGAAAACACAGGGAGCCACAAAACCTCTTTGACATCTAAAATAAAGATAACATTGCATATATCTTTTTTTTTTTTTTACCTTTATACAAAGTATATAAAAAACTGTAGCGAGTTGCATTTATGAAATAAATGAACTATTTCGGCGAGTGTCTGTCTTCTTCTGTAGTTAAGCCGCAAGATATCAAAATCTACCCGGATACAGCAATGCTGCTTTTTGATTGGCTGTTCAGTAGATATACTTTATTTGATTGGCTTGTGCGTGGCACGCAGCTTCTGAACTCTCGGAGAAACTCAGCTGATTTCCCCCAGTTCCATAGTTGAAGAAGTGCAACTTGGTGGACATCACCGTGTTCATTTAAATGCGTGAGAAGTACAATGTGTGGTGTGTGAGCGTGTGAACGAGTGGGAATGCGTGTGTCATACGCTGAATGCGTGAGACTTGAGAGCCCTGTGCTCACGCATCATCGATGTACTCCCGAGCCATGCAAAACGGTCTTTGCAAATGTTGCACTGAACGCCTTCCTTTTCAGTCTTGGTGAAGTTTTCCCACACCACTGATGTTTTAGGTCGGGATTTGGGTTGGGTTGTGTCCATGTTTTTCTCAGCCGCTGCCTCGGCCATGGCTGTTTCTTTTCTGTGCGTCCTGCTGATGTTTACATGCCGGTGTCCATGGACATATATAAAGACCCGACAAATCGATTACAGAATTTGATGGCAACGGATTTTTTCGTCACGACGAATCTACTTAATCGATTCGTTGTTGCAGCCTTAATAGTTTATTTAATGTTACAAGAGCATTATAATCTTTGAATTTAGAATTACAAAAAAAATAATAATAATAAAATAAAATAAAATGCAATTAAGTATTTATTATTTATTTTCCAAATCCATTGGGAACCGCAGCTTAGGGAAGAAAGAGCCGCATGCGGCTCCAGAGCCGCGGGTTGCCGACCCCTGTCTCTGAAGGTTGTGAAAACTCCAGCTGAGCTGATTTGTTTGGTTCATTAAACCCGTCTTGTGTGTTTTCTGTCAGCGTGGGGCGCCGTCTCTCCATCCAGCTGCCCATCCTCCATCACTCCTACCTGCCCGTCATCGGGGGCGTCAGCGCCAGCAGCTCCAGCCTGTTTGGCAGCCGGGAGGCCTTCGTCCACCACGACCTGCTGACCACAACCACATCCTGATCAGACTTTGTATTAACTTTATTGAACATGTTTTAAAACACAAACTCTAAACCTCAATTTTTACAGTAATACATCAGAGATAAATGAAGAGGTAACGAGCCGCAATGGTAAACTTTAGTACGTAGATACCTGAGGCTCATTAAAAACTTTTTATTTTTAAACTTTTTTATACTGTTTTAAAATCTGAAACTTCAAACACAGAGGAGGTGGAGGTTCACCATCCGTGTGACTGCTTTAGTTAGTTTACCATGTTTGAAACGCAGAATAACATTTGTATTTTGTTGTACCTGCTCAGAGCTGAAGCCGTTCCTGCAAAGACCTGGGACCGTATAAACAGGAAGAACTGAGCCGACTGTGTTTTTTTAAAACTGTGTCTTACTTTGATTTTTCAATTAAAGTCTTTTATAACCAGAGTTTTCCTGAAATGAAATCATTAACGGGTCGTGTGTTTCCTCTTTTTGTCTGTTTGCTCTTTGGAATCATCTAAATATAGTTGTCAGAGGGTTTTCTCCAGAGTTAGAAATCCTTGTAAACATGACCTTTCACCCTCAGAGGAAGGCAGCAGCAAACAGAGAAACTTGGTCCAAGGTGATTCTAAACAAACTGCTTTAATCGCTGCTCCGTGTTTTTATTCGTTCAGGTCATGATGAAGTTTGAGTCGACTTTCAATTGTCGACTTGAGTTTCAGAATCAGACCGAGAGCTCTGCAGATACAGTCTGTCTGGGGATTCCCTGAAACCCCCTGAGGACACTAAAACTTCCCCCAGTGGAATAACAAGTAGTAGAGATCTGATAGGCCATCCCGGGGGCCGCCCTGAAACCCCAGACCATTGGCTGTGTGCCCTGTCAGAGAGCCAATTGAGATGAAGTATTTAGGTGGAGTTTGACGGGCTGCCTGTGGTTTTCCTTTGTTTCAAACTGAAGGAAAGTACACAGAGAAAATGAAAACACTTTCACTTCTCTTCTGAGAGGCAGACCTGCACGCAAGTCCAGAGTTCACTTCAGGCCAGAGTGAGGTCCCTGAATTTAACCAGGAAGACTCTGAAATGATCACCTCTGCCTGCAGAGCAGCTTTGTTTTCAGGCTTCATTAATGTAAAATTATAGTTTTAAATGTTTCTGTGTGATTATTATTTCAGCTGAGGGTCTAATTACTGACAAATCGGATTTGATGATATTCCAGGTGAACAGAGTCAAAACATCACAATCACTACTACAAATAGAGACATGATCTATTACTTTGGTGGGCTGGTAGAAAGAATCAGAGTCTCTGTGCAGTCTAATATTCACAAAAGAACAACACAAGAATATCAGTGTCAATCGTAGAAAATATGAACTTTTAAAAATGGAGCTGTGCGGAAAAAGAGGACTTGAGCACAAACCAGTCTGACAGTGACTACATGTCAACATCACAACCAGGAGGAGAAATATAATATGACTTGTATTTAACTTTTAAAGTTTGTTGTTGTCGTCGTCGTTTTCTTCCGCTTCATCCGGGTCCGGGTTGCGGGGGCAGCAGCTTCAGGAGGGAAGCCCAGACGGCCCTCACTTCAGCCACTTCCACCAGCTCCTCTGGGGGATTCCCAGGCGCTCCCAGGCCAGGCGAGAGATATAATCCCTACACCTGGTCCTGGGCCGGCCACAAGGTCTACTCCCGGTGGGACACGTCTGGAACACCTTTAACGGGAGGCGTCCAGAAGGCGTCCTAACCAAATGCCCGAGCCACCTCAGCTGACTCCTCTCGATGTGGAGGAGCAGCGGTTCTACTCTGAGCGCCTCCCAAGTGTCCAAGCTCCTTACTCTATCTCTAAGGCTGAGCCTGGCCACCCTGCGAAGGAAACCCATTTCTGCCGCTTGTATCCGCGATCTTGTTCTTTTGGTCATTACCCAATGTTCATGGCCATAGGTGAGAGTCGGCATGTAGATCGGCCGGTAAATCGAGAGTCTCACCTTACGGCTCAGCTCTTTCTTCACCACGACTGATCAGTTAAGCATCCGCATCACTGCTGACGCCGCTCCAATCCGTTAAAGTTTGTCCACAGCTCCATTCATTTTGCTGAGGGGGCGGGGTTTATGACCTATACTGCAACCAGTCACCAGCGGGTGCTGTTCTTGCAGAGGCTTCACCCAACAAGGAGGCAGACAGCGTCCATTTATGTACAGTCGATGGTATCAGCATGTGAGGCAGGCCATAGTCAAAGTGATCAAACAAGAGACTGAACAGAAAAAAATCTTCAGTGTCCAGAACCCACAGCATGATGGACTTAGGGTCTCATAGAACAAGACTGTGGTTACTAGTGAGTTTTAATGGGACATCAGTCAAATGTTCTTGCTGCCTCTCCTTTAAAGAGAGATTTTCAGTGAGACTGACCTGGTTAAATGAAAGTTACATTAATTTCAGTTTGATCGGTTCCTGTTGTATCATGCCTTTAAGTCTGACTTCTGTTCACAAATAAACAAACATCTGCAGTCCTACATGAACATAATAAACACCCAACAGGCTGATACAGGACAAGAGAGAAAGTAAAAGCTGCTTCATGAGTGCAAACCACAAAGCTGTAGGGGAAATTTTAAAATGTCATTACAGTTTACATCATCATAGTTTCACTTTCATTCGTCGGTCCTGGAAAAACAGATGTGGTGTGGCACGTGGTGAACCCTGATGGAAATAATAGAGGGTACATGAAAAGACTCTTTCAAACAGGGCGGGGATCAGACCTCCAGAAGGGTATAAACTGAAGATCTCATCCTGCTGAAGGAGCACAAACCAGACCACAGACCATCATGTTCTCCCTCCAGGTGCTGCTCTTGGTTCTGGTTCTGTCCCTGCCAGTGGACTCCAGCTTCAGCTTCAGCTTCGGCAGCAGTGAGAGTTTCAGGTTTTCAGGGTATTTTGTTGTGAAACCTGCTTTAAACCTCTATAACATGCTGCACATTTGATTTGGACTCATCCTGTACATACTTTGGCCTGCTCTTACAGACATTCATGGGAATACTTGGTGTGATATATCTGGATAATAATTTTAGAGTTCAATTTTAGAGAGTTGATATTTGAGTCTTTCTGACAGTGGTGTTGGTCACTTTGTTCGGGTGTTTCTGGGTAAAGGTTGAAAATGAATCGAGATTCAGATTCATGTCTTTTAAACATCTTAAATATTCTTTTCTATCGTTTCTCCTACAGGAGGCTCCAGAAACAGGAACTATGACTTTTCAGGACCTGACCTGACCAAGCTGTACAACTCTGGAGTCTACAAGGCAGAGAAGGTGGTCCGACCCCTGGGGAACCTCAAAGACACATATGGTCCGATCAGCCACTCAGGAGTCAGGTGAGCACACACGCACACACACACACACACACACACACACACAAACACACACACACACAGAGTACCTGAATATTGAATATTCTGTATTCACTAGAGTCAGAAAAACATATATATTAAGATTTTAAAATAAAGACATCATGTCGTAAAATTAAAGTCATTTTATTGAAAGATAAATCAAATTTAGAAAGTTGATTAAATTCTAATTTCAACCATGACGTTTTCTTTATTTGACTCAAAACTAAGTTTTACAAACTCATTTGTTTAATATAAAAACTTTATTCTCTTTATATAACAACACCTACTTTGTTAAACCAATGATTTTAGTCTTGAATTATAAATTGAATGTAAACTAAAGTCATTAAAAAATACACAACCAATTCAGATAACAGAGTTACAGTAATTTAAAGTATTAAGCAAAGTCGTTTGTATAGAAAAACAAAAATTATTTCATTAATAATGTTAATTCTATCATTAGGAGAATAAAGTTATTAGGATAAAAAAATGACAGATGTTATACAAAAGGTTAAAATTATAATACTTAAGTCATTAAGTCAAACAGAGTCTACAAGATTTGATCATGATCATGATGATCGGTATTTGTTGGTTTAGTGTTAGACTTGTTTTATATTTTATTTTATTTCATCTCAATATTTTCTCATGTTTCTTTTTGTGGTTCCTGTTTCCGTGTTCATTATTCTTAATTATAACTTAAAGGATAAAGTCACTATATTACTAGATAAAGTTGAAAAATTAAAAGACACTTACAGTTGAGGCAAAAATTATCAGCCCCCCTATGAAATTTTAACCTTTTTTCCAAAATTTCCTAAGTGTTGTTCAACAGATTACTGATTTTTTTACACAGCTTTTCCAAATATCCTAGTTTTATTTTGACATGCTCTTCGCTTTTACGCAAGCGAACATGACAGGTCAACCAAAGGGATCCCCCTCGTGGTTGGCTATAGTAGCTACATGTCATAAGTCCCGTACCCCTAAGTGACACTAAAAGCTCAAAGTACCCTTCAAATAAAGTTTCTCCAAACGTGTTTATTATTTTAGGTAGTTATTATCATGATAATCCATGTCCAAGAGTCCATTTCCCCGGATGAGATGGGTTTTATTCATCATTTGACGCTATAAACACACATTGACATCCTCGAGCTTTTATTCTGGTATTTCCGGTTACCGGCATTTGAATTTGCATATTAGCTAAATATTTAGTTTCACCCGAACCATTTAGATTTAGATTAAGCATTTAGATTTAGATTTAAAATTTAGATTTAACATATATTTAGGCGTAACATTTTATATTTAGATGTAACTACTTAAAATATCTCTAAGTTGACAAATATTGTTGTAAATTTGCAAAAAAAAAGTGACCGTCAAAAGTTCATACCAGTTTTTTAAACGTTGTTTGAAGCTAAATGTGGCAAAATGTTGCCGTTATTTTCAGCATGAGCCGCTTTACAAATGGCGCCCCATAACTACCAGGGTCAAAATTATTAGCCCCCCTCAGGCTAATAGTCAATAATAGTTGTGTGTCCTTTTTGCTGGATAACAGCATGCAGTCGTTTGCTGTAGTTTGTAACAAGGCTCTGGCACATCTCCTGGGGAATCCCGGCCTATTCCTCTTTGGCAAATCTTTCAAGCTCCTCCAGATTTGGTGGTCTTCTAGTATGGACCCTGGTCTTCAGTGCAGCCCACAGATTTTCAATAGGATTTAAGTCAGGGCTTTGTGCAGGCCAGTCAATAGCGTTGACTTTGGTTTCCTGGAGGCAGCTCCTCACCAGGAGCCTATTCTACGAAGCAAGTTCAACCCAGCAAGGTAGCCTTGGAGCTACCTCGCTACCTAACCTGCCCCGGAGCAGGTTAGCCGTTCAGCGTACGTTGCCATGGAGACTCGCCTCGCTAAGAAGGGAACCCGCGTTGTAGAACAGGAAACCCCGAACTTACCCTAGAAGTTACCTCGCTAAGCAGTAATCCTGCTTTGTAGAGTAGGCCCCAAGAGCGCTGTATGTTTTGGGTCGTTGTCATGTTGGAAGACAAAGTGACGACCCAGACCCAGTTTTGCTGCTGACTGCATGAGGTTTTCTTTCAGAATCTTCACATATCCTTCTTTCTTCATTATTCCTTCAACCTTGACAAGATTCCCAGTTCCAGATGCACTGAAACATCCCCACAGCATGATACTCCCACCACCGTGTTTAACTGTGGGGGGTTTAACTGTTCTTAGGGTTATATGCCTCTCCTTTCTTTCTCCAAACATAATCAATGTCTCTGTGGCCAAAGAGCTCTAATTTAGTCTCATCTGACCAAAGAACACGTCTGCAGTATGCACAATCTTTCTCCAGATTGTCTTTAGCATACCTCAGTCTGGCTTTGAAGGTCTCTCTTTTGTAGAAGTGGAGTTTTTCTTGGCCTGCATCCTCACAGTCCATTTCTGTTCAGGACTCTAGAGACTGTCTTGTTTGACACCACAATTCCTGACTCGGCTAAGTCAGCAACTACTGTTTTGGTGGTTGTTCTAGGGTGTTTAGACACATCTCCCACCAGTTTTCTTTCCAGTCTCTTTGAAATTTTTGAAATTTGAAATTCCTTGAATTCTCATTCATTCTGCCCAGCTTTAAGTTCATTTTCCCGGCAGTGAACCTTTAATCAGACTTTATTTCTGATTTTGCTTCCTACCTCTCCCAGACTTGTTCTGTACTGTGTGGCTCTCCTTGAATTTCTTGATGATACTTCTCACTCCACTTCTTGACACTTGGAAACACCGTGATAAATCTTTATATCCTTCTCCTGCTTTGTGAGCATCAACAATTCTTTTTTAAGTCTGAACTGAATTCTTTTGTATTTGCCATGATGCCTTCTCAAGTGACAGCTCAAATGTGTAATGGGGCTTTTATACTGTGTGTAAAGTGTAGGACAACCATTTGTTTTAACTTAATTGATTGATTGATGACAAGCTGTGAGCACTCAAAAGTGAAAGCACATGATTGCACAACAGTGGTTTTTGTTTTGGCTCAATAAAAACTTCAATTCTCAAAGGGGACCTGCCATCAAAATTTCATACCCATTTTTATCATTTTTTCATAATCCTTGATGTCCTCTGATCATGTTTGCAACATAATTTTAGCTGAAAAGTTATTTGATGGTTTGTTTTTAGTATGCCTAAAAAACCTTACAGGAAAACCAACTGATTTTGGCTCGTTAACATTTATGGTAATGAGCTTTGCTCTGATTGGCTCAGCAGTGGAGGTTCGGATTTCGGTTTATCCATTTTGCTAATGTGTGCTAAAGTAAGGTGCCCAGATGTCTGTAATGATATCCGGGGATACTTGGTGCGGCGGGGCGGGGAGGGTGCAGGGGCTGCAGGGGCTGTGTGATCACAGACAAAATCTTGGTACTATTTAGTAGCAGCGCATGCCCCTTGTAATAACCCCCGTAAGAACTGTTGTTCAGGACTGCTTACTTGTGCTTCCTACCCATTCGGCTACTGTAATAACCGTTGTTCGAGCCCACACGCAACATTTTTCCACTTATTCATGAAACGCTTAAATCAGGGACATTTTTGGGGACAGCTTTTGCCGGGGACAGGTCATCCAATTTGGGGACTGTTCCCGGAAATCGGGGACGTCTGGTCACCTTATGCTAAAGGCTAAAAATGGCAGGTATTAAACCATATATTTTAGACCCCGAGTCCGAAGAGGAGGTGGAAGTTGAGGAAGAAGCCGGAGATCTCCAGCGGTGTTTTCTCATTCATTCTGCCCAGCTTTAAGTTCATTTTCCCGGCAGTGAACCCAAGGAAACACCGGTCGTTTGGAAGAGACCCATAGAGGATACAGTGGTAGCTGAGTCTCGCTCTGGCTGGAGAGTGATGTTGTCTGTGAATGAGTACGAGAACGAGAGAGTGGGCGCGGCTCACCGAGGACGCGCTCGTGAATAATAATGAGCAAGGTCAGCGCGACGTCAGAGGGACCTGCTTTTTCAATTGGCCTGGTTTACCCGTTCCTTTATTTTAAACCTTTATAGAATGCAAACGACATAATGGTTTGTTTTCACATTTACAACATAAAGCCACGTTCAGACCAAACGCGACCTGAAGCGACCTAGTCGCGTTGGTCGTTGTATTCCCGTCGCACCCTGGTGTGTTCACACCGGGTCCAAAGCTCACAGAGTTCACAGGACGCGGCTGGTCGCCGCTGACCTACTTCTCCCACCTTCCTTCTCCCTCCTTTTCTCCCTCATATATACATCCTGCAGCCCCTTCCAGCGGTTGCGGCACACATCCACTGCAAAGACACACGCACACACCTGAAACATGTAGCCTAGCAAGCAGGGGAAGTTTGCTATGTTTTCAGAAAATAGTCTGCTCAGTGAAATAAATAAACAAACAAACTTACCAGAAAGCCCGACATCATGGCCACCTTCGCCCATGCCTCCTCCTTGGAGATGTGGTCCCGGTAGAACGCGCACCCCACGTCGTTCAGGACCGGGTGAAAACTCATGGCAGTGATAAGCTGCTGCTCCTCCATTGTGATTCTTCTTCTCCTCCTCCTTGCTTTGCCAGTTTGTTGACGTCAGCAGAGCCCTGATTGGCTGCCGTGACTTGGCGTCCTGCGACCTCGGGCGACGCGACGTCGGCGACCATGCCTGACTTGGTCGCAGAGGTCGCTGACGTCGTGTCGCCGGTGGTCGCCAAGTCGTATCAGGTCGCGGCTGTCCATAGACTTTGCATTAGGAGTCGTTGCTCACGTCGCCGAGGTTGCGTTTGGTCTGAACGCGGCTTAAGACGAACATATTATGGACCTTATCTGACACAAAAAAACACACAAAATTACATTTTTGATGGCAGGTCCCCTTTAAGGGGGCTAATAGTTTTGACCCTGGTAGTTTTTGGTTTTTGTGAAATAATTTTGTTTCTGTGTGCAAAGTAAAATAGTGTAAGGATCCAAAATAAAACTAGGATATTTGGAAGAGCTGTGTAAAAAAATCATTAACCTGTTGAACAGCACTTAAAACTTAAAATTTCATAGGGGGGCTAATAATTTTGGCCTCAACTGTAGGTAATTTCAACAGGAACCTATGTGTTGTATCTTTTTTGTGTGAACAGTGTTTTAGAAATAAAGTCTGATTAAAGCTACAGTCATTAAAGTTAGAATAAATCTTTTGAATGGGGTTCATTATGTCTTCAGTTTCTTAGAAATAGTTTTCTTTATAGCAGACATGTCATCTTTTTCATGGAAACTTCTGCCTTCCTCAGAAGTGTGACTTGGTGGTTGGTGTGACACGTCATAAATCTGTTTTCTTCAGTCCTTATCTGAAGAGGATAAAGTCACTGAGTCAGAGTAAAGTGGTTTTATCATTAGGGTTATGGCACCAGATTGAAGTCATTTCGTTCAGAGAAATAAGTGATTTTATTGTGGAAAGTCTTCACACTGTGAGAATAAAGTGGTTTTATGAAGAAAACCAAGTCGAGCAGGCTTTTACTGCATCACAATGATTTCACTTGATTTCTGTGTTTGTTGGACAGAGTGACTCGGGAGGATGGATCTCAGTTTCTCATTCATAAAGGAGACGGCTACGGAGTTTCCTCTCAGACGGTGGTGGTCAAGGCTGATCACATGAGCTCTGCATGGAAGGTGAGCCACCAATCAACAGTGATGATGCTGTTGGTCTCTTTGCAGTTCACTCTCCAACACCAAACAGTAGAGGTGGTGGGTAAAAAATAAAGAAGAAAAAATGTAAAGGTGCATAATTTCTACTGTTACAAGATTTTATCCAAACACACCATATAAGAATCAGAATCAAGAAGACACAATCGAGCTACTGTGGAGGAGCAAACAGCTGCAGTTCCTTCAGTGTCCACTAGAAGCTGAAGAAAGAAGATGTGTTTTCATCTCTTTGCATTTTAATGATCCTCCTCTCTGTGTTTCCTCTTCACAGACTGTGAGCAGCAAAGACTTTAACGGAGGAAAGACCGTCGCTGACTTTGTGAAGGCCGCAGGAGAGACCTACGACATCTGCAGTGCTAACTGTCATCATGCTGCAGATGACATGATGAACCAGTGAGGCTGATTTTAAAGGTCCTATCAGTCAGATAATAATGAAACCTCTCTGAGTGAAACGTGTTTGTTTTAATCACAGAGATCAGAGGTTTTTTTTTTATACATTCTGTCTCATTTCTTATAATTTCCTTGAGGGAACCTTCCCAAAAAGGATAAATAAAATTGTATCTAATCTAATCTTTCTCATTTCTAAACTCAACTCTTTAGAATAGAGGGTCCTGTGAAATCAGGATCTGAGCTGATTGTAAAACCTGGAAACACAACTTCATGCTACAGCTCTGTGATCAAATCAGAACCTGTAAGAATCCTCGAAATAAACCGACTTTAAAAACACTCCTGTGTAAATCTTTGAATTCAAGCTGATAGGAAAAAACTTATATAAAAACATATAAAAATCTTTAAAATGGTTTAACTTAAATTTAAATTTAAGCAGCCTAAACTGTGTCCTGCTGCAGAAACTTCATTAAAACTTGGTCCCTTTAATAAAAATAACTTAATTCATATCATCATCAGCTGTGTCGAATGATGCACTTAAATCTAGGAGAATGGTTTGTGACTTTGGGGGGGACAGTCAGAGATTTGATTTGAGATTTGAGATTTGAGATTTGATACATAAAAGCTCAAATCTGTGTAAAACTACTTCCTCTAAAACTTTGGACAAAAGTGGGTGTTTGGAAAGCGGTCTAAAATGTCTGATTAAAACCTGGTTTCTGTAAAAGAGATTATGCTGAGCTGCAGCTGAAAGGGAACAAAGAAGAAACTGGTCTGTTTGACTCGTGTTCAGAACATGACACATCTACAGGTGTGCCCACCCAGGTGAGACACTTAATCTGACTTCTTTGTGAGCTGTACCTGATTTAATACTGAGATTACAGGAATTTAACCTGATGAGCATGTTTTTTGAGAAAATGGGAGGAGGTTGGGGTAACAGACAGATCCACACAGAAAGGTCCATCTGGGAGTTCAAACCAGGAACAGCACTAACCAAAATTCATAATCCAGATTATTTTGGTTGATAGTGAGACCATGGTTATCATGCTCTAATTCTGCTTTAGCTTTATTTTGAAGATAATATTTTAACACTGTTATAGACAGCTACACATTCTGAGCTCCAACTGATCCGTCCTTCCGTCTTTTCAGAATTTTAACTGAATGAGAGAAAAACCTGCAGATTTGATTTTACTGAGATATGGACTGGAGTCTGTCCCTGGGCTTTTCAGACACACACCAACACACCGGCAGCCTCCTGCTCCTCTCTCCTCCTTCTGCTCCTCTCTCCTCCTCCTCTCTCCTCCTGCACCTGCTGAGGCCGTAGAAGTGTTTGGACAGAGCTCCCAGGGCTTGACACTAACTTTTTTCACAATGAAAATCGATCAAATAATGTTTGTCTTATTGTCCGACCCTTAGTACTATTATTTGAAATCAATTTTAGGTCTTTTGGTCACATGACATGGAAGCTACTGTAGGAAAACAGCCTTTTCTGAGATCATCAACAGGTAATTTATTGTAGGTCCCTTATTCAACCCCCGACGTTGACAGTGAGGGTGCCAAGTAGATTTAACCATGCTGCTGTTGTTATTCCCGGTTATGGAGAGTGAGAAGACACCGGTAGATCCTCAGTGAATGTCCGTCAAATATCCAACCTAAAATTAACTTCACTGCCGTATTTACAGGAAAAAACATTTGTTGCCTCGACTGATTTTTTTAAGCACACGTGACCCTAAATGTAGTTGCGACTTCTCTCTTAACTGCCTTTTACACTGTCCTTTATTTATTTATTTATTCACTGGAACTGTGCAATAGGGCCGTTTGAATGTGATGGCGACAGGTTGTGACTGTGGTGTGTTTGTAAATGTTACTGTTCCTCTTACGACTGCAGAACCATCAGAGAGTCCATGTCAAATTTCCCCACGGGGACAATTGAGTATATGAAATGAAATGAAATAAATACATTTTACAATTTGCACACATCTTATTTAAGTCACAAATGCAAGTGAAACGTTGCACCTTTGAGCCCTGCCTCCATATCTCTCTTAGTTTTCTAACTTAGTCTGGTTAAACGTCACACTCACATATAAATAATAGAAATATTTACATTTAATGTAGAGAGGTTCAAATATACATGCTGTGCCTCGATAATAAAGATTAAACCTGATGAGTATTGCACAGAGGGGTTGTAAGTGAGAAAACTTTATTTATATAGTACCTTTCACAGACAAAAAGTCAAAAGTGCTTCACATAAACAAAGAGTAAAAAGGTACATACACATTTAAAAGGCCAAGACAACAACATTAACAATCATGGCAGCCCTGAAAAACTAAACAAAACAAAAGTTGAAAACGCTTTTCCGGTCCGAGTTTGATCAGTTGGTCTTCCTGTCGACGTGAAGAGCAGTAGCCTACAGTATATCTACAGTATATATATATATATATATATATATATATATATACACTACAGGTCAAAAGTTTGGAAGCAAGGCCATTACAGGCCGAACAGTTAGGAGTAACTTAAAGTTTTTGTTCACAATGCTTTTTTTAAAATCCAGCATGAGTTTTATTTTATTTTGGGATGTATTTACTCCATGATCAGATGTTGCTTTCATGAAAATGCACCATTTTACTCCATTTACCTTTAGATATACATTGATGTTAACAGACAATTGCCAAATATATGTCAGCAAAAGATAATAAGGGCTTAGTTTTAGGGTTGAAAACATTTGCTAGAGTCACAACTTCAGTGCAAAAGCAAAAAAACAAATCAGTTGGATTATTCACTTTAACTTTTTGGCTTTTGAGAGTCTGCATACAAAAATCCTAATAAATCTCAACTGCGTTCAAACTACCACAAAAATGGCTAGAAAGAAGCAACTGAGTAAAGAAACAAAAGTACAGATTTGTACATTGAGGAAAGAAGGATACACAGAAAGAGAAATTGCAAAACGCCTAAAGATGTTTAACAAAGGAGTCCACTTCACTCTGAAGAGACTAGAGGAACCTGGAAGTTATGATGATAGGAAAAGACCTGGATGAAAGAGAGTTACTACAAAAGCAGAGGATAAACATATTATTGTCACCAGTAAGAGAGATCGGCGAAAGACAGCACCAAAAATAAGGGAGGAAATCAACATGACAAGGTCGAAACCCATATCTCTGACAACTGTGAAATGACGTTTGAGAAAGGCTGGTCTGAAGGGTTGTGTATCTGCAAAAAAACACTACTTCGTCCACAGAACAAGAAAAAGAGATATGAGTGGGCAAAAGCTCACAAAAATTGGACTTATGATTACTAGAAACAAGTTTCCACTGTTTGGTTCAAAATGCAGAGTCTATGTCCGCAGACAAACTGATGAACATCTGAAAGCACCATGTGTTACACCCATAATTCAGCATGGAGGTGGTAGTTCCATGGTATGGAGATGTTTTGCAGGTGATAGAGTAGAAGATTTGTTTGACGTAAAGGGTATCATGAAGAAGGAACAGTACCACTCCATCCTCCAGCACCATGCTGCTCCATCTGGACTAAGACTTGTGGTTCATAAGTTTGTTTTGCAGCAAGACAATGACCCTAAGCACTCTGCCAAGCTCTGTCAGGGTTACCTAGACAAAAAAGAAGAGGAAGGTGTTCTTCAAAAGATGGTTTGGCCCCCTCAGTCTCCAGACCTTTCTCTAATTGAGCTTGTGATGATGAATTGGCTCGATCGGTCAGAAAAATGCGTCCCACGAATCAGCAGTCTCCTTTTAATGAACTTAAGAAAGCTTGGAATGCAATGCCTGGAACATACCTTAAAAAACTTGTGGAACGAATGCCTGGTATATGCCAAGCTGTTGTTAAAGCCAGAGGAGGTTACTTTAAAGAAAACAAAGTCTAAGCAACAATGACTCAAATACCTAATAAGTATAGTCAAAATGTCTTCTGATAAGTTACTCTTTACACAATAGTCATGTTTATTGTGTTGCAAATTATATATACATATATATAAGAAGGATTTATTATATAAATTATATATATATATATATATATATATATATATATATATATATATATATATAGCGACCAGCAGCAGATGAGATCGGAGCGTTCGTTGTCGGTATTTTGTCTTGTTTTTTCAATATTTTCTCTTGTTTTTCCAATGTCCTGTTTGTTCTTGTTTGTAATGTGTACATCGTAAAGGCAACTCGGGCGGGTTTTACCTTAACTGCCCTGTTCTTGCCATTGCAAGCCTGGATACAAACAAACTGTGCCAGCCAGACATTTATGCACTCGTCGAAAGGGGCACCACCCACCCTTAATGGTGGGAAAATGAAGAAAAACTAAAGTTTAATTCAGAGATCAAACATCAAGTCAATCTTAAATTAATCAATGTCATATCTTAAGCTGAAATTCTCATTTCAGGGACTCCACTTCTGGAAGAACACTAACAGACCAGAACTTAAAAAAATAATTATCTGTTTATTACAGGATAAATGAGGGTACAACATCCATGCAATAAATGGTGATAAGATAATGAGGATAAATAATAATAGGTGAATAAATAAAGATTCTGAGTCAGGCTAGGAGCACTAAAGTTAATGATAGTGAGTGAATATGCGCTAACATATTAACCTACACTAACTTTGGTGTCAAGATAAATTTGGATGTGGATTTGGAGGAATCTAAGATCAACAGAATAAGTGGATATCTGAGTTACGACCGCATGAGACAGCATCAGCCCTGTTTGGAGCTCTGGAGGTTTGCATACTTAAGTGAGACTGGTCCTTGGAGAAGATGGAGCAGGTTCCGAAGGTCCAGAGCTACCGGCGGTTCGAGCGGTTCAGCTCAGAAGACTACTGAAGTCAGCCGAAGGATGGGCCAGGAGTTGCAGCACTCGGGCCCGAAGCAAAGCCGGCGCCTGTGGATCCTGTGGATGCTCGTTTGGACGCTTCTTTGGTCTCACTCAAAAACTCTGGCACAGAGGATGGCCTGGGCCTGCTGGGTTGCGTTCAGAGGTGACTTTGAAATCACGCAGATAACTCAGAAAAAAAAAGGCTCAATGACCAGTGGAAACTTTCAAAAATGGCTTCGCGAAATTACAGAAAAATCAATCAAAGGCTTAATCTTGAATTGCTATGCGCACAAAAAATTGAAGTTTCAAAACTTGAACTGAGACGATGTTAAAGAAAAATCAACGAGAAAACAAAGAAGAGGACCACAGAAGGGTGTGGACAGTGAGTGAAGAAGCGGGTGTAAGAGAATAAGGGCACAAGAGTATAAGGGAATGTGAGCAACCCCACTTTCTGTTTTTTTCTTCTCACACTGGGAATGTCTCTGGTGTGTGTGTGTGTGTGTGTGTGTGTGTGTGTGTGTGTGTGTGTGTGTGTGTGTGTGTGTGTGTGTGTGTGTGCAGTGTGAGGAGAAAGAGGAGGGGTCGTGGGGGGCAAGACGGATTATCAAACACTCACCATCCCAACCACAGACTGTTTGAGTGGCTGCCCTCAGGTAAGAGGCTTCGCTCCATCAGAGCCAGGACTGAGAGGCTGAAAAGGAGCTTCTTCCCCCAGGCCACTCTAATCCTGAACTCCTCATAACACACACCCCATAACTGACTTAACAACACCCTCTGAACAGACTTTACTGCAGAAGATAACTTACTGGTCACTCTACCTGTTTACCTCTGTTACCTTGTTTACTTGGTACATAGGAGTCAATATTTTGAATTATTTTAATTTTATTTTTATTTTACGGTTATTGTACATAGGATGTATGAGTGGATATTTATCTTACTTCTATTTTTATTTTATCTCTTTCTATAGATTATTTGATTTTCTTCTTATTATTATTATTATGTTTTTTTGGCACAATCGCAGACGTCACTTTCATTTCACTGCCACTGTACCTGTACATTTAGGCATGTGACAAATAAAACTTGAAACTTGTGCTGCATTGAGCACGACTGTCACTGTATGGCTTTTTATTCGCGCGCTTTCCATTGACCAATTGTTCTCACCTTGCTCCAATTGTCTCCAAAAAGTGCGAAAGCAAGGTGTGGAGTTTGCTTAAGGTTGCGCACATTCCTACACTAGTTTTTTTTTTATAAATCCCAACTCTTGCGTAAGAAGTGGCGTAAGCACTTTCAAGCCAGGTTTTGTGCGTAAGCAAGCTTTATAAATGAGGCCCCTGATTATTTGATCTAACTTATACTTTTGGCTGGTAAAAGAGTCAGATCTGATACTAACTCACTATGATTTATATCATTGAATGCTTGGTTTCATGATAAATAATTTGATACTAAACACATATAAGGATCACATCAAACATTCTCATTATGTTTTAAGTATCACACTGAACATGCAAAATTACTCTGAAATTAAACAGGTAGTAACACATAGAAACTGTGAACAACAAAAGAGTAAACACATGTGAATGAACGTCATCATGATTAATAATGGATTCTAAATACTCACATTCAGATTATTCAATGACATTATAACCACCTAATGGTTAAAATACTAAATAAACGATTAAAATATAAACCAAACATTTCTAAACCATTTCTGTTACTTAGAGTAAAGTTATGATTCATAGTCAATTAATTTAACTCTTAAAAGTTCATGAAACATTCTGAAAAGCTGTTGGTCTAAAGAAACTAAAGAATAAAGGATTTATTCTGTCAGAGTGATAACTTTGCTTCTGGAGCACAAAGAAAACCGGGAAACATCTCATTTTAACACAAATTTCATGATTAGACAGATTAGTACATAAGATGTACATACATAAGATGTCATGATCAGTCATTTGTATTCTTTCACCAAAGGAAGGCAGTTTTTTATCAGAACATGGTTGAGCAGGGTTTTACAACCGAGGTCTGGAGGTCAGTGTCCTGCTCCTCAGACCTTATCTTGGGGTCTGTATGTTTAAGATGGTTAATCTCAAATGGGAGACCTGGATTGAGGCATTATTTAGATGGTCAGCGATGGCATCAGTTTGAAAGGTAATAAAAACTCTGTCTCTGTTCTCCAAATTGACCAGTCGTGAAGAGTCAGAGGTTTGGTCAACCTCTGGTCGTGTCAGTTAGGTAACCTGAAAGTGTAAACAAGTCTGGAAAGATTTATATCCTGTGTCCTGGGACCAGATAAGAAAACTTTCCTGCGAGGAATGTGTGAGTTTCACATACAGGGTTGTCTTGATTTCTACACGCCGGTGTCAGTAATTTGTGACACTGCATTCCGACTGGGTCCCGACGGTGTTGGGTGCTGCGCCCACCGGCTCAAGCCCGGACATCCGACGAGAGGAGGGACATGCTGCGTTAGCTGCCACGCTAACAGGGAAGGCTACAAACAAATCTGCCGACCGTCGCACTGTCGCGTCTTGCCTCTGTGGGTCAGGATAAGGAGCTGGGATCATGAACTTCCACGCTATGGTTCTGCTGTGGCTGGTGATCTACATAGCCCAGTCCTTTAGCCATTTCCCGCCGGCGCTGGAGTACCCCCTGCCTCGACTACAATATGGTAGGGAGCTGCTCCTGGCATGGGACACTCTTAGCCCCCCAGCAGACCTTGGAACGATCAGCTTTGATGGATTTCTAGCGCCCGCTCTCCGGAGAACCCCCAGGTCAGGCGGATGGTCCCGCCGGCTGAGGAAACGAGGAAGACGGGGGGGCGCGCGGCTGAAACTGAAAAACCAGCCATTATGTTGTATACCGTTACCATCTATAATGCGCTCTAACGCCCAGTCTCTGTGAAATAAGACTGATGAACTACAAGCTCTTACTCGCCACAGTCACGACTCTAAGGACACCTGCATCCTCGCCTTCTCGGAGACCTGGCTGTCGGACAGGGACACTGATGCGGACATGGAGGGGTTTGGACCACCCATAAGGTTAGACCAAGACGCCACTGCCACAGGCAAGTCTTCTGGTGGGGGTGTGTGCATGCACATAAATCAGCGATGGTGTAAATCTGTTCCTATCCGGGAGAAATTGTGTACTGAAGACATTGAACTACTCTCTGTTTCATTACGCCCCCCATATCTGCCACGGGAGTTCCCCCAGACATTTGTGACTGTCGTGTACATCCATCCGAGGGCTAATGAAAGAAACGCCTATGATATTATCTATCAAGTCACACAGAGTCTTCAGGCTGTTTCCCCGGAAGCAACTCATATTAGTATGGGCGATATGAATCATGTGACACTTAAAACCACGCTGAGAGACTTCCACCAGTACATCACATGCCCCACTAGACACAACAAGACCATCAACCTCTGTTATGGCAATGTTAAAGGGGCCTACAAATCCATCCCTTGGCTCCTCCGACCACAACTGCATCCACCTCATCCCGGTGTACCGGACTGCTCTGAAGCAAGGCATAGTGCAAAGCGTCCAAGTGAAATCCTGGAACAATGATGCCTGTTTCACTTTACAGGGTTGCCTGGACTCTACTGACTGGGAAATGTTCAAGGAGTCTTCTGATGGTATAGATGAACTAACTGATGTGGTGAGCAGCTGGGTTTCTTACTGTGAAGATCATGTCGTACCCATCAAAACTGTAAAAATATAAATCAATACTAAACCTTGGGTTTCCAAGTCTCCTAAAGACCTTCTGTATAAAAAGAAAAAAGCCTTCAGATAAGGGAAGAGAGTAGCCCTGCACAACCTGCAGAAGGAGATCAAACGTGAGGTCAGAGCTTGCAAAAAACAATACAAAGACAACATTGAGTCAGCTCAAAACCAACACCCTCAGTTCAGTATGGGATAGCATGAAAACTATCACCGGGGTCAAAGAATGTACACATAAGAAAATTGAGCTCTCGGGCTACAACACAGACCTAGATCTGGCTCAGAGCCTTAGTGATTTTTATTTACGATTTGATACGCAAGATAATAGTGAAAAACATGATGAATTAAAGAAACGCTTTCTGTCTGCCCCCCCTCCTAGCCCTTTCTTCGACGCAGACGATGTAGCTAGATGTTTTAGAAAGTGCAACCTGCAAAAAAGGCCAGACCCGGACTGCATTAGTGGTCGTGTGCTGAAACTTTGTGCCAAGCAACTCAGCCCTATTTATAGTTTTATTTTTAATATGTCTCTCTCACTTCAGAAGGTGCCATCTACGTGGAAACAGGCAACCGTGGTGCCCGTTGCCGAAATAAACAAACCCACCACATTAAATGATTTTTGGCATGTGGCCTTGACCTCCACTGTAATGAAGCAGTTTGAAAAGCTAGTCAAAACAGAAATACTAGCAAAAACCAAGCATCTATTAGACCCTCTCCAATTCGCATATAGAGAAAATAGAGGAGTACAAGATGCCACAGCTACCTTACTTAATCTTGTGTGTAAGCACCTGGAGGAGAGTAAGACACATGCTAGACTATTGTTCGTCGACTTCTCTTCCGCTTTCAACACGATCCAGCCTCATGTATTAGCCGCCAAACTTGAACATCACCTTAAACTTGACGTATGTCTTGTGGGTTAGATTTTAGACTTCCTTATTAATAGGTCACAACAAGTAAGGGTAAATGAAACACTGTCCTGTTCTCTACGTTCCTCTACTGGATCTCCCCAGGGTTGTGTACTGTCTGCACTTCTTTTTATTTTGTATACAAATGACTGTCGTAACCATCACACTGACAGATTCATCATAAAGTACGCAGACGACACCATCATCGTCAGCCTGCTCCGTGATGACGAAGCCAGCCCTGTTCTTGATGATTTTTTATCTGTCTGTGACGAGTCTTTCCTCCTTATCAATGCTAAAAAAACTAAGGAGCTCAACATTGATTGTTGAAGTAGTGGACAGCTACAAATACCTTGGCACTAGAATTGATAACAAAAACTGTGAAATGCTTTGTAAAAAAGGTCAGCAACGTCTCTTCTGTCTCAGAAAGCTTGCTAGATTCCAAGTCGACAAAAGTCTGATGGAAATGTTTTGCAGCACCTTTATTGAGTCTGTCATTTCCTTTGGTATCATCTGTTGGTATGGCAATCTCTCTGTCAAGAACAAAAACTCACTCACGAGTATAGTGAAAACTGCCGCCAAAGTTGCAGGGGTTACGTTCAACAGCCCGGATGATGTTTTTAATTCTAGGATGCTTAAGCAAACAAAGTCCATCCGAAATGATGCTACACATCCCCTCAATTATGAGTATAAATTGCTTCCTTCTAGTCTCCGCCTAGTTGCTCCTCCAGCTACCAAAAACAGATATAAGAATTCCTTTGTGCCTCTCTTAATCAAAGCAATAAATGATGTGTCAAAGAGTAGGTAGCATGTACTAAGGTAGCTGACCTACTCTTGTGTATTATAGACTGCTGCACTTTTGGACCAGATTCTAATTTTCTTCTGTTCTTAACCTTGCATACATAGGTTGCTGTATATATGCTCTCAGAGCCTATGACTCTTTTCTACTTGCACAGGTCACTATATATATGCTGATCAGTTTCTTTTACTTATTTATTATATTTATTATTATCTACCTCCTATACAAGTGGTATCCTCACTCCTTGCACCTTGATCTGTGCACTCGGTGCACCGAATGAGTTTTTACCTGTCCGGCTGATGTAATGTGTACTGTAATATGTCCTGTATGTTTGTCTTTATGTACGCCATGATTTTATCTGTTGCACAACAAATCGCCCTTCATGGGACAAATCAATAAAGTTGAAGTTGAATATATATATGGATTTTTGACGGCTGATGCCGATACCAATTATTAGGGGGGATATCCCCCTGTATAGGAGGTACCAATTATTAGTACCAATTCTTGGGTGTTCAGATCGAGGAGGGCCTGACCTGGACTGTAAACACTACGAAGGTGATTAAAAAGGCCCAACAGCATCTCCACTTCCTGAGGGTCCTCAGGAAAAATAACATCACACAGAGACTGCTGGTGTCCTTTTATAGGTGCTCCATAGAAGCCACTCTTACGTATTGTATATGTGTATGGTTAAGCAGCTGCACTGTGGCTCAGAAAAAGGCTCTCCAACAGGTCGTCAACACAGCCCAGAGGATAGTCGGTTGGCCCCTTCCTCACTGAACGACCTTCACAGTGCTCGCTGTGCTAAAAAAGCTCAGAGCATCGTTAAAGACACTTTCCATCCTGGTCACTCCTTGTTTGAACTTTTGCCGTTAGGCAGACATTATAGGACAATCAAATCAAGAAAAAACAGACTTAAAAACGGTTTTTATCTGACAGCAATAACTTCCCTCAATGCCTTAAGGAAGGTTATGTGTGACTGAGTATTCATTCATTTAGTACTGCTATTTATTACTGTAGTTGTTTTTAATGATGCACTGACTGTTTGGCACTTTTTTAATTTTGTTGTACTGGTTACAATGACAAATAAAGGACTATTCTATTCTATTCTATTCTGGATGGCCTTCTATTCAGCCATCCCCTAAGCAATGCTCACAAGCAGAAACGGTTGCAGTGGGTCCAGAAATACATGGACTAATTTTCAAACAGTGTGTTCACTGCTGAGTGCTGTGCAACCCTTGATGGTCCAGATGGATGGAGTAGTGGATGGCCACCATGTCCCAACAAGGCTGCAACATCAGCAAGGAGGTGGTGGAGTCATGTTTTGGGCCGGAATCACAGGGAGAGAGCTGGTCGGCCCTTTTAGGGTCCTTGAAGGTGTGAAAATGACCTCGGCAAAGTATATAGAGTTTCTGACTGAACACTTTCTTCCATAGCACAAATAGAAGAACCGTCCTCTCCGTAACAAAATCATCTTTAATCATCTTCATGCATGACAATGAACCATGTCTTGCATAATAATTTGGAACGCAGTATATTGCACTTGTGTGTGGATGTATTTCTTCATTATTAAGGTGTGACCCTCGTCCTCATAGATTAAACTGTAAGACTGTGAGGAAACATGTCAAACCTGTTCAGAGTTAAGAGTTCCCAGCAGTGTGTCACGTCCAACCCTAGTCAACATCCTAGTTAGTCAACATCATCATAACAATCCCTGCCCTCCAGGTACACCTGCAGGTATATTAGCAGACGTCTCAGCTGATTCCTGTCAGAGAACTTCCTTCAAGGAAACCTCATCTGTGTGCAGAGATGGCAGACAGTAAGTGGACCTAATGTTACTGAGTAATATATGGTTTTAGGTTAGGGCTTGGTGTCTCTGTCTAATATTTCTGTGTTTTTGTTTGTGGGCAGTGGTCCAAAGTGAACAAATGTTAAGAGGATATCTTTTATCCGTGTTGGGGATTGGCTAACCCAAAATAAGATTAGGCTCCTGAATCCAAACTGAGAAAATCCTCCTATGAGGACCAGAGGAGTTTAAACTTAGACCCTTCTACAGATCATCTGAGGTCTTAAAGACTGTAAGAACAACTTTTAGTGATTGTTTGAGTAAACAAGCTGCTCTAATCTGCACCAGCTTTCTAATCACAGGAGTTAACTTCTTTTCTTCTCACTCTTCATAAGTACTTATGTCGACCAATAAGACAAACATTATTTGATCAATTTTCATTGTTCCCCTGAAGTTCTTTGTGTGCTCCTTACTTTTTCAACTTAGGAGAACATGTGAAAAAAATAAGTGTCAAGCCCTGTTTGTGCAGGTTATTTCTTTGGGAACATAACCTAAGAATAAGAATAAGATCACTGATGATATATGTTGCAGAACAAATGAAGAGCGTCACTGAATGTAAAAGTTGCTGCAGAAATGTTACCACCAAGTCTTTAGTAATCCTCTCACTCAGTAAAACCTGTGCACTCTCTGCTGCCTCTGTGAAGGCAGGTCCCTCTGTTTGGGGTTTTCAGGGTAAAATAATAACGAGTGATCTTCTTCAACAGGTGGAACCCCAAACCACAACTACGACTTGTCTGGGTCAGCCCTGACCAGACTCTACAACTCTCCGGTGTACAAAGCTGAGAGGATGAAGAGGCCGCTGGACGGCACTTCTTTTGTGCTTGGACCAATCAGCCACTCTGGAGTCAGGTATAACATGTCCCACTTCACTACAGAAACACAGGTTTACAGCCTGGTACAAAAACAGTGTGGGTCTCTCTGGCTCCTCTCTCTGTCTAGGCTTTACAGAGCGCTCACCTGTTTACATCATATATGAGGGACTAAAGATACTGTGGTAGTCTGAGAGTAGACGGGTGCTGCTGCACACTTTGACTTATTGACACATTTGGAGTTTTTCTAAGGACCACTTTGAAAATCTTCTCTCTGTGTTTTTGTCAGAGTGACTCTGGCTGATGGTGCTCAGTGGCTCATCCATAAAGGAGACGACTACGGCGTCTCCTCTCAGACTGTGGTGACAGACGCTCGACACATGAGCTCAGACTGGAGGGTAAATCTGTCTGTTTCACTTCTATACTGTTGTTTTTTTATCGTTTCTGAACTGGCTCTGAGGTCAAACTCTCCTCCTCTGGGGTTTTCTCTTGTTGCAGGTTGTTCAGACAGCAGAGTTCAACGGCAGGAAGACGGTTGCTGACTTTGTGGCGACGGGCGGCTCTGAGTACAGCCTGCTGTTTGATAACTGTCACATGGGATCAAACCGGATGATGGATCAATAAAGTTACATTTACAGCCTTCTGCAAAGCTGCACTTTGATTATCTGTGCTCAAAATAAAACTAGTCTTAAAGAGAGGGTGTCATGTGCCTTTTTATTCCACCCGAGGGTGCTGCAGACCCTGATTTGAACTTTAGAGGAGGCTGTTGAAGCAAAAGTCCTTTTAAATCACATGTTACACGTTCAACCACATAAAACTGTTTTTCTTTACTTTGGATTTTCTCAGGCAGGGCTGTGATCATGAGGTCAAAGTCATCAGGACAGACTAGGAGAAAACTAAATCCGCTGTTTAGTCGATTATTTACTGTTAAAATCTGAGACAAAACTTTAACTTTCATTTTCAAGTTTAGCATCACAACAGTTCGTATTAAAGTCCTGGTTGTCGATCTGAGAAGCAGTTAAAAAAAGGAAGATTGGAAAAAATCGTCCCAGCCCCCAACACACAAACCTCTCCCCTCTGTGCTCTACGATACCCCCCCCCCCCGAACCTGTATCGCACTCCCCACGACACACACCCCTCTGGCAGAAGATCCTACGCTAGCTTCAAATAGGATTCACCATGTCGGAAAAGGCAGACTCTTTAGTTTTATTCCATTTATTGTGTTTTTCAGAGAACTCAGTTTTGAAGTTTTAAAAAGGTTTCAGTCGCCTGACTGCTAATGAGGATTTTAAATCATTGGTCATTATTTTTGATTATCTTGATAAGGATTTTTGCTGTAATCGAGCGGCCCCAATGTAAGCATATTTAGCAAAGTCTCACCTGATATTTTAAAACAGATTAAAAAAAGAGAAACAAACTTGGTTCAACAGATTTTAGCTTATTGCGTACGACCATAGAGGTAGGTCCTTCAGCCTGAACAAACACCCCGTGATCTGCTGGATCAATCATTTTTAAACCAGATCAGATCAGATTGTTGCGACAGGTCAACACTGCGTAGTCTCGGTTTCATAACTACATGGTCCACAGTGTTTTAAAGAGTTTTCAAAATATGTCCATAAGAAGTTTTTATTGTCATTATAAACTGAGAAGATACTTGTGCCAAAGTGAAACCACTGCAGCTTCACTCACCTGTCTGCACGTGTTTGCAGGTGCAGCTCTGTTTTGTAAAAGTGGAGTTTTTCTAGTTTGTTTTGACTCTTTTGGAAAGTCCTGCTCCCATCTCTAGTGTGATGAAATCTGGGTTTTTCCTGTCAGTGGTCGACAAACTGATGTTATTAATTAACTGGAGTGAGGAGAACATAAATACAAACTGAGTCCAAACAGGGAGGAGAGTCTGAACTCTATAAAAGTCACCGGGACATCTCACTGATCTATGACGGTGAGCCTGAAGCTTCTCCTGAGCAGAACCAGATTCAAACCCGACATGTGGTCCTTCAAAGTGCTGCTGTGTGCTCTGGCTCTGACTCTGCTGGGAGTCACTGTGGAGTCATCCTCAGGTGGAGGTGAGACTTTTCTGTTCATGCTGCCTGAGAGTTTAGAAAACTGTTCTCAGCTGCCTATTCAGTCCACTAGATGGTGCCAGATGGTTCAGATCTTTAGAACAGGTCTTCTTTTTTTAGTTTATGGCAGAAATCAGAACCAGAATTATTTGATTGATATTGCAATTGTATATCCCAAATTGTAATCATATAAAAAGGATATTTGTGCAGGTTATTTCTTTGGGAACATAACCTACAGTTCATAATAAGATCACTGATGATATATGTTGCAGAACAAATGAAGAGCGTCACTGAATGTAAAAGTTGCTGCAGAAATGTTACCACCAAGTCTTTAGTAATCCTCTCACTCAGTAAAACCTGTGCACTCTCTGCTGCCTCTGTGAAGGCAGGTCCCTCTGTTTGGGGTTTTCAGGGTAAAATAATAACGAGTGATCTTCTTTAACAGGTGGAACCCCAAACCACAACTACGACTTGTCTGGGTCAGCCCTGACCAGACTCTACAACTCTCCGGTGTACAAAGCTGAGAGGATGAAGAGGCCGCTGGACGGCACTTCTTTTGTGCTTGGACCAATCAGCCACTCTGGAGTCAGGTATAACATGTCCCACTTCACTACAGAAACACAGGTTTACAGCCTGGTACAAAAACAGTGTGGGTCTCTCTGGCTCCTCTCTCTGTCCAGGCTTTACAGAGCGCTCACCTGTTTACATCATATATGAGGGACTAAAGATACTGTGGTAGTCTGAGAGTAGACGGGTGTTGCTGCACACTTTGACTTATTGACACATTTGGAGTTTTTCTAAGGACCACTTTGAAAATCTTCTCTCTGTGTTTTTGTCAGAGTGACTCTGGCTGATGGTGCTAAGTGGCTCATTCATAAAGGAGGAAATTATGGCGTCTCCTCTCAGACCGTGGTGACAGACGCTCGACACATGAGCTCAGACTGGAGGGTAAATCTGTCTGTTTCACTTCTATACTGTTGTTTTTTTATCGTTTCTGAACTGGCTCTGAGGTCAAACTCTCCTCCTCTGGGGTTTTCTCTTGTTGCAGGTTGTTCAGACAGCAGAGTTCAATGGCAGGAAGACGGTTGCTGACTTTGTGGCGACGGGCGGCTCTGAGTACAGCCTGCTGTTTGATAACTGTCACATGGGATCAAACCGGATGATGGATCAATAAAGTTAAATTTACAGCCTTCTGCAAAGCTGCACTTTGATTATCTGTGCTCAAAATAAAACTAAAGTCTTAAAGAGAGGGTGTCATGTGCCTTTTTATTCCACCTGAGGGTGCTGCAGACCCTGATTTGAACTTTAGAGGAGGCTGTTGAAGCAAAAGTCCTTTTAAATCACATGTTACATGTTCAACCACATAAAACTGTTTTTCTTTACTTTGGATTTTCTCAGGCAGGGCTCAAACTCATCAGGACAGACAAGGGGAAAAACTAAATCTGCTCTTTAGTCGATTATTTACTGTTAAAATCTGAGACAAACATCAAAACTGTAACTTTCATTTTCAAGTTTAGCAACACAACAGTTGATATTAATATCATACTTCCATTTGGACAAGCTGAGCAATGACTGACATGATAGCTCAGAGGATTGATTGCTGCAATTTTTACTCCAACAAAGTCACCAAAGATCATTTTATCTACATTATTTACATTACAAATAACCAGAGGGCACTTTGTTTACACCGTCTAAGAACTACGAGGGGACTACATTTACATCTAATCCACTAAAGGAGGGACCTGAGGGTACTGGACTTATACTGAGTCCACCACCTGTCTGATATTAGGGAAATTGCTGAAATACCAGCTATGATGGGAGTGACATACAGAGAGGGCCTCTCACCATGTTTCCTCGCTCTGTCGGGGTCTTTTGTCATGTTTAACCCTCAAGGGTCACATTTTTAAGGATTTTTCTGTGACATTTCGTCCAAACATGAGGACACCGGGCTCCTGTGAGCGTCTCTGAGAGAGGATGTCTGCACATGATCAGAGGACAAAGACTCTCCTCTCACCCTGCAGCTGATCATTGTTCTTCTTCTTCTTCTTCTTCTTCCTGTTTGTGTGTAGATTTTTCTCTGCCGTGACGTCGAGCTTCATTCCCCTCTGATTGAGAGCATTGTGCACAAGAACAGTCAGGGTTTGTAGGTGTGTAATCAGTTGTGATGACACGCTGGCAGAGATTATGTCACCACACAGACTCGATTCAACTGCAGACCGTGACGCATGTTATGTAAAGGTTACACAACTTACTCACGATTTTAGTGACTGAGCGGGTCGTAGTTTCTCCACGTGAGGTTGACCCAGAGCAGAGTGTGAGAATTTCACCCAGAACTGACCAAATGATGAAATCAATGACCATCTGACATCTTTCTGTGAGGGTAAGCACCTTCATTTCCCTTCTCAGAGTCTAAACTGTTGAGGAAAAATCATGTCTGTCCTGCTCGTTCTTCCATATTCTCAAAGATTTACATGAAACTCACTGCATCACCGCTCCCTGCAGTTTTTCTTAAAGCTTTAAAATCCATTAGCTGAGTCTTAACTCAAAATCCAGCCTAACAGACCCGATTCCTTCAGATCACTGACCCAGTTCTATTGATACCCATGATATCAATTACACAGATTCATCCAAAATAAACCCAAAGTGAGCAAAAAAAACATCCTTTAACGTTTCAAACAGAGTCAGACTCGCTGGTTCCCAGATATCTGCTGAAAGTAGAGACTGTTACCTGCACACCTGCACCTCAATTTAAATTCATTACAGAGATAAGACTTCAACACCTCTCAGATCAGCAACAAACAATAAGGACCTCCAAAACCAGGGGGCTTAAACTCTGTAAAAGATCTTCATTTTAAGACATGAGGATGAAGGGGGGAAAGACCAGCGCTCAGTAGGCTAGGTCCCCTGGAAGTCTGAGCCTACAGTAGCATATCTAAGAGCTGGCCCAAGCCTGAGTCAGACCAAACTATAGCAGCAGAACTAGAAGCTGGTCCAGGCCTAAACAGCCTCAAATGTAAGCAGAACCGTGCAAAAGTTAGTCTGGGACTAAGCCAGGTCTAACCATTAGGAGAGTTTCACCCCCTTCATAAGTGTGTGTCTGCCTCCCGCACTGTGGAGATAAACTTTAGTTCTGACTGAAAATCAGAAGAAAAAAAGGTCCACAAATTAAAACTAAACATGATTTTATCTAATCAATATGCAATATATGTTCCTGAATAACATCGTCTATGACAGACAAAAAATCTAGAAATTAAACTAACCAAAAAAGAAAACAACAGCCTGATTAAAGTCCACCATAAAGACACTAAACTGATGCATTCAGCCTCTGTCATTGAGCGCTGCACGCTTTCTACTGTCCACTGTTCCTCTGAGGTGTATGTTGAAAATGTCAGAGACGTTGAATCAGAGAAAACAGAAACCGCTGACATTTTGATTCACTGACTTCAGTTTGGATTCATCAGTAGTAGCGGCTTCCTGCTGTGACGTTGTGAACTTCAGTATTTCAGTGAAGCTGAGGTCTGATTGGAGTGGAAAGTCATTGTTCTTCTTCGGCCTCTGACTAAACGCCCACAGACGAGAGGGAGAGCGGAGGGGGAGGGACGGGAAGAGGGGGGAACACCACATCCCATAATGAACGGGGTCGGGCTCCTGTGTCAGGCGGCGTCTCTGAATGAAGCGGGGGCATGTGATCATGTGAGGTGATGGCGTTTCTGCACGGTTTGTCTGCAGCAATGCGGAACGATCCTGAGGTCACAGGTTCATTCTGGTCCACAAGTGAAGATATTAAATAAACGTTTGATAACTACAAAACAAACTGATCAGGATTCAGAATTAAAGAAAGACCACCCTGACTCTGAAGAGTCTGTGTAAAAGCTTCAAATCTGAAGGTCCAGGTCTGGATTTCTGACCTTCAACATTTTCTTCTCGTCTTGAGCAGAGACCTTCAATCTGCATGTTAATGCTGTTACTTCAGTAAACTTAAAACCTGCTAATGAAGAGACGATCTGACTCCTTTTTAAGTTCACACTGCTGCAGTAATCAAGAGGAAGCTTCAGTGTAACTTATTATTAACAGTGAATCTGAGACTCCCCATCAGTGGTGTTTGGTAAGGTTTTCTGCAGGGAGCTTTATAACTAAATCCAACACAGACATATTCTATACAAGGTGAAACAACAGATATTACATTGGATATTATATGTGCTCAATGATGTGAACCAAGGGCTCCTCTATGCATTTGCTAATTATAACAAACATTTCCTCATGACCTTTGTTTATGTTTTAAGTTTCTTCTCTGAAGTTTTTCAAAAGTCTCATCTTTCCCTCAGATTTAGACCTCCTCTCAAACTGCTTTATTTTCAGACTTCACCAGCCTCCTTTCAAAGGTGACTAAATTACTGATTACTGCATGAGAGAAGTCATTCAGTCACTTAAAAATGTCACTTGGGCTTCACTTTTTCCTTCAGTAGCCTACACACTTCTTAGATAATGTTCCTGCTCCTGGTCCGAAGTTTAGTTAAAGGGATATTTCAGCATGAAATTAATTTAGTGTCAAACACACCGTAACACTGAGTTAGACACTCCCTCCAGAGATGAATGTTGCTGACCGCTTGCTTCTCTAGTTATACCAACTTTAGTAACGACTGCAGGATAGCAAAACACAGCGGTCTGAGGAGCCATAAACAAACCTCAACCAAAATGCCACTCTATAGCCACAAATAATGCTAAGAACAGCACCTAACTTCATCAACAGTACAAATAGGGTCCAGGCCATAGTACTAGCCACCAAACATCTTTTTAACTTTGACTAATTTCTTTAGCAAAGAGACTAAACACAGCCTACCTACTCTCTTCCAGCAGCCGCTTGTTTGTAGGAAGACCTCAGGCCAGTCCATTACAGACTACAGCGGGGTGGCACAGCTCAAGGAAGAATATTTACGATCATTTCTTTATCACTTCCTTGAAGAAATAATCACCATATTAAACATTTTCACTGCAGACGCGGTAGTTCTTCTGCCTTAGCGTCTCAGTCTGATTGTATTTCCATGAAGAAATGAAATATATATATATGTATATATATATATATATATATATATATATATATATATATATATATATATATATGTCAGATTGAGGTTTAGTAAAAAAAAAAATGCAGTCAGTATTTTTAAAATCTGGGTAAAATGAATGAGCCACTGTAAAATTGAGGATTAAGGCTTTTCTACCTTTCTAAATTTACTGATCCATCAGTTATTTTATTTATTCATTTATTTTTTCTCCAAACCTTTATTTCAGTTCTCCAACAATGACAAATACATATTATTGAACATGGGGTGGCTGCATTTATTTCAGAGGAATCAAGACTTTACATAAGACAGAAAAGACAAACAAAAATTCATGGTCTGGCATACAAAAATACATAAACTACAATAAATTATGACATGGAGCTTCAGAGAAAGTCATAGTTCGAATCTTTTTCTTATTCGTTGGTCCAGTTATTGTGTTAAAATCATAGACTGTATATAGAATGGACAGAGTCTGCCTCCTCGCTGGGTGAAGCCACTTCAAGAACAGCACCCTCTGTTGATGGGCTGCAGTACAGGTCATAAATCCCACCTCCACCAGCAAAGCTTATTGGGCTGTGGACAAACTTTAGAAATTTATTACACAGAACCTAAATTTTTCTCCCCCCTGCTTGTGATGTTGACTGACTGGTTTGTGCTCAAGTCCTCTTTTTTCTGTGAAGCTCAGTTTTTAAAAGTTATTAGGGGGTTCATGTTTGCTATGATTGACACCTGATACAGCCTATGGGCGTTCAGGGATTGCGTAGCTCTCCTGGGGGATACGCTGTTTGAGCCGAGCATTGCTACTGCGCAGCGCTGGTTTCAGGAAATGAAGAAAAATCCCAGAAATACCAAGAGCTATTTGGCTTCAAATCCGTATACAGGCAGTAGGCGGAACCAAGTTGTCCATAGTATATACAGTCTATGGTTAAAATGTATCTTCATTTCATTTTTGAACTGGTGGATATTTGGTTTCTTTTTAGACCATTTACATTTATGTTTTATAAAATCTTTAATACAAATTAAAAAGGTTTAACAAAAAAATATGACGGTCATCTATCAGTTATTCCAAGCCTAAAGCTGCATTTGGGTTACCTCGGAAGTCAGAAGTTGGAACCGAAAATGACGTCACACCTGAGTTACCATTGTTTCAGTTACCAAGTCAGAAAAAAGCAAAATTGAAAGCCTGACACAAGTTGGCTACATCTACGAAAGTTATTTTATCGCTTGTCTTGTCTGAATATAAGGCAAGTGCTAAAATAACTCTCATAGATGTAGCCATCTTGTTTTTGCCTCCGATTTAGCTTTTTTCCGATATCTGCCGAACTCAGGTGTGACGCCATTTTCGGCTCCGACATCTGACTTCCCAGGAAACCCAAACGCAGCATTAGGCCTCCGCTGACTGCCGTCGTAAAGTTGCACATGCGCAGTCCCTCCTGTAAATACAAGCAGGAGGCGGCGACCGTTATGGCGCGTACCGGAAGAAAGTGGATGATTAGCTAATCTGCGGAGAGATGTTCCATACTGTTTGTAGTAATAGCTACTCTAACTAATTACTTTAAAACATCTTATGAACAACAAAAGAAATATATTTATATATATAAACCAATAATAGTCTGCCAGTCTCCTTGTGGAGGGTTGGCGCCCTAGCACCCCCGTCAACCACAAACAGATGAGTGCTCATACAGTGTAATAAACCACAGAGATACCTGCAGGAGTGACTCTCACCTTTCTTTTGATGTGAGTCTTCTAAGTTTCTACTCTGACTGTAAACAATGCCTCCAAATAAGTAAGTTATTTCCAGAGGTGTAAATCCTCAACAGACCAGTGGCTGTTGGCAGAACTAAAAACAGTGGACTGTGTTAATTGGACTGCTATACATGTGAGTAGAAATGATCATATTTGGAGGGAGGTTAGCATCCACATCTATAAAACTATACTTCTGCCCATACTCTGACTTCTTTTCATCCATATTCTATTTTATTGCAGAAGACCAGAAGTCATGGGGGCAGTGTTGAGCAGTGTAATCATCAGTCCCATGTGAGGAGACCAACACAACACGGGGCACTTTAAGACAACATGTGGTTTATTTTTGTTTAGGGTGTCAGATAAATGCCCCACAAAGTTTGGGTTTTTAAGACTGTAGCCTTCAGACTCTGGAACCATCTGCCCCTCTCTTTGACCGTTTGATCGACTCAGTGGATCCTTTTAAAAAGCAGTTGAAGACTCTTTTATTTAGACAAGCTTTTAATGAACAGGGTTTTGTTTATCTCTTTTACTTATCTTCCATATCTGCACTTATTTCCGTACTTACCTTTACTGTATTCGTATTTGTGTATGTATATATCTTTTGTGCCGTTTATGTTTATCTAATTGCACTTATTTTATGTACAGCCCTTTGTGATTTTTGTCTGTGAAAAGCACTCTATAAATTATCTTTACTTACTTACTATTGTGTTATGTTTTGTTTTTTTCACACATCTCCTCTGTTCAGAATTTTGATTTTAAATTTGATCTGAACCAAACAACATGCAGAAGTGCTCGGACCACACAGACACCTATCAGACCTAAAAAACAGCAATCAGAACCACTGTGATGTGATGATGGTTCTAACATGGAACATTTTGTATGGTTCAGACTCGCTGACTAATTACGGGAAATTCTAGACTGTCCTTGTGGTAATACCAGCAGATGAACTGGAGATCAATCGGACCAGAATCAGGTGGGAGAATAGTCACAAAGATTCAGACAGTTTATGAGTGAACAACTGTGGGTGTTGTCTGAATGTTAGAAATTATTTAGGAGCCAAATGTAAAGGCATGACTTTGAAACCAAAACCAAATAAAAATGTATATGATACCAAAGAGGTATCCCTCCTACAGGGCCATGCTGTTGTCATCCCTGTTGTCAGAACGTGGTTTGTCATGGTCTCTGTGAAACATGATTAAGTCTTTGTCTGGATAGCAGCAGGTGTTCAGTGACAGTGTTAAGAATCAGTGACAGGCTGGGGGAGTTTAGGCAAACGTCTTTAATGTCATAGCTGATTAAATTATTTCAGATTGATAGACAGAAGTCCTCCGTCCTGATTGGACTTGGTCACATTTCTATAATAGACACTGACGTGTGGGGGGTCATGTGATATAGATGCTGTTAAAATTAACCACCTGAGGGGTTTGGTGGTTTGTGCAGCAGCGCCTCTTTCAAATCCTTTTCTTGGTCGCTCTTCCTCTCAGTGTAAACTCCCCCTCCGTCTTCTTCTTCCCTTTTTCTCGCCTCAGCGGTTTGAGATCAGAGGAAGAGTGTCTGTGCTCTGAAGACACCCCGCTGAGGTGTTTTCCCTTCAGTCACAGTGAAAGTTCAGATGTTTCTCAGTCTTTGTGAAGAAAACATCTGTTCAGTTTCACTTTCAGTTTCTCACTCCTGTTGAACCTTCAGCCGATGGTGCGCAGGGTTTGGTAGCCCCTCTTCTTCTGTGACCTCAGCAGTGGCGTCTGGGTGTCCACGTCCCGAGATAAAACTCTCCGCCGGCGGCGGGTTTGGCAGAGACGAGCCCGAGTCCACCCGTAGACCAGACTGTTGAGGAAACCCTGAGAGGCTGAGGTGAATGCCTGAGGGGGAGACAAAGGACAAACCTGAGCCTGAGTCTGAGTGTGGAGCAGTTAAAGCAAAGTTTGTCAAGTTTTCACCTGCAGACTGACCTGTAAAATGTAGAGGACGACCCCAGCCTCGCCCTGACCCCCTGATGACCTCCCCACCCGCAGAAAGGCCAGAGTGACGGCTGTGAAAAAAACCCAGAAACACCGTCAGCCCCTCCAGAACCTGACCTCTCTGTTCCTCAGGTATCAGGATCAAGAGACTCACCTGGACCCCAACAAAAGAGGAAGATCAGCGGGTACAGGAGCATCCGCACGTCCATCTCACGAAATGATGCTCTCTGCTGGTTGCCTAAGTAACCGTTTGACGTCACAACCCGCCTGTGAATGTGGCGGGTTTTCACCACGAGCACCTGACGTGAGAAAGAAGAACACTCTTTAACAAAACCCTTAAAACTACAGGAACCTCAATGAGGGTTTTGATAATTGCTGGCCGTGTCCTTTCACGCCACATTACTCACTATGATGCCCAGAAGTGTGATGAAGAAGATGGCGAGGAAGATGGCGATGCGTGAGATGTGCAGCAGTCTGCAGATGCCGATTGGCTGGTGCTCCTCTGAGTTAAAATACAGCGCTCCGGTGTGCATCAACAGACACCTGGTTTGGTACAGTGCACACAAGGGGTCAAAAAATGTCGAAGTTTAGATTTGATTTGATTCATGACTGAGGGGAGAACTGTGGCTGATGAGTCAGCATTTGACCTTCTGTTTGGACACTAATGAGGAGAGGAACTTTAATTTTACGAATTTTAGGACTTTAATATATAGACTCTAGAGATCACCAATGTTTGACCATGTTTGACCTGCTTCTGAATCTAGGAGTTAGACCTCGGTGTCTGTGCGTGGATTTGATCAGGTATGTTTCTACTCACCTGTAGGGCTGGCTTAAGTTGGCCTGACATTGATTGATGTTGTCTAGTACAGAAACAGGCATCATCAACAGAACAGGGAACATCCTGTTAACACCAGAGGAGCAGAGGAGGAGGGCGGGTTCATGCAGCAGTCCTTCACGTAAACATACATGTCTGTTTATCAGCTGACTGTACTCACCCTGAACACAGCACAGTGATCTGATTGGCTGTGCTCACCCTGTTAGAAATCTAAAGACAAATACAGATAATAAAAATAATCAATGAAAGACGAGGTTTCAAGGTTTCTGGGTGTTTTCTTCCTCTTCTTTGACAAGAATTTAAAATTTTCTTTTAAAGGAGACGGAAATACGTCCTCTCAGATCTTTGCTGTGAAGAAGGTATGCTCCGTTATCGTCTGGTTTAAGCCACGCCCACTTCTAGTTTTCTATCCTTTTACAGACATGAATCATTTTTTGGGGTTACTGAAACTAGAAACTTAAACTGATGTCTCAGCAAACACAGAGATGGAGAGAAAACGACGCTGAGTTTAGCATCATCCATGGTGAAGATGTACAGGTTGTTGACTCTTACACGTATCTCTGAACTTTGTTTGACTCTGACCTAAAGTTCGTCCAGAACACAGAGGCAATAGTTAAAAAAGGTCAACAAAGAATTCACTTGTAGCAGAAACTGAGATCCTTTAGTGTTTCCAAGGACATCCTGTCTTATTTTTATCATTCTTTTATTGAAAGTCTTTTAATGTTCTCTTTTATCTGCTGGTTTCATGGATTATCTGTAAAAAGGACAGAAAATCAGATCGTAAAAGTCTGCTGATGTCCAGCTGATGGACCTGAGCTCTCTCTGGGAGAAACTAGTGGTCCAGAAAGCCAAAGGAACCATGGACCAGCCTGGACACAACAGACTTTTCTCTTTTGCCCCCCCTCTCTCTTTTGACTCTTTTATTGCAATAGTCATTCCTCTGTGAATGTATTGCACATGTATTTATTATCTAGTTATTTATTAATTACTGATTTGCGGTGCTGACAGGGGAATGTTTGGGCCATGTGAATGTCTAGTATTTGTCTGTTCCTGATCATTTAACAACAAGGCGGTGAAATGAACTGACCTTCAGGGACTAATAAAGTTATCTGAATCTGAAATCTACAAGTCAACCTTGAAACAGAGCTGTATGAACAACTTCTCAGGCCGAGTTTGATATCAGAGGAGAACAAATACAGTTAGACAGAGATCATTAAAGTCTGAGACCTTCAGACCTGTACCTGTGCTGAGTATCCGCTGAGACAGCTGTAGAGTTTCTCTCGGATTCCTGTGTAGAGGTTCCACACAAAGTTCAGAGTGTAGAAGAAGGAGGCCATGTACAGAACCTGACAGAGCACAGACAGAGATCCTGGTTTAGTGTGAATGTTGAGAGGTAGATGAGAGGGTCCAGCATCTTGATCTGGACTTTGTTTGTGTCCTCAGACATCCAGGATGTCAACATTCCTCCATGAAAAGACAAACAGACTCCAACTGCAGGTCCAGGCCTCTGAACAAAGGATGTAGGTCAGGAATGTTGGTGGTGTTTTTCTGGCTTCTGTCTCTTTTTCCAGTCCCTGGTCTGTCCTGCTTCTGATGCTCTATTTCATCCTAGACTGACCCAGATCAGGGTCCATTCTGGACCAGGTCAGGTGGGAACAAGCGACCCAAAATACAAAGACAAGATCTCCTCCATGAGAGGATCTGCGCAAGTTTCCACATTTGGCCTAATGAGCTCACAGACCAAAGGGGACGTGTGAGAGGAGGGAAACCCCAGTCAGGACGAGTCCAGGACCAGCTGACAAGACTGTGGGGAGGTTTATCTAGAGACAATACCAATGAAAGTCCTGCTCCTCATGGGCAGACACCATCATATCTGTAAGACTTCATCATGTGGTCTGGACTACCTCTGGGACTTAAAGGTGTTGTAGGTGTTCTTTTAATATCAGTCAATAGTTGTTAGTTATTGATGATATTTGGTAATATAACTATATCTCTGTGTTCTCTTATGTCTGTGTAGTCAATATTTAAAATTTTTGAGCGGTCTGCTCTTTCTGACTGTAAACAAAGCCGTTCTCCACCTCCCTGACTTGATTGGTTGTGAGGCAGACGCTGCTCCCCTGTGTCGTTTACGAGTCCAAACAAAGTTAGCGTGCTACAAAAAAGCCGGGTCAACATAAATGATGGGGGACGCTTCGGGATCTTGGTGACCCTGTAACCTTTCTGCTGGACAGGTAAACCACATTAACAAAGTAAGCCAAGTGTCTGTAACAGAAGTGTTTCTTGTCAAACGGGACCTGCTGTAGCGTATTGTAGCGCCATCGCTAAACTGTTGACCTTGGGTCCTGGACTTTGTCACTTTATCCTAGTTGTAGAAGTCCTACAAACATTGTGTTTGCTGCTAGTCTGTTGGCATCTACAGTAGCACCAATGCTTTTTATTTTCACCTTGACTGGGCCCCATTTGTAATCATCTGAAGGATTTATCTGCATTATATCTGAATTTAATTGGAACGATACGAGCGAGCAGGAGCGTCTGTTTGTGGGCGGGGCTTGCTGGAGCAGAGAGGGAGAGGAGGAGCTGAGGGGAAAACTGGTTGGGAGGGGTAGAGTTCACGTTCAAGATTTCTCCTAAAAACTGGAACTTCCTCAGATCCTGACTACCCCACCTTTAAAGTCTCAAATAACAGTACGAGAGGTCGACCCTCCAGACTCAGACCTGCAGACTCTTATCTCTTAATTTTCTGTTTGTGTGACTTTATTTCACCATGTCTCTTCAAAGTCATGGTCCACAGGTCTGTCTGAGAGTCCCCGGGACCCCTAGTCTGGGTCTTTGCTGCTCTGTGTTTGTTTCTTTGTGAGGAGAAAATAACTGTAAAGGGTTTCCTGTAAATGATTATGGAGCTGTTTGAACCTTCTGCTGTTTAAACCTCCCGATGACTGAGAGAGGTTTGACTTTCATCTTTTATCAGAATCGGATCAAACCAACGCTCTATTTTTGGTAAATGCAGGTTTGTGAAGAGGAAGTTTTATGAATATTGTTGTTGTTAAGACTCCGCAGCTTTCTGTTTCAGCCTGTTTGCCTCATTGTCTTAATACCATTTTCAAAAGCACCAATTTAAAAAGAAAAAGTTCGTTGTTTTTGAACTCAGTCACATTCTGGTAAAATAAACCTTAGAGGAACATTTCTGTGACTTTAAAGGACCAGTCTGCATAATTTTCTTGACACACAGAGTGGGAGAAAGTTGGGACTATTTTCTGCAGCATATCAACACGTTGGCACTCTGCATTATTTTTGCACAGATGAATATGTTATATAGGGCTTTAAAGGTGTATGGTGTGTGGGGTGTGAGAATGTGTCAGTGTAGCTCTGTGTTGTTGCATTACCTGCTCCACAGTGTGCAGATGGTAACAGTGTCTATTCAGTCTGCTGCAGCGCTGGGAGAAGAGGGCGCCGCCGATCAGCCAGCAGACAGCGAGCAAAAGGTCGGACACACTGAGCAGAAACAGGGGCTGCAGCTGTACACACACACGCGCACACACACACGTACAAACACACACACAGATGGTTTCAGTGACACGATTTTTAAAAAGAAATACAAGAAGTAAAGGAAACTAAGATTCGAGTCAGTGACTGACCTCAGGTTTGCGTCGGAGTCTCTGTAACATCAGCGAGGCAATGATGGAGCCCGAACCCAGAACACTGAAACAGAACCAGAATCGGTGTTAAATAAAACCTCACAGACAAACATGATGAGCAGAAGTCCTCGAAAAAAAAAGTTTCAAAAGTAGAACTGGAAGAAACTGAATTTTCATCACATCGTCACAGCTGTGTCTGACAACTGTGACCTTTCAGCTCCTTCATATTTGACCTTTACAGTGGAAGTGACCCAAAGTGAAAGTCTAAAACATAACACTGACATTCACTGAAAGGAGAGGGAAAGAGAGAGGACACTTGAAGATCTTGGTGAGAGTTTGTAGAAACACAAACAGCAGAAGTCAGGACTCTTCTCCTACAGAGCCATGATGTTGTCAGAATGTGGTTTGTCACTGTCTTACTGAAATATTAAAGTCTAAATCTGTAGATATTGTTCAGCATTATGCTTAAAACTGAGGATGCAGCATCTATGATTTCCAGTTCTTCGTTAAAAGGACAACTGGACTTGAGACGTTTCGCCTTCGGCTGTTAGATTTTGATTCATCAGACCTCAGGACAGTTCAGGGACAAGTGAGATTACTTTTATGGAGCCTTCACAGACCAAGAAGATACCCATTAAATGGACTCTGGTGGTACCCAGACCATCAGGGATGCTGGATTCGGACTGGGAACTGAAAACAAACCGAGTGAGTGTGTGTTGGAGGTGAACTCACTGACCTGAGCAGAGCCATGACCAGCTGGATCCACCTGATGGCCTCGTACACCTGCAGACACACAGCAGACCCAGGGTCAGGGTCCGCCCACACAGAAAATAAAGCCTCAAACTTAAACAGGAAGTGAAAAAAGGGAAAGTTTAAAGAGAGAGCAAAGAAAACATTTATTCACACAAATCTGATTTAAATAGAAATATGAGCAAGTCAGGAACAGTGAGGTGTCAAACACAGAGGAGGAGGAGGAAGTGTATGTAGGAAGCTGAAATTGATTTGGATAAGTATACAAAATAAAAAATAGATTTTCACGTCTGTGGATCCTCAGAGCTCTAACATACCGAGTTTAAACCATCTTTCTGCAGAAGGTCCATTTGTTCACAGGACCATCTAAAGAACCAGGTCAGAACTGAGTCTGTAAGTTCTGTAAGAAATTTTTAATTATTTTGGTATTTCTTGTTTTTACTCTTCAAACTGTCGTCTTCAGAGCAGAAATTCAAAGTAATGGTCATTTTCCTAAAAAACAGCAGTTCCTCCAGTGTCCACTAGAGGCTGTGTCCTGCAGTGAGTCACTCTCCATAGAGCTCCATGTTAAAATTAAATAAACCTGTTCACTGAGCGGTGTAGAAACAGTTTGGGTTAGCATGACAACATGAAACTACGTTAATCATTTGTTAACACTATACTGACGGTAATAACGGGTGTCACTGTGACTTCATTAGGGACTATTTCCAGTGGTGTATGAATACGGTGCTGGTACAGGAGTGAGTTGATGATAAATCTAAATATAAAGGAGAGCAGCTCTCTTTGGTCTGAGCAGCAGCTGTTGGAGGGAAAGTTGAAAAACTGAAAAAATCCACTGAGTCAGGTCTGAAACAAGAAAGAGAGAGATGAGAGTGAAACCTGCTGCAGGTTCAACTGCCTCATTTCATCCACCTGAAGAAGAACAGCAGCAGCAGAGGTAATTAAAGGGACAGTTCACACATTTTAGAGTGAGATTGTTGTTTCCCTCTGAGTATTGTAGCCGCTGTAGACAATGGTCAGAAAACTGGGGGTCCAGAGGGAAGGGTGGTCCGAGCTGGACTGAGCGAGTACCCTGGTCTGTTAAAGATCTGTACAGACTGTTTGTGTTTAAACTCTCAGGTTCCCATAAAACAACATTAAACAGGAAAGACTCAATAAAGATGATTAAGGCTCAATAAATATGAAAAGAACCGGTTTATTCCTCAAAGGAGGAGTGTTATTTTGGTAGTTAACAGCATTCAATCATCAGAACTCCTCCTCAGGTTTGGTCAACCACTCTCAGATTCATTCAGTTGTATTTTAGCAGCAGTTTTTTTAATCAGCCTTTTCTGTGTGTTATTTAGCTCCAGGTGTGTGTTTAGATTGTGTGTGTGTGTGTGCGTGTGTGTGAGGTGTTACCTGAGTCCAGTCCTCCGGTGAGGTGGTGTTCCTCTCCGTGTCGTTAGTCAGCTCCTGCAGACCCTGAGCAGAAAACTTCATTTTGAAAAGTTCCTGAATGAAGATCTGGCTCAGGGTTCAGGGTCTGGATCTGAGACTGTCTGATGAACCTCCAACAGCCTCAGAAGAGGATTTTATCCTGCTGCACACACACACACACACACACACACACACACAGGAGGCTGGACTCAGACCATCTGACTCCACCCACTTTCAAATATAACCACACCCCTTTAATGACCAAGGGCCAAGGAGGCGGAGACCAGAACAGAAAGAGACCAGACCAGGACCTTTAATGAACTTATTCAGCGCCACCTTCAGGACTAAGTTCTTCCCTCTAAAAAAACGAACTAGTTTGTAAAATAATAATAAATAATATGTAATAATAAAAATAATAATGATCATAATTATAATAATAATTATAATTATAATAATAACAGTAAAAATGATAATAATATTTACAAAATTAATAATAATAAAAAATGATAATAATAATAAAATGATAAAAACGTTAATAACAATAATAAAATAAATGGTAATATAATACTAATAAAATAATAATATAATTATAGAAATGATAATAATAGTAATATTAATAATAATAATAAAAACAATAATAATTATATTAATACAAATAATAATAATGATCGCAATGAAAATAACATTAATAAAAAAATAAGAATAACAATTATAATAATAATTACAATGATTATAATAATGAAATGATAATAATAATAATAATAATAATAATAATAATAATCATAATGATAATTATGATAAAAATGATGATGATGATAATGATAATAACAATAATAATAATAATAATGATAATAATGATAAAAATGATGATAATAATAATAATAATAATAATAATAATAATAATAACAGTAGATTGCAGCCACACAACAGGTAAGTACTGTTGTTTTATAATATGAATTTTTTTTTTCCCCTCTCACCAGTAAACTGAACCTTCTGTTCTTGTGTCACAGCACCACCTGCTGGTGTAAAGGAGGAAGTAGCACACTTTTGAACTTCAACACATCAAATAGAAAGAAAACCTCCCAGTGTTATTGATTAAACACCTGTGAATTAATCAATTAAAAGACTGAATGATGTTTTTTAATCAACATAATCCTCCTAATTCAGATTTTTATCTTTTCACTTTTTTCTTTTCTCAGTTTCATAAAAAACAAACTTCAGTGAGAAATCTTCAGATAGTTTTTTTTTTTTTTTTCCAAATTAATGAAAACTTAATTTCTATAGAACTTCTATAGAACTCCAGAAAATACAACATCAGATCATGAAACTGATTTTTTAAATCCAGATAAATCTCTGTACTAAAGGGGGACAAGGACCAAAACCAGGACTGGATGGTCCTGATCTTCAGGGCATCAAAAACAGACAGGACTCTGGAGTGGAAATCACCGCATGTAAAGGACAACTGGGCTTACTTGAAACGTTTCGCCTTAGGTGAACTGGAAATCATAGATGCTGCATTACTTCAAAAACCACTGACTGTGAACACTAATGAGGTTTAAACTGAGACCAGATAGAACCAGGATCCAGAACCACCAGAGACTTGTCTAGACCTGGGTCCAGATATTTTATTGACACTGTGTTTTCTCCTCTAAATAAATACCTGAACAGGTGAGTCTCAGTTTCACTTGTTCTCTCTCTCTCTCATTCAACACAAAACCTCTTTGAGTTCTTAATCAGTGTCCTCCAGCAAGGCACTCAGGCTGACCTTTGACCTTCATCAGCAAAGTCACATGTATCTGATTTTTGCGTGAAGTAAAGCGCTAAAACCTCCACGCCTGATTGGCTATAGAGATACTCAAGATTCCCACAGACACCTGGGGCTGGGTCAGTCTGAGCCGGTCTCTTCAGGTCTGTTTTCTCCTGGTGTGTTCAGGGACTCGTGTTCAGGTCTGTTGTCTCATGATTAGTTCAGGGACTCGTGTTCAGGTCAGGTCTCGTGTTCGGGGAGTTTTCTCGTGGCTTGTTCAGGGACTCGTGTTCAGGTCTGTTTTCTCGTCGTGTGTTCAGGGACTCGTGTTCAGTCAGATTTTTAAAGATTGAGGCATCAAATTTGGTGAGAGTTCTTGTTTTTCTTCATATTAGAAAGAAAAAAAAAAACTCTGTGTCACCTGTAGTTCTCCGCCACATTTTAGCTCCACCCACCCTCCTTTGTCTTCAAATTGGCCAATTGGCCAATTCCATTAAAAACAGGTTTTTTGACCATGTGTTTGTGGCACCATAACAACATATTACAATCTTTTTTTGCAGTCAGTCGATCAGCAGGGCTCTAAATTTGACTTTCCGCCAGTGATACAACAGATTGAGCCAGCACATCATTTTAACCCCTTCTGTGCCGCACACGCAAGTCTTCATTCATGGACTGAGAGTGTTTGAAGCGCTGATTCATCCACTAAACATCATCAGAAATGAATGAAACTTTACACACCACTAGATATGGATGTCTAAGAGTGGGATATGTGTGTAAGGAAAAGTTTGTGTGCTCCTGCGTGTGTGCACAGGCGAGAATCTGCGTCCATGTTTATAACCGGACATGCCGTGAGCGGAGTTTTTACAGTCGAAAATCCGACGTCCAAGTTCTGCAGTGTGGGACAAAGAGAGGGGGACAATTGAACAATTTCAACTTTGCCCTCACTTCAGAGCAAGTGGATGGACATGCATGAGGATGAACAGGTCCTTTAGATCATTAGGTGAGAAGATATCACATCTCAAATATGCATTTATTTTTTATATGTGCGCAATCAGCGTAATCACCGTCATATTTTGGTTAGAGGTGGATTACCACTAATAAATAATTCCTCTTATATACATCTTCTGATTTTATATGACTATATATAAAATTTATTTATTATGAACAAATAAATTCAATCACATTTGATTTGGTAGAGGACGAGGCTCGAGAAAAGGAGGTGAAAATGGCGTGTTTTTCCGCTCCAATAGACTCAGCTGTTTAGAACGCAAGCTTCAGTAAATATGACATGTGCTGCGTCCGAATTGCCCGCTCGCATACTACATGCTACTGCTAGATCCTACTCCTACATACTAAACATGTTGGCCCAATTCGGACACACTAGACGAGCGGTGGGGAAAGACGACCCCCGCAGGCAGAGAGTAGGTACTGCGCCCGTTTTAGACTCTGAATGGTAATTGTGCAAGTGATGGATGCTGCTGTATTATATTCCTGCACTGCTTTAGAAATTCACAAAGTAGCTTTTCCATTACTTTTAGCCTTCATTCACGCACGTGGTGATCGTTTGTTCAATGAGATCTGCCTGATTAGTGCAGCTGTGCAGTTTAATGATGGAATAAGTGAGCTTTACCTCCATGATGTCGCCACATGTTTGCTCATAAAATGATTACTTGGACAAATATGACACCATGACATGACAAAGAGATACAACCGCACATTTTTTTAGGACAGTGTGCAAAGTTACATGAAACTTACATCTGTACTGCTGCAGTCCTGCCTGCTGCTGCTCCGCGACATGGTGCGCGCTGCTGTGGCCAGCCGGCGTTCGCGACGCATCTACATAGGCAGCAGCTGGTGGCGCTAGCATCACATGCACTTCTACAACTTTTAAGAGGACGAAGAAGAAGCCCGCGGTGCATTTTGGGTCAGTAGCATGCACGTAGGATGCAACGCGACCATCCTACAATGTGGGCGTGTCTCGTATCTGAAGTAGTATCTGAAGTAGCATGCTACTCGCTCCGGTGGCCAATTCGGACTTGCTATATACTACTTCGACTACTACTTCGACTACTACTTGACAATTCGGACGCAGCACGAGTGAACAAAAACAGGCATAAAAAGGGAAATACATCAATTTTTTTATTTATTACTATTTTAATGGTTAGGGCTGAAGTTGTTTAAGAGATTTGAGTCGAAAAAAGTAAAAAAAAATGTTAAAAAATGATTATTTTAGGAACACTTATCTGCATGTCCGTTCTGGGGACAAAGTAGGCTGGCTGGAGCTTCAAATTCACAGGAGCCGAGGGTTAAAACCTGATCCTGCCTGATCGTCATGTTTTTGCATTTTGAGTTCATGTTTCAGATCCAACTAAATAACCTCAGAACAGTCAGACGGAGGCTGACCCGTGTTCGCAGCAGCAGGGATGGTGTCAGCGAGCTCCGGTCTCCAGCTTTCTTCTTCTCCTTCAGAGTTGATCAGACTGCTGACGTCGCCTTCCTTGTTCTCTCCTGTGTCCTTAAACACCTGGTCGCCATGGTCGCCAGGTAAAGCTCTGGGTTTGGTGATGAAGGACTCAGGGGTACTGAGGTCCTCAGAACTCTGAAAGGACCAGAGCAAAAATGATCTCAGCATAGGGTCAGTCTTAAGGAGCCGAGTCCATGAACAGAGTCCGTGGTGGTCTAAATGAACAGGTGGATTAAATACCTGCTTCTTCAGATGCTCCCCCTCCTCCTCCTTCTCCTCTTCCTCCTTCGCCCCCTCCTTCTCCTCAGTCTTCATGTCCAACCAGTACTCCTGAAACACATCACATGACAAAAGTCTGATGACCTTCATGTCCAAAGGTCCTCCTAAACTCCCCCGAGTTCCTCTGCAGGGTCCTCATTTAAAAACTGTTCGTAGAAAAGGTTCTAAATTCTGTCGTAGGATTGAAATGTCGAATGTGCGTAAGAACAAAAAAACTCAGTATTTCTCAAACATGCGGACACCAGTCGTACGCACACTAGTCAGTAATCGGTGATGATAAATCCTACCTGTTCTTTCCTAGCGTGCTTGTTCATGGTTAGGGTCATTTGCATTCAGAAACGCCTCCAATTGATATATATGGTATCAACAAACCTGTCACAGCTGATTTTATAGCTTGTCACACCAATCATTCAAAATGTCTGATCAATAACTAATTGATCAATTTTGTACAAAGGGAACAGAGAACATGTGTGAAGTCTGAGATAGCTGAACGTTGTGACTCCTTTCATGGGTTCTAGTTGTAGTTTCACTGTTCTACCACTAGGCTTTGTGTGTAAGCATGCTCAGAGTTGGGTTTAAATTTACTCATGTTCCTAAGCACAAGTGCAGGTTGATCAATTCCAGACTTTGTGTGGGAATGTTTGTGCACTCATTACACACACATCTGTACGAACAGACGGTTGATAAACGAGGACCCTAATGTTTGAGGGTTTCAGTCTCACCTGGTCTGCAGGGTCCTGGATGAGGCCTTCCCTGATGTGGGTCATCATGTGTTTCCGGAGCCAGCAGGGTTTCAGGAAGCTCCGGGGGCAGATGCTGCAGGTGTGGCATGTTTTGTGGATCTTCTTGGGCACTCTCAGGTCGGTGATGGTACTGAACATCTCCGTGCACGTGGAGCAGCGGTGCAGTGCCTCGGTGGCGTGGATCTTTAAGTGCCGTTGGAGTGTAGACGGTCTGAAGAAGCTCCTCTCACAGAGGGAGCAGCTGTGGAGCTTCTTATCTGGACTCAATGACACAGAAATCAGAACCAGGATGAGCAGAGACTTGACCAGGTATTCGATCAGGACCCAAAAGTCTGAGAGGAGCCTGATCCAGGGACCTCTTCAGAAAACTGATGGACTGTATTAACACTTAGAACTCCACTGGATCGCCGTCGATCCCACGTGACACCATGAATATAGTTTACAGTTTCTCAGGAACTATACCGTGTATCTCTATGGGATGAAAAGTGTATAAAAGCTTACCCTTTTGGAGGTCTATCAAGGGTTTCCAGACATTTCTACACCTGCCACAAGGTTTACAATCCAGCCACAAAAATAGGTGTTTGATCAGATTTGTTTGATAGTAAATCCACAGTGATATACCGGTGAAAACATGATTATTTATCATATTGTTGTGATAAAGATTGCTATCGTTTAATGCTGCTAATGTCTTCTTGGTTTGACAAGCTGTTTTGATCATGTCTTTTTCTGTCAAACTTTCGACCAATTACATGGTCTCATATTCTTTTTCTATTCAAAAATGCATTGAGCAAGTAGCACCAGCGCATTTGAACGAAATTCACTTTCTAGGCACTTTTTCCTTTGTCCCAATACAGCTTATGACCTCGAGCGAAGTTTCTTTCGCGGAGTTTCAGATGCCGTAGACGTGGATGCATCGACGATGCTGCGTTAAGGGTTTGACTGACCCGTGGCTGCATCACGTTCTTGTTTCTCAAACCCCTTTAGCAAATAAATCGCTGGTAGCATGTCATGTGAAACCCAGCGTCATCAGGAACATTGTCAAAGTCGATATCAACGCAAAGTTTATAAGTTTCTGCAAGGTCCTTTGTCTCACCCTGTAGAGAAAGCCACTCTCTAATACTAGTTCTGTAAGTTTCCAAACGTGTCCTTGTAAAGTCGAGAACGTCTTCACTCTGGACAGATGACAGATGATAGATGCATATAGCATCGTTTCGCTCCTTTTTTTATCAATCAATCAATCAATCAATCAAATTTTATTTATATAGCGCCAATTCACAACAGTCGTCATCTCAAGACGCTTTTCAAGGAACAAGAGCAGGTCAGGACCGCGCTCATTGTTTGATGATCAAGAACCAACCTAAGATGGGTTTTGGCCCATCTCAACTAACATGAGTAGCAGTGGCAAGGAAAAACTTCCTTTTAACAGGCAGAAACCTTGGGCAGGACCAGACTCATGCTAGACAGCCACCATGCCGCTGCTGGGTTGGGGAGGAATGTAGAGAGAAGAGGGGAGAGGGGGAGAGGACAGGGGGAGGGAGAGAGACAGCAAGATAGGGGAAAGGCGAGAGAGAATTAGTACGGAGAGGGAGGGGGAGGGAGAGAGAGTAGGGAACGAGGGTGAGAGAGAGACAGGAGGCAGCAGGAACAACAGCAACAACGACAACAGCTCATGTAATGGTGAAACAAAAAGACGTTCAGTTTACAGGTTTAGGATATGAGTGATAATGGACAATGTTTAATTAATTGATTGTTGAATTTTTATGCACTTTTGAAGGCTGTTTTCTTTTGTTCCTTGTCTTTTCTTCCTCTTCGCTTGTCTCGCTGCGAGATGCGGTCATCGCCATGTTTGTGTATTTCTGACACTATTGCTGCGTCCGAACTGCCCGCTCGGATACTACATGCTACTGCTACGTGCTACTGCTAGATCCTACTCCTACATACTAAACACGTTGGCCCAATTCGGACACACTAGACGAGCGGTGGGGAAAGACGACCCCCGCAGGCAGAGAGTAGGTACTGCGCCCGTGCAGACAGCGGTAACTGAAGCCCCTCATCTGCGGGCCTGGCTGTAGTACTGCAGCTGTGCAGTTTAATGATGGAATAAGTGAGCTTTACCTCCATGATGTCGCCACATATTTGCTCATAAAATGATTACTTGGGCAAATATGACACCATGACATGACAAAGAGATACAACCGCACATTTTTTAGGACAGTGTGTGAAGTTACATGAAACTTACATCTGTACTGCTGCTGCTCCGCGACATGGTGCGCGCTGTTGTGGCCAGCCGGCGTTCGCGACGCATCTAAATAGGCAGCAGCTGGTGGCGCTAGCATCACATGCGCTTCTACAACTTTTAAGAGGACGAAGAAGAAGCCCGCGGTGCATTTTGGGTCAGTAGCATGCCCGTAGGATGCACCGAGACCAACCTACAATGTGGGCGTGTCTAGTATCTGAAGTAGTATCTGAAGTAGCATGCTACTCGCTCCGGTGGCCAATTCGGACACGCTAGATACTACTTCGACTACCACTTCGACTACTACTTGGCAATTCGGACGCAGCTTGTGGCAACGAGACTCGGCTCCTATTGGTCCACGTGACAAAAATCGCTTCACCCCTCTGCATATTCGATTGCGCGTGTGCAAATATCACTACGCCGCAGAAGGGAAATAGTTCGACACCGAAACACTGATTACTTAAAATCGACAGGATGGCATGAGTAGATATTTTTTTAGTACTTACTATCAATAGAGCTTTTTTATGAATCACAGTTTATGTTGCCCCACTGAAGTGGAACGAGACTCACTTTCTAAGCACTTTTTCCTCTGTCCCAATACAGCCTATACACCGCAGAAAGGAAATAGTTCGACACCGAAACACTGATTACTAAGAATCGACTGGATGACATGAGTAGATATTTTTTTAGTACTTACTATCAATAGAGCTTTTTAATGAATCACAGTTTATATTGCACCACTAAAGTGGAACGAACCAACACGATCTCATTCAGCCAATACAGCCTAATTGTAGGCTAAGCTAATGTGTATTCATGCCACTTCCTGAACGCAGGGTGACGGGGTGGGGAAGGAGGGGGAGGCCTGTCACTCATGGCAGACCGCGCCCCTCTCAGTCGAGGCCCGCCCCCACGGAAAAACAGGGTCAAAAGTGAACCTGAAACTTTTCAAGTTGAATCCGAAAAAAGATCTGAATCTGAAAAAAAAAATCTGAAACCAAAAAAAAAAAACGTTTTGAATCCGTAAAAATAAGATCTGAATCTGAAATAAATAAATCAAATTCAATCGGAAAAAAAAGTACTCTAAGATCGAAATATACATTGAAGTGAAAAATATAAACTAGAAAAATTGCATTTCCTTGCAGAAAATGCGTGGAAATGCTGAGTGCTGAAAGCTGAAAAAGCAATGCTAAACTGCTAATAAAACATGGAGAAATGTATAAATGTTAAAGCTGTTGAAGGGGTGTGAAAGAAATGTAAGTTGGATAATTGATTAATTGGTTGAAGGACAAATAGTATGAATATGCTCTATAAAAAGAAATTTTATTTATGCTGAAAGAGGCTAGAAAAATGTCTAAAATTGCACAAAGTTTGAATGAAGAAGGAAATTGCCTTAAAAGGCAGGAAGGTGGGAAGTGGCATAAGTTTAATTTTTTAAGTATTAGAAAGGTTTGAAACAGTTTGAATCAGTTCAAATTAGTTTGAAAAATTAAATGATAAATCATCACTGAGTGACTTTAAAATGTGAAAAATCTAAATGTATATAAATCCTAAATACACCCCATAATGTCCTCAATGAGCTCAAATTTTAAAGCCCTGAATGGTTTCTGTAGGTCAAAGGTCATGTGAGGAGATAGGGGCTGAAGTTTTTTCAAGCGCTCTAGTAAAGGGTTTTAAGTGTCATCCCCAGTGCTATGTGTGCTGAGCCTGGCTTCATGTGTCTCATATGGCCATTAGAAGCAGCTTTCCAGTCAGCTGTGTGTCTCCAGGTGCACTAATTGGTTGCCATGGGGACCTTGGATGCATAACTATAGCAGGAGAAAGAAGGCTTGAAGCTAAGGAAACAGGACTCCAAGTAGGCCCTGACGCTCATCCTCTGTATCTATTCCTGAAAAGGAGCTTGTGAGAACACAAGACTCTGCTAAACACATTAATACAATTTATTATCACAATCCTCAAAACACCCCATAATATCTTCAATGAGCTGAATTTTAGAAGCCCAGAATGGTTTCTGTAGCTCAAAGTTTGTGGGTGGAGACAGGTGGCGAAGCAGACACATATTAACTGTGTGTACAAGCAGCTGAACTGCAAGGTAGACCTCATAAAGCAACAAGTACAAGAATGTGTGTGTGTGTGTGTGTGTGTGTGTGTCTCTCGTTAATGACTGCATCCTAAACAGCTGTGAGATCAAAGGCAAATCACTGACCTACTGTTTGAATGAGAAGCAGCTGAACTGCAGAGGATTTAGAGGCTCTAAACTTCTTCACATAGCGTGATTTCCTTAAGTCACAGAATGAAAATAAGAACATCGTACGAATCCTCCGCCCTTCATGAACACAATGATGTCTTTTTCATGTCTGTACTTCGAAAAATGAGGCCACAACAGCGAGTTAAAAAAGTCTGAGCCTGAGCGATGATCCGGATTTTCTTGGAGAAAAATAACATTACGGTCAATGGGAGAGATTTCCGCCTTTTTTGGACAGTTGGTCACCTGCTGGCCAAGGGGTACGATTTAATGATTTGAAACCTCTTTTGTGAGAAGCAGGACACATATACCTCCATTTTGATGTATTTTTTATGGCTGTGGAGTGAGATTTGTGGGCGTGGGAGCGATATATTCCAGCGAGGTTCTGTCGATCAGAGAGGAGCTGTCCACTCTAGTGATGACATCATCACTCTAAACTCTCCAATACACACCCATTATAAGCCTGAAAATTTGCTGAAAACCACAAGGTGCATAAAGCTAAATTGTGGAAAAACTGAAGGAGATAGCACAAAAAAGTCAATACAGCATATTTAGAGGAGAGGATTGTGAACATTTTAAAGCAAAAATGAGGTCTGTAGGTGAAAGTATGCTGAAGTTATAAGGCTGAGAAGGTGGAGGAGTAAAAGGTAGAATTTGAAGATTTCCCCATTCATTTCAATGGGAAAAATTTTGCACAAAAAGTCAAAAATATCAAAAAGTATAAGGGGTAGAAAAGTAAAAAATAGACCCCATAATGTCCTGAAGGAGTGGAATAGTTTAAAGTTTGAACGGTTGAAATCGGACAAAGTTTGAAGGAGGAGAAGCGTTGCAAAAAAGGGACGGAAGAATAATAATAATAATAATAATAACTAGAAAAATTGCATTTCCTTGCAGAAAATGCGTGGAAATGCTGAGTGCTGAAAGCTGAAAAAGCAATGCTAAACTGCCAGTAATAAATGGAGAAGGTATAAATGAAAAAACTGTTAAAGGGGTGAAGTGTTATAAGCGAATGAATGTTTCAACCGTAACAGAACTGAAGAAGAAGATGATGAAAAAGAGATGAGTTGTATGGATGTAAAAACACTGGGAGAGGTAAACCAGTAGCTGTATGAATATTCAAATTGCTAAAGAACTGAACTTGAACATTACAGAAAATATGGTAAAGAATTTTAAAGATGGCTGAAAAGGCCTTCATGTTGGAAGAAGTAGAAATGATTGTAGATGAGAAATGAATATATTACACAAATATTTTTAATTTAAAATTTGAATCAACTTGAAAATTCAAATTGAGTTTTTACATAAGTAAAACCAAAATAAAGAAAAAAAGAAAAATATTTTTGTCAATTCTTTAACATTTTGTGAGCAATGAAATGATTAATCATAAAATATAAAAAAATAATTTAAAAAAAAAACATCAAAACATAAACACATAAAGAAATAGTGCTCCATAGTGCCTTAAATCAAATTATAAACAATTTGTTTGTGAACAGGTTTTGGAAGCAGAAATCTTTACATGGGTGACCAATCTGTCTCTTAAGCTTAAGGTTTTAAGATTGTAGTTGCTGTGATTGTTGATGGACAAAGGTATCACATTTTCAGTTGTTTCTAAAATTGTTTAGCCCAATCATTATAGGCTCTTCACACAGTTGTTAGACTGAGGCTAACACCCCATTATTTACTGGATTCAAACTCCAGCAGCCCTGTACCCACATTCACCTCTTTTCTTGTGTTTTCGGATTACTAAGCCTTAACAAAAGTTGGCTCATAAAATTTGTCATGGCCCATTGAGCCAAGTCCTGTGTTGTGGGCTTTAAAAACAGACCTTGAAATTTGATTTCAAAGTCTGATACAGGACTGTTATGTGTGTTTTTAAGGGTTTAGATTAGCCTAAGACTAAGTTCGCACATCTGAAAAACCTTTATACCTATACATTAAAAAAAGATATGAAAATGGTGACTAAAATCGTTAAAATTGTTACTAAAATCGGTCAGCAGTATTACAAAGTATTGCAAAGTTATCCAGGCTTGTGGAAATATACAGGCAAAGTAAGGTGAAAGGCATATGAATTAAATACGGCATTGTAGTATTTTTTAAAGCTAACTGCAGTGAAATGTGGGCCCTCTCATGTAGAAAAAAAAGAAAATTATAGAATAATAAATGATTATAATAATAAAATTAAATGATATGAAACTGAAACATTAAACAAAATCTAAAATGATCAGATTAAAAAGTAGATTTGATAACTTGAAATAAATTGATGTAATGTATTGGTCCACCTTACCACCAAAAGGCTTTTCACAGTAGACCAAGGCTAGTACTGTCATCAGCTCATTGTAGTGGACTGACAATCTGGTCAGCAAAAATAACTCAGCAGTTTACTGTACAGTGTAGTACAGAAGTCTATTACAGAAATTAAAATAATTTTTTTAATTAAATCTAAATTTAAAATTTAAAATAATGTGGAGGGTAAGGTAGAGAATGCAAATGCAAAAGGTGCAAAGTTATCCAGGCTTGTGGAAATATACAGGCAAAGTAAGGTGAAAGGCGTATGAATTAAATATGGCACTGAAGTATTTTTTATAGCATGTATTGGTCCACCTTACCACCCAAAAGGCTTTTCACAGTAGTTAGACCAAGGCTAATACTGTCACCAGCTCATTGTAGTGGACTGACAATCTGGTCAGCATTTTACATCCCAGTGTTTTCTTATCCAAACATTCACACTACTTGTCTTACTGAAATGCTGGGTTGTCTTCATGTTGATAGTTTCTTTTTAAAAAGTTTTCTACTATGGAGAATTACATTTTAAGGATAAGCATAAAACTTTGTTCCTCTATGAAATCCCTTCACACAGCTTGTTTAACCAAGCCCTGTGTTTGAGGATTGTGACGACAACCTTCAGCAGGGATTGTTTCACACTGTAGTGCTGGGATCACTGCTGTCCAAAATATTAGCCCAAGACTAAGCACACGTGAAAAATTTCAGTGTACCTACCAGCTGAAACCCAAAGTACATCATTTATTTCTAAAACACGTCTTCTCTTGTAGGTAAATTTGAGGGATATTGTGAGCATATTAAAACGAGAAATTCAGCTGCCTGCAACAACTGAAGTAACTGGTATTTTTTCCCTTCATCAGTGTTGGTCATCTTTTGATATAAGGACAGATACACAGTAAAAGGGGAAGAAAACACTAAAATAAAATAGAACATAAAGTCCAAGAAACATAAAGGAAACTTAAAATATTAACAGATATTGACAACCGATCACTTAATGTAGAAAACAGGATTCAAAAGAATACAAGAGTAATAGTTGTCCTGTCCTAAAGACAATCAGTCAGTTCCTCATGTGAGTACTGTGTTCTGTCTGGGCACTTTTTTCAAAACCAAAAGCAGAGCCCGGTACAGTTCAGAGTGAAGGTTTAGAGTGAGGTAATGATTTGACCTTTGACCTGTGGTTGTAGAATCGCTGTGTGCAGTTATCAGTGTTCGAGTTGACAGCATCATTGGAGTTAGAGGCAGGAGGAGGAGAGGTCTGAAAAAAACAAACAAAATCCCCTTCACTTTAACTATGTAATCCTGTGCTAACAGTAATTCTGTGCTTTTCTATGTTGGTCAAACATGGTTATTGTTATGGGGCAAGGAAATACACCGTTACCTCAGGGAAACTTTAAAGCTGCAGTAGAGATAAACTGATGATCTGAATGTGATGACATCTGCTGCAGCTTGCTTCACAGGACTGCAGGACTTGAAGGATCACCATTAGTAGGACTCTGCTGAGCTGCACTAGCTACACCGTGGATGAACAGACAGTGACTTGAAGTGGGAGAATGTAGCTGGTTCAAAACTGGAAATAAACAGAAACATTTGTGTTGATAATCTGTGAAACTAAACATATTGAATAAATACACACATCATTACAATGAATACCTTCAGCACTGCAGCAGAGCAAAAAATATTTCTGTCCAGAGCAACTTCACCAGGTCTGCAGCAGCAAAGCTTCGTCACACAGAGAGGCTCAAGGCTCAGGGTGGCTGCATGATGTCCACCTTTGGTGTGTTCAGCTGTCTGAGTGTCTAAGCTGTTCTTCCTCTCTTAACTGGCTTGAAGAAGACCTGGGAGAAAACACTGCTGTTAAAGACGATGGTATCAGCAGAGCTGTACAATAGCATCACAAGCATTAATACAGCAGCTAAGATTACTAAGAAAAAATAAATGAACACAAGTTCACTAAGACATTACCTCAGACTTTCTTGAAGAGGGGTTTATCTCTTGGAGGTTCAGCAGGAACGAGCCAAGTGAGTGACAGGTACTACAGCATCAGTTCTGCTTCAGTCTGGTGTCTGGTGGTCCTTGAGAGCTGCTTCAGGACATCTGGAGCACAAGCAGGTAAAACACATGTTTGTGTAGTCCATGAGAGAAGGGTCCCGGTGGGTGCTGCAGTCTGTCCAGCACAGTGATGATGGTTGTTGAGAGCAGCAGGGGGATGGTGTGGAGGATGTCATCTCTTCTTCACCTCTGACCAAAGACTGGGTTAAACAGCAGGTAGACTGTGTCTTTGAGTGGTCCAAAGTGATGTTTTTACTTCTGGTTGACGGTTTGATAATTTTTTTCTGCTCATAAGTGAGCTAGTTAGGACAGCACTAATGGTCAGGACAAAGATGGCAGAGACAACTGAAGAAGAAAAAAAAAAATACCCAAACAAAAGGAAACTTAGCTTTACTCTACTGCATCCACAGGTGATGCGTTTACTTTTGGTTGACAGTTTGATAATTTTTTTCAGTTTACAGTGAGCTAGTCAGGATAGTACTAATGGGGGTCAGGTTAAAGATGGCGGGGACAACTGAAAAAAAAAAATAATAATAATAATAAAAAATTAAAACTAAAAACATACCCAAAGAAAAGGAAACTTAGGTTTGCTCTAGTGTACTTACAGCCACCCATGCTAAGAGAGTGGTGTAAAGTTGGGTGGAGAAAAGGGGGGTTTCAGCTGGTAGGTAACAGAACATCAGAAAGTGTGTGTTCATTAGGGAACACACACTTTCTGATGGAGGTTTTTAATTTTAGCTGCTGTATACAGTATTGTACACAGCAGCTGAGAGTCTTGGCCTGTGCATTTATCAATCCGCACCCACCCTCCCTATGTCCAGTCAAGTCAAGTTAAATGGATTAACTTGACTTGACTGGACTTGATAAATGCACAGGCCAAAAATTGTCATTTATAACATTTGAATAGTTGGAAAATTTTACAACCTGAAAAATATTTTCTTTCTAAAAATTCTGAGCCATAAAAATATTTTTTGCACTAGTAAAATTTACAATGACCAAGCACATTTCAATCTGTACTGAAAATATGAGCATAACATTAGCCACAGCTTCTGTAGTTTGTCTTTTCCTTAATAGTACTTTCCTCTATGACCTGTTGGATGAAATGACACAGTAAGTGGCGTTGTGGTAACTGTAGTACGTCTGCATGATACCTGAGGAGAGACATAGCTGAGGTCGTGAGATGAAGATCAGGTCCAGCAGTGTGTTCTTGTCCGTTGTAGCAGCAGTGATCAGTTGACCATATCCCTTGGACTGAAAGAAATCCAAAATTGGCTTACTTGCATTAGAAAAGAGATTCTCATTGAAGTCGCCACAGACGATGATGGGATGACAGTCCATGATCTCAAGTGAGTCCAGAAGGCTTCCCAGATTGGACAGGAATGATGGCACACTGTAGTCTGGAGGTCTGTACACAGCTGCAATCAGAGCACTTACAGGAGATTCAACCTTCAAAGCCACAAACTCGAGGTCAGTCACATTATTCAGGTACTGTTTCTCCACAACCTGCAAATGGTTTTTCACATAAACAGCGACTCCACCACCTCCTTTACTGGCCATCTGTGGAAAGTTAGTGTAGGACAAATGTCTGTTGCGTTTGAACATGGTGTAGCCCTCAAACTGGAGACTGTCTGCCACAAAGGAGCCCTGTAGGTGAGTTTCTGTCAGACACAAAACATCTGCAAGACACAGTTCATGATGGCTTTTGATGTCATTCACATGAACAGGTAATCCTTCGGTGTTGTGATGAATGATGCTCACAGTGTCCTGTCTGCTGAGAGAATGCTGGATCTGGAGAAAAGGCATGAGGTGATCAAAGTTAGCTTGCGTCATGGTCTCCAAAGATACAGTGACTGCAGGGTTAGCATGGATTTTACTCTCATCCAAATCAAGCATGTACAGGCCGCTGAGAGAGGTCACTCGACTGATAGCTACGTAGGCCATGCCGGGCTCAAAAATGTGCTTCAGAGAGACAACAGTTGATTTTCTGGTCATACCTTGAACCTTGTGTATCGTGCATGCAAAGGCAAGTTTCACAGGAAACTGTCTGCGTACCACTCCTTTCTGTTGCAGAGCCTCCTCAGATCTCTCGATGTACACAAGATTGTCTCCTCTAGTACGATAGCTCCTGCCAGCTGTTTCATCATCCATCCTGAGACCAAGCATAGTGACAAGAGCAGAACCATTGTTTTCAGAGCTTATGAGACGTCCTACTGTAGCAAATGATCCGTTCACCAATCCTTGAGACACATCAATGTTTCTGGTAAGCATGACTCTAGCACCTACTGCAACATCTAGTGTGTCAGGTAGATCATTTCTGCTTCCATGACATGGTGCACCTTGTCTTTTCATGTGTCCAGTGTGTGGGTCCTTTTTAAAGTCATCTGCATCAATGGTGGTGATATCAGAATGGAGCAGAGATAGTGTAGCAGAGTTGTGTTCTGCGACTTGTTTGTTGGTAGCAAAAATGTGCAGCACATCAGAGGGACACAGTTGTGGTTCAGTGACACGCTGTGACAGCAGAGTTCTGTCAGCTTCAGAAAGCTCATCTGACCTTGTTTTCACACGGAGTCTGTTCAGCATCTCGGCAAAAGTTTTGTCATCCTTCTGTCGCATGATCTCATCTAAAGTGATCACCTGGAAGTTGTCTCTCCAGAGGTCAAGCTCACTTGGATCATAGACACAGAGTGGTTTGGACTGTCGCACAGGCGGTAGCTGGTAAAAGTCTCCCACAGCAATGACTGACATTCCTCCAAAGGGTCTGTGGCTGCCTTTAATCTGTTTCAGTCTCACATCCACATAGGCAAACAGTGGCTTTGACACCATGGAGATTTCATCAATGATGATGATTTCAGCGTTTAAAAGCTCACACCTGATTTCATCAAGTTGGTTCCCAAGACCTTGAAAAGGAGGTTTCAAACTTCTGGGCAGCTTGAGGAGAGAGTGCAGTGTTGTTCCAGAGATGTTAAAGGCTGCAGTTCCAGTGAAAGCAGTCAACAGCACAGTCGGGTTTGAGATGTCAGCTTCCTCAGCACGTCTAGGTAGTGTTCTCAGAATCTTTGATGCTTCTGAATGAATGCATTTAATGAGATGTGACTTTCCAGTGCCAGCACCACCATTGATGTAGTAGAAAAACTGCTCTGGTTGTCGTCCACAGACTCGTTTTATGCACCAGTCTCTCACTGCATAGAACACACATGCCTGTTTCTGGTTCAGACTCTGATACATTTGTCGTAACCGTGTGGGATCGATTGTAGGGGGCTCTCTCATGACTCTGGCTTCTGTAGCAGCATTTGATTGTCTGCTGTAATCCGGTACATCCTCTTGGACATTTTCACACTGTCTGGCATCCAGTTCATCGATACACTCCAACCTCACCAGTTCAGATTCAGGTGCCAAATTACACCATTCATCGACCACACCTCTGTTCTGTTCAAAGTCCTCGAGAGCAGAGTCAATTTCCTCACTGTTTTTTTCATATCTCTCTCGGTTTCTTTTCACGATGAGTTTCACACTCAGGGGTCGGTCAGAATACGGCAGCTGAACCACACCTCTCTCATAGAATGACTCATACGTGGGAAAATATGGTCTTTTCAGCTCATCGTCTGATCTGTATGGAAGATACAGTCTAAGCAATGTGCCGTAAAACTGCTCAGGGTATTTCTCTTTGGATATGCGGCGATACCTGATGACAGCAGCGTTGTCACTTTCTCGTCTCTGTATAAAGCCTAGTTCATTCAGCAAAGGTACCACTTTCTTGCCCTTGGTCTGTTGTCCATACACCAGTCTGCAGGTAGAAGCAAAATCAGCCATGCACATCTCTTCAAACTCTGGTGATTCAGGTCTGGATTTGTACTTGTCTGTTAAGGATGTCATCCACACATTCAAGCTGTCTGGTGTTGTGTTGTCAAGGCTTGACACAGGCAGACTCATTTTCACAGGGTTGTCATCAGTTGGGACAAAAACCACACTGCGTGAACTCTTTTTCATGTTCAGTGAAGTCACTCGGGCAACAGCTTCTTGTGCTGATACTTCTCGCTTTTTGGAATACGCCTGCATGACCGCTTTCATTTCATCACATTCATTGACACATTCTCTGTCGGAGTTCTGAATGAGTGTTTGCAGGTACTGGCTCACAGAGTTCTCACTTTTACACATGTACGTACATATGTAATGGATCAGACTGTAGTAGCTGAGAATGAACTGCACATCAATGTTTGCATCCCAAGCTTTGAGCAGGTGAGGGTTGTAGGTGTTTACCCAGCAGTCTTTTGGCTCACGCTTCAGAATGATGTTGCTGGACTGACTCATCACATTCATGTGTTTCTCGTACTCATCAGCGGTTAAGTCACAGACGGACAGGAGCTGTTGAAAACTCATGGATTCAGTTTGTGTCTCATTCAGCAGCTGATTCAGTGGTGCAAGTTTCTCTTTGGCTCTCTTAAGTCTCTCTGACTCCTCATCATCACCCACAGGTCTTGTTATCATTGTCTGTCTGGAGGGTGGTTTTGGGAATCCAAATCGGCATCCAGAACTTGCACTTTTGAAACATGTCTTTGAGTGGTTCTTACTGTGTATTTGCACTTCTTTGACCTTTTTGTACAGTTCAGGCTGTTTATTTGGGTCAGGGAGCTGAGCAGAGATGTGTTTGGACACAAAGTCACACACAGTTTTGTCAGAGTCTCTCTCAAACACAGGTGCACCGTCTACCCACAAAAGACCATGTATATGAGGACTTCCTCTGTGCTGAAACTCGAGACGCCAAAAGAAGTCAAAAACTTTGCCCAGGGGTTGTGCAGGAGACATGATCAGATCTCTGTACAGTGCTTCAACACGCTTATCAAACATGCGCATCGTTGTCACAGGATTGCTTCTCAGAATGTCACACTTTGTGGACCAGTCGAGCTCTTCAAAATTCACCTCCTCACCTTGTTGTGATTTTATTGCAATAATCACCTCAGGCCAACGCATTTCTGCTGCAGAAAATGTGACAAAGAAAGTAGGACTGCCCAACTGTCTGATCATAGCAAACAGATCTTTTGTAGTTTTGTCCCAGTAGGCTGGTGTTCCTCTGAGCGGCTGCATAAATCTGATAGCATCTCTGTTTCTCACCAGTCTCTCCACTTCATATTTGTCTCTCAACATTCTGGATGTTATTTTACGTCCGTCTCTGGTCAAAGGTTTGCCTTTGCGTAATTGTATGGACATGCTGGAGGTAGCCAAGTGTATTTCAGTCACAAACTGTGCAAAGAACAGGTAGTTGGTATCTTTGGCAAAGCGATCATCAACACCAAAGAGCCTTGCTTTAAAATAACTACTGGGTGATAGTTTCATTGGTCTGTTTTCATCCAGTGTATTCTCACCAGTGGGAAACTGAACAGGAAACGCCATGGCCTCTAGTTTGGGTGTTTTGAAAAAACTGACTGGATTGTTTCTCTCTGCTGGAGCTACTGAGTATGTAGAGTCACTGAAACACAATATCTCCTCAGAAACATCACGTGGCTGAAGGCACGACTCCAAAACAACACCACCATTATGCACGTCTGAATCCTGTTGTTGTGTCTGATCATCATTGTCCTGGGTCTGACTTTTATCACACAGCTCTGTGTTGTCGTCCTCAGTTTCAGCATTAGTTTCAGCCTCATACATGGCAGCAGCCTCAATTCTATCAATCTCCATCAAATCCTCATCATCATAGTCATCATCATTCATTGTGTTATCATCATCATCCTCATCCTCATCCTCATCACCATCATCAGGAAGTGTGGGGTCACATAACTCCTCCTCATCTCTAATAGTGATGTCTTCATATTGGGGGTGTATCTCTTTCAGTGTATGCAGGGCCTGTACTAGCTTGGACCAGGTAACAGTCTGAAACAGATGGTGACCTCTGTAACTCAAGCGTCTCTTTAGTTTTACTCTCATCACTTGAGACTCATTTCTCAATCTGGGTAGAGCTTGAATTGTTTCCTGGACTTCAGAGGGAACACATACAACATTACCATGTATAGCTCGCTGTCTGCCTTTGGGAAGAGGAATGATTTTGGCAAATGTTATGCACTTTGCTATCAGATGTCTCTCCAGTATGTTGAGGTCACACAGTTCAGGTGGTATGTCAGCAAGCTCCAAGTTGTTTGCTATGGCAAGTTTGGGCATGGCTCCATTTTTCAGATGGTCATGGCAGGTGTGACAAATCCACTCAGTCTTTCTCTCATCAGGGACAGTGCAGTGATTTCTGCAGTTATCATTACACTCATGGACGTACTGACCTTTGAGACAAGCTGAAACCATGATTGGATTTTTCACATAGTTGGACCTCTTGCACTTTTGCACCTGGTTTGGAAATGAGGCTTTGTGGCAAACTGTGCAAACATGGGTGGGACCAGCTTTAATGTGTGATCGGAAATCATTGATGGCACTTTCAATAAGTGGGTTTTCACTCTCTCTGTCAGTCTCACATGTTTGTCTACTTATCCGTTTGTATTTCTTTGATATTTTCAATGCACACCTCATTTTATGCATAGTTCTGTATGCAAGATCTGTCTTGTACCTGTCTCGCATCATTTGTCTCATCAGCTGTCTGTGTCGGCGACAGAATATTTCATCATTTGCATATCGATGATTGATATATGACCGCTGTCTTTGCCTGAAATTAACATCCTCTGAGTATTTTTTTCTGAAATATTCTTTTCGTCTGCCTTTGAAATCAACATTTTCTCCATATTTTTTCCTGAAATATTCTTTTTGTCTGCCTTTAAAATCAGCATTTTCTCTGTATCTTCTTGTGATATATTCTTTTTGTCTGCCTTTAAATTCAACATTTTCTCTGTATGTTCTTTTTATATATAATTTTTGCTTTAGTCTGAAGTCTGTGCTTTCCCAGTATTTAGTTGTGATTTTTTGTCTTTTCTTTGTCTGTATTTCATGATTGTCAGAATATTTGTTCCTTGAATAAGACTTTTTCTTTGTCTTATATGTCTCGTCCTTGGTATACTTCTCTCTCTCTTTCCTGTTTTTATCCTCTTTCTTTTGTGATGTCTTTCTAGATCTCATTAATCTTCTCTTAAATTTCTTTTTTTGCTGTTTGCTTAATTTCGACAGTTTAGTGGAGATGTCATGGAGGACATTGTCACTGGTGACATGGATATTTATTAATAGTTCAGTCAAATTTGATTGTGTCTCCTGAGATTCTTCTAATGTGACAGGATTATTGTTGATTTCACCTGGTTGATGAGCTTGTGTTTCCATCAAAGTTGAGACTTTCTGTGATGTGTCATCACTTACAGTAGTGTTCATCTCCAAAACGAGAGATTCAGGACCAGTTAATGGGACAGAACATTGACTGAAGTTGATCAGTAGTTCTGGTTCGGTTTCCATGTCATGCTCAGTGTTTTCATGGACATCAGTGTTCATCTGTGGGGCACTTGTGTCATCATTTATCACAGTGGTTGTGACAGAGGGACTTGTGGACGGACTTCCTGTGGTTGGGATAGCATCACTTGGGTTCACATCACAGAACACAACTGGCTTGAGCTCATAGTGACAGGACGCTGCTGTGCCCAATATGTGGTGATACCTGTTGAGCCTGGCAATCATGTCACTGAGGCGTGTGAATGTTACCATGACAGCGGTTCCAGGAGTAGGTGTGGCCTTAAGCAGAGGCAAACCGTTAGCTGTCCTAGCATGTGGGTCAAAGAAACCGTACCTGCCATCTCTGGTTCTGAAAACTGCAATGCACAGTGAAGTCATTAGCAGCAAAGCATACTGCACATCTGTTAATAAGCAGCTCAGTCCCATCTCGAGGTCTAGAAAGGTATCAACAGCTCCAGGATCCGGATCTCCAAACGTACCGTATCTAGACAGCTGTAACATGTCAACAGTCTGCATGTGTCTGCGTGCAGGAACCTGGTTAGGGAGCTCATCGGTTGTCAGATGGGCGTGATCAACAGTTTTTCTGATTTCTCTGTACATCACATCACCTTTATCCAAAACACGGTCCAGGTCTGCTCTGGTGATGTGTTCTTTCTCATACAGGAATGCTAGAAATGTCAGTGAGTTACAGGTGCACTGCTGGTTTCTGGATTGGCCGTATTTCAGAGACGCTTGGCTGCGTGACGCACAGACGTTTTGTTCACCTGACTGATTAACAGAGTTAACATTTCTTACCCGAGAAGAGCCTGATACAGACTGATAATTACTGTGGTTTCCCTTCTTAACAGTGTCTGCATGTGATACCTGGGTTGAGCATGGCTTTTCAGTTTGGGCTATGTAGTTCACCTGATGAGAGTTAGACGGACCTGCTGCAGGTGACTCACTTACACGTCTCCTCTTTAGCACGTCTGCATAAGATACCTGTGGTTGACATGATGCATTTTCACCTCCCTGTTTCACAGCATCAGACACTTCAGACCTCTTTACCTCTCCACTGCTCTGAGGAACACCATCTGCTTGTCCAGTACTCACACAGTCAATATCATGAAACCTCTGCCAGCGCTGGCTTGCAGCCTGTGACTTCTTACTCTTCCTGGGCATTGTAACTGTTCTTTCACAACAATGTGTTTATGCAACAATTAAAAGTTACTGATAAGCACCAGTATAGACAAAAATGCTTTATTTCTTCAAGAGGACGTTATTTACAGCTCTTATAGTCTCCAAAAAAATCTAATTTATAACTGTGTGTATACCAACAATAGTTTATGAAATGTTTTCTAAGGAAATCCTAGGCAAGAGTATGTAAATGTTTTAAGAAGAAACACAAATCAACAATTTTTTAATCTTAGAACTTTGTGCTTGAAATACTATGCAACTCAAATATTCTATATAAAACGTGTTTTTATGTTCTTTCAAAGTCAGGTATGCAGATGTGGTGTAGCTGACGACACGTCTTCTGGCGAAACTCTGGATTCACAGACAGGAGAGGAGGACCTAGAACAACAATCAGACTTGTGCAAAATTAGGGATTTTTCAAAATAGCAGTTGTATTAAATGTACTTCCGTTTCAAAAGTTTTGACTCAAAGAAAGGTTGCTTGTTTCAAAAGGTTTCTCAAAATAGGTTCTCAAAATAGGTTCTCAAAATAGGTTCTCAAATGTTCTGCAAAGTTCTGAAAAGTTCTGCAAAGTTCTGAAAAGTTCTGCAAAGTTCTGAAAAGTTCTGCAAAGTTCTGAAATGTTCTGCAAAGTTCTGAAAAGTTCTGCAATGAGTCAGAGTGGGATAGAAGGGGGATAGAAAGACAGAGTTGCTTTTCAATCAGACAGAGCGGTAGAGGAGACAGGAAAGTCAGAGCGTCCAAAACTTAGCCAGAGGGATAGAAGAAAGGGGGACACAAGACAGAGTGCTTTTCAATCAGACAGAGTGGTAGAGGAGACAGGAAAGACAGAGTGACCAAAATGATAGGGGAGAGTGGGGAGACTGGACAGGATACCTGTAAGACACAATGGAAACAAACATTAATCCCTTTTTATTAAAGAAATAAAATAAACCAACATCCACCCAAAGCTAATGGCATCATAATGTACTTTTACTCAACCCACCAAGTGGCTGTCCTCAATTATACATCTATCAAAAGTCAAGTTGAGTCAAAAGCTGGAAGTGACCATTGTCTTGTTCGATAACCCTTCAAACAAATTAATAAGGACTAAAAATCCAAAGTGTTCATAATAGTTAATTAAAAATTAATTTAAGATACAAATAACTTTATCCCCTAAGGGAAATTCAATTTTCTGTAGTCTCATTTGTCATGTCTCAAAAAGTCATCTACTATTCAAATTGTAGAGTCTGATGGCTGTGGGTACAAAAGATCTTCTGAATCTTTTTTTCCTGCAGCGAAGAGAGAGGAGCCGTCCACCACCATAGGCCTTTCGGTCCACCAAGGTGTTGTGAAGTGGGTGATCCATGTTCTCTAGAATAGCCTCCACCTTCCTCACAGTACATCTCTCCACCACATCCTCCAGTGAGTCCAACTTGAATCCAACCACAGAGCCACCTTTTTAAATTTAGGACCTCAAAGTATTTTACAAAAAGTTCTATTATCCCTGTGTATTTCAGACTCTTTACTTTAAGTTCCCTTTATAATGTTCATAACCATGTCCTGGTAAGCAAAAGTAACAATGGATTACTCTGCTGATAAAATATCATGTATTTTGGAGAAGGTAATTTCCTTTACTGTGTTTGAAGTATTCCAACAATGTAAAAAGTAGTAATGAGGCCAAGCACCTCCATGAGCTGTTAACGGAAGCATGCAAGGTACCTTAGAAGGATATACACATATCTAAAGATAGGATTAAATGAATAATAAAATAAATCGATGGCTGCATAAATAATGATTGTCTATTCCATATTAAAGAACATTAAGTTAGCTTGTTCTTTTAATATGAGAGATGCACAAAAGGAGGGAATCACATTCAATTAGTAATTATTTGGATTTTCATCGTTAAAAAATTTCAACTCCACAATTTAATAGTAATAAATTGCTTTCCAGGGATTGGAAATGAAATGCAAATAAGTGTACTGCATATTACATTCAAGCTGTTCATTTCCAACTGTGAGTATTACATAATCAAAGGAAACAAATTGTTAAGTTAGGACATGATGAGGGGTCCATAATGTGTTGAATAGTAGCACACTGTCTTATTCATGAAAGTGTCATTCCTGTGTGAACTTACGTCGAGTCGCCACAAAGCGGTCTGCACTTGGAGACAGGACAGAGTTGGCAAAAAGGAAAATGGAAAAATAGAGACAAGAGATTTTGAGTTTAATTGTAGAAAACCAGCACATCTCACTGCATTGCAGTTTCAACTGTAATCAGCCGGCAAAATTAATTGTTATTTAAATTTGTTTGTGTTACAATGAAAATGTGTTGCAGTTTGTCAAATAAGAACATAATGTCAGGTTTTTACATGATATGTTTAAAAAAGTAACAGTGTAAACATTTTTAAGTTACTTTATTTGTGAACTTACAGCTGAGTCGCCAACACTGAATAGGGCCAGCAGTAGAGATAGCGTCGAGTTCAGGAGAGAAAAGACAGGGACAAAAAATAAATAAATTTAGTTGCAAAAAATCAGCATCTTATAGTTTACTGCAATCACAACTTTTCACTGTGGATCATTAGTTTTCTCATTTCTTATCAAAGTCTACAATTTGTGGCACTTGATTAGTAAAAAGGATGTTACTGCAGCTCCCTTGGCCTGTAAAAGATGTTTGTTACAATGGGGAGAAAATGCACAAACACAATGAAGGACCTCTTCACTTTTTACTTTCTTATGTAAGTTATTGAGGTGAAATACAAAACAGTGAAATATAATTATAAACTGCAGAGCAAAAATGTAACATTTAAGTGATTGCCCAATAAGTATATATATATATATACCATCAGGTCCATAAATATTGGGACGTCAACACAATTCTCATCTCTCTGGCTGTAAACACCACCACAATGGATTTGAACTGAAACAAACATGGTGTGCTTTGACTGCAGACATTCAGCTTTAATTTAAGGGTATTTACATCCAAATCAGGTGCACGGTGTAGGGCAAAGAAGTGGAATGTTATGAAATGGCCAAGTCAATCACCTGACCTGAATCCGTTTGAGCATGCATTTCACTTGCTGAAGATAAAACTAAAGAGGAAATGCACCAAGAACAAGCAGGAACTGAAGACAGTTGCAGTCCAGGCCTGGCAGAGCAACACTAGGGGTGAAATCCAGCGTCTGGTGTATCTATGCGTCCTGGACAGCAAAGGATTTGCAACCATATATTGAAAAGTGAAAGTTTGATGTATGATTTTTGGTTTGTCCCAATACTTTTGGTCCCTTAAAAAGTGAGAGGCACATATACAAACTGTTTTAATTCCTACACTTTTCACCTAATGTGGATGTAAATAACCATATATTAAAGCTGAATGTCTGCAGTCAAAGCACATCTTGTTTATTTCATTTAAAATCAACTGTGGTGGTGTTTACAGCCAGAGAGATGAGTATTATGCTGATGTCCCAATATTTATGGACCTGACTGTAAGCGTGAACTTACACTTCAGAGTTGGTAGGGATTTTCGCCCAGGTCAGAGGACAAGTTGAGGCAGGAGGGGGGAGAGGGAGGGAAAGAGATTTTTAATACACTAAAAAAAACACTTCATTCAAAATTTATCTGAATGATTTTCTCACTTAATTATTGTCACAATCAAGATTCAGACTTTCGCCAGCAATTTTTTAATAAATTAATTTAGTAGTGTAGTTATATTGTTAGCACACTATTGTCTTCTAGGAAAAAACTGTATCCCATCTATGGTTTTCACATAGGATATATCCTAACAACACAACAGTGTTACAGATAAATCAACATTTCAAATCAATTTAAACTCAGTACTTGAAAAATGCATCATATGTTGTACATTATCTTGAATGACATGTTGTTTAACAGGATTAAGCTAATCATTAATCCAGTTATTTTTATTTTGTTTGTTGTCAGTCTTGGTCAAAACACTTATACTTACCAACAAATGCACTGGAGCGGATGTATCTTCTGTTTGTTTGAGACAAGAAACAATACATTAGTGTTTTCTGACAGATAGCACATTAAAAACAATAGGCCTATAAAGAAAACTAACATTATTACAGTAGTTGGGCTAATTGAAAAATAAACAGCTCCAACAGATCACCTGGCTGTTAGCTGCAGCTGAAAATGTCACACATGATACATACTGTATTAAAGTACTTATACCTCAGATAAAGTATCTTTGCTGTGGTGTTAGCACATCACCAATATCCAAATTAACAGCTTGCTATCAAAGGTAAATTAGGTACAGTAGAAGGTGAAGTTCAGTAGCAGCCAGCAAGGCAGAGACAGACCAGGAGCAGGTTCACCAACTTCAAGGCAGCTTACTCTCCATCCATCAACTCAATATTAAGATAAGAACTTTATTGATCCCCAACGGGAAATTCAACTGGAATATACTTATTAATTGGAACTTTGTATTGTTAAACATTAAATACTGAATTAATTTTATGTTTTGCAATCTAAATATCTCTATCATCCACATCATGAATAAAACCTTCAATAATAGAGGACCATCTAGGTCCATTCTGACACATAAAAAAAGGAAAACCACTCACATTTGTGCTATACCTGGATGCTTGCTAAATGCAGCCTATATTTTAATACATCTACAATGGCTGATAAAAAGTGACCGGGAGCTAAACAGCTGACGTCTCCAGACCAGTTCCCCAGCAATGACTCAGTCACAGTAATGAACTGAACCTGTAGCAATGACGCTAGCGTAATTAGTTAGCTAGTTAGTCAGTTAATACTTGACAATATCAGTATTCTTGTCACTCCCATTGTCAGTAAACTCCACAGCCTGTACATCATTTGGCATGCTTTATAGTACCACAGCGGCTACGTATTCACTTTATTTTGTGCTCAGCTGGCTAATGATTCAGCCTCACAGCTGAAGGTATGTTAGCTTTAACGTTAGCTCGACGCTAGCGGCGGCGGCTAGCGCTAACGGCGCTAGCCGTTAGCGCTAGCTAGCGCCGCTAACTCGACGCTAACAGCGTTAGCGTACGCTTTTTCAACTCATTATCTCGACCACTTCAATCATGAATGAACCCTTCATTGATTATAACTCAAACCAGTGCCATTTGAAACGTTAAATCACCGTTTGACGTGTCCAGAAGTTAGAGAGACTATGCTCTGACTCACCTTCGTCGAGGTCGGAGAAGGTTAGCGCGAGCCACCAGTGGGTCACGGTATTAATGTTTGAGGCGTTCAGGGAGACTCGGAAATGTCAGACTTCACACGACGGAAAGGCAGTGGTTCAATCAATTCATTTTAATTGTTTTCTAGTACTAATAGTAGCAAGACTAGTTAAAGTAGAAGTGATGTAAGTTGTAGTTGTAGAAGTGGAAGTGGGATTTTGTTTGAAGAAATGAAATATGCATGAATAGTAAAAATGATTTAAAATGGGGAAAATATAACTAATAAAAAATCCTAAAGTATTAGAAAGGTTTGAAGAATCAGAGAGGTTTGAATAAGAGTGAGTTTAAATTTGTTAGAAGAATTGAATAATGCATAAATAATGAGAATGATTTTAAATTAAGGACAATTTAAATGAATAGAAATCCTCTGTAGACTCCATAATGTCCTCAATGAGCAGAATTTTTGAAGCCCTAAATGTGTCTATATCTCAAAGTTTGTGAGAGAAGATAGGTGGTGAAGCAGACACATGGTCAAAGTGTGTTCAGGTCTCATAGACAGAGAGAGACTCACGCACGCACATATTTACTGTGTGTTCCTGAAGGTATCAAAGAGAGAAAGAGGCTTACGCACACACATAGGCTGAGTGTGTGTGTGTCTCGCTAATGACTGCATCCTAAACAGCTGTGAGATCAAAGGCAAATCACTGACCTACTGTTTGAATGAGAAGCAGCTGAACTGCAGAGGATTTAGAGGCTCTAAACTTCTTCACATAGCGTGATTTCCTTAAGTCACAGAATGAAAATAAGAACATCGTACGAATCCTCCGCCCTTCATGAACACAATGATGTCTTTTTCATGTCTGTACTTCGAAAAATGAGGCCACAACAGCGAGTTAAAAAAGTCTGAGCCTGAGCGATGATCCGGATTTTCTTGGAGAAAAATAACATTAGGGTCAATGGGAGAGATTTCCGCCTTCTTTGGACAGTTGGTCACCTGCTGGCCAAGGGGTACGATTTAATGATTTGAAACCTCTTTTGTGAGAAGCAGGACACATATACCTCAATTTTGATGTATTTTTTATGGGTGTGGATTGAGATTTGTGAGCGTGGGAGCGATATATTCGAGCGAGGTTCTGTCGATCAGAGACGAGGTCTGCACTCTAGCTGATGACATCATCACTCTAAACTCTCCAATACACACCCATTATAAAGCTTGAAATTTGCTGAAAACCACAAGTTGCTTAAAGCTAAATTGTGGAAAAACTGTAAAAGATATCAAAAAACTGAGTACAACTGTAATAGTCGACAAGTGAATGAACATTTTAAAGCAAAAATGAGGTCTCTAGGTGAAAGTATGCTGAAGTTATAAGGTCTAGAAGGTGGAAGAGGAAAAGGTAGATTTTAAGATTTCCCCATTCATTTTTAATGGTAAAAATTTTGCACAAAAAGTTAAAAAAAACAAAAAGTATAAAGGGTAGAAAGGAAAAAAATAGACGCCATAATGTCCTGAATGAGTGGAATAGTTTAAAGTTTGAACGGTTGAAATCGGACAAAGTTTGAAGGAGGAGAAGCGGTCCAAAAATCGGCGGAAGAATAATAATAAGTTTAATAAAGAAACAGGAGAATAACAATAAGTGGAAATGCTTAATCAGCATTTCCACTTAATAATAATAAAGAAATAGGAGAATAACAATAAGTGGAAATGCTTAATCAGCATTTCCACTTAATAAGTAATTTATTCAAAAGTATTAAAAAACAGAATCAAAGTTACATTTGAACAGATTTTTTTCATGCATTCTGGGATTTTTCAAAGTTCAATTTCGAAATTCAAGACTTTCAGGTACCATTTTATTTTTTTCAGGTTCAAATCTTATTTTTCCACTTCACTTTTTATTTTTCCACTTACACTACTTTTCAATACTTTTGAGCCTGATCTGGCTCCATAGTGTAATCCCTTCTTTGATCCTCCTGGGGGCAGCACTCGCCACCGCCTTTGACCAGGTTTGGTAATTTAGCAGATAATCGCAGTAGCTAAGGAGGTAAGAGCGGTCGTCCAATAACTGGAAGGTTGGCGGTTCGATTCCCCCCTATCCCAAGTCTGTCCGTTGTTTCCTTGGGCAAGACACTTAACCCACCTTGCTCCCAGTGTGTGTCCTCCACTGGAGTATGATTGCGAGTGTTGTGTGGTGGTGGTCAGAGGGGCCGTAGGTGCAAAATGGCAGCCACGTTTCCGTCAGGGCAGCTGTGACTACTAAGGTAGTTTACCACCACCAAAGTGTGACTGTGTGAGCGAATGAATGATGTATGCAATGTGACACAGTTGTGTGTAAATTGTATGAAAATAAAACACTTTTGTGTGAAGAATACATAACGCAGCTATGTGTAAATTGCATGAAAAAATGACACAGCTCTGTGTTATCTTTGTGTAAACCCAACACAGTTGATGTGTTGACACATTTAACACACAATATGTGTAAAATCTGTCAACACAAAGTCATGTGTCAAAACAACACATTGTGTGTTGTCCTTAACTAGACACACGGATGTGTTAAGAAATAACACATGATGAGTTACTTTTGACACATTCGTTTTGAGAGTGTACTCAGATTAAAACCTCTTAAATACTCAGATTAAAACCCTCTAAAATACTCAGATTAAAGCCTCTTAAATACTCAGATTGAAACCCTCTTATATACTCAGATTAAAACCCTCTAATAGACTCAGATTAAAACCCTCTAAAATATTCAGATTAAAACCTCTTAAATACTCAGATTAAAACCCTCTAAAATACTCAGATTAAAACCCTCTAGGTATTCAGATTAAAACCTCTTTAATACTCAGATTAACACCCTCTAAAATACTGCACTGCACTACACTTCTATATTCTTTTTCTTATATGCTTGTTCTGCTAATGTGATTGACATTCTGTTGCTTATTTTGTTGCTTTTTTGACTGTGTATTTCAGCACTTTGAGATTTATTGAAAATGTAAAGTGCATTACAAATTAAATTTATTATAATTGTTATTATTATAATTAAAATACTCAGATTAAAACGCTCTGAAATACTCAGATTAAAACCCTCTAAATTACTCAGGTTAAAGCCTCTTAAATACTCAGATTGAAACCCTCTTAAATACTCAGATTGAAACCCTCTAAAATACCCAGATTAACACCCTCTAAAATACTCAGATTAAAACCCTTTAAAATACTCAGATTGAAACCCTCTAAAATACCCAGATTAAAACCCTCTTTAATACTCAGATTTAAACCCTCTAAAATACCCAGATTGAAACCCTCTTAAATACTCAGATTGAAACCCTCTAAATTACTCAGATTGAAACCCTCTTAAATACTACACTGCACTGCACTTCTATATTCGTAAAAGCCTCTAAAATACTCAGATTAAAATCCTTTAAAATACTCAGATTAAAACCCTCTAAAATATTCAGATTAAAACCTCTTAAATACTCAGATTAAAACCCTCTAAAATACTGAACTGCACTGCAATTCTATATTCTTTTTCTTTGATCTTTTCTTTTATGCTTGTTTTGCTAATATGTGATTGACATTCTGTTGCTTTTTTTGATTTGTTGTTTTTTTACTGTGTACTGTAGAACTTTGAGATTTCTTGGAAATGTAAAGTGCTATACAAATTGAATTTATTATTATTGTTATTATTATTGAAATGCTCAGATTAAAACCCTCTGAATTACTGATTAAAACCCTCTAAAATACTTTGATTAAAACCCTCTAAAATACTTTGATTAAAACCCTCTAAAATACCTAGATTAAAACCCTGAAATACTCAGATTAAAACCCTCTAAAATACTCAGATTACAACCCTCTAAAATATTCAGATTAAAACCCTCTAAAATACTGAACTGCACTGCAATTCTATATTCTTTTTCTTTGATCTTTTCTTTTATGCTTGTTTTGCTAATATGTGATTGACATTTTGTTGCTTTTTTTGATTTGTTGCTTTTTTTACTGTGTACTGTAGCACTGTGAGATTTCTTGGAAATGTAAAGTGCTATACAAATTGAATTTATTATTATTGTTATTATTATTAAAATGCTCAGATTAAAACCCTCTGAATTACTGATAAAAACCCTCTAAAATACTTAGATGAAAACCCTCTAAAATACCCAGATTAAAGCCCTCTAAAATACCTAGATTAAAACCCTGAAATACTCAGATTAAAGCCTCTTAAATACTCAGATTGAAACCCTCTTAAATACTCAGATTGAAACCCTCTAAAATACCCAGATTAACACCCTCTAAAATACTCTGATTAATACCTCTAGGTATTCAGATTAAAACCTTTAAAATACTCAAATAAAAACCCTCTAAAATACTCAGATTACAACCCTCTAAAATACTCAGATTAAAACCCACCTCCTAAATACTCAAATTACAAACCTCTAAAATACTCAGATTAAAACCCTCTAAAATACTCAGATTAAAACCCTCTAAAATACCACGATTAAAACCCTCTTAAATACTCAGATTAATACCCTCTAAAATATTCAGATTCAAACCTCTTAAATACTCAGATTAAAACCCTCTACAATACTCAGATAAAACCCTCTAAAATACCACGATTAAAACCCTCTTAAATACTCAGATTAATACCCTCTAAAATATTCAGATTAAAACCTCTAAAATACTCAGATTAAAACCCTCTAAAATACTCAGATTAAAACCCTAAAATACTCAGATTCAAACCTCTTAAATTCTCAGATTAAAACCCTCTAAAATACCACAATTAAAACCCTCTTAAATACTCAGATTAAAACCCTATTAAATACTCAGATTACAACCCTCTAAAATACCCGGATTAAACCCTCTAAAATACTCAGATTATAACTCTCTAAAAAACTCAGATAAAAACCCTCTGAAATGCTCAGATTAAAACCATCTAAAACACTCAGATTGAAACCCTCTTAAATACTCAGATTGAAACCCTCTGAAATACTCAGATTAAAACCCTCTAAAATACTCAGATTAAAACCCTCTACAATACTCAGATTAAAACCCTCTAAAATATTCAGATTAAAACCTCTTAAATACTCAGATTAAAACCCTCTAAAATACTCAGATTAAAACCCTCTAAAATATTCAGATGAAAACCTCTTTAATACTCAGATTAAAACCCTCTAAAATACCAAGATTAAAACCCTCTAAAATACTCAGATCAAAACCCTCTAAAATACTCAGATTGAAACCCTCTTAATAAACTCAGATTAAAACCCTCTAGGTATTCAGATTAAAACCTCCTAAATACTCAGATTAAAACCCACCCTCTAAAATACTGCACTGCACTGCAATTCTATATTCTTTTTCTTTTATCTTTTCTTTTATGCTTGTTCTGCTAATATGTAATTGACATTCTATTTCTTTTTTATTTGTTGCTTTTTTTACTGTGTACTGTAGCACTTTGAGATTTCTTGGAAATGTAAAGTGCATTACAAATTAAATTTATTATTATTGTTATTATTAAAATACTCAGATTAAAGCCCTCTTAAATACTCAGAATGAAACCCCTAAAATACTCAGATTAAAACCCTCTAGGTATTCAGATTAAAACCTCTTAAATACTCAGATTAAAACCCTCTAAAATACTGCACTGCACTGCAATTCTATATTCTTTTTCTTTTATCTTTTCTTTTATGCTTGTTCTGCTAATATGTAATTGACATTCTATTTCTTTTTTATTTGTTGCTTTTTTTACTGTGTACTGTAGCACTTTGAGATTTCTTGGAAATGTAAAGTGCATTACAAATTAAATTTATTATTATTGTTATTATTAAAATACTCAGATTAAAGCCCTCTTAAATACTCAGAATGAAACCCCTAAAATACTCAGATTAAAACCCTCTAGGTATTCAGATTAAAACCTCTTAAATACTCAGATTAAAACCCTCTAAAATACTGCACTGCACTGCAATTCTATATTCTTTTTCTTTTATCTTTTCTTTTATGCTTGTTCTGCTAATATTTAATTGACATTCTGTCGTTTTTTTTTTTTTATTTGTTGCTTTTTTTACTGTGTACTGTAGCACTTTGAGATTTCTTGGAAATGTAAAGTGCATTACAAATTAAATTTATTATTGTTATTATTATAATACTCAGATTAAAACCCTCTGAAATACTCAGATTAAAACCCTCTTAATTACTCAGATTAAAGCCTCTTAAATACTCAGATTGAAACCCTCTTAAATACTCAGATTGAAACCCTCTTAAATACTCAGATTGAAACCCTCTAAAATACCCAGATTAACACCCTCTAAAATACTCAGATTAAAACCCTCTAAAATACTCAGATTAAAACCCCTAAAATACTCAGATTAAAACCCTCTAGGTATTCAGATTAAAACCTCTTAAATACTCAGATTAAAACCCTCTAAAATACTGCTCTGCACTGCAATTCATATTCTTTTTCTTTTATCTTTTCTTTTTTGCTTGTTCGGCCAATATGTGATTCGCATTCTGTTGCTTTTTTTTATTTGTTGTTTTTTTTACTGTGTACTTTAGCACTTTGAGATTTCTTGGAATGTAAAGTGCATTATAAATTAAGTTTATTATTATTGTTATTATTATTAAAATACTCTGATTAAAACCCTCTAAAATACTCAGATTGAAACCCTCAAAAATTCTTAGATTAAAACCCTCTAAAATACCTAGATTAAAACCCTGAAATACCCAGATTAAAATCCCTCTAAAATACTCAATTAAAACCCTCTTAAATACTCAGATTAAAACCTCTAAAATACTTCACTGCACTTCTTTATTCTTTTACTTTTTGCTTGTTCTGCTAATATGCGATTGATATTGTGTTGCTTTTTTTTGTTGCTTTTTTTACTGTGTACTGTAGCACTTTGAGATTTCTTGGAAATGTAAAGTGCATTACAACTTAAATGTATTATTATTGTTATGATAATTATTAAAATACTTATAATGAGGCCCTCTTAAATTCTCAGATTAAAACCCCTAAAATAATCAGATTAAAACCCTGAAATACCCAGATTAAAACCCTCTAAAATACCTAGATTAAAACCCTGAAATACCCAGATTAAAACCCTCTAAAATATTCAGATTAAAACCTCTAAAATTCTCAAATTAAAACCCTCTTAAATACTGCACTGCACTTCTATATTTTTCTTTTTCTATTATGCTTGTTCTGCCAATTCCGGTTGACATTGTGTTGATTTTTTTTTTGTTGCTTTTTTTACTGTATACTGTAGCACTTTGAGATTTCTTGAAAATGTAAAGTGCATTACAAATTAAATTTATTATTATTATTAAAATACTCAGATTGAAGCCCTCTTAAATACTCAGATTAAAACCCTGTAGGTATTCAGATTAAAACCTCTTAAATACTCAGATTAAAACCCTCTAAAATACTGCACTGCACTGCAATTCTATACTCTTTTTTTTATCTTTACTTTTATGCTTGTTCTGCTAATATGTAATTGACTGTCGCTTTTTTTTTATTTGTTGCTTTTTTTACTGTGTACTGTAGCACTTTGAGATTTCTTGGAAATGTAAAGTGCATTACAAATTAAATTTATTATTATTGTTATTATTATTATAATACTCATATTAAAACCCTCTAAAATACTCAGATTAAAACCTCTTAAATACTCAGATTAAAACCCTCTAAAATACTCAGATTAAAACCTCTTAAATACTGCACTGCACTTCTATATTCTTTTTTTTTCTTTTATGCTTGTTTTGCTAATATGCGATTGACATTGTGTTGCTTTTTTTTAATCTGTTGCTTTTTTTACTGTGTACTGTAGCACCTTGAGATTTCTTAAAAATGTAAAGTGCATTACAAATTGAATTTATTATTATTATTAAAATACTCAGATTAAAACCCTCTGAAATACTCCGATTAAAACCCCTTACTCAGAATAAAACCATAAAATACTCACGAAAACCCCAAAATACTCTGATTTAAACCGAATAATACTCACAAAATACTCAGATTAAATCCTGAAGATACTCATGTTTAACCCCCCCAAAATACTTAGATTAAAACCCCTTAAATACTCGGATTATAACCCTCAATACTCAGATTAAAAACCTTAAATACTCAGATTGAACCCCTAAAACACTCAGTTTCATAGAAAAAAAATGTTTAAATGAGAGGACTGCTGACACTCCCGGACAGTTAATCAGCTTATTTCTGGTCCGATTCTGAAGCTCAAACACTCACAGAGCTAAATTTACGTTTACCACCCTGTCAGCAGAATAAACCTGAATATCAGGGTTCGATAAAGTGACTTCTTATTCTTCAGTGTTGGAAATCTGGAGCGAAAACATAAATTGGACTCCAGATTTCAAACAGTGGTAATAACAGCATATCTATTTATTGAACATGAGATAAAGACACTCTTCTCCTCCTCCTCCTCCTCCTCCTCCTCCTCCTCGTCCTCAGTCTACTGTCTCTTCTTCACCACGTGGGCACAGTCATATTTCCCTCGCACCACTTTGAGTTTGACCCCGGGCAGGTCCTGCGTCCTCCCGCCCTCCACCAGCACCACGTTGTGCTCCTGCAGGTTGTGTCCTTCCCCGGGGATGAACACCACCACCTCCTTCCCATTGGACAGACGCACCCGAGCGCACTTCCTGTTGGCAGAGTTGGGCTTCTTAGGTTTTCTGATCATGGTCTTCAGGATGACCCCCTTCAGCTGGGGGCGTCCAAAGGTGGGGCCGAGAGATTTGGGGGGGAATTTCGGTTTTCCCTGCCGGTGCATCTGGTTAAGAGTGGCCATAGCCCTGGAGAGAAGGGGGGACGTCCAGGCTGAGGCATGCTGGGAGGCTGCGGGGGGAGGGGGTTTGGGAAAACAAACAGTTTATTTATTAGATCGGATCAATAGAATAGTCAACACATAAAAAACCCACCTGAATCAGAGACATGGCTATTAATCAGAGGCCTGGGTTCAAGTGTACAGGTGCACAGGTGAGTAAACTGACCTTGTAACAGAGACGTCAGCATCGGTCTGAAGCGCCACAGTGACGACGCCATCTCTGAAACAAATGAGATCAGAAAGAATAAAACAGGTTTCTACTTCTCAGACTGATTCTCTGGACCTTTTTTGGGAAACATGTTTATTAATTTTCAATAAACATTAAATGAAAAGTAAAAATATTCATATACATATACACATATATATAATGAAAAAAAAGGTACAGGGGTACAAAAAGCAGCACATCAAGAATTACAACAATATTACATGGTCATAGAATGAGAATGGACTGTATAGAATATAAAAGCAGAAATAAAATTATGATCATAATAAGAAAAGTAAAATAAAACGGTCGGTAAACAAGATCACACTTTTGTTTGTACTGTGAGGTTTTGTTTAACAGCTAGTGTCTATGGACTCACATTTTTAAGGTAATTTAGTACAGGGCCCCATGTTTTATCAAACGTATCCCCTCTATCTTCATCGTATCATCTCAGTCTCTCCAAATGTAACGTGTTTGACAATTCACCCAACCATAAGTAATAGGAACAAGAGCCCAAGAACAAGATAGGAGCAGAGTCTGTTTTCCCACTGTTACGCCCCACCTGAAGGCAGCCCTATGGGACTAACAACTATCCTCATCTTTTAACCCATTGAGTTAACAAAACACCTTCAAAAGTTTAACAAGTGATTTATTTGTGACAACATAACTAAATTATAGGCCTGCCATGATAACAAATTTTGCTGGACGATAATTGTGCTACAAATTATTGCCGATAAAAGATATTATTGACACCGTTTTTTGAATTATAGAAAATGATAATATATGGCATAATAATGCCAGTACACCATGTCAAAAGTGATAAACTTTAATTTCCGCTGTCTGTCAGCGCGCACCATTTTGCACTGTTTTGTTTATATTTGCTTTGCTTACCAAACGCTTCAGTAAGCGGTACCTGTCGGGACGATGGCTCCGCAGCACCTCCGGCGGTACTTTTTTTGCTCAGTTGGGAAAAATGGAGGGGATGATTGTGCTTGAGGTGCGCATGCATGTTCGTCGTATTCCCCTTCTTTGTCACCACAACTTTGGAACAAATACGACATATCGGCTCGTCCGTATTTGTGGGCTCACCTCTTTCGTTTGGTTTAAAGCCGAAATATTCCCACACTTGGGCTGTTGCGTTCGGTTTAGACAACAAAGCTGTTGTGTTCATTCTGTTTACTTGCTTTTCACTCACGACGCTCACTTGCAGCACTGTAACCAAAAGTCTGTGTCTGTGTGCGTGTGCGTCCAGCCCCCCCCGTGACAAAGAGACTGAATGACTGACAGGAGGGTTCACTAACTCCGTTCATACCGCTATAGAGCCACCGCCCCCAGGTGTCTAGAAAAATGCACAGAGTGAGACCTCTTCTCTCATCCAGAGTGTTTGGTAGTGAGAGAGGAGGAAAACTAACACACGTTAGTTATCGAGGCTGGCAAAATGACCGACCTCGTTTTTATTTACCGAGCGATAAGGCGATTTATTGATTATCGCAACAGGCCTACTAAATTACGAACTAAACACAAAGAACCCACAACACAAATAAGAGGCAGCAGTTCCCCACCAAATGCCTCTCCAGACTGCAGGAAGCTCTCGGTCTTAAAAGTCTCTGCACCAGGTGAGTCTGATTGTCACTCAGTGACTTCACCTGGGCAGCTATGGTGAGACAAAAGGGGAAAAACACTAACAAAACTAGAAAAGCACTCAGAGAGCGCAGACCTCCACCAAGCAGCTCATGTCCCCCCTTATATTGTGATTCACACCAAAACTTTGACTGTTACGTGTCTTTTATTAACTTTTATTTGTGTTTAAACTGGTATGTTCACTGTTCATAATGTTCCTAAAACAACAAAGCTCATATTAGATACATAAATGCATGATTTATTATGCAATATTTGTAAGCGTACACTTCCTTGTATCTTCATTGGTTTTCTTTCCATTTTCATTTTCTACCGCTTATTCCCATTCCCGGGGTCGCGGAAGGGCTGGAGCCTATCCCAGCATCTTCGTGCGAAGACAGGGGACACCCTGAACAAGTCACCAGTTCATCGCAGGGCTGACATATAGAGACGAACAACCATCCACGCTCATATTCACACCTATGGGCAATTTGGAAGTGGCCAATTAACCTAACCCCACCTCTGCATGTTTTTGGGATGTGGGAGGAAACCGGAGTACCCGGAGTAAACCCACGCAGACACAGGGAGAACATGCAAACTCCACACAGAAATACCCTGACCCAGATTCGAACCCAGGACCTTCTTGCTGTGAGGCGACAGTGCTAACCACTACACCACTGTGCCGCCCATTGGTTATCTTTCAGCATTGGAAATTCCAACGACACCCTTATTTTTATGTGTTCAGTATCCAGAATTTTGTCTGGATCAGGATCAACCTTTGACACCTCATAAAACTCATTGAGATCCTTTTGTGTAATATTTTTACTGAAGACTCTGGACATTTTTAAAGAGTTAAATGCAAAAATTCCAAAATTTGCCCTATCTCACAATGATAAAGAATCCTTCAAAAAATTCCTGGATCCAGAAGGCGATCCGGATCACCACCAAAATGTAATGGGATCCTCCTGGGCTGAGACGCACCTCTGGTGAAAATTTCAGGTCAATCCGTCTGTAACTTTTTCCGTAAAGTTGCTAACAGACAACAAACTCACAAACAAACAACAAATGCTACCGAAAACATAACCTCCTTGGTGGAGGTAACAAACACACAGCCGTAACACCCCCACCCTTGAGACAATGAATAATTGGTACTGCAAAAATAAACACCACTACTGCACACCATAAATCTAAAAAAGTTACAAACATTTATTCATTGAATCAAAGTGCATTGTGCCAACCATATTAAAACAGGAATTTAAATGGGTGTTACTTACCAAGGCTGTGTGTGACAAAACACAGACCACTGCACAAGCTTAAAAAAAAAAAACTTCACTATTCACCAAAACTGAAGACAACTACTGCTGACAAAAAGGTGCAAAATGGGTCATGAGGAACGCAAAACCTCATTCAATCATTAGGGCCATAAAAAAGGCTGTACTCAAATTTAAGAGCATCCATCCCAAAAGTAGCCAATTAAGTGGGTGCCACTCCCACAAAGCAAAATGGCTACTACCATGAGGTTAACACAAACACAAAGAGCAAAAACACTAAATTTGCCAATACCACACACAGTAACAGATGTCCAACACTAAAGGGAGTGAGCAGTCACACACAAACGGATCAACAAAAGTAGTCAGAACTATAACACTGCTGTAATTCACAAACAGCACACAATGATCTAACAAAAGGTGACTGCTGCCACCACAACACAGATGGATGCAAGTCTTCAAAAGACATACAAGTTACTGTGATAAGGCCGGCAACAAATGAACGGAACATACAATTAGGAATATGAAGCAGTAACACACAAGTGAACCACCAAATGTGGACCCCAAACCACTACACAAAATGGTCACATAGCAGTCACCACTACACAAATGTTGCCACCTTACACCTAAGATGCAACTCACACGTGACCCACCAAATGTGGAGAGCAGTTACCACCAAACGGTCACACAACACAAGTTACTGCGCACAAAAAAATCCTAATTGTTATCACACGGAGTGACCAAGCAAAAATGGGTAGCCTTCTGAAACACACACAAAAACAGTACTGTAGTACAAAACAATTCTGAAGAGCAAATGAGTCACCCCAACCCCTACCTGCTTGACAAGATGTCTGACTTACCTAACTAGTCTTCGGTGGCCTGCCGAGCCCGAGGCATCACCGAAGTGTGCCCCCTCCTCAGGATTACCACCAAAAAATAAGGAAGGCAAAATAAAAAAGTGGCAAGTTCTTCCCTGCCCGGCGACTAAATGATCAGGGTGCTCAGAAGTTACAAATAAATGCAACTACTAATGATAGTGACAGAAACAGAAGACTAACAAACCCAAACTATGGTCACTAGTTACGAGAGGAAAAAAACAACTTCAAAGAACCTCATGGATGTTCGATCCCGGACGAGCCCCCGTTTGCCAAACCACACCCAAAGTCGGCCCTATGGGGCTAACAACTATCCACACCTTTTGACCCATTGAGTTAACAAAACACCTTCAAAAGTTTAACAAGTGATTTATTGTGACAACATAACAAAATTATGAACTACACTGTGTGCACAATTATTAGGCAAGTGAGTATTTTGATCATATCATCATTTTTATGCATATTTTCCAACTCCAAGCTGTATAAACTTGAATGCTTATTGGATATAAGCATATCAGGTAATGTGTATTAGTGTAATGAGGGAGGCTGGGGCCTAAGGAGATCAAAACCCTATATCAAGGTGTGCATAATTATTAGGCAGCTTCTTTTCCTCAGGTAAAATGGGCCAAAAAAGAGATTTAAATGACTCTGAAAAGTCAAAAAAATGTAAAAAGTCTTTCAGAGGGATGCAGCACTCTTGAAATTGCTTAGATATTTGGGCGTGATCACAGAATCAGCAAACATTTTGATGCAAATAGTCAACAGGGTCGCAAGAAATGTGTTAAGAAAAAAAAACGCAAATTAACTGCCAAAGATTTGAGAAGACTCAAACGTAAAGCTACCAGGAATCGCTTATCCTCCGGTGCTGTCATATTCCAGAACTGCAACCTACCTGGAGTGCCCAGAAGTACAAGATGATCAGTGCTCAGAGACATGGCCAAAGTAAGGAAGGCTGAAATCTGACCACCACTGAACAAGACACAAGTTGAAACATCAAGACTGGGCCAAGAAATATCTGAAGAGAGATTTTTCAAAGGTTTTATGGACTGATGGGATGAGAGTGACTCTTGACGGACCAGATGGATGGACCCGTGGCTGGATCAGTAATGGGCACAGAGCTCCACTTTGAATCAGACACCAGCAAGGTGGAGGCGGGGTACTGGTATGGGCTGGTATTATTAAAGATGAGCTAGCTGGACCTTTTGGGTTAAAGATGGACTTAAAATCAACTCCCAAATCAAGAAAACCATGATTTTTATGCATGGGTCAGTTGAGGTGGCTCTGGCATCTGGTTAGGACGCCTACTGAAGCTGCTGCCCCCTCGACCCGGACCCGCGGAAGAAAACAACGGCAAAGACGATTGTTCTTCGATTGCACTGCTCTTTCTTTGTTTACCGTAGTTCAAGGGCGTAGGTTTGCATAGGGATGGTAGGGACATAACACTGCCAACTTTTCAGAGTGCTCAAATTGTCCCCACCAACTTCTAAGCAACCTTATTTGCATTATATAATGAGTGCAGTTATATAGGTAATTTAGATTGTCTTGATATTTCGTAAGGATAGAATCGACCCTACCATTATTAAGTGAATTATTTTCATTATGTTCTGACTTATGTTTACCCTTTTTCACTTGTTGAATGTGCTGGTCCATTTTTTTTTCCTCAAACGCACATCTATTGGCTGATGACTACGCCCTTACCGTAGTTCTTTATCTTATTTGTTTTTTGTATGAATGTGTATGTTGTGTGAACCACTGCTGTTAACAATTTAATTTCCCCATTGATGGATGAATAAAGAAAAAACTAATCTAATCTAATCCTGATTCTGAAACTATTAACCTGTTATTTTTAAATGAGAGATTGGAAGCTGCTCTTCTTTTCACTCAATTTAACACACATGTACACACTTTTTGGCGTTGTGTTGTTACAGATGATACCAAGTAAAATCAGAACAGATGAACAGGATCAGACAGGACAGGAGGATTGTGTCCAGAGTCAGTTTTTTCAGGGTTCACATAGTGGACGTCTTCAGGGCTGAGAAAGTCTCAGATTATTGAGATTAAATTTATTTAGATCATGCCGAAATAACAGTAGAATCTGGAAATCCAACATAGGTCTGTTATTGTGTACTAACTTTAATCTTTTTGTCCCATTTGAGACAAACTCCCTTAAATTGAAGATTTTATGAACGGAGTCTGGTCCATCTCTGCTCCACTCCATAACTACAGACTGGCTTTAACAAAAACTCTTATTATTGTTTTAAAATCTGCTGCGGAAACATTTTCGTCCTGGTTTAAAACAAAATCTGTAAACTTAAATCACAGATGCTAACAGCTAATGTTGCTAACACAGAGGTTACAGGATGAACTTTACGTACCGAATCAGAGTCCAGGATCAGGAACCAACGTCAGAACCACAGAGGTAATCCGGGAAAGTAGAACAGATTTGATTATATATTACAACTAATAGTTTTTTTATCGCATATTGACAGAAAATTTATCCAAGATCTTCGCGGTGCAGCATGAGCACGGTATGACCCCAAGGACTTCCGCTTCTTCTTCTTCTGATGATGATTATTTGGCGGCTGACACGCCGGCTACACGGTAAATTACCGCCACCTAGACGACTGCAGTGAAAAGCGGTTATTTTGCACACAACATTATATTAATTTTATAAATATGAATACGTTCTCGTTAATTCTGTGTGACATTATATTAATTTTATAAATATGAATACGTTCTCGTTAATTCTGTGTAGCAAAGTCATGCTGGCACTGAAATAGCAAATCTAGACATTAATTATGTTTGCTTTTGTGGTTTTAACCATAGACTGTATATAGAATAGACGCTGTCTGCCTCCTCTCTGGGTGAGGCCACGCTGAGAACAGCACCCTCTGGTGACGGGCTGCAGTATAGGTCATAAATCCCGCCTCCTTATGGAGCTGTGGACAAACTTTATAAATTAATTACACAGAATATAAATGTTTCTCCCCCCTGGTTGTGATTTTGACATTAAATTACTGTCAGACTGGTTTGTGCTCAAGTCCTCTTTTTTCTGTACAGCTCCATTTTTAAAAGTTATTAGGGGGTTCATGTTTTCTATGATTAACACTTGATACAGCCTATGAGCGTACAGAGAAGATTGTAAGTTTTGTATTGTGTAGCTCATCCGGGGGATACGCTGTTTGAGCCGAGCATCACCACAGCGACTCTCGGCGACTCCCGCTGAATGCGCACAACGCTACTGCACAATGTTGGTTTAAGGAAACTGAGAAAACATAACCTCCTTGGTGGAGGTAATTAAGTCAAGATCTCCAGAAAACAACTGAAAGAGCTCATAATGACAGTAAACATGAGTGATTGAGGCTCCTGTGGACAACAACAAAGAATTTAAAAGAAACCAAAACAGATTAAACATTTATATTCATGTCCATTTTAATTCCTCAGTAAAATTATTAAAGAAAGATAATCAAGGATAGAAAAACGAAGAGAAAGTGAAGGAGTTTATAAGAGGAGGCCTTAGAGCCCCGTGACCCCGCTGAAAGAGGAGGAGGAGGAGGAGGTCAGAAAACAAAGACCAAACCGGGTCAAATGTCAAGGCCCAAATCTAAAGGGTCATATTTACTTCTGTGTAATTTGATCTTAAGATAAATATACATGTATGTGAATTACTTCGCAGCTGATTTTGGTCCTTTTGAACGTTTACCTGTCCCTGTTACCTGTTTATTTATTCAGGTGTGCTCCAAATCAAACCTCCTGATCAGACTGAAGGACGTCGTGTTCTCGCTCTGTTTCTCCTGTGACCTTTGGCAGTTTGTTGAAGCATCAAGTTTGAGTCTAATATAAAGTTTTATGACGACCATCAGATAAAAAACTCAGATAAAACATCAGCTGAGTAACTTCACCTGTAAAATAACAGAGAGGAGATCATTTTAAATTGCTAACAGACAAACAAACTAACAAACAAACAAACAAACAAACCAACGCTCCTGAAAAAAAAACCTCCTTGGCGGAGGTAACAAGGAGACTAATGAAGCGAAAATCAAATTTTATCTTTATTGATGATAATTTCCTTACATTTTAACAGACTTATGATATTCCCAGAAAACTTTTTTTTTTTACAAATGAAACATTTCATACAGTCCAAATATAAGCAGATGCTAACTAAACCACCACCATTGTCACAGCTTGAAAATATCACACTATCAAACCTAAATGAGAGAGGTCAGATCTCTGTTTTATGCAGCTCTGATGTCACATGATAATCCTCAGCTGACAGACTTGAAGCGTGGAGACTAGATATTCAAGAAGAGATACATGAGGCTGATTGGGAATTAACATGCTTAAAAGCCCAAAAGCAATCTATCAATACAAGAATGAGACTATTACAGTACAAATGGTTCATGAGAACTTACATTACTGCGGTCAAACTGACCCGATGCTCCCCTGACATCCGGACACCTGTGTTCAATGTCTTAAAGAAAAGGGCGCCCTTTTTCATCGTGTATGGGAATGTCCAAAACTTAATGAATACGGGAAAACAGTGGTTAAGATTGTATCTGAAGTTGTATGCAAAATTGTGCATACTAGGTATATATCCAAATGATTTTACTGTTAACTCAAAGCAGATGACTTTAATCGACTTGGGACTCCTGCAGGCCAGAAGAATAATCGCCGTATCTTGGAAGAAAATGGATGTACCTTCGATAAACGTTTGGGTGAAAGAGATGGCTTCCTGTGTTGGACCAGAGAGATGAATGTCCATCATCAGAGGGAAAGCAAGTGAATTTGAGAAGATTTGGAGACCCCTGTTGGACTTTCTTGGACGTTGGGGCGCTGATGCTAATGTGCTGAGTACATGTATATTTTATTTATTACTGTCTTGTCTCATGTAACCCTGTCCTTTTTTATCTTTTACTTTCTATTGACTTATGTTGTTATTGATAGTTGTCTGGACAACTCCAAGTATGGTCTTTTTATAGATGGAGACGACTACACATTTCATTGTCCAACTGTTCATGTTTTTGATGGTTTTTTTTTTTGTATACTTGTATATGTAAAAGTTCAATAAATACATTGTTAAAAAAATTATCTTTATCAAAAAATGAGTCAAAGCCAGTATGTTGAGTAAATACAGGGAAATATGTTCATCTAAGTCTGTGTATGTTTGTTTTGTGGAAAATGTGAATTAACGTGGTCTTTTCTGTTTGTTTTTGAAAATAAGAACAAAAAGGCATGTTGGCCTGCAGTTGGCCCTCAGCTCGAATCATCGCGGGTTCATTAAGGAGGACCATGAAGACAGGTGTTTGTGTCAGGTGTTTATGGCCATGTCAGACTATTAGAGACTTTCGAGTCAGAGCTCAGAGCTGCTATCAGCCGGTCCACAGGTTATCGATACTGATCCCTCTGATATGGATCCATCTGAGCGGAGGAATTGTCCTTCACCTTTGATCTCAATCAGAGATGTAGTGAAACATTAACCAGGCTGTTACAGGTGTGCAGACAGGTGAGGTCTCTCCTTCATCAGTCCGTCCAGGTAAAGGTGAAGATGAGGTTTGAACTGCTCCTGGTCGTCACGGCCGTCATCTCCATCACCGCTAAGCCTCAGAGCAAGGCAGCCCAAAGGAACAAGCTGCTGCTGATCTCCTTTGATGGCTTCAGGTGGGATTATGACCAGGATGTGGACACGCCGAACCTGGACCAGCTGGTTCTGGACGGAGTCAAGGCCAAGTACATAACCCCCCCGATGCTGACCATGACGTCCCCTTCCCACTTCACCACCATAACAGGTAGGAACTGGGGGTGCATCGATCACGATTTTCTGGCCAATCACGATATTTAAAAAGCTTGACCTGCCGATACCGATTTTGGCGGATACCTTTTTATTTTTCAAACTGACAACATACATCTTCGATGTTCTGATCTAGTTTTAATAAAAAAACTTTGAGCAATACTCATGAAACAATACAAACCTTTTGTTTAACTGCACGAGGTAGTTCTCTCAAATATAAATGAAAAGTTTAAAATATTTCTGTCCAAACTATTAAATTATATCAGTTCCTTTAGATTTTTATTTTCTACATTTTAAAACTTAACAATACTTGCCCAACAGGTCAGACTGCAGGCCTGATTTGAGCCTCTTACCAAAATAAAGTGCACAGCAGTATTTTACTTTAGCAAATAAAGGAAATCACAAAGTTTGAGGAAGTTAGTAAAATAATAATCTACAGGACAAACTACTATAACTGGGCGGGTCTGTCATTCTGGCAAAAGCAAAAAAAGCAACAACGGTGGACTTTCAGACCTCTGCTGAGGTCGAAAAGATCGGAGGATAAAATCAGTTTCATATGTAAGGATCAGCCAATCACTGATCCACCAAAATGACACGAAGAGACACTTCTACTGCTGGAAATGAAAGGGTTACAGGCCTGCTGGGGACAGGAGGGTTCTGAAGGTCTACAGGAGGTTTCTGGATCAGGCTGTAACATCTGCACCGAGATCCTTCATGGATCACAGAACAGAACATGTTTAATATTTAACCGTGTTCATGAACAGAGAGGACTCGGACCTGCAGTGGACTTGGTTTAAGTGATGTCCATACAGAACCAATGTTAGTAAAATGCATAACTGCCTTGCCTGGTTGAACATTAAGCACAGATTTACTGCCTCATCAGCAGCTTTCATTAGAAGACTATCTGTGACGAAATTGCCGAGGATTCTTCAAGATCGTTTGTCTCTTTCAGTTCAGATGAACACTTTTACAAAGCAAGACATGCTACGGAGGGTAAATTCACCTTTCCTAAAGTAAAAATAAACAAGATGAAAAGTACGGTAAAGTATAGAACCATGCTAATATGGGACATATTATCCAAGAAAACAACAAATACAGATTGAAAGATCTAGTGAAAGAACATTTATTAGTCAAACAGCTCCTTACTTAGATGAAGCTACTTTGCAGAATCAATCAGTGTTTGTCTGATTAACTTATAATATCTTAAGTCTGCCTATCTACTGGGTACTGTTTCTGTGAATTAATTAAATTATGTGGAATGTAAGTTGATATTTAAACATCTGATTATTTCAGAACTATAGCTACAGTGTGAAAATGAATAAGGTCCAGTTATATGTGTCTGTTGTTTGTATTGTTCTTGTTTTATTGTTTTTGTCTTGTTGGCTGTTGTGAGTTGCTGTGGTTATTGACGTTGTCTTTGTGGCGTGATGTTTTTTTTTTGTTTGTCTTTGACTGAGATGGAGAAGTAATTGTAAATGTAGACTCCAGGAAGAGTTACAGGAACCAAGTGTTTGTGGTTCTGGTTCCAGGAGCACAGTCCCTGAAACACGTTTGGTCTGGTCTTCACCTCATTAACCAAATCTAGGATCCAGTATCAGGACCATTCTGGAGACTAGAACCTGAAGTTATCCTTGTGTTGTCTCCTGTGTGTTAGGCAGATGGGTGGAGGATCATGAGGTCGTCCACAATATGATGTTTGACACCAAAACTAACCTCAAAGTCCCTCATAAGAAGACGCTGACCCGATCCGAGTGGTGGGACAACGGACCTCTGCCGTTATGGATCACTGCGCAGAACCAGGTGAGTCCTTAGCAGGAAACTTGTCTGGGATGTGAGCTGAATATCAGCAAAGAGTCAGTCTGGGTATCAGGAGTTCAGACTGTAGTGACACTGTGGTTCATTCAGACTTAGTCCCACTTTCAGTACCAAGCTCCTACAGAAAGCTGAGTGTCATCTGCATAGCAGCAAAGGGTGACAAGGGTTATTCAGCCGAGTGACTTCATAACGCCGTTTCAGGAACCACTATAGGTGGGGTAGGCAGGAATCCATTGAAGAAGCATCTTTTTTTGTGGTGTATTTACAAAAAATCATTTAATATCAGTCAATAGTTATTAGCTATTGATGACATTTGATAATATAACGATATCGCTGTGTTCTCTTCTGTCTGTGTAGTCAACATTTGAACATTTTTGAGCGGTCCGCTCTTTCTGACTCTAAAGCCGTTCTCCACCTCCCCAACCTGACTGGTTGTGAGGCAGACGCTGCTCCCTGTGTTGTTCACGAGCCCAAACAAAGTTAGTGTGCAACAATATCAGACAGTAGAAACCAACCAGAAAGTTCAGAAAATTGTCTGAATCCTCCTTTGACCACGACTGCCAACACATGCAAGAAAGTGAAGTAAATACCGGAGACTCTGACGGAATAACAGGCTTAAAACGGAGGTAGACAAGAGCTAAAAAGCTGGGTCAACATAAACGAAGGGGGGACGCTTCGGAATCTTGGTGACCCTGTAACCTTTCTGCTGGACAGGTAAACCGCTTTAACAAAGTAAGACAAGAGTCTGTAACAGAAGCGTTTCTTGTCAAACTGGACCTGCTGTAGCGTGTTGTAGCGCCGCTAAACTGTTGACCTCGGGTCCTGGACTTTGTCACTTTATCCTAGTTGTAGAAGTCCTACAAACATTGTGTTTGCTGGTAGTCTGTTGGCATCAACAGTAGCACCAATGCTCTTTACTTTCACGTTGACTGTGCCCCATTTGTAATTATCTGAAGTATTTATCTGCATTATATCTGAATTTAATTGGAACGATACGAGTGAGCAGGAGCTTCTGTTTGTGGGCGGGGCTTGCTGGAGCAGAGAGGGAGGGGAGAGGAGGAGCTGAGGGGAAAACTGGTTGGGAGGGGTAGAGTTTACATTCAAGATTTCTCCTAAAAACTGGAACTTCCTCAGATCCTGACTACCCGACCTTTAAATGAGTGACTGGAATCAGAAAAACAGATTTTTACAGCTGGACTTTGACAGAGCTCCTCAAACATATCAGACAGCAGCTACAGAAAGTTGAGTGTCATCTGCAAAGCAGCAAAGCCGAATGACCTCATAGCGCCATTTCAGGAACCATTAAGTGACGTCACAGAGACAGAGTTCATGTTTTTTCAGTCTGTATCTGACGTGATTTTTTTTCTTTGCTCTAGGGTTTGAAAACCGCCTCCTTCTTCTTTCCAGGAGGCGGCGCCAACTACAGCGGCCAGGCGGTCAACAGAGTCTTGTTGGAGGACTTTAATCACCCTGACGACAACGAGACCGAGTGGCGTGAGAACATCGACAAGGTGATGAGCTGGTTCTCTGAGGAGGACTTCCACCTGGTGACGCTGTACTACGGAGAGCCGGACAACGTGGGCCACGCCAAGGGACCGGATCACCCTGACAGGAAGAAGATCATCATGCAGATCGACCGCACCATTGGCTACCTGAGGGAGGCCATCGTTCGCCATCAGCTGACTGACACTCTGAACGTCATCATCACCTCTGACCACGGTATGACCACCGTCAAGAAGCGACCACAGGTGGATGAGATCATCCTCAACAAATACCTGAACTTACTCAAGCTCGCCAGCTTTGAGATCCTGGACTACGGCGGGTTTGGGATCCTGACGCCACGGCCTGGGAAGGAGCAGGAAGTGTTTGACGCTCTCTCCAAAGCTCCCAACCTGACGGTGTGGAAGAAGGAGGAGTTTCCCGAGAGCTTCCATCTGGCCAAGAGTAAGCGGCTGCCCCCCATCGTGGTTGTCGCAGATCTGGGATTCAACCTGAACTCTGTGAGTTTCCTTCATTTCCCTCCGAGTCCTGAATAAGTGTCCGATCCTGGTGTATCTTTCAATGAATTCTAACTCCTCTGCAGAGATTCATCGTCTACGTAAACAAAGGCGATCACGGCTACCATAGCGGGGAGATGGACATGAAGACCATCTTCAGGGCGTTCGGTCCAGACTTCAAGAAGAACTTCATTTCTGATCCGTTTGACAGCATCCACATCTATCCTCTCATGTGTAAACTGCTGCAGATTGAACCGGCACCGCACAACGGATCCCTGAGCGCCACTGAGAACCTGCTCAACGGTCAGTATGTTCTTAGACTTCAGATTTGAGGGTTCCTGCAGGGATCCAAAGAGTCCTTCAGAATCAAACTAAAACCTCTTTCTGTTTCCAGGTGGTCCACAGATGACTTGTCTGCCCGTCTCTCTGCTGCTGGTCCTGCTGCTCCTCAGGTTCACACTGCTCTAACAGGTCCAGGATCAGGACTGAAATGGTTTTAATGACATTGGGCTCTGACTTAATTTGATTTAGTTTTCATATTTATAAATTGTAATGTTCATTTCTCTGGATTCAGATGTTAGTGTCTCTAAAAAAAAATCAAAGTTTTTATTTATTCAAACTAATTTTAAACTCAGTTTTAATGTTTTTCTGCCTAAAAGTCTGTGAATAAATCCGACTGTTGATCTGCTCTCTGGGTTTCTTACTGACTGTGGTTTTTAACGTAAAAAGGATTGTTTCATATTTTAGGGTTAGAGTGTTTCCATGGAAACAGACATCATTAAAGGGATATTCAGGCATAAAATTAATTTAGGGTCAAACACACCGTAACACCGAGTTAGATACGCCCTTCGATCAAATATCACTCACTGATTGAGCACTGGAGATTTACTGAATCTTCACATCACTGTATTTTAATAAGAGATGGACCTTAAACCGGCCAGCAGGGGGAGCTGTGAATAGATCCTTAACATTAACTGGTTTGTCCACCAAAGTCCTCCTCAACAGAAAGGAGAGCGTAAAAATATAACATGAAATAATAAAAATAGAATTTTTATCACTGACGTCAAATAGTCACAGCGCTGTGAAGATGTGGATATAAAGAAATTATGATCATCAGTCTGTTATTGTTAACATACTCCGACAAGATACCAAATATGGACTCTTAAAGGAATATTCTGGCGTAAAATTAATTTAGGGTCAAACACACCGTAACACAGAGTTGGACACCCCCTCCAGAGATGAATGTTGCCGACCGCTTGCTTCTCTAGTTATACCAACTTTGGTAACGACCGCAGGATAGCAATACACAGCAGTCTGAGGAGCCATAAACAAACCTCAACCAAAACGCCACTTTATAGCCACAAATAATGCTCAGAATAGCACCTAACTTCATCAACAGTACAGATAGGGTCCCAGCCATAGTACTAGCCACCAAACATCTTTTTAACTTTGACTAATTTCTTTAGCAAAGAGACTAACTACAACTCACGTACTCTCTTCCAGCAGCCGCTTGTTTGTAGGGAGACTTCAGGCCGGTCCATTATGGACTACAGCAGGATGACGCAGCTCAACGAAGAACATTTATGATAATTTATTATTTCATGTTTTATTTTTACACTCTCCTCTTTCTGTTGAGGAAGACTTTGATGGACAAACCAGTTAATGTTAAAGATCTATTCACAGCTCCCCCTGCTGGCTGGTTTAAGGTCCATCTCCTATTAAAATACAGTGATGTGAAGATTCAGTAAATCTCCAGCGTCCAATCAGTGAGTGATATTTGATTGAGGGGCGTGTCTACAGCGAACAGACGTCTGTGAAGGCTGCTGTCGTGTTTCCTCATATCTCTTCTCTCTTTTCTTTTCTCTTTTTCCGAGCGTATACATTACAGAATTTTTTCAGCGTCTGATCGGCTGAAATCACATTTTATTTTTCATGTCGTCACCAAACTGGTTTTATTTCAATTTGAAGAATAAACTTAGAAGAATGAATTTAGAAGACATCAGCTGTGCCGTCATTTAACCATCCGCTTCAGGCAAAGAAGTGAGGCACAACAGTGATCACACACACACACACACACACACACACACACACACACACACACACACACACAAACATATAAAACTGAAATCAGCATGATGGATTAAATTAAAACTTCTCTCTGCTTCATGAAAGCAGAAATTAAAAACAATACAAATTTCACTTCAGGGTGTTTTTTTCATCAGTCTGTTCACTTTGGTGCTCCAGCAGCCAATCACAGCGTAGCAGGAAATCAACGGACTCAGAAGAAACCTGAGGAAGGCGTTTCCAGAAGTGGCGGCCATATTGGCTCAAAGAGGGGTGGAGTTTCCGTGATTCACCATAAAACGATGAGAAGATTAAACGTTCACCTCCGCCTGGAAGGGGGCAGGGTGAGGAGTACGGCGGGGCCAGGTGAGGCCTGATTGGTCCTCCCGTGACCTTTCACCTCAGTCTAGAGGACATGGAGGGCGATGGTGACACCAGCATCAGCCTCCTCTTCTTCAGGCAGCGCCGCCTGGTGGTGGAGAGCAGCCAGGCATCATAGAAACGTCTCACTGGCCACCACCTTCCATCCGTCCTCGTTCTCCACCTTTATCTCCACGCTCGGTAGCTTCTCCATACTGCGGACACGGAAACAAAGATGGCGTCTCATTTCTTATTTTATATCAACATGTTTGACAGTGAGGAGGGAAAAAGGTTATCTTTAAAGCGGATTGATTTGAATGTTATTGACTTTAGGTTCAGGACTGTAACGACACGTTAACCTCACAGTACGATACAGTTACGGTTAAAGAACATCAGTGCTTTTATTCTGAAAGGACACCAAAGGTTTCAGCTGAGAGAAAATCAACAATAAGCTGCCTAAGAGTGAGACGACCAATCACAGAGAGCCTCAGCTGATGATGTCATTAGGTACCTGTTGCTTCGTTTGAGACCTTTGCTGCTGTCGGAGTTCATCGCCACCGACTTCCAAATGCCGCTTTTTGCCATTTCATCGGAGATGTTGACCTCAGAGGGGTCGACTCTGCAGAGGCGGACACACTCAGAGGTAAAAAACAAACATGGCTGTGTGTGTGTTTGTGTATGCGTGTGTGTGTGTGTGTGTGTGTGTGTGTGTGTAGGTGTGTGTAGGTGTGTGTAGGTGTGTGTAGGTGTGTGTGTGTGCACTGATGTAAGACTCACCGCCTCTTTTTCATCGTGAAGTCGATGAGGTTTCCTCCGTTGTACGGCGGATCATCTTCCACTTCCTCCAACATCCTCTGAGCGTCCTGAAGGAAACAAACGCAATTCTTTACGTTTACACTGTCAACCCGACCAGAACCGGAGTACCAAACACCCAGTTCGTTTACATTCACAGTTTAATCTGACTAAGCTCATAATTAGTTTTTTTCGCCGAATTGGACTTCTCTCCTTGTCCGCGTATACATGCAGCTGAACAAATTGAATTATTGACGTGAACGTGTCCTCCTCCCCAAAACTAGGGGGTGATATAGATCTTTTCAGCGGCGCTGTTTCTGACCCCGTACAACCGTCAACAACATCAGCAGGTCCATGTCAGACGTCAGAAGTGTCTACAACTGCTGCTGGGCATTTTGGAGCAAGAAGATGGAGCATCGTACAGCGTTGTTTTTGTCCTACATGATGGACGCGCTGCAGATGAGACGCACGCTACTCCTCTTCTCTGGTGCTTTTGTTCCGGGGTTGCGGCGTACGTGCACATGCATTGTCCGACCATACTCTGACTACGCTGGTTACATGGTAGAGAAAATTGAATTCCAATCACATTATCTGGGTGTCTTAATCGGAGTTCTCCGACTCCAATCAGAGTTCTCAAACTCCGATTATAGTAAGACTGAGGTGTTTACATGCACTTCAGTTGTCTGGTCTTTATCGGAGTAAGGCAATAATTTGGTTTTCTCGAGTGTCATGGAAACGTGATTTGAGTGATTTGATTAACCCGTCATCATCATTAGAACTTAAGGAGGTGAAGCTGAATGAGAGCTCTGCTGTCTGACCTCCTTCTCCTTCTTCTTCTTGTCGTCTTCTTTCTTCTTCTTGCTCTCCGGTATCAGGTCGTCCAGCCAGCTCAGCTCTCTCTTGGTAAAACAGAAATCCAGAAGCCTCCGAATGAAGACCAGAGCCAGAACCTGCAGAGGACAGGGAGGGTTTAGACCTGAACCTGGTCTACTGATCCAGTCTGGGAGCAGGATGATCCATCGTCTCAGACTCTCTCACCATCATGGGGAAGACCACGGCGGCGGCCGAAGCCTTGATGACCCAGAGGACGATGAGACAGGTCAGCTGGACCACGGTGAAGATGTGGACCTTCCACAGAGGGACGTAGCGCAGGTAGATCAGGTCCGGTTGGTGTTTGGCTGGCATACCGAAGAGTTTGAGCCGGTCAAAGAGCTGCAGGAGACAAACGGACATCAGAGACATTTACAGACACAGAGACAGACGGACACCAGAGACATTTTCAGACACAGAGACAGACAGAGACACACCTGGATCCCTTTGAGCGAGGACACGCCCATGTAGAGGAAGACTCCGTAGAGGACGGGCATCGGGATGAACTGAAGGAGGAGAGAGAAAGTTAACCACGCCTCAGAGGTTCAAAGGTTGTTTTCTGTCTCAGTGGCGTCCTCAGGTCTGACACTCACCTTTAGGGCGGAGGTCATGAAGACGGAGCAGCCCATCAGGACGAAGATCATGAAGCCCGTCACTCTCTGCTCTCTGATACCCAGGAACTTGGGCTGCTCGCCCGGCGCCGCGCACTCCGACTCCAGCTTCAGGCTGTTCACGTGAGAGATGGAGAGGACGGTCGCCGCAACAAACCACGGCAGGCCCATGATGGAGCAGACGCCAAGCATCACCGCCACCACCAGCAGGTCCAGGTGATATCCACAGCCTTTCTGCAAACACAACACACACACACACAGAGGTCATCAGAGGCCATCACAGAAGTCATCAGAGAGGTCATCTCAGAGCCTCTCTTTTCCTCACTAACCTCCCTGACCCCCCTAACCCTCACCTTCAGTTTGTTCTCCTTCCTGTTGACGATGACAGCGGTGATCTGCTGGTCCATGAAGATCAGGATGGTGCAGAGCAGAGCGGGAACAGCGGCCGCCAGCAGCGTCCACTTGGGGTTCGTACCCAGAGGAGAGATCAGCCAACCACGATTGTTAGAGGTGGGCTGGGGGGGGGGCAGAAAACAGGGTCAGAGGTCAGACCAGTTCCTCAGCAGCAGGACTCTTCTACTACAGAGCCATGCTCACTGTAATCTCTCTCTCTCTCTCTCTCTCTCTCTCTCTCTCTCTCTCTCTCTCTCTCTCTCTCTCTGTGTGGGACACAGAGGACACACACTTGGGTTCTGTACCTCGAAGCGGTCTGGGACTCTGAGTTTAGGTGAAGGAACACCAACCAGATAATCCACCAAGACCATGATCATGATGGTCAGGAAGACGGCAAAGTCACTGATGGTGGACCGGACCTGCAGAGACAAAAACTGTCTGATCCACGTCCATATCAAGACTCTGAACAGCGTGTGTGTCTGTGTCTGTGTGTGTATAAATAATTATCATATAAAGGTTAAATCAGCCATTTTTTAAAGAAACAAAGAAAGTCTTTGTGGTAAACAAGCTCTCATCATCAGCATTAGTGTGAATGGGTTCAGACAGCTCCACTGCCTTATATGGAGGTCCCTGTTAGACTGGTAGATCTCACTTAAGGATCCAGGTCCCCTCTTGGCAATTAAAAAAAAAAAGTCACATTTCAAGTTTTATTATGGTAAAAGACCTTAAAAGATCATTTTCTATGATATTTTTGTTTTATCAAAATGACCAGAAATAGGGGTCCCCTTTTGGTCAGTCTGAGCTGATAGTCCCCTGTTGATACAGTAAGCGTGTTTGTGTGTGTGTTCTGACCTTGGTGGGGAAGTATCTCTTGGTCTTAAACTGTTTGAGGAAGGAGGAGAGGAAGAAGGTGGTGAAGAAGAGGATGACGGACCAGAAGAGGACGTCAGGGACGTAAGGACCATCATGGCTGCAGGCTGAGCCCACAAATTCCCCGTGAAGGTCCACACAATCCTGGAGGGGGCGCAGAGAGAGAGAGAGAGAAAAGGAGGGCTTGAATACTGCAAGTTAGTTCTGAAGACACCGTCTAAATTTTGTTGGAGAGAGGAAACAAGCGCAGAAAAATGCTGAGGCGGAAAAACTCCGGAAAACTAAGAGTGATCTGGAGTGTCTGATCAAATCTGAGAGTTTTTCCTCTGAGTTTAAGAGAAATCTGATCAACAAAGAATATAAAAAACAGACACACACATTAACACACACACAAAGACGCGCACACACACACAAACACACACACACTTCAGTTTGAGGAGATCCAGGTCAGACCTTCACACTAAGCTGCTCCCACTCGATGCTCTCTGAGGTTAGGTTTTTGTTCATCCAGATCTTTTGGACTTCAGCCGAGGCGTTGGCAGGTGAAGAACACTGACACCTGTGACAGGAAGTGACAGGTAGGGACAGGAAACAGATTCATGAGTTCAGTCCATGCAGTCTCCACTGACCGGGTTTTGTCCCGGTTTTCGGCAGTCTTACATGTAGAAGGTGAGGTTGTCCAGCTGGTTGTGCATGTTGATGGGGTAGACATCCCCCAGGTGAACCAGCTTCTCCAGAGCCTCGTAGATGAAGATGATGCAGATGAGGGCGGCGAAGGCTTCCTCTGTGAAGCGGGTGATGTAGCAGACCAGAGAGCTGGCGTCTGTGGCGACCAGCACCACGCAGAGGAGGGCGGTCCAGAGTCCGATACTCGTCCTCAGGGACAGGTAGGACAGATGGTAGTCACTGAGGGAGGACAGGAGGAGACGGGAGACAAGAGGAGGAGGGTTTAGAGACGTTTACCTCCAACCACTAAATCACACACACACAGAGGATCTGCAGCCTCTCAGTTTCTACCCTCATCATCCAGGGAGTGATCTTAGTGGGCAGGGCTGGTATGATTATGAGGCTCTGCTCTGATTGGCTGTCTGATTAATGAGGGGAAATCAGAGCAGTAAAATCAGAGGAGGTCCAGACTGTGACCCTGAAGAGGAGGAGGATGATCAAGCTGCTGCAGCGACAGCACGTCTCTGAGTGTGAGGTTAAAAGTCAGCAGACGTAAGCAGCTCTTCATCCGGGACCGGCTCCAATCTGGAACAGCGGCGATTTTCGCCATACGCCAATTCCTACTAGATCCGTTTGTGAGGTGGATTACAGACAGCGGTAATCACGAGAACTCACAAGAACCCGCGGATTCATGTTCAATCATGCGATAACGAGTTGTCTCTATAAAGACAGACACATAGACATATAAGCAGTAGATTGTGTTCTTCCAGAAGAGGAAATCTACTTCTAGACTTCTAAAATCAGCATCTCCTCACCCGTGGTGTCATCGGAGTGAAATGACGTCTATAAACCTTTCACTTGTTTGTCTCCGCCCGTTTGCATGGTGTGAAATATGATCCTCCTGAAACATGGAGTGTTTTATTTTGAAAAGAAGCCGGATGTTTTATTTTGTGTCTGTGTCTGACTTCCTTTCCAGCACGGGTTAATCTGTGATGAATTTATCTGCCATGCTCCGGCGTCCAGAAAAAATAGAACTCTTGCGATCAGCTGTGGAGTCCAGCGATCCACAGAGGAACAGAAAGAAGCCGGAGGAAATTGACACGTTAACTTGAATGGTTACGATCAGAGGATATGACCTTTTAGTAGACGTTCAGGATGAAGGTGGAAATTGGATGTCAGTCAATATTAAAGTCTGAACATACAGACAGAGTTTTATTTAAGCAGGTAGTCTTGACCGACATCCAGCACCAGGCCCATTTGACCTGACTGGACCTTCACAGCTCCTCTTGTTACCCTCACATTCAGAGACCAAAACTTTGGACTAAAGTTCTTGCTGAGAAACTTTGAGGTTATTTCAGACAAACACACAGAGTCCATTTACTGAGTCTGTATGTTTGACTCACAGGATACAGATAAGACGTACTGACCTTTGGATCAACCAATCAGAGAGCAGAATGCTCAGGATTTCAACACTGACCTGATCAATAACTCCACCAATAATTGACACAGGGCAGACCGCTGTGAGGTGGATGATGGGAAGTCCAAGTGATTCTGGTTCACAACAAGTCAGCTGTTGAAGTGGAGGTGATAAGGCTCATCAGCAGAACTGAGATGATCTAGAGTCTGTTGAGAGTCTAGAGCTAGTGCGCTTAGATGCTGCAGACTAGTGATATAAGAGAGCAATAATAGCTGACTGAGACAAGACTAAGACCGAAATGAGATGGACTGAGACCGAAATGAAACCAAAATGACACTTCACTGAGACTGGATTGAGACCAGACTGAGACCGAAATGAGACGGACTGAGACCAAAATGAGACTGAAATGAGACCAGACTGAGACCAGAATGAGACCAGACTGAGACCAGACTGAGACTGAAATGAGACTAGAATACGACTGGACTGAGACCAAAATAAGATCAGAATGAGACCGGACTGAGACCTGAATGAGACTAGACTGAGACCGGAATGCGACCAGACTGAGAACAGAATGCGACCAGACTGAGACCAAAATGATACCAGACTAAGACCGAAATTATACCGGACTGAGACCAGAATGAGACCAGAATGAGACCGGAATGAGACCAGACTGAGACCGGAATGAGACCAGACTGAGACCAAAATTATTCCAGACTGAGACCGGAATTATACCAGACTGAGACCAGAATGAGACCAGAATGAGACTGAAATGAGGCCAGACTAAGAACAAAAGGAGGCTGGACATAAACCAGAATGAGACCAGACTAAGACCTAATCGTAACCGAAATGAGACCTCACTGAGACTGGACTGAGACCGGACTGCCACCGAAACCAGACCAGAATGAAACTGAAATGAGATCAGAATAAGACCAGAATGCGACCTCACTGAGACTGATCTGAGACCAGACTTAGACAGGACTGAGACCTGAATAAACATAAATGAGACTGGTCTGAGACCTCACTGAGACCAGAATGAGACAAGACTGAGACCGAAATGAGACGGACTGAGACCAAAATAAGACCAGACTGAGACGGGACTGAGACCGAAATGAAACCAGAATGAGACTGAAATGAGACCAGAATAAGACTGGACTGAGACTGGAATGAGACCTCACTGGGACTGGTCTGAGACCAGACTTAGATGGGACTGAGACCTGAATGAGACCGAAATGAGACTGGTCTGAGACCTCACTGAGACCAGAATGAGACAAGACTGGGATCAAGATGAGACCAATATGAGACCTGAATGAGACTGGTCTGAGACCTCACTGGGACCAGACTGAGATTGGAATGAGACCTGAGTGAGACCAAGATGAGACCGGAATGAGACTGGACTGAGAACGTAGTGACACCAGACTGAGACCGAAATGAGACTGGACTGAGACTGGAATGAGACCGGACTGAGACCGATAAGAAACCAGACTGAGACTGAAACGAGACCGGAGTGAGACCAGACTGAGACTGAAATGAGAACAGACTAAGACCAGACTGAGACCGAAATGAGACCAGACTGACTGTCTGTTTGGAAATCACGGCTGCTCATCTTCCTCTATAAAGAGTAGAGGGACCACCGGACTCCTTCTCAGCTGGTTTACAGAGCGCTCTGTGCAGCACATTAATAAACTGTTATCACATATAAGAACTTGTAATTACATGATTAATAACTCTTCCTACAAAGACAATAATTTCTGTCACTCACAGTCCCACCATGAGGTCTGTTAGCAGGATTAAATAGGGGGATGTTTTCACATTCTTGACCTTTGACCTTTGTGCATTCTAACAGCAGCTAATGTTTACATTCACAGAGTAAACACACACAGCTGATCTGAACCCAGCGTCTCTATATAAAGCCGTCTCTCCGTCCTACTCCTCGTCTCTCATCATGTCTCGCCTCCTCCCTGTCCTGCTGCTGCTCGCTCTGGAGTGTGTGGCTCGGCTCTGCTCGGCTCAGCCTGTCGATGTCCGGGCCGAGCTGAATAGGATGCAGGCCGCCATGGAGGAGCTGAAGGCGGAGAGAAGAGGTGAGACGGCAACTGATCGTTCCCGGGGACGCTGGGTTGTTTAACCTTCAACTTCATGGTTCATCAGGATGTTTCAGGTTTTTTTGTTTCTGTCTGCAGAGATGATTCTGCGTCTGGAGGCCTCTGAGAGGGAGCTCAGGGAGGTCAAAGGTCAGAAACTAAAAGAGAGATTTAGGACTAAGTGTGTCTTGAAAGAGTAAAAGAACCGATCAGATATTTATTGATTATAAAGGATAAAGAGAATCACAGAGTCCTCCTGTTAACACCCACAGGAAGCTCACATCTATTATCTCCTTATTTACACAGAAACACCCAAAGTGGCGTTCGCCGCCTCACTGGGAGACAGAGGTCTGGTAAAGACCACCACAGGCAACAAAGACCTCATCTACAGGGACGTCCTGACCAATGTGGGCGGAGCTTACAACTCAGAGACAGGTGAGTTAAAGCTAACGTTGTTTGATCAGATAATGAGGCTCGGGTTCCCTCAAATGTCATTACCGTTATCTTCACTTTGAACCTTCACTCTTCTTCTTCTCTCAGGTGTGTTCACCGCCCCCATCCGTGGAGTCTACTACATCCGCTTCACCTCTAACGGACCCACCGACTTCCCCAGGAGCGCTGTGCTCTACAAAAACAACGACCAGATCCAACTAATCACCCACGAGCAGGTCTCTGGCGAGGGCAGCGACACAGCGTCCAACGGCGCCACCCTGCTGTTGGAGCAGGGCGACACGCTGAAGATGGTGCTGTGGCACAACACGCAGATCTGGGACAACAGCAACCATCACAGCACCTTCAGCGGCTTCCTGCTGTTCCCCATGTGAGGACCAAAGCAGGGGCTCAGAGGACGGACGATGCTGATTGGCTGACTGTGGTTGTTCGAAAAAAAAAAAACAATAGAGACAATCAGAAAACAGTCAAAAGTTACGTTCGAGTTAACTCAGGTGTGACGTCATTTTCAGCTTTGACTTCTGACTTCTGAGTTCCCAGTTAACATATTGGAAAAATCAAAATCGGAGGCGGAAACAAGATGGCTACATCTACGAAATTTATTTTAGCGCTTGCCTTGTCTGAATATTAGGAAAGCGCTACAATAACTTTCATAGACATAGTCATCTTGTTTCTGCCTCTGATTTTGCTTTTTTCCGACTTTGTAACTAAAACATTGAGAACCCAGGTGTGACGTCATTTTCAGCTCCAACAATTAACTTCCGAGGTAACTCGAACGCAACATTAGGGTGTATTTGTTTGATTGACAGGACAGGTGACCAGTGAGGGCAGGTGGTGGGACTCCAGGTGAATTGTGGGAGGTTGGACTAAAGTTGTAGATAATTCAGTTTCTGTTGAACGAGCTTCAAAACTTTAAGGAAACCAAACAGGATCAGAGTCCAAAACATCTGTACCAGGAGAGTTATTTAAAAGGACAGGACTTTGCAGAGGGTTTACGTGGTTCTGGTGTAGCTACAGTTTTGGTCTCTGCTGTCTGCTCGACTCTCTAAACTAAAGATGGTAAAAAAATGATCAGCTGGTTTTTAATTATCCTCCCACCTGGACTGATGAGTCACAGAGTTGATTTAGACCCTGCAGACATGTGCTGCGTCCGAATTGCCCGCTCGCATACTACATACTACTGCTACATACTACTGCGGGATCCTACTCCTACATACTAAACACGTTGGCCCAATTCGGACACACTAAACGAGTGGTGGGGAAAGACGACCCCCACAGGCAGAGAGTAGGTACTGTGCCCGTGCAGACAGTTTTTGACTCTTTGAATATTATTGTGCAAGTGATGGATGCTGCTGTATTATATTCCTGCACTGCTTTAAAAATTCACAAAGTAGCTTTTCCATTACTTTTAGCCTTCATTCACTCACGTGGTGATCGTTTGTTCAATGAGATCTGCCTGATTAGTGCAGCTGTGCAGTTTAATGATGGAATAAGTGAGCTTTACCTCCATGATGTCGCCACATATTTGCTCGTAAAATGATTACTTGGGCAAATATGACACCATGACATGACAAAGAGATACAACCGCACATTTTTTAGGACAGTGTGTGAAGTTACATGAGACTTACATCTGTACTGCTGCAGTCCTGCCTGCTGCTGCTGCTCCGCCATGGTGCGCGCTGCTGTGGCCAGCCGGCGTTTGCAACGCATCTAAATAGACAGCAGCTGGTGGTGCTAGCATCACATGCGCTTCTACAACTTTTAAGAAGACGAAGAAGAAGCCCGCGGTGCATTTTGGGTCAGTAGCATGCCCGTAGGATGCACCGCGACCATACTGCAATGTGGGCGTGTCTAGTATCTGAAGTAGTATCTGAAGTAGCATGCTACTCGCTCCGGTGGCCAATTCGGACATGCTACATACTACTTCGACTACTACTTGGCAATTTGGACACAGCACTGGACCAGAACTGACAGACCACTTAATGACTGAGTGGTGCATCATGGGACAGCGGGGTCGATATTTGCACTCTAATATTTCTGAAAATCGACTTTTTTAAGCAGGCCCTAAATCCAGGTCTGACCTTCTTGTGTAATCAGTAAACAGTGGAGCCTAAATTAACATAGGTCTCTTTAATCTCTGTCAGTGGAAAACTTTGTGGATAAAACCTCCTTATGTAAGCTGCAGCTCCATTACACACAGATCTATGCTCATTTTGGACTAAAACCCCTTGTGTGTGTGTGTGTGTGTGTGTGTGTGTGTGTGTGTGTGTGTGTGTGTGTGTGTGTGTGTGTGTGTGTGTGTGTGTGTGTGTGTGTTTGTGTGTGTGTGTGTGTGTTACAGGGTGGATGAAGCTCCGACAGAGTTTGACCCTGAAACTGAACTGAAGAAACTTCAGGCTTCGATGAAACTCCTCCAGACTGAGAACCAGAGTAAGACTCACTTTCTTCTTCTCCTGTTTCTCACTGTGGTGTCACACGCCGACCTTCATGGACCCCCACTGATCTTCAGACTGAACATCTACACTCTGAATTCTGGACCAAAGTTCTGCTTTTGTTGGTTCAAGTGATTTCTGCTCTTTCTGAATCAGCTCCTCGTAGTTTACGTCTCTATCAGCTCATAAGAGTCTCTGAGCAGAAACTAGACAACAATATGATGATGCTCAGACTACAGTCTCCCTGTAGTAGTCTTCACCCCAGACCTGACCTGATCTAACACAGACTCAGGCCCTCATAAGTGTCTGATGGTTTTGTGTGTTTGCAGGTCTAAAGGACAGACTGGAGTCCACAGCGAAGGAGCTGAAGACCATGAAGGGTGAGTCTCTGAATATTCTGATCTAGTTATTTTCTCTCTAAACTCTTCAGTCTGTTTACCACACAGGTCAAAGGTCATCAGAAAGTTTGAAGAGACTTGGGTTTTTGTCCTGGTCATCAGTAGGGAAATATTGATCAGAGTAATTCTGCCTCCGCTACAGCAGGTGGCAAGGTGCCCTCTTTTAATTCATTACTACATTAATTACTCTGGACTGACCGACGACATCATGTACCAAAACAATCAGCATGTTAGCAGGAAGCTAACAGGCTGAAACATTCAACTCTCTTCTTCTTTTTCATCTTTCTTCATCTTCTTCTTCTGCAACTTTCTTTTTCTTCTTCTTCAACTTTCTTCTTCAACTTTCTCCTTCAACTTTCTTCTTCTTCAACTTTCTTCTTCTTCTGCAACTTTCCTCTTTTTCTTCTTCTTCATCTTCTTCAACCTTCTTCTTCTTCACCTACTTTCTTCTTCTTCAACCTTCTTCCTCTTCACCAACTTTCTTCTTCTTCTTCTTCTTCAACTTTCTTCTTCTTCACCTACTTCTTCCTCTTCTTCTTCTTCACCTACTTCTTTTTCTTCTTCTTCACCTACTTTCTTCTTCTTCTTCTTCCTCTTCTTCTTCACCTACTTTCTTCTTCTTCACCTACTTTTTTCTTCTTCTTCTTCTTCTTCCTCTTCTTCACCTACTTTTTTCTTCTTCTTCTTCTTCCTCTTCCTCTTCACCTACTTTCTTCTTCTTCCAGTTCTTCTTCACCTACTTTCTTCTTCTTCCAGTTCTTCTTCACCTACTTTCTTCTTCTTCCAGTTCTTCTTCACCTACTTTCTTCTTCTTCCAGTTCTTCTTCACCTACTTTCTTCTTCTTCCAGTTCTTCTTCACCTACTTTCTTCTTCTTCCAGTTCTTCTTCACCTACTTTCTTCTTCTTCCAGTTCTTCTTCACCTACTTTCTTCTTCTTCTTCACCTACTTTCTTCTTCTTCTTCTTCTTCTTCTTCTTCTTCTTCTTCTTCTTCACCTACTTTCTTCTTCTTCACCTAATTTCTTCTTCTTCAACTGTCTTCAACTTTCTTCTTCTTTCGCAGCTTTCTTTTTCTTCTTCTGCAACTTTCTACTTCTTCTGCAACTTTCTTCTTTTTCTTCTTCTGCAACTTACTTTTTCTTCTTCAACTTTCTTCTTTTTCGGTAACTTTCTTCTTCAACTTTCTTCCTCTTCTTCTTTCGCAACTTCTTTTTGTTCTTCAACTTTCCTCTTCTGCAACTTTCTTCTTTTTCTTCTTCTTCAACTTTCTTCTTCTTCAGCAACTTTTTCTTTTTCAACTTTCTTCTTCTTCTGTAACTTCCTTCTTTTTTTCTTCTTCTTCTTCAACCTTCTTCTTCAACTTTCTTCAACTTTCTTTTCCCTCTTCTTCTTCTTCTTCCGTGGAGGTCTAACCTCCATGTTTTTAAACAGACTTAAAGGTTCATATTTTTAAACCTGGATAATCTCAGAGTCTCAAAAGTTTCTCAGGATTAATCCCGTCTCTGACCGCACGTTTACCTCTCTGTTATTTTGTTCGGTGAAGTTGGTCAAACTGCCTCATGAACTCAAACTTTGTTCATCGCTCTGTTTCCGTTTCCCTGCAGACGTACCAAAGGTGGCGTTTGCTCTTTCTCTGGGTAATGGTCTACAGAAGACGACCTCAGGAAGTAAAACACTTATCTACAGAGACGTGCTGACCAACATTGGACAGGTCTACAACTCTGAGACCGGTTGGTGACCACAGATCTACTCTAAGTCAACAGACAGTAAATACTAACACCTCTGAGTCTGACCACGCCTCTTTTAACCCCTCCCCTCCAGGTGTGTTCACCGCCCCCATCCGTGGAGTCTACTACGTCCGCTTCACCGCAAACGCCCCCACCGACTTCCCCATGAGCGCCGTGCTCTACAAAAACAACGACCAGATCCTGCTGATTGCCCATGAGCAGGAGTCCGGCCAGGGCAGCGACACTGCGTCCAACGGCGCCCCCCTGCTGCTGGAGCAGGGCGACACGCTCTCCATGCAGCTGTGGCACAACACGCAGATCTGGGACAACAGCAACCATCACAGCACCTTCAGCGGCTTTCTGCTGTTCCCCATGTGAGGATGACCAACGATCAACAATCAGATGCCGCAAACCGACCTCCGACCCTCCTGATCCAAAAATTTACCTCAAAATGACCTGAACGAGTTTGATTTCTCGATCATGAACCACCGTGAAAACCTCAACTGCTGAAATCATGTCCAATAAAAAAGCTTCGTCGCTCACAGAGACTCTGTGTGCGTCATTTCCTGAAAACTGGAGAGTTCAGTTCAACTGAAATAAATAAAAGTTTGAAAAATAAAAACAGTTTCTGAGTGTTTGAAAGTTTCAGGTTCACCATGAAACAGCTGAGACAGCGTAGATTGATTGAAGGCTTTATTTCGGACATGATAAACCCATGATAACCCAAATCAAAATAGTCAAAACAGCAAAACAATGTTAACATGTCCGAAAAGGAGTAGGAAGAAGGAAATGCCTATTTAATCCTACCCCTCTCCTTTCTCAATAATTAATAGTCAGCAGTTCTGTGTATACCAATACCTCATCAATATGCATATTTACATAAGTTCATATTTACAGACAACGACAATAAACAAGTGAATAAATGATCTGTGAAAAACACCTGATGATCAACAAAGCCCTTCATTCTCCCTGTACCCTGTGAAAACCATGACATTGCTTGAGCTCCGCACCCAACCCGTTCCACAGCTTCACTCCACGTACAGAAATGGAAAACCTTCTTAGTGTTGTGCGGACACAAGGATGTTTTAAATTGTTCACCCCCCTCAAATTATAATCCCCTTCTCTGTTAAAAAACAATTTTTTAACATTTCCAGGAAGCAGATGATTTATTGCTTTGTACATAATTTGTACTGTTTGAAAGTGAACCAGATCCGAGAATTTTAGTATGTTTGATTTCAAGAATAGTCTATTTGTGTGATCTCTGTAACCGGCATCATGAATTATCCTTATGGCCCTTTTTTGCAGTATTGATAGTGATTGTAGTGTACATTTGTAAGTATTGCCCCAAACCTCTGCACAGTAATTTGAATATGGTAAAACCAGTGAACAATAGAGAATGTGGAGTGAATTGTGGTCCAGGATATGTTTTGTTTTGCTGAGTACTGAGATGCTGCTTGACAGTTTGTTACGTACATGTTTTGAGTGAGATTTCCAGTTTATTTTGTCATCTATTATTACACCAAGAAACTTATTTTCATGAACTCTTTCAATATCCACACCTTCTACTTGCACCTGCACTTGAGTATCCCTACTACAATTACCAAATAACATGAACTTAGTTTTATCTAAATTTAATGATAACTTGTTTCTGTCAAACCAACGCTTTAATTTGCACATTTCTGCAGTGACTGTCTCCAGTAGCTCATTTAAATCACCCCCAGAGCAAAAAATATTGGTGTCATCAGCAAACAATACTAATTTAAATATTTTTGATACCTTACAAATGTCATTTATATAAAGGATAAACCGTTTAGGACCCAAAACTGACCCCTGGGGGACGCCACAAGCAATGTCCAAGCATGATGATGTATGTTCATCCAACTTCACGAATATTTTCCTGTCTTCTAAGTAACTTCTCACCCAATGCAATACTACCCCCCTGATCCCATATTGTTCCAATTTTTTGATTAATATGTTGTGATTAATTGTGTCGAAAGCTTTTCTAAGATCTATGAATACTCCAACTGCATACTGTTTGTGGTCTATTGTGTTTGTGATTTCCTCAATTGATTCAATTAGTGCAAGTGATGTTGAGCTGTTTGTTCTGAATCCATATTGACTATCAGAAAGTAATTTGTGCTTTTCTATGAATTTCTCTAGTCTGTTATTGAATAGTTTTTCCAATATTTTAGAGAATTGTGGAAGTAATGAGACAGGCTTGTAATTTGTGAAGTGGTGTCTATCCCCAGTTTTATACAGCGGCACAACTTTCGCTATTTTCATTTTGTTAGGAAATTTACCAGTTTGGAATGATAAATTACATCTGTATGTTAGTGGTTCTGAAATCCCCTTTATGACCATTTTTACAATTTTCATATCAATTTCATTACAATCAGTAGATGTTTTATATTTACATTTATTTACAATATCTATTATTTCTTTTTCATCCACTGCTGTAAGAAACATTGAGCTGGGGTTCCTATCTATAAGGTTGTCATTCGAAACCTCAGATTACCATGGGTTAGGGATTTTTTCTGTCAGGTTTGGTCCAACACTCACAAAGAAATCATTAAAACTATTAATCACCTCTTCCTTATTGTCCTTTTTAAAGTTGTTATTAATGAAATATTGAGGGTAACTTTGCTGTCTGGAGCCACTTTTAATAATACTATTTAATATGTCCCGTAATCCTTCAGTATTGTTTTTGTTATTGTGTAATATTTTACAATAAATATTCTTTCCTACATACCCTTATAATATTAGTTAACTTATTTTTATATGTTTTATATTTGTGTTCGGCCTCTTTAGTTCTTTGTTTTATGAATGCTCTATAAGGTGTATTTTTCTTCTTACAGGCATTTTGTAATCCCTTTGTAATCCATGGTCGATCTGTGTATTTTTGTTTTCTACTGTATTGTTTTGTCGGACAGTTTTTATCATACAAAGACGTGAAAATTCTTAAAAATGACTCATATGCATGATCAACATCGTTTTCTCTGTTTACAATTTCCCAATTTTGTGCTAGCAATTCATTCCTTAATGCACTCACGGTTTCCTCTGTCCTCACTCGTCTGTATTGAGGCTTTTCATCTGGCTGATTTGTCTTGTAGTTGCTGTCATAGACTGTAAAAATTGGTAGGTGATCACTGATATCTTTGATTAGTAGTCCACTCACTGTCTTATTTTCAATGTCATTGGTGAATATATTATCAACTAGGGTGGCACAATGGGATGTGATTCTGCTGGGTCTGGTGATTTTTGGATATAAGCCCATACTATACATCATGTTAATGAATTCGTCAGTGATTTTGTGCTTGTTTGGATTTAGCAGATCAATATTGAAATCACCACAGATGAAGTAACCTGTCTGTAACTTTGGCACATGTATTCACCGTAACTCTACTCTAATACAGAGCTCTGTTCTTTTAAATAGATCCCTTTGTCTATATCAGGGGTCGGCAACCTTAAACACTCAAAGAGCCACTTGGACCAGTTTCCCACAGAAAAGAAAACACAGGGAGCCACAAAACCTCTTTGACATCTAAAATGAAGATAACATTGCATATATCTTTTTTTTTTTTACCTTTATACAAAGTATATAAAAAACTGTAGCGAGTTGCATTTATGAAATAAATGGACTATTTCGGCGAGTGTCTGTCTTCTTCTGTAGTTAAACCGCAAGATATCAAAATCTACCCGGATACAGCAATGCTGCTTTTTGATTGGCTGTTCGGTAGATATACTTTATTTGATTGGCTTGTGTGTGGCACGCAGCTTCTGAACTCTCGGAGAAACTCAGCTCATTTCTCCCTGTTCCATAGTTAAAGAGGTGCAACTTGGTGGACATCACCGTGTTCATTTGAGTGCGTGAGAAATACAATGTGTGGTGTGTGAGCGTGTGAACGAGTGGGAATGCGTGTGTCATACGCTGAATGCATGAGACTTGAGAGCCCTGTGCTCACGCATCATCGATGTACTCCCGTGCCATGCAAAACAGGCTTTGCAAATGTTGCACTGAACGCCTTCCTTTTCAGTCTTGGTGAAGTTTTCCCACACCACTGATGTTTTAGGTCGGGATTTGGGTTGGGTTGTGTCCATGTTTTTCTCAGCCGCTGCCTCGGCCATGGCTGTTTCTTTTCTGTGCGTCCTGCTGATGTTTACACGCCGGTGTCCATGAACATATATAAAGACCCGACGAATCGATTACAGAATTTGTTGGCAACGGATTTTTTCGTCACGACTAATCTACTTAATCGATTCGTTGTTGCAGCCTTAATAGTTTATTTAATGTTACAAGAGCATTATAATCTTTGAATTTAGAATTACAAAAAAAATAATAATAATAAAATAAAATAAAATGCAATTAAGTATTTATTATTTATTTTCCAAATCCTTTGGGAGCCGCAGCTTAGGGAGGAAAGAGCCGCATGCGGCTCCAGAGCCGCGGGTTGCCGACCCCTGGTCTATATTATATTGGACTGAAATCATTTCTAAATGTTTAGGAGGATTATCAGAGGCTTCTCCTCTGACAGTTTAAATATAAAAACATTAATTTCACAGAAAAACAAGATTCTGGTGTTCCTGACCCACAAAGACCGGCTTTTTGCGGCTCATTTGATGACATGATGGCGGGAATCTCCATAGACGCTGACATATTTTCAGAGAAATAATCGAGTTTTAACATCGAAAACACAGAGATGACGTCAGCTGCTTAAATAACGAGGATTTATGGAAGTCTTATCGAACCTGATTTTATCACACTAGAGCTTTTGTAATCCTCGGGATCAAACGATGGAGATTCACACTGAACCCAAATCTATCAGAGCTGATCCTCGAAACAACCGGCGACCCGTGACCTCCAACAGAAGAACAACAACGTTTCATCGGTCGCCCTTGGCTCTGACTTAACCCCATTTTTATCGCATTATTCTTATAAACCCAAGTCTGGGGCTGAAATTATGTCACCCAGAGTTCCTGTTCCTGTCCAGCAGGGGGCGCCAGAGCCTGAGACAGGCGCCCGCTGAAGCTGCAGCTTTAGAGTTTAAACAGATTCACAGTTTTCATGGTCAGAGGCCACCGTCACTCCAACAACAGGAGGCGTGAGTAACCCCCAATTTCCACCGCAACCTGAACTGATATTGTCTTAAACTGAGGATGCAGCATCTATGATTTCCAACTCTTTGATGAAAGGACAGTTGGACTTACCGAGTCCCAACCAAGTAAGTCCAACTGTCATTTCCAAAAGGGAGTTACCCCCAATTTCCACCTTCATCCTTAACGGCTACTAAAAGGTTGTACCCTCCGATCGTAGCTGATCATAACCATTCAAGTTAACATGTCAATTTCCACCGACTTCTTTCCATTCCTCTGTGGATCACCGGACTCTGCAGCTGATCGCAAGAGTTCTTTTTTTTCCGGACGCCGGAGCATGCCGGATAAATTCAGCATAGTTTTACCCGTGCTGGAAAGGAAGTCGGGCACAGACACAAAATAAAACGTCCGGCTTCTTTTCAAAATAAAACACTCCGTGTTTCAGGAGGATCGTATTTCACCCTGCAAATGGGCGGAGACAAACAAGTGAAAGGTTTTTAGACTTCATTTCACCCCCATGACACCATGGATGAGGAGATGCTGATTCTAGTCAGTCTAGAAGTAGATTTCCTCCTCTGGAAGGACACAATCTACTGCTTATATGTCTATGTGTCTGTCTTTATAGACAACTCGTTATCGCACATTTGCACATGAATCCGCAGGTTCTTGTGAGTTCTCACAATTCCTACTGTCTGTAATCCGCCACGGAATTCGCCTCACAAACAGATCTGGTAGGAATTGGCGGACATTCTGGATGGGAGCCGTTCCGGATGCAGTGAAAATTAGGGGTAAGGGAGTGCTCCGGTCCAGAACCGGACTGTTAGTTTAACCCTTTAACCCCCAGACTCCATCAAGAGAGCTTCAGCTAGACTTTATGGTTTCTCACCTGCAGAACTTGTACAGGATCTTCTCAAAGACCAGGACTGGACCAGTGCTGCCCAGGATGGTGAGAGGCTGACCAGCAAACATGGAGTACGCCACGCCGGTTAGAGACGCCCCCAACAGAGACTCTATGGTACTCTACCAGAGACATAGAGGGGTGTAAAAATGTGGGACTGCTCCTTTAAGAGGTTTCTCGTGGGTCGGTCCAGTTACTTACGATACTTCCTCCAGTCGCTTCTCCCAGCAGTCCTCCAAAGGTGATGACGGGCGACATGCAGGCGCAGTACAGGAAGAGGACGGACGCCAAACACTGCAGGCTGAGGGCTTCTCTGATGTCACTCCACAGGAAGGGCGCTTTCCTCCGCACGTCGTTCACCAGACCACCAAAGATCCTGCCGGGGAGACGGAGGACAGGAAATCAGTCCTGCATTTCAGGAGGTCTTAAAGTTGACATAATGGAGGGTCTGCTTCGTGACCCAGCAGGAACTCTCACCTCCCGGTCCTCTGCAGCTCTGGTCCGGTCTGATGCTCCACCTCTTTGACCATGTCACAGCTGTGGGCGGAGCCATTAGGGACTGAAGGCATCTTCCTCTTCTCCTGCAGAGACACAGAGGACAAGGACAGAGAGCTGATCTCAGGTCAGACATGAGGAAACATCTTCTCTAACTTCATGAACACCAAAGATCTTCTCTGTTGGACCTCAGGACGGGGTCTTGAACTGAACCCACCTGAGACGGGACACTCTTCGGGGGCTCGATGCGGATACTGGGGTCCCACTCGCCTGGAGGAAGTACGGTGACCTGGTCCAGGAATTCGTCAATCCCTGACAGGAGGTCGTTCCTGTCCTTGGCTTTGTAGGCGACATCATGGAAGATCTAGGAGACGGAGAGGAACAGAGTGACGAGCGTGTGTGCGGAAAAAAAACTGACTTCCTGTCGGTAAAGAAATATTTTAATGTCAAATTTAGATTAAAAAAACAGAAACGACGAAAATAAAACATTCATAAAAAGAATACAAAACAAATAAAACAGTCAGTGAAAGAACTTCACAGTCAGCAGAACGGCAGAGAACAACGACTTCACCAAAAGTCTAAATGAACAAAAATCCTGAATCACTCATAAATAAACACAGAGCAGATTTTCAACCTCAGATTAAAACCTTCAGATGATATTTTCTGTTATTTCTGGACATTTTTTCAGCAGACGAGGAAAAGTTTGAGTCAAAGTGATGAACTTTCTGTCCTCAGGTCACCGAGCGGTCTATGTCGGCGTTCACGTCGCTCTGGGCCGACAGAGTCGACGGCGGCACCGTCACCGAGGACACCGACATCACCGGAAACGCCGGGACCGTTCGGACAGAGAGGACGGCCGAGAGTCACCGACATACGGTGGGTACAGACACACACACACACATTAAAAAAGGTAGGGGTCTGTGGGTCCGAGTCTCTAAAATCAGCTTTCTGATGTGGGAAAGTCCACCCTGTCTGTGTGCCTGATCGCTCATCAAAGGGGCGGAGCTAGTCTTAAACGCTAGGCCGTGACTCTTTGCCATGAACCTCGCTGTTACCTCATCTGTCATCAGAGTGGCCATGGAGCGGCCGATCTCGTGGTACTGAGGACCTTTTCCAAACGGGCCGAGCAGCAGGAAGAGGAACCTGAACAGACCAGAAGAAGAGAGTCAAACCGAGAAATCAGAGGAGTCTTCGAGTGTGTGTATGTGAGTGCGTGTGTGTATGTGAGAGTGTGTGTGTATGTGTGTGTGTGTGTGTGGGGTTCACCTGGTGGGCACGGGGACCTCTGTGAGGCCAGTCAGCAGCATGGCAGGGGACAGACGCACGAAGGCAATGATCGGTCGCTCAAGGAAATCGACTTCACCGACGAGCACGTTGGAGGCTTCTGCACCAGGAGGGATCTTTTTCATGAAGTTCATGTCCACCTGAAACACACACGCACACGCGCGCACACACACACACACACACACACACAGCATTAAATACCATTCTGAGGCTGTAATAAGAGCTTCTGCCTGTAGGGGGCAGCAGCAGCTTCATCTGTTGTTTTCTCCAGTGCAGTCCTGAAACTCTGCTCTCTTCTGACTGAACTGTGAAAATTAAACTTCAGATTTAAACAGTTTTCTATAAACTTCTGTGTTCATTAACCCTACATCTGATCATCACATCTTTAAAACATTCTTATTTTTAATTGTGCTCAAATTTAAACTCTGTTTTCATATCTGATTCACAGCAGTCTAAAAACTAAAAACACCTCACACACCAAGACTTACTGTCGACCACCATCATGACCATCATGACCGTCACCTTACATACTTCTACGCTCAAGTGTTGGCAGTATGATGTCTGCACGCCTTTTATTGCCAATGTCCGGTTGAGTTATAGACTGTATATACTATGGACAACTTGGTTCTGCCTACTGCCTGTATACGGATTGGGAGCAAAATAGCTCTCGATATTTCCGGGATTTTTCTTCATTTCCTGAAACTAGTGCTGCGCAGTAGCGATACGCACATTCGGCCGCGCAGTCGCCGAGAGTCACTGTGATGACGCTCGGCTCAAACCGCGTATCCCCTGGGTGAGCTACGCAATCCCTGAACGCCCATAGGCTGTATCAGGTGTCAATCATAGAACTGTGCGTTTATGACGACATAACCGCATAAGGGCCCTGATAATCGTTAGCCCAGCCCTCTAAAACTTCTTTGCTGAGGTAGCGTCCGCCATTTTTTCTCCTCACATATGCTGCTCCGGGACAACAACCATGTCGAAGCTACGATCCAGACGCTGTGTGATTCTTGGCTGTACAAACAAAGACAGAAGTCTATTACTGGAAGATTTGAGGACCCAGTGGATTCATTTTATTGTTGATGGAAATGTACCCACAACAACTCTGAAAATGTTGTACGTGTGTGCTAACCATTTCACCACGGACTGTTTTACCAACGAGGAGCAGTTCAAAGCTGGATTCACTCGGAAGCTGAAGATAAAACCTGGATCCTTTAAGTTTTATCATTTTATGTTGCTTTACCGCCGCCCGTATGACTAGTCCTCTGGCTGCAATCGCGTGTGTTTACCATCGTTGGTGTTCGTCTTCGGACTCGCTACCATTTACTTTTACTCCCGTGAGCAGCGGGTGTTCCTTAGGGGTGTGGAGGCAGGCTGGTGCTTCTAGCCGCGGTGGTCTGGAGGTCCTCTAAAGAGGTCCCTAGAAGATCTCCAGACCACCGCTCCTGGACCACCGCGGCGGTGCCGGCAACTAAGAGTGGCCTTGGGGAGGAAGATGTTTACACACAGCTCATTATCATTTAAAGGTACAGGCGCAGAATCAGCTCGTTCTCAGTGGAGCTCAAAAACAGGGGGGGGTACAGGCTGGCTGATCTCTACAAATAACTTGTTTTAGACAACAAATGTCAAATTGCCACAATAGGGGACCTTTAAAGCTGGTCTCACTATCACAAACATCCACAAAGAACCAACAAAGACGTGTCGATGCAGCAGCGACAGCCAAACCAGGTCCGATCTAAAATCAGGACGAACCCGCCAAGGTCAGAATCATCTCCACAAACATTCAAACACTGAGACACAACAGCTGGGGCCTGTTCTACGAAGCAGGATTACTGCTTAGCGAGGTAACTTCGAAAGTAAGTTCGGGGTTTCCTGTTCTACGACGCGGGTTCACTTCTTAGCGAGGCGAGTCTCCATGGCAACATACGCTGAACGGCTAACCTGCTCCAAGGACAGCTTTAGCCTGGGACAGATCATCCAATTCGGGGACTGTCCCCGGAAATCAGGGACGTCTGGTCACCTTAGTTAAAAGCGCATGTTGAACAGTGCTATTTCAGGGTGACAATGGCATCAAAGATTAATTTTCTGCCAGCATTCCTTCTGTGCTTTTGCAGCGGCGACGGTGTTGCTTTTGAGGTTTATGATATATTTGAATTCTTCATACTTTCTCATGATCGTCTCCTGCTCCTCGTTTGTAAAGTACGCGGTCCTTCGCTCTCCGGCCTGCTCTGACACTCCACACTGGTCCATATTAGCGATTGGTCAGATGCGGCGGGCTCCGCCTTACATGCATGCACGCGCTCATAGCAAAGCTGGATCAACTTACGAGGTTGATAACCAGCGTCGTAAGACCGTTTAGCGAGACCGCTGGCTACCGCGCTAAGTTGAGCGAGGTAGCTCCAAGGCTACCTCGCTAGGTTGAACTTGCTTCGTAGTACAGGCCCCTGATGGAGGACTCAGAGTCACACTGACAACAACGACAACAACGACAACAACGACATGCAGCATCACGACGAGCCACAGCACAGGGAGCTCTCTGATTGGTCCACAGCAGGTAATTGACAGGTGGGCGGACTTACAGCGGGCTTTCTGCTGGCCGTCGGCAGCAAACAAACACAGTTGCAGTCCTGCTGAGAAATAAAGGAGTCACCCGCCAAAAAGCACAGGTTTTTAACTGGAGGTTTTTTTTTAAAAGGGTCATTTCGTGATTTTAGGACAAAGACGAGTGAAATAAAGTTTCCTGTACAGTCAGACTCAAAGAGGAGGGAAACCAGGACGGACACCTGTGCACACAGGTTCAACTGTCAGCCAATCACAGCAGCCCCGTTTATATGGGTAGTTTTCCTGAATCTGATTGAAATCAATCAGATTAAGTGAATCTGATTCCATCTGTATACATGAACTTTAAGTAAAGAGATCCACGTTCAATCCGCGTTTGCATGGCCCCAGCTGAGTCCGATTGTATTGGTTTTTTTTACATGCGCAGAAGGTCACTCTGCCACTACCTGCAAATGTGTAAGAAGAAGAGGTGCACTTCCTGCTTCCTGTTTACCTGTAGAAAGATGGATCTGCATCGTGTTTTGTTGGGGACGCTTATTGTGTTGTGGTTACATTTATTTGCAGTAAAAGTTTGTCTCCTCCACCGTCCAGTTTTTCTGTTTGTTTGCCATGTTTGTTTTCATTTGGGCGCGCTCTGCGTACGTCACTACGTGCCTCTTACGTACTACGGAGCGCGTGTGCAGACCGAACAAGCCTCTCTGTAAACCCAATCCACTTCACTCAGCCGTATATATGGAGCATGGAGCGGATTATCAATCTGCGTAGACTACCTCTTACAATCCGACCCAAAATACAATCAGATCTGGGTGAATCAGATTGGCAACGGTATTTATATGAGACATTTTGAATCTGATTGACCTTTCAATCTGATTGTAAATAGAATTTTTGGACCCATGTAAACGGGGCTAGTGACTCTGAGCTCATTAGACATAACAAGAGAGACTCCACCTGCAGCAGAGCGCACAGTGATTGGATGTTTACTTGTGGGAGGGGGTTTCCTCAAACACAAATAGGCTGTTAAATACAATGTATGGAAGCTAAAGGAAGTAAAACTCATTGTCATATGGTGGTTGCTGTGTTAAACGGTGTTACTCGTGTTGCTGAGATAAGAGTTCAGTCCCAGAATTCACCTTGCTGAAGTCCACCGTGCTGTTTTCTCGGCTCCCTCCGTTCATTCGGTTCTCACTGTTCTTGCTGTGGTCAAGGTTTCCAGGAGCCGAGTGAGGGGAGGCCAGCAGACCTGCAGAGACCAGACAGAAGGTTGATCATGTACATGTAGACCTGATCCTGGTGCTGCTCATCAAAACCACATGATTACTAAACACCTTAATTATGACCTGAGGAGACACCTGAGATGGGGGAACACTCTGTGACACACACACACACACACACACACAGCCTGGTGTCCTGTTTCAGCCCTGATGTATAAGGGTCATTCCATGTCAATTCAACCAAGAATCTCCACTCACGTCACAGATTTTGATGAAATTTGGTGGACTGATTGGCCTTCAGGAGAAACTGTCAGAGCTCAAATATTTTTGATCAAAGCCATCTAATTAGTGAGATAGGGGCTAATGAATTTTTGGCTAACTAGCGTGACATACGATACAAAAGTGTTCATATCTCTAGACCAAATGAACACTTTTGTAACGCATGTCACGCTAGTTAGCCAAAAATTCATTAGCCCCTATCTCACTAATTAGATGGCTTTGATCAAAAATATTTGAGCTCTGACAGTGTCTCCTGAGGGCCAATCAGTCCACCAAATTTCATCAAAATCTGAGACGTGAGTGACGCCTCCACCAGCAAAGCTTATGGGACTGTGGACAAACTTTAGAAATGTATTACACAGAACAAAATTTTTTCTCCCCCCTGGTTGTGATGTTGACATGTAGTTATTGTAAGACTGGTTTGTGCCCAAGTCCTCCTTTTTTCTGTACAGCTCCGTTTTTAAAAGTTATTAGGGGGTTCATGTTTTCTATGATTGACACCTGGTACAGCCTATGGGCGTTCAGGGATTGCGTAGCTCTTCCGGGGGAATACGCTGTTTGAGCCAAGCGTCATCACAGGGACTCTCGGCGACTGCGCGGCCGAATGCGCACAACGCTACTGCACAGCTCTGGTTTCAAGGAAGTGGAGAAAAACCTGGAATTACCGAGAGCTTTTTGGCTTCAAATCCGTATACAGGCGGAAGGCGGAACCACGGTGTCCATCTTATATACAGTCTATGGAAATGACCCATAAGTCACTCTGTGTACCAACAGTCGACACTTAAACCTTCACCTCAGACTTCAGCAGCTCCTCCTTAAACCTGTTCACTAACAGCCAGCAGGGGGCACCATCAATGAGTATAGAGTATTTGATGGTCTCAGTCGTTTTTTTCACCCTTAGTTTTTATCTGAGTTTGTAAGGTGTCCTTGGGTGATTTAAATAAAACCTGTGATTATCATCATGATTATCATGATTATCATTATTGTTATTATTTTTATCATTAATATTATAATTTTGATTATTATTATGAAGCAGGAAGCTGAGCCTCCCTCTCTCTCAGTCCTCATCTCCCCTCTGGGTTTGTTCTCAGCTCCATCAGCTCTCTGATCTGATAATATGATTATTGTTATTATTTTTATCATTAATATCATACTTTTGATTATTATTATGAAGCAGGAAGCTGTGCCTCCCTCTCATCTTTCCTCTGGGTTTGTTCTCAGCTCCATCAGCTCTCTGCTCTGCATCATTAGTCACTGTATTGCTGACTCCTTCCTATTTATGAAGACTTTAAACCTGTCGCTCTCAGCTCTTTAACAGGATAATCAGTGACAGACGATGATGGTGAGTCAGCTTCAGTTCAAAGATCATCTACAGACCCTCACTCATGAGGAGTCTCATCTCTGAACCCCTGACTGATCCGCTCTCTGTACTCTGATTGTGGAGACCTCATGAGCTCCAGTTCTATGATATGAGCTTCAACAATAAACCCTCTGACAGGTATCTCCTAGAAACATGATCCAGTGATCCCTCACTCAGCATGTGAACGTGTTCCTGTGAGGTGAGGGGGGAGATGATCCACCGCCATGCAGAGCTGCGCAGACTCATATTTGCCTGAGTAAGGGTGAAGATCCTCCAGACCGAACACTTCCTCCTCCTCTTCCTGTTCAGGAGGGTAGACCACCACCTGAGGGATCTGGACTCCCCCCCCCACAGCCCTTCAGGAGCTGAGCTCCGGCATGAGGAGGAGGAGGCCGAGAGACCCGATGGGGGAGACGGGGTGAGGACAGCAGGAAGGGACAGGGTGGGGCTGGGGGGACAGGGTGGGAACAGGGTAGTCCGAGGTCGGAAGAAATGAGGGGCCGCAGAAGGACAGGAGAAGTCAGAGGAGGTGATGGAAGGGCGTCTGAGGGAGGAGAGAGAGGAGGACAGACCCTCCCCTGAAAGAGGAGAAGAAGAGTGAGGTGAGAGAGGGAAAAACAAGGAGAGAGAGGAGGACAATCCCTCCCCTGAAAGAGGAGAAGAAGAGTGAGGTGAGAGAGGAGATAGAGACATGCTCAGGCTGGGTTTGAAGGTCTGCATGCAAACGGAGCAGAAGGAGAGGAGAAGTCAGAGGAGGCGATAGAAGGGCGTCTGAGGGAGGAAAGAGAGGAGGACAGACCCTCCCCTGAAAGAGGAGAAACATGAAGAGGAGAGAGACATGCTCAGGCTGGGCTTGAAGGTCTGCATGCAAACTGAAAAGAAAGACAGACACCAGAGAGGGAGCAAATGACTGACAGTCTGTACTTGTGTGTCCGTTTGTTTCTTAGTGAGTTTTTCTTTTCGTCTTGACCATGAACAGGCAAAAAAACAAAACCAAACAGACACAGAGCTGCATCTTTTCTTATCCTCCTGATTTCACTGGAGTTTCTGTCAGTAAATATTATTTCAGTTGAAAGATTTGATCTCCTTTGATTTAGAAAGAGTTTACTGTTTTTTTTAAAGTAACTTTTTCTTCAAAAACCAAATTACTGTTTCAATCTGGCCGTGTGCGATCAAACAAGCTTTAAGTGTTATCTTCAGTGCAAACACACACAAACACACACACACACACACACACACACACACACACACACACACAAACACACAAACACGCTCCTGCTGTTATCACACCGTCCTGTCTGCAGGTTCAAACCTGTCAGAGCCTCAGGTGAAACCAGCAGAAGGAAAAACTCCTCCTCAGACACAAACACGGTTTAGGAGTCCGGATGAGAAAACGCTGACTAGTCACGCTGTGTTAGTCAGTGATTGGCTCGCTGACTCGTCAGATCCTGCAGGTCAGAGCTGACCAACAGGAACCAGACCAGACTAGAACCACGTCTGCTGGTTCAGAGTCAATATTTAACACCATTATTAACCAACAGTTAGTTCAACATCTGAACACACACACATTTACTCAGAGCAGCAGAACCTAAACACACATGCAGCTAAAACAGACCATTTTTGATCAATCAAACTCATCAATCAGCTGACTTCAGATCAGACCTCAAATAGCTGATTCACTCAAACACCATGAGAGCCGTGCAGCGACCAGGAGACCCTTCGTCTTGTCACTCTGTTACCTCCAACCTTCAGGACCAACGAACCAAAAACAATGAGGGCGCTCTTCAAACAAAGATCTGAACTCACGTCGACATGAGATTTTAAGAGGAGTGCTGAGAAACTTCAAACAACCGTGAGGTCAAAGGTCACAAGCTTTTATCAGAGAATGACAAGAGCGCGGAGATCTCACCATTACGTTCTAGTAAATGGGGGTCCGAGTGTTTCTTGCCTATGTCAGCAAAGGACCGGACCAGCGGGATTCTGTTACTCAGCTTCTTCTCGTTCTGATGGTGGTGACGCCGCAACATGGCCTCCCTCACCTTCTCTCGGACGCCCTCCTCCAGCTGACCGGATGCCAGCATGCTGTCAATCACCATATCTATGAGGAGAGGAGCAATAGCACGGGGTTAGCTAAGATCCTATGTGAGCGTGTGTGTCTGTCGCTTCTTTTTCGCCGTGTGGATAGAGACCATTTCCTCTGTCTTTACTTTGTCACTACATCAGTGCAGGTTTTCTAACAGACACGCTCCCTTTTGTACTTCGTTGTTTTCCCAAAGGCCTTCATTACTGTCGGCGGTGTAAAAGTGGTGGTGGACTTGGTTGTTGTTGGTCCTGCATCGGTATCAGTGGGAGGCGTTGAAACTGCTGCACTGAGTGAACTCGAGGACAAATGCGTCCTCGCAGCAGTGAGCGGGTGGTTGATTCGGAGATACGTCCTTAAGTTAGAAGTGTTTCCATCTCTCACAGTTATCTTTTCATTAAACTATTTACTAATATTTATTACTAAGGCTACGTTCACACTGCAGGTTATGATGCACAATTCGGATTTTTTGTTAAATCCTATCTTTTTGTGCGGTTGTTCACATTACAATAACAAATGCGGCATCTAATGTGAACAGAATGTGTCCATGAAGTGACCCGCATGTGCACAAAGCACAAATTGCTTTCCGCGCCTATTTGTGTTGTCGAACAATGGTGACGTTTGTCGTATATTGATGACCTGAGCATCCACACTGCAGTCACATCGGATATATATCCCATTTAAATCCACATACAAAAGAGGCCTGGGTCGGATTTGAAAAAAATCAGAATTGCACTGTTCACACTTACATGAAAAAATCAGATATGTGTCACATATGGTTAAAAAATCGGAATCGACCGGAATCAAATTTTTCTGGCTCTGTCTTACTTCACTCCCTTACTCCCCTCTCCTTTTCTCCCTCTTCTTCTGTCAAAGTTGCGGTTTAGGTGGTACCTTTCAAGATTACCGTAATATATACCAAACATCATATATATATATGTACAGAAAGCACAGATACTCAGCTGTCTGTCAGTGTTGGAATTTTTCAGATTAAACAAACTTTCGAGAGATTACGGTACTGAGAAGCTGTGTAGCGCTCTGCTGATACATCCTGTGTTTTGCAATGGCTGCCTACTTCATATGATTACGACTACCGTAGTTAATCCTATATAGGCGCACATAGACAACTCTCAGTTTTTCAACAACGTTGACATTTTTCTGATTGGACAAACACTCCGGGCATTCAAAACAAAGCGCCGGTGCTGTGATGGTATTGAAACTGATACCGTTGCTTTTGAAAGACACAGCCGATATACCTTATACCTTATCACCGCCCGGTCCTAGTGTCTGTGCATCTGTAATGTGTGTGTGTGTTATGTGTGTCCTGATATCTGTATGTATGTGTGTGCACATTATTGAAGTGTGTGTTTGGATGTGTTACATCACTAAGATGTGACTGGACTTGAGATCCAAATCTTGCTGACCTGCGATCTCCTCGATGGTGCTGGCTCTCATGTCGAGGAGCACGGTGCCATTCAGGATGCAGGAGCGGAGCTCAAACAGACTATGGAGAGACAGCGTGGCCACGTAGGGTTTACTCCACCGCTCTCCTCCATCTTCTACATCCTCCTCAAACTTCAGCCACCTGAGAAACGACAGAAACAGGTTCGACTAAACATCTTCATGTGCGTTAACACGTCCCTGGAGGCTCTCCTAACAGACCATTTCTGTTTTTGGATTAACTCAGACTAATCCAAACCACAGCTACACTCACAGGTGAGTCTTTCAGGTGTTACTGGGCCTACAAACATCAGGTCTGAATTACCTGGGTGTAAAGGTAAAGACAGAGTAAAGAGTAAACAGAGGATAATCCTGTTAAAAGAACGAGGGATCAGCTGTGGAAACAAAGTGAAGAGAGGTGGTGTTTTAACTCCGACTGCCTGTTATTCAGATCATCAGGATGGAGTTCACCTGAGTGTCAGGAAAGGGTTAAAGCCTCACCTGGCTGTCTCTTTCCACTCCTGGAAGTCTCCATCTCTGAAGGCCAGCTCGTCCAGCTCTGTGAAGAGGTCGTGAGGGATGTGCTCCTCGTCTACGTCCTCGGTCCCCAGGATGAACTGGACTCTCTGAGACGGCGTGTCTGTGACAAAAACACACATCAGAGAGAACATCTGTGAGTGTGTGTTAGTGTGTTAATGTGTGTGTGTGTCTGTACCCACCGTATGTCGGTGACTCTCGGCCGTCCTCTCTGTCCGAACGGTCCCGACGTTTCCGGTGATGTCGGTGTCCTCGGTGACGGTGCCGCCGTCGACTCTGTCGGCCCAGAGGGACATGAACGCCGACATAGACCGCTCGGTGACCTGAGGACAGAAAGTTCATCACTTTAACTCAAACTTTTCCTCGTCTGCTGAAAAAATGTCCAGAAATAACAGAAAATATCATCTGAAGGTTTTAATCTGAGGTTGAAAATCTGCTCTGTGTTTATTTATGAGTGATTCAGGATTTTTGTTCATTTAGACTTTTGGTGAAGTCGTTGTTCACTGCAGTTCTGCTGACTGTGAAGTTCTTTCACTGACTGTTTTATTTGTTTTGTATTCTTTTTATGAATGTTTTATTTTCGTCGTTTCGGTTTTTTTAATCTAAATTTGACATTAAATGTTTCAGACTGATTTTAAATCAGTGACCTGTCGATCAGACACTGAGACAAACCAGCTTTTCTTTTCAGACTGTCTTTTGTTTGAACTTTCTTATGTCTCAACTGTTTAATCATGTGTGGTAAAACTATATCAATAATCATCATTATTAACATTATTATTATTATTATTATAAGCATTATAATATAATAAACTCTGGTGGTTTATGTTTTGATACCTGAGCTCACTGAACACCTGAAAAGAAAAACAGGCTGAGTCATCTTTGCTACTTTCTGTTTGACTGTAAACAAGCTGTGTGTGTGTGTGTGTGTGTGTGTGTGTGTGTGTGTGTGTGTGTGTGTGTGTGTGTGTGTGTGTGTGTGTGTGTGTGTGTGTGTGTGTGTGTGTAAAGATCAGACTCACTCTCCAGTTCCTCTTTCTCAAAGTTGGTGTGGAGGGTGGAGCTGGTCTTCCCCTGATCGAGCACAGCCTCTTCATCGTTCCCCTGCAGGAAACACACACACACACACAACAGATGTTGAGTTGTTTTTCTATAGTTTCTGTTTCTCACTCTTCATTCATGGTTTTTTCTCGGTTAGTTGTTAGTTGTCGAACTGAGGGTGTGTGTGTGTGTGTGTGTGTGTGTGTGTGTGTGTGTGTGTGTGTGTGTGTGTGTGTGTGTGTGTGTGTGTGAAATAGGAAGTGCTGCTTCATGCTGGCTGGTTTTCACTCTGCTGTGAGTGTGAGCTAACAGCCTGCTGTGTGTTTGAACAGCAGCATGGGGACAGGAACACACACACATTTCTAACAACTATGATCACCTGCCCTCCTGTACTGAGACAGGTGGGCCTTGCCATTGATTGGTTCTCCTTATGTCAGCTGATTGCAGAAACAGCCTCTCATTGGTAGACAGACCAAAACAAAGATGACAGCCCTAATCCAGCACAGACAGCTAACAACAGAAGCCTCAATATTTTACTGAGTTATCCTAGAATAAACTAGAGACTCCACTTTTTATGAACTTTTATTACCTACAGTCTGTCTGCAGATGTCCAGTGTTACTGTTGTCATCGCCTTTGTTGTAAAACTTTGCTAATCAGTCCTGACAGCATCGTCTGTGTCTGTGCTCATTTACATTCAGGTAGTGGAGCATCACATCACTTAGTACGTTTACAGTCACAGTTTAATCGGACTAAGCTCATAATTCGTTTTTTTCACCATATCAGACTTCTCTCCTTGTCCGCGTATACATGCAGCTGAGAAAATCGAATTATTGACGTGAACGTGTCCTCCTCCCCAAAACTAGGGGGCGATATAGATCTTTTCAGCTGTGCTGTTTCCGACCCCATACAACCGTCAACAACAACAGCAGGTCTGTGACAGACGTCAGAAGTGTCTACAACTGCTGCTGGGCATTTTGGAGCAAGAAGATGGAGCATCGTACAGCGTTGTTTTTGTCCTACACAATGGACGCGCTACTTTTTCTGCAGATGAGATGCACGCTACTCCTCTTCTCTGGTGTTTTTGTTCCAGGGTTACGGGGGCGTGGCACACGCACACATGCATTGTCCGATCATACTCCGACTACGCTGGTTCGTCGGACTAAGGTGTTTACATGCACTTTAGTTGTCCGGTCTTAATAAGAATAAGGCGATAATTCAGTTTTCTCGAGTGTCATGGAAACGAACTGACAATGGCAGTAGACACTAACCTGAGCTATAGCTCTACCTAATGGAGGGTGTCTGTGTTACAGCCATAGACTGTATAAAGAATGGACAGAGTCTGCCTCCTTGCTGGGTGAAGCCACTCCGAGAACAGCACCCTCTATTAATGGGCTGCAGTATAGGTCATAAATCCTGCCTCCGCCAGCAAAGCTTATGGAGCTGTGGACAAACTTTAGAAATTAATGACACAGAATATAAATGTTTCCCCCCTGGTTGTGATGTTGACATGCAGTTATTGTCAGACTGGTTTGTGCTCAAGTCCTCTTTTTTTCTGTACAGCTCCATTTTTAAAAGTTATTAGAGGGTTCATGTTTTCTATGATTGACACCTGATACAGCCTATGGGCGTTCAGGCATTGCATAGCTCTCCCGGGGGATACGCTGTTTGAGCCTAGCATCATCACAGCGACTCTCGGCAACTGTGCGCCCGAATGCGCGCATCACTACTGCGCAGCGCTGGTTTCAGGAAATGAAGAAAAATCCCGGAAATACCAAGAGTTTTTTGGCTTCAAATCCGTATACAGGCGGTAGGCGGAACAAAGTTGTCCAGATCATATACAGGCTATGGTTACAGCTTAGAATGTCTGACTGTGAGCTTCATTCATGGGGTTATTTTAGAGTCAGGTGACCTCAGATTGACCCCTCACACCCTCCTACAGTCTGACCCAAAGTCTCACGGTTCTGCTGCATCTCTGACCTCAGTCCAGTCCAGGTCAGGTCAGGTCAGATTTGGATTTCACACTGTGGTAGACTCTCTACACACACACACACACACACACACACACACACAGACATCTTGTCATCACACAGTCTATCATGTCAACCAAACGCCACGCCCAGCGAGAGGAAGTGGGGAGAGGTGGTCTCTCTCTCTCTTTTTCCGCCTCACTTCCTCTCTAGTATTCGGTGACCATCATGTGAATCCTCCTGAACTAGATTCCCACCATCCTCCTCTCACTGTAGACCTGGGGCCTCATGTATCAACACTTGCGTGGAACTCATACCAGAAACGAGCGCACGCAAGGTCCGTCACGCTGAAAAAAATCCGTATGTATCAATGTGTGCGGGCGCCGAAATCCACGTGTGTTTCCTTGATAAATCCCAATCAGCGTGGAATTGAGCGCAGATGTCGGAGTGACTGGGCCCGTCCCCGTTACGCCCTCCTATAAATATGCAGATTTATTTAAATAGGGTCTCCCTGTCCTCGCACGCAGACAAAATGACAAGAAAAACTACATTTACGGCGTGCGAGGTGGAGGAGCTGGTGGCGGAGGTGGAGGAGCGACAGCGTGTTTTGTTTGGCAGCCTGTCCAGTGGCATCAGTGCAAAACAAAAACGCTTGGAGTGGGAGAAAGTTTGCGAGAGGGTGAATGCGGTGGGTTCCGAGACACGCACCCCCGCGGAGATTAAAAAAAAGTGGTCGGACCTCAAGGTGGAGGTCAAGCGGCGTACAGCTGCCCTCCGGAGGAGTACCGGCCAGACAGGTGGGGGTCCGGGGGAGGAGACCCTCACACCGTTTGAGCAGCGGGTGGTGGCGATTATTATTATAGGGTAAGTGGCGTGTCACACAAATGTCCACATGCTTTGTCATCCCACTGAGCAAAAGACGTATATTAGACGTCTAGTCTAAGTTTATACTTCATTTCAACGTCGGGATTCAGTCTATTTTTAGACGTGATTTATACTTCGCCCTTAACTTCATTTTTCGATAACTTTTTATGCAATAAACAACTGTAATGTGCATAACTGACCTCGAAATACTGGATTACATTATCTATGATACCGTGGAGAGAGATGTAAACGCAACAGATACACAGAAGCAGGAATTGAAATGAACTAATATTTTTATTGTGTCACAGAAATTAATGTGTCGGCCGTGTCGCCGGCTTGCGGAACCCTGGCCCGCGGCAGCCCGTCCGCCGGCTCGGAGTCGTCGGCCAGGACCAGCGGCATTCGGGCCACCCCGGCCCCCGGCCCCAGCACCAGCATCAGCACCAGCGCGCCGACAAGCGGTGGAGCGTCCACCAGCCGCGGCGCTTCCGCTGGACCACCCGGACGCAGTGGAAGGGTCCTCGCGGAGGGGGTCCTGCAATCGCAGGAAGAAATCATCAGGGGGATCGCGGCTGGACCGGCTCGTAAATGTCCTCGAGCGTCTGGTGGAGAAAATAAATTAATTTGGCTCATTGAACTGTGTATTCACTTCTTACCCATTCACACTGTGGCGATGAGATTCTCCCGCGCGAGGACGGCGGCCCGGCTCGCATCCCTCCGTCTGCTGCTGGTTCGTCATGTGGGGCGACGTGCTGCCCGGCCACGGGGATGTGGTGCACGCTTGTCACATAGTGAATCACCAAACACCGCCACACAGCGTCGCCAAAGTGCGAATCACAGTCAACGCAAATATCCAGCTCAACGCCAATTTCTACACCACCTCCTGACTTTGCGTTGATTAGCGCTGGAACCGACGCTCGTTTCGCGATGATAAATCTGGACATGTGCGCCGATTTTGGCGTACGCAAGGTTTTCTTGCGCCGCAAGCGTTGATACATGAGGCCCCAGGACTCTACAGGACCTCCATCATTATTCAGGGGCTCATCAGGAGAGGATCTCATGAACCAGGGTCAGGGTTAGACCGGGTCTTTAGTTTCCATCAGCAGCACTGAAACATGAGTCTTGATCAATATGTCTGCTCACACTCACAGACAGAAACAGCTGCCGCTTCAAAGGAAACCTCTGATCTGTCTGGAGCATAGACTGTATATAAGATGGACGCCGTGGTTCCGCCTTCCGCCTGTATACGGATTTGAAGCCAAACGGCTCTCGGTAATTCCGGGTTTTTCTCCGCTTCCTTGAAACCAGAGCTGTGCAGTAGCGTTGTGCGCATTCGGCCGCGCAGTCGCCGAGAGTCCCTGTGATGACGCTTGGCTCAAACAGCGTATTCCCCCGGAAGAGCTTCGGAATCCCTGAACGCCCATAGGCTGTACCAGGTGTCAATCATAGAAAACATGAACCCTCTAATAACTTTTAAAAACGGAGCTGTACAGAAAAAAGAGGACTTGGGCACAAACCAGTCTGACAGTAACTACATGTCAACATCACAACCAGGGGGGAGAAAAAATTATGTTCTGTGTAATAAATTTCTAAAGTTTGTCCACAGCTCCATAAGCTTTGCTGGCGGAGGCGGGATTTATGACCTGTACTGCAGCCCACCATCAGAGGGTGCTGTTCTCGGAGTGGCTTCACCCAGCGAGGAGGCAGGCTCTGTCCATCTTATATACAGTCTATGGTCTGGAGATCTTTCTGCTGATGCAGGATCAGGATCCTGTCAGGGTACAAGATGATTATGTGTGTTCATTTGCTCTGACCCTCCTCTCCTCAAACAAGCATGTGACGCCATACCGCACTCATGCTCCGGGTCAGAGGAGGATTCATCAACAGTTTTCGCTAAAAGTCGACTGAATCTCATTCCTCACAGCTGAAAAACTTTAGACACACTTCCTAAAGTTTTCTCTGACTGAAAGAGGATTCGCTTTGGGATGCAGAAATTACCTGCTGAGCCTCAAAACTGAAAATACTCCTTTCTAATTAAGTAACAGAAAGGAGAGACGAGAGTTAAAATGAAGGATGGAAAAAGAGCGACAGGCCCAGAGGACTAAAGCTGCGTTCAGACCAAACGCGACCTCGGCGACGTGAGCAACGACTCCCAATGCAAAGTCTATGGACAGCCGCGACCAAGTCGCGCATGGTCGCCGACGTCGCGTCGCACGAGGTCGCGACGCCCGAGGTCGCAGGACGCCAAGTCGCGTCGAGAGACTGTGTGTTTACCATCTTTGCAGAGCGCTGCCTAACTGTATTATAGAAATAAACCCTGAGAGCAGACTCATAACTAAAGCTGAAGATGAATTAAACTTATGGAGGTCTGAGGAACAGAACAGGAGTCAGGATTTTAGGAGGATGAAACCTCTGAATTATCCTGCCAATAAAAGAACTAACCCTTAATATCAGAAGAGAAACAGACATGAGAGCTCTGAATTATTTGATAAACTGGCCTGAATTAACTGTAGTAAACTTTCCTGATAACTCATCAATGAGTCACTCCTTCAGACTAATCTGCAGTAATATTATAAGTTTAATGAAATACATTAAAATATACTAAACTCTGAGATTAAATAACGATCATGTGAAAATTTATATCTAATGAATAAATTCACATGAATTCACAGAATTTAAATTGAAGTTTGAATCCTTTTTCTCTGAATGACTTTGTTATTTAGTTAAAGTCTGAAAACTTTTAAGTTTCTTCATTATCATAAACAAACTCCAGCACTCTGCCAACCTTGTGGAAAAGATTTTATTGGTGAAGTTTCTTTAGCAGACCTGAATTCAATTTCAAACCATTAACAGAGTGAAGATGCTCGGAAAATTTAAAACACTCAGAGTATTTGTACATTTCTGATTGAGTATTTTAGGAGTGTTTCTGAATGCTGTAAAAAGACTTTTATATTTCATGTCTGTACTTGTGCTCATCCTGAAATAATCACTATTTCTGTCACTAAGGTTGTCCACGGTGTCTTTTTATAACTTTAACACCAGTCTTTCTCTTGTAAAAGTACATGTGGGTTCACTTTGATCTGACACTCCGTTCTTTTCCTGTTTAACTCGTTTCCTCTCCTGTTTTATGAAGAACAACACGTCACTCATGCTCTGCATAAAAAAAGAAAGCCCTCTGTGTGCAAACATGACCACCAAACAATCTCTGACTTGTTTCCAGCTCTACCTGTGTGAGAGGAGAAGGCCACAAATTTTACATACCACACACACACACGTACAGACACAGCAGCACACACACACACACACACACACACACACACAGCAGATACGTACCAGCGACATGGCTCTGGCAACTCTCTGAGTGGCAATATCTCCCCAAAAGTCTCCCATTGCTGCTTTTCCCTGAACACTCAGATCTGAATCCTCAAAACCTCAGCAGGGGAAAGCGAGAGCGTCCAGGACCAGTGAAAAACCCCCAGGCACGGACCTCCTCGGAGTCTATAAATCCAGCAGCTGGGGCACAAACTGAGTGTTGACAACAGCGGCGTGTTGATCTATAAGTCATCCAAGTTCAGAGTGTAAATACAGCTGCAGAGACTCGGCAATGATTCGTGTATTTATAGCCGAGACAGCAGTGAGCTGCTTCAGTGAGCGAGCAGCAGGCATGAAGTCTGCAAACACAGCAAGAAAATAACACGCCATAAAGAGGGAGAGAGAGGGGGCGGGGCTTCGGGGGGGGGGGGGGGGGGGGTCCTGGGCAGGAAACTGAAGTGAGACAATCCTCAGACACTTCCTCAACACTGCAATCCACAACTCTAAACAACAATAATACACTACACAATACTCTTAAACCTCTAAGAATACTACACAATACGACACTCTCATTACTTGAACAATACTACACAATACTACACTCTTATTACTTCAACAATACTACACTCTCATTACTTTAACAATACTACACTCATATTACTTTAACAGTAGTACACTCTAATAACTCCAACAATGCAACATTCTAACAATACTAAACTCTCTCATTACCCTAACAATAGTACACCCCTATCACTTTAAAAACAATACTACACTCACATTACTCTAACAATGCTACACAATACTATACTCTCACATTACTCTGACAATACTACACTTCCTCATTACTCTAACAATACTACACTCCCTCATTACTCTAACAATACTACACTCTCTCATTACTCTAACAATACTACACACTCTCATTACTCTAACAATGCTACACACTCTCATTACTCTAACAATGCTACATTCTCTCATTACTCTAAAAATACTAAACTCCATCATTACTCTTACAATACTACATTCTTATCAATCTTACAATACTACACTCCCTCATTTCTCTAACAATACTACACGCCCTCATTACTTTAACAATACTTCCCTCTTTCACCTCTCTAACAATACAACACTCCCTCAGTACTCTAATAATACTACACTCTCTCATTACTCTAAAAATACTTCACTCTCTCATAACTCTAATAATACTACACTCCTATTAATCTAACAGTACTACACTCCCCAACTACCCTAACAATAGTACACCCCTATCACTTTAAAAACAGTTCTACACTCGCATTACTCTTACGAAAGTACACACTACGCTCTCTCATTACTCTAACAATACTACACTCTCTCATTACGCTAACATTACTACACTCCCTCATTACTTTAACATTACTACACTCCCTCATTACTCTAACAATACTACACTCTCATTACTCTAACAATACTAAACTCCCTCATTACTTGAACAATACTTCACTCGCTCATTACTCTAACAATACTACACTCTCATTACTTTAACAATACTACACTCTCTCATTACTCTAACAATACTACACTCTTATTTCTCTAACAATACTACACTCTTTCATTAATCTAACAATACTACAATCCCTCATTACACTAACAATACTACACTCTTATTAATCTAACAATACTACACTCTTTCATTAATCTAACAATACTACAATCCCTCATTACACTAACAATACTACACTCTTATTAATCTAACAATACTACACTCCCTCATTTCTCTAACAATAATACACTCCCTCATTACTCTAACAATGAAGGAGTGAGGGACTTACTCTTCTATTACTTTAACAATATTACACTCTTATTAATCTACTAATACTACACTCCCTTTACTTTAACAATACTACACTCTTATTACTGTAACAATACTGTGCTACTCTTTATCTCTCATAATACTGAAATACTGTGCGAGTTTATACAATAAGTTATAACAAGTCTTATATCGAGTCTCGAGTTGATACCCGCAAGTCCCAATTCAATTTACTGGATTAAAACCAAAGACAAGACCATCAACAAAGACTGTCAAGTTCATGACAAACAAACTGGATTCAAGTCCCAAAGAAAAACAAACAAGTCCTGAGAAGAGACACAAGACCAGACCAACAACAAGTACAGACAAATAAACCATGAGTCTGGACCGGCCCATTCTGAACCAAGTCTAGTTTTATGTCAAGATCACAGTTCTGAAAGTCCTGATGAACCAGACCCAAGTGTGGAGACCACTCTGAGTCCTGGTTCTGGTTCTGGGTTAGCCATTAAAATCAGAGGTAATGAAGTCTCAGGAACCTTTAACAAATTTTTCTGTGTGTGAAACTAGAGTTTGGACGCCTGCAGCTTTGTGTTTGCATCTGTAAACAATAAAAGGGTTTCCATGTTACAGCAACAATCGCTCTGTGGAAACCATCGCCCTCTCCCTCTCTCTGTCTCTCTCCCTCTCCCTCTCTCCAGTCTGCTCAGGAATTCTCATAAGAAACAGCAACAGGCTCCTACATGAGCAAAAAGCTCATACAGTCCATTAAAATACCATGACAGACAGGGTTTACATGTCCTCTTCAGTCACGGCACAAACAGCCTCTTACATCAACAGGGCCCAGACCGGGAACAGACACTGACCTCTGACCTGTGTCAGCTGATAATTGCTAATACTTCTCCTGTCATCTGATACTCAGACTTTCTGACTTCCTGTCTCCCTGAAAACATCTACTGGTGACAAATAATCCATCCGAGTTTCATCCTGCAGGAACTCCTCATCACTTCAGCACACATGATGACCATATAAAGATGTTTTTAAGACCATCCTCTGGGGGTGAAGAACACATTAAAAATAGGTTCTGAAGTGACCGTGGTCCAGTTTCAGCTCCTGAACCAAGAAGTGAAACACACCAAGTTCTCTTCTTTTTTGTAATATTGGATGCACCCATGTGCTACGTTTCTTTTTCTTTTGAGAAAGCAAAAGGAGTACCAATTAGGACTGATCGTGATCGATGATCGCGATAAATTTCAGTTCGATCACGGTGATCAGCTGTGAGCATATTTACTCGATCAAACATGGCGGAAACGTGCGTCACAACAGCCAATCAGAGTCGAGCTTTTCCTGCTCACTTCTGTAAGTTACTGGAAAAGTAAACAGGAGAAGTAAACAGAATGACCGAACATGAAGCTAAACGCGGAGCTGAGGGCAGCAAGATAGATGTCAGCCGTGACTTTGAGTCATCCTCCGAAGATGTTATAGTTGAGAAGTTATTCAACGTCTCTCCAAAGTGATGTCGAGCAATTAAGCCGATAAACCGGCAACATAACAAATCTGTTCTACCCAAGTGATTATGCGGGAAGCAGCGAGCGGAGTCTGTACAGCCTGCCACTGCTGACGGTGGGAGTAGCATTAGCAGTTTAGCCACAACTAGCGGTGCAGCCACAGACCAAAGCAGCGATCAATCATATCCATACCTGCCAACACTCCTGTTTATCCCGGGACTCTCCCCTATTTCAGACGTATCTCCCACCCACCCCAAGTATTGTCATTTCTCCCCGGAATTTCTCGTAGCATGGTCAGTATTCATTCATGAATCGGATCACTATATTTGTCCAAAGTTTCCAGGGGCCTTATTTATCAAAGGTGCGTAGAAAAGGTTCTAAATTCTGGCGTAGGAATGAAATTTAGAATGTGCGTAAGTACAAAAAAATCCATATTCATCAAACGTGCGGACACCGGTCGTACGCACACACGTAAGTAATCGGTGATGATAAATCCCACCTGTTCTTTACTACCGTGCTCATGCATGGTTAGGGTCATTTGCATTCATGAACGCCTCCAATTGACCATATATGGCATCAACAATCCCTTTAAAAATGCGTGTATGAATGTTTTTCCTCCTCCTGGAGGTGCACACTCACAGTGCTGTTCTGCAGAATGAATGAGTCGTGCCTTCCTCTAGGCCACCGGGCAACAACGTTTAACAGAAACAAATGTGCATCGCAGATTATTTGTGCATCGATTGAATGAAATCTTTTCCTGTTGACGAATCTGAATTTATTGTGTGAAGGTGCTTTTATTGCGATGTGGGTCCAATCTATGGCTCCAATTATGTTTGGGAATCCGGCGATGGCGTGAAATCCTCGTTTTATTTCGGCTTGTTGCTGATGTGTGTTTGGGAACTGGATGTAAATTGAGGCCAGAGAAATTATTACATCCAACTCTGCCGGCATGATTCTGTTTAACGTTGGCTGCGAAATATCGCATATGTCTCAAATCTCTCGCTGAAATGTTTGGGTTAGGGTGGACAGGAGCTGGGTGTGCGCTGGGATGGCTTTGGTGCGTTTTGTTTCTCGCTCTGACACAGGTAGTAAATCACGGCGTAAATCCATTAAAATGTTTTGGGGACGCGGTACCTGCTGAGAATCCACTCTGAGTTCTCACTGAACAGATCAGCACGCTCTTTGAAAACGCTGTGCTCCCTGTGGAGGAGCAGACGCTTCTCCAAGTCCTCCAATAGCGCAAAATAAACCGTGATACTTGTATTTGTACTTGTAAGACTTCTTTTGAGGTTGTCCTGTCACAGCAGATTTTTATAGCTTGTTTCACCAATCATTCAAAATGTCTGCTAAATTACTAATTGATAAATTTTGTATAGCGGCAACGGGAACATGTGTGAAGCTTGAGATTGCAGGACGCTGTGACTCCTTTAATGGGTTCTATTAGTAGTTTTACTGTCCTACCACTAGGTTTTGTGTGTACGCATGGTCAGAGTTGTGCTTAAATTTACGCACGTTCCTAAGCACAAGTACAGGTTGATAAATTCCAGACTCTGCGTGGGAATGTTCGTACGCACTCTTTACGCACACATCTGTGTGTACGCACGGTTGATAAATGAGGCCCCAGGTTTCCAGACGAACGGAGATAGTCCTGTGTTTCTGCTGAGCCACACAGACTGGATTGATACTTTTACTTTACAGTTTTGGATGATTCAGGTCGGTTTCAGCTGTAAATTATATTTAAACAGTGTTTGTTGGAAAATGAAAACTTCAATGAAAGGAAAACAAACGCGAGATATGCGAGAGTGATGCGTTCAGGGCAGGCTTGGATAAAAGAGTGCTGTATTTCATACACAGATGTTCAGAGAGCCTCATACGGGAGAGCATGTAGAACATATGAGGACTTTAACACTAATATAGTGGACTAAATAAGTTCAAGGAATGTCGTACCTTTTATCTTTTTTTTACCATTTGTTATTGTTAAAACAAAACCAAAGTGTGCAGCTTCACTTATACTTATTTGGATGAGCAATTTAATTACAAATACTCTGATAATTAGCTCATATCCACCATAGAGGTCACCCCAAAACTGCCCAGCGTGCGCCGCAAACAACTCCTGGATTTTATAACCAAAATGTTGGCAGGTATGCGTATCATCTATGTTTACATCACCTAATATTTACATTTTAAAGCACCTTCATTATCTCTGAGGGGGCAATTTGTTTATTTTGGGTCTTGCATACCTGCAAAAACACTCAGGACTGTAAACTAACTCTCTGTATTACTTAGTATTTATCTACATTTGTTGTACTGTTGAGTTAAAATGTTTTTTTATATTTTTGTAAGTGTATCTTATTCAATTTCCTTTGTTATTTACTTTGTATGTTAATAAAATGTTGAACTAATCTCTAGTTTTTTTAGTTTTTAGTACAGATGCTTTAAAACTGGCAGTTTAAAACAAAAATCGTGATCAGACGATATGACAAAATAAATCGTGATCATTTTTTTTGCCAAATCGCCCAGGCCTAGTACCAATTCACCATCACTTGAAGTTGAAGTAGACTACATTTTTTTCTTCTCGCTTCCACCCGAGACGCTGTAGAATGGTAAGGGTAGGTCCCGTCCCCCCTTCACCACCTGATTGGCTATAAGTGCTGACTTTGGCTTGAGCGTGTGATGACATTTCCAGCTTTTCTAGCCAATCAGAGGCAAAGGAGGCGGGACTTTCCCCAGGAAAAGTCTTCCCCAGGATGCGTCTTTTTCCCCTGGAAAGTCGCAAAATTGCATCGGGCTTGATGTGTATAGTCGGTCACAACAAAATCCGCCTACCAATATTTCCTAATTTCAAGTTCTATATTTGCGTCTGCCCCTGTGTGTAAGGACCTTGATGCAGAAGAACTACCGCGTCTGCAGTGCAAAATGGTTAATATGGTGATTATTACTTCAAGGAAATGATCAAGAAATGATCATAAATGTTCTTCCTTGAGTTGCTTCACCCTGCTGTAGTCCGTAATGGACTGGCCTGAGGTCTCACTACAAACCAGCGTCTGCTGGAAGAGAGTAGGTGAGTTGTGTTTAGTCTCTTTGCTAAAGAAATTAGTCAAAGTTAAAAAGATGTTTGGTGGCCAGTAATATGGCTGGGACCCTATATGTACTGTTGATGAAGCTAGGTGCTGTTCTGAGCATTATTTGTGGCTATAGAGTGGTGTTTTGGTTGAGGTTTGTTTATGGCTCCTCAGACCGCTGTGAATTGCTATCCTGCTGTCGTTACTAAAGTTGATATAACTAGAGAAGTAAACGGTCGGCAACATTCATCTCTGGAGGGGGTGTCTAACTCTGTGTTACGGTGTGTTTGACCCTAAATTAATTTCCTGCTGGAATATCCCTTTAATACCACAGCCTCGTTTTCTCTGTAAAGTTTCATGACCCGTTTGTCTGTAGTTTACAAAACACACATTTATCATTATTATTGTGTGCATGGATCAATATAACATCATTAACTTACAGATAGGTTGGTCTTAAAAAACTAAAAGAAGGCTTCATTATATGGAGATAATAAATCAGACTGTTGTTATTCTCACTAAAACTTTAACACTGCAGATGTTTGGAGGAGCTGAAGAGGTGTGGAGTACGTCTAAACACCGCGTGACCTCCTAATGATGGTCCCTGACAGAGTTTGTGAGTGTCGTCTCCATAAACACAGAAAAGCACCGAGCTGAACTGAACCGACCCGATCTTCACATTTAAACAGGAGGACATCTGATACCAGGATCAGAGCACGCTCAGTACAGAGGGGGGAGTTTGGACCTTTAATGAGGAGAGCTGACATCTATCCAGACTAAAACACAACCTCTTCTTTAAGTTTACAGAGTTTGAACTCTCCAATAAGCTTATTTTTAAAACAGGTAATAAAAATCCAAAACTAGGCTAACATGAAGTCCACTGAACTGAAACACAGAATACTAAATGATAGACTGCAGAGAGAGCTGTGTTTATAATGGACTGATCCAGAATACATCCAGCATGGATCCATCAGTGTTAGTCTGCAGCACCAGTCTTTGTTTCTACATGAATGATGTGAATCAGATGGGGAGCCAGAGCAGACCTCCTCCTTCCTGCTAAAAAAACAGGCCAACCTCCAAAAAGGAGGAAACGCTCTGTTCTGTACTCAGAGTCTGAAAACACAGAAACTGGAGGACAAACAAGAAAGAAAAGAAAAGAAAAGAAAGAACAAAAGAAGTGAACAAGAAAGAAAGAGAGAAAACAGAAGAAACGAGGAGGGGAGGAGGAGGAGACAAACGAAAAAAAGGAAAAAACAAAGTAAGAAAAAAGGGAAAACAGATGGTTAAAAAAAAAGGAAATTAGGGGAAAACAGAAAAAACAAAGAAGGAAGGAAAAAAACAGAATAAAACAGAGAAGGAAGGATAAAAGGAGGGAGCAGAGAAGGAAAAAAAAGTATTATCAGTATTACTTATAATTCATATAATTTATAAATACTCATGACTCTGTACTCTGTATCAGACAACAGCGGTGAAGGATCATGGGATACATCATGACGGCTGCAGGCAAATACATCCACATGACACACAACACACCACCTCTGACACACACACTTAGACACACACACACACACACACACACACAGGTCTAAAAGGATGTAGATCTGAGTGTTTAGATGTTTCATGTTTCGGCCCAATCCCAAACCGCCACCTACACACTCGCCCTCCGTTTGTGCGTCCCCGTGGAGGCTCGGCCATATTGAAGGCCGTCCCAAACCACAGAGTGTGGAGGGGGAGTGGACCGTTCAGCCCTCAAATAGCAAGTCTTCACCGGTGCAGAGTCACGACTCCTGTCACTGTAATGGTTACTGGATTGAAGATTTTACTAGGAGGATGAAAAAACAAGGTAGCCGGTGCGGCTCAGAACTGAACATGATGCCCATTTACTAAGAAAAGAAATGCCGCCATGCACAGGACGCGTCTTTGTATTGCTATGGCGATGAATTTTTCCATTTTCCAGTGGAGTGAGGAATGCGTCCCATACCCGCCCCACTTGTTTATACCCTCCCATTTCAATTGAGGCGCACTCCACAGCTGCGAGTGTAACTTCATTACGAGTTACACTCAGTAGTGAAGGGCGAGTTTGTAGGGGGTGGGTTTGGATTGGACCTTCTTCTCTCAGGCTGAAAGGTAAAACCTGTTCTGAGCAAAGCCTTCTGGGAGATGGTGTTTGTGAGTGGGTCCTGGTTCAAAAGCAGCCCTGTATTTAAAAAAGTTCTTCTCTGATCATAGAGAAGGACACAGAGCATTTGAGATTTTTAAATCTTTTTTTGTTTTACCGATTATTTTCACCCACACATGAAAAGTCTAAACACAGCGCCTCCTGCTGGTGTGGTTGTATGGAACATCCAGACCAGGGTCAGATGAAGTTTGCAGCTTTTTAAACCTAAACCCTTTTATTTGTCTAAAGATCATTTTGAATAATAAAAACAACACTCTTCTTTCTGCTCAGATTTCCGTTCTCCCTGGTTTCTCGTTTCCTCTCTGTCAGCTCTCCTGATTTCCCCGTTTTGCTCTTTGTGCTCGGCCTCCTCAGCTCCTTATCTCAGCTGCTCAAATTTACATGGCTCTGTATGAACCCCTGATCCTGGAGCAGAGGATGTGGTCTAAAATTGACTCTTTTTTTAAACCTGATTCTGCACAGAAACTGTTTGAATATACTGATACTGAAAATACCTGAAAGAACCTGCAGACCACATGAGACCGGCTGCTCAAACACACACGCACACGGAGAGGAAACTGCTCCGACACAATATCAACATGTCTGATAACATCACCATCAAACTATGAGGCTGCAGGGGGACCAGGTTCAACTTAGTCTAGAAAGATTCAGAAAGTCCGAGCTTAAAAACCACCTCCAGATTTCTCAGCACAATAGCGTCAAGGATGTGGTTTTAGCTGAACCCCAACCCTGTACACTTTGTAGTCCAGTCATACAGACCCTGTAGATCCAGTCCTCTTCTCCCTGCAGACAGGTTTCCATCCTGACATGATCTAACAGCCCACCTGAGGACGGGTCTGCTGACGTCAACACCAGGCACCTTGGACGACTCCACAACACCGAGCTGAGCGCACTCAAACTGTCATTTAACGCTGCAGACGTCCGGATTTCTGTTTGTTTCAGATCCTGCACCTTTGAGACCACCTGTCAATCAAGCTCTGAGGGCGGGGTCAGACGGCTCCATGAGTTAATGCAGACATCCAGGACATTTCACCGGTGGTCTGAAGAAGAGCACTGGATCTTCAGCTGGTTACGACACAGGCTGAACTTTAAACTGAGACCCCCGTCACAAAAAGTAATTATCAGTTTCAATATTTTAGATCATGATTGTTTGAACTCCTGGAACAGCTGCAAAAGACATTCTGAGAATGATGGCCTCAACTCCACAATAATGGAGCGTCAAGCAGTTAGCCATTAACATTAACAACAACTAGGGCTGGGCAACATGGGAAAAAGTTTCAGTCGATATCGATATTTATCACGTTATAAAAAATGAAATTTAACAGTGTTTATTGGTTGCATGTCTTTTCCAATACAATAATCTACTGCACCTGTTAGGTCTTTGTGTCTCTTTGACGTTTTGTCGTAAGGTGTTGCTCTAAAGAAAGCGGACTGAATGGTCGTCTGTTTCGGCTGCACAGGCGCCATGGGCTCCTTGCTCCTCTCAGGGTTTGCAACCTTTTGCGTTGCGCGTGCTCTGTGGCGTGGCGCTGCTTCAGGTGGTGAAAAAGATTTGAGGTATTCCCAGATTTTGTGAGAACATGTACTCGACATAATTTACAGTCCACATTACTCTGCTTCATGTCCGAACCTCAAAAAACCAAAATACCTCCACACCACAAACATTTTTGTAACGCCAGTGTTGTCGACGATGTCATCATCTGTTGAGCCTTCATCACCATTTCTGTCGGGGGTAGCACTTAGGGATGTAACGATTACCGCAAAATGATAAACCGCGGTAAAAAGTCTGATGGTGAGTACTACTGTTTCAAATTTTAATAACCGTTAAAACTGTGTTTGATTGCCACACTATGGAGAAGCTCACAGACTGCTTAGTGCTGAGAGGAGCAGCCGCACACAGCATTCTTTCGGACACAGGCGTACCACGCGCATGAGCATTGCGCAGTATATAACTCGTAAACATGGCAGAGGGCAGTCCTGCGGGAAGTTCTGCCGACCGTTTTGCAGAAGTTTTTTCCGCTGTCAAAGTAAAACAAAGTCCGAAGTCTGGGCGTATTTCAGCTTCTACAAAGGGTCGCGAGGGTTGTCAGGAAGCTTTTGTGCATCCCAGCAACCAGTGTGTCACCCGAGAGGCTATTCAGTGCCAGCGGGCACATTGTTTCTCCTCACAGATCACAACTCAAACCAGGAAAGTAAATATGCTGACATTTTTACATTTCAATCTCAAGTAGTGAACAAAGTCAGCAGCAGCACCTTATGGTGGAGAAAACGGACAACATTATTTTAAACACCTGAACTACACATTTGTTTACATGTGGCTGTATTGTTTCATAAAGTCGTGTTGTTCCATTTTATATTTGTAAGGGCAGATCTTTTTGAGCACTGAAGAGTCTTACAATTTGCACAACAAGGAATGTCATTTTATTTAAATTTGATTTATTTGTTATTATGTTAATGTTTATGCCACTGGCAAATTACTTTGTACTTTGTTTTTACTAGTGTTGATGACCTCTGGCTTAGATTTTCCTCCCTCTAAAGTCCCTCGTGGCTGTTAAAAGCCACTTTTTCTGTCGGCTGTAAAATCATATTGGATTAATAGTTTTTTCTGATTTTTTTTCCAAATTTCTTATTTTACTTCTGCCGTGTTCGAAACTAGCAAATGTTTCATTGAAAACAATTTTTTTAACCCTTTAAGTGCCAATTTAAGACAAAAAGTCACAAATTTAGCAAAAATTGAAGGAAAATGACCCATTTTTTTATAAGACATGATCAGAAACTGGTAATCTTTTGCAGGGTATTAAAGTCTTGAATATGTCAGAGATAAGTAATATAATTTACTTATATGCATTTTCTGTTTTTCTGTAGCATCAGATTTAATGAAAAACTGCCTTTGGCGCCTCCCAGTGGCCAAAACTACTATTTCTGCTGTAAAATCATATTGGATTAATATTTTTTTCAGATTTTTTTTTATACATTTCTTATTTTACTTCTGGCCTGTTAAAAACTAGCAAATGTTTCATTGAAAATAAAAAATTTAACCCTTTAAGGGCCAATTTAAGACATAAAGTCACTTAAAAAGCAAAAAAATGGAAGGAAAATGAAGGAAAATGACCCATTTTTTAAATAAAACATGATCAAAAACTGGTAATCTCTTGCAGGCTATTAAAGTCTTGAATATGTCAGAGATTAGTAATATAATTTACTTATATGCATTTTCAGTTTTTCTGTAGCATCAGATTTAATGAAAAACTGCTTTTGGCGCCTCCGAGTGGCCAAAGCTACTTTGTCTGCTGTAAAATCATATTGGATGAATATTTTTTTCAGATTTTTTTTCATACATTTCTTATTTTAAGTGACTTTATGTCTTAAATTGGCCCTTAAAGGGTTAAAATTTTTATTTTCAATGAAACATTTGCTAGTTTTGAACAGGGCAGAAGTAAAATAAGAAATGTATGAAAAGAAATCTGAAAAAAATATTCATCCAATATGATTTTACAGCAGACAAAGTAGTTTTGGCCACTGGGAGGCACCAAAGGCAGTTTTTCATTAAATCTGATGCTACAGAAAAACTGAAAATGCATATAAGTAAATTATATTACTAATCTCTGACATATTCAAGACTTTAATACCCTGCAAGAGATCACCAGTTTCTGATCATGTTTTATTAAAAAAATGGGTCATTTTCCTTCAATTTTTGCTAAATTTGTGACTTTTTGTCTTAAATTGGCACTTAAAGGGTTAAAAAAATTGTTTTTAATGAAACATTTGCTAGTTTCGAACAGGGCAGAAGTAAAATAGGAGATTTGTGAAAAAAAATCAGAAAAAAATATTAATCCAATATGATTTTACAGCCGACAAAACAAGTGGCTTTCAACAGCCACGAGGGACTTTAAAGGGAGTTTTCCTGTCCTGGCTTTATTATTGACCTGGTGAAAATTTTGAATTCATGTTTTCAAATAAAATGTCAAATTAAGCTTAGAAAAAAAAATTTTCTGCAGTAAAAAAAAAAGTTATATCCAAATTAGTCTCTAGTTTTATCATAAATTGGCTGTTAAAAGCCCGAAGGTTCCGGAAGGGTTAAGGCCCCTTCTTCAATTTTTTAAGCTTATTGTTCCTCTGTTATTTAAGGTTAAGGAAAAGTTCATTCTGCGTGTTATTTTGATTGTTTTTTTCAAAATAAAACTTTGTTCAATGATTTCAGGGCATGTATAAGTACTATTTAAACATTCTGAACTAGGGATGTGCGCGGTTATTTGGATATTCGTGTAAACTGGGCTGTCCTTACTATCTGTTTAGTAAATAATATTCGTTTATTCTATAAAAAAAAGAAAAGGGGAAAAAAAAGCAAAAAAAAAGCTTTTTTTTTTAATTACGTTTTTACCGTCCTGTCTTAATAAAAGTGTGCATTAAACAAGCTAAAATGTGTGGATCATTTGCGTGCGACTCTTTCTGCCTGGCTCGCTGCTCTGGGCTCGCAGCGCTGGCCTGCAGCATGCATGGCATCGTGGGTTAACTTCCTCAGAGTGAATCAACACATGCGATCAGCCAGAGCGATGTCAGTGAGAAAAAAGAGCAAAGTTTAAGTCTAGTGTAGAAAATAAACGTTGTTGAACATGATGTTGTCTGACTCTGAAGACTCTTCATTTTGTGCTTATGGTGTGAGGCAGGCCGATGACGCAGCAGGCTGCTTGGCTTGGGCACAGCGGGGCGGGGCTTAACTGCTTTGATGTTTCACGTACTTTATGTCATTCTCCAGTGCTTAAATAAGATTCTGTAACATATTTTAATATTATAAGCATAGCTTTCATGTACTTTTATTATTTATTTCAGGTGATATATCTGGCCATATAGATCGACATGTGCTCAATTTGGGCTATTTTCTGGGAGTGAATTAATTTTTGTGTATTCGAATATTCGGTTTCAAAATGGTCGTTTAAACTTGAGTGAAGTTAAGCACTGGGAACATCCCCATTTTGAACATATTTCAACAATACCGTGATAATATTTATAACTCTGATCATTTTGGTCACAATAATCGTGGAGTTAAATTTTCATATCGTTACATCCATAGGAGCACTCATTTTCTTTGTTTCTCACCAACAGTGCTGTTGGCTTCACCTGTTAAAGTGCTATGGTTGGGTGTAGCTGCTGTCTCCTACGACGCAGTTGTTTTATACTTGGTTCTAATTCAGCACATGATTGGTTCAGAGTGAAGCGGTCCTGGAGCAACTCCCCTTTACATTGGCTAATTGTATAGTCTACCAAAACATGGCAGAATGCCGACTACTGAAAAGCATATTGACCATGTTTTATATTGATATTGAGGGAAATTAATTTTGGATACATATCTTTATCGTTTTATCGCCCAGCCCTTATAACAACCAAACGAGACTTCCTGTTCCAGGCGCCACATTGTTGAGAGTCCAATCAGTGACCAAGAGTGAAGGAGTGAGGTTATATCAGCGAAAAAATTAGGGATGGACCGAATGGGAAAATCTTGGCCGAAACCGAATACCAAATATAAGAAACACTTGGCCGAATAACCGAATACCGAATAGCCGAATATGATTAATAAATATGTATATAAATTATGAATTTTTTATCACCAAGCAATTTTTGTACAATTGCTGTCATTGCCGTACATTTGTTTTAAAGCTACCTGATTATGGCAAAACCTGGCAAACTTAAATATTAATCACTTTATGTTTGAACCAAGAAACATTTATTCAGCTTCAGCACATGACATAACAATGCTATAACAACAACATTCAATAAAATAAAATTAAGTAAATAACATCTTTGCAATTACAATACAAAAAAAGTGCAATTTTCCCTGTAGGATAGCCTAAAGTAAATAAAATAAATAAAATTAAATGCACATACGCAAAATAAATAAAATAAATGCAGGTACGTGCATGCATATACATCACATATGTCAGAGTCAAGGCCCGCGGGCCACATCCGGCCCGCGAGAAGGTTTTTTACGGCCCCTGGGATGATCTTGATTTATTATTAGAACCGGCCCGCAGACCGCAGCAAGCCGGCAGCCCGCAGATCTTTTACACGCACCAATACTACATTTCCCACAATGCAACGGTGACGCACCGAGCAGTAGGCTGCTTCATTTCAATATTTATTAGCACAGCAGTCGTCAGCATAACAGTAAAATTAACTTTCAGATACCCATCAAAAATGGCAAAACGGAAGATGGACACCGAGAACCGGGGGTTTCAAACAAGGTGGGAGTCGGAGTATATGTTCACGGACCTGTGTGTCTTCTGTGTGGAGAAAGTGTGGCGGTACTGAAAGAGTATAATCTGAGACGACATTATGAAACGAAACACGCGGACAAAAACAAAGCAAAAACAAATGAATTATACCGGTTTCTTTCATTTAATGTTCATGTTATGGGGATTTTTATATAAAGGAAATTTGTCTTTTGTGTCTGTTGAAAATTAAAGATTACTGACAGAGCCATAAGAAAATATTGCTTTATTTATCTGATCATATTGGAATATATTTGTTAGGTTTTCAGTAGGTTCAATTAGGTTCACTAGACTATATGCGTCATTTAAAAAATTTTCAATGAACATTCGATCAGTCCGGCCCTCGGCTTGTAGCTAAATTTTTTATTTGGCCCTCCGTCCATTTGACTTTGACACCCCTGATATACATGATTGTGCAACAGTAAACACAAATCCAGGCCTGAGGCCTTCAACAATAAATGCACTTACATGCATGCACATACGATTGTGCAAACTTTTGTGCAGTGAGTTTCTTAAACTCGTCATGTTTGTCCTTATGTTTAGCGCTCAAGTGGTTGATTAGCCCCGATGTACTGAAAGTTTTTGCCGTCACACCACCTCGAGACACTTCAGCAGAGCACAGTTTACAAATTGCCATCAGACCATCTTTCTCTGATATGTCGAAGTATTTCCAAACCGCAGACATGCCGGTTGAACGGCTTCGAGCTAAGACAGCTGCACGTATCGTGTGCGTCGTATCAGCATGCAGGTGTTGTGCCGTAGAATGCACCCCCTGCTGTAGAATGCACCCCCGACGGGAGCGCGGTTGAAAGTACTTAACAAGGCGAAAATAATCCAAATAATCCAAGTTTTCCTTACCATTGGATGAATTCAAAAGCGTGTGCCTTTAATAATTTCACTCAGGCTATTCAGATAAGCCAAAAAAATAGCCCTCTGATTGAGAATATTTGCTGTCACGAAAATATAATGTATGCCGGCTTGACAGTTTACTGTACAGTTTATATACCCAAGCACACCTCCGTACGTGCATTTTTGAGACAGATAAAATCAGAACGAAAGTTGTAACGATCAAATAGTCGTGTTTTTTTTTTAAATATGAGATCATTTTCTTCCACTTTAAGAAGCTAACGAGTGGATGGGAGGCAGGGGGTGCATTCTACGGCGGGGGTGCTTTCTACGGCACAACACCGGCTTGCCTCTTGTCGCGTTCCGATTACGTCATCAACATGCTACTAAAACAGGGAAAACAGCGCCGTCTGCGTTTTCCGTTTTTGAGAGTTCATACTAGACCCATGTTTATCCACACTATTCGGTGATTTTTTTTCGGCCATAACATCTATTCGGCCGAAAACCGAAAATTCATTTTTGATGCTTTTCGGCCGAATATTTTCGGCGCCGAATATTCGGACCCATCCCTAGAAAAAATGCTTCTATTCATCAAGGCTCAGTTACACAGAGGCTTCATTCCCACCTGACGAAGACCAAAGACGCCTTCTGAAGTCTGCTGAAATAACTTCCCATTTTGTTTTTTTTTCAGGGACCGTTAACGTTCATTAACATCATGATGCCTAGGCCTGGACGATATAGAAAAAAAGCATATCGATAAAAAATAAATCATATTGATCGATATCGATAATTATCGATATAATTATTATAATTATTTAACATATATTTTAATTGCAGCCCTGGATGTTTTATGCTATTGCTTAATGACCTACTTTTAATAAAGAACACACAAGCACTGAATTCAAATTCAAACCTTTATTTAACCACCTTTTTTATTTTACCACAACTGAAAGTTTTTTAAAAAAGAACTAAAAAAAAAAAGGAATCAACTTAAGTGGCCTGAGTGACGTCAGTAAATACTGACAAACATAAAGACTAAAGTGACCAGAAAATCTGATAAATAAATATTTAAATAGTGTTTTGATGAAAATAAACAAAACAAACAAATATATATATAAACAGAATAGCTTTAGGTGGGAATAGCATACTACCAGTTTTAACTGTGTGGGAAACTGCCCACAGCCTGGTGTCTGAACACTGAAATATTTCTCCCGGGGTCGGGAGATTTATTTTTTTTAATTATCATGTGATTGACTTAATTCACAAACTAAGCACGAGAAGCAGGACTTATCCACGCCGGTGTTGTGTCGTAGAATGCACCCCTGCCGAATGCACCCCCTGCTAGTAGCCATGATCCAAATACTCGCGTCTTTGTAAAATATGAGCTCATTTTCTTCCACTTTAAGAAGCTAATGAGTGGACGGGAACGTATTTCCTCCGCACCCTTCTCACCTTTTCAACCCCTGACCCATTTTCATGCCTGAAGCGCTGTGTTTGAGAAATACTTGCGGCCGGGCACTTCATATCGCGGGTCGAGAGTGGCTAGAAGCTGGTCGAAGCCAGGCTTTTCAACGGTAGTTATTGGCAGTATGTCCCTCGCTATGGAGCATGTTACTGCATGGGTGATGTCCTTATGCCGCTCGGACGCTTTGTCGTATTTTGGCAAGAAACAAAGTCCAGTATGGTCTGCTTCACATGCTTTGTGCTGGTGCTGGCAGCGGTTCCAGAGGATTCCTCCGACGATGACGTGGAGCCGCGGCGCGGCCGACACAGCTCGTACTCCTGCGGGTGCGATCGGTTTAGATGGTAAAACAAGTTGGTTGTGTTACCAGACTTCGTTTTTACTAATTCTCTGCAAATTTTGCAAACGACCGCTGGTCGCTTTTTGTCAGACTTCTAAAAACCAAAACATTGCCATGCTGGTGAACTACTGAAACCTTTTTTCGGGACAATGTCCTCTGCTTCTCCTTGCTGTATCATTTTTTCTAATACACGTGCTGTCTGTTGTGGTTTGATAGGGGCTGGGCTTGGTGCCGTAGCGTACCTGGGTCTGCGTTTGTGATTGGTTGGGAGGAAGTAATGACTGTAGTAAAAGCTACATGATAGGCTATGATGAAAAAGAAAGGGAAACTGTTTTCTATCGAACTTTTTATCGACCCGTTTTTTTTCTATCGCACCACACGTCTATCGATCGATATATATTGTTATCGAATTATCGTCCAGCACTAATGATGCCGATTAGTCAAGGATCAAGAGTCAAGCTCTGTCAGATCATCGTGGTGGACTGTGTTGTTCTGCATGTTTTTGCTCTCCATACAGACTGGTCATCATGCAGACTGGACACTAAACTAATCGACTGTTTGTTTCAGCTAAAATAACGAGCGTCTTGTAGCTCGTTCTGCTGTGCGTTGGTGTGATGAAGAGACATTTACTTTCACCGTTAGTCTTTCTTATGTTTAGAATATTTAATATCTATCTGATGTGTCAGCGTTGATAAAAAACCGTGACCACGTCGTAGATCACCTGCAGCAGCCATGTTTGACCTCCCACTGCTGCTCGGCATCAAAGGATCTCATAAATGTTGTTTTATTGTCGAGCTGAAACCTTCACAGAGCGGACATTTCCGCCTCCATCCACACCGAACAATAACCTGCTGCCTGTGAGCTGCCGCGCCGCTTCACACGGTCACATTGTTCACAGCCGAGCACGGGTGAAAAGCTTCACCTCAGTTTCCATGGAGCGTCTACAGACAGGAAGGCAGCGTCAGATTAAATGTGAGCGGTGTTACACAGGAATCCTGGCTGCTCACACACACACACACACACACATCTGCTAGTGTAAAAGACAGGCTGCAGACCAGCAACAACAGCAACAAACACAGAGACAGAGGCTGCACAAACTCAAACCTGCAGAGTTGAACGTGTCAGAGCTGTCTGGGAAACCCTGCTCTACTTTTACTGATTTATCTCTCAGACTGTTTCATGTCAGCCGAGCTTTAAATCATCTGGTAAGGCCGTGCTGCAGCAGTAAAACCCATCATGCCTCAGCTGTGCAGCACTGGGAGAGAGCAGCACGAGCGGCATGTGTGTTAGCTAAGCAGAGGGATGGAGTGAGCATGAGGAGAAAGAGGCTGTAGCGATAAGAAACACGACCAAGCTGACTAAACCCAGAGTAAACAACAATCAACACGGGTCTGTATCCGAATAAAAGGCTGATAAATGCATGTGCCGACAAATCCTGCTTCTTCATCATGATCTCAGAGCCGATAATTACAGCTGTGTGCAACACTGAACACTCCTAAGACTCACTGGTAAGGAGCGAACAGACCATCCTGAAGCCCTTCATGCTGCCCTGAGGAGAGAGGATCCAGAAAAGAGGAGCGAAATCAGACAGGGAGCAGCGTTCAGAGTCACTCAGAATGTTTCCATGACACTCGAGAAAACCAAATTATCGCCTTATTCCGATTAAGACCGGACAACTGAAGTGCATGTAAATACCTTAGTCCGACTACTATCAGAGTTTGAGAACTCCAATTGGAGTCGGAGAACTCCGATTAAGACACCCAGATAATGCGATTGGAATTCAATTTTCTCTACCATGTAACCAGCGTAGTCGGTGCATTGGACAATGCATGGACAATGCATGTGGGCCACGCCCCCGTAACCCTGGAACAAAAACACCAGAGAAGAGGAGTAGCGTGCGTCTCATCTACAGAAAAAGTAGCGCGTCCATCATGTAGGACAAAAACAACGCTGTACGATGCTCCATCTTCTTGCTCCAAAATTCCCAGCAGCAGTTGTAGACACTTCTGACGTCGGAGCTGCTGTTGTTGTTGACGGTTGTATGGGGTCGGAAACAGCGCAGCTGAAAAGACCCATATCGCCCCCTAGTTTTGGGGAGGAGGACACGTTCACGTCAATAATTCGATTTTCTCAGCTGCATGTATACGCGGACAAGGAGAGAAGTCCGATTCGGAGAAAAAAACGAATTATGAGCTTAGTCCGATTAGACTGTGCATGTAAACGCACTGACTGTCAGACAAGCCCTTGTATTCAACACCATTCACAATATGTAGTCATATCCATCCATCCTGCTTCAGACACTTCTACGGAGTCAGATCGGGGGGAACGGTCTCATACTGGTGGACTTGGTAAAAGAGGTCTCTCTCTGCAGCTGTTTGTCAGACAACGACCCCCTTACACAAGTTTCAGATACTGACATGGTGGTCTCATAATTTTCAGTCTTTTCAGAGAGTCAGCTGGTTTCAGGTAAATTATCATGTGACCATAAACAAACAGCAACACGCCACATGACAAAGTCTCAGAGTCCTGATAACTTTGTACACTGAAATCTGCTCACTGCACTGCAGCATTGCAGAAGCACAGGATGAACAGGGTGTGAACACACAGCAGGAGCGAAACACACACACACACACGTCACAGGTTTCCTCTATTACGAGCTCTGTTCCTCACTCTTACAGCAGCCTCACCCCACCACTGTACTGTACAGGAGTGTAAATATCTCACCTCCTGATGGCATAAATAAAAGCAGAGTGACAACTATTATTATTTTTATGAATTAGAAAATATAATTATAATCGGTCTAAACATCACTGAATGATGATCCACAATGAGCATCTTCACCTAATGAGACCTATCAGGTGTGTTTTATATATCTTTAAACTATTTTTACACAACAATATATATATATATATATATATATATATATATATATATATATATATATATATATATATACACACATGTGTATATATATATATACACACATGTGTAAATATATATATATATATATATATATATACACACACATGTGTATATATATATATATATATATATATATATATATATATATACACATGTGTGTATATATATATATATATATATATACACTCACCGGCCACTTTATTAGATACACCATGCTAGTAACGGGTTGGACCCCCTTTTGCCTTCAGAACTGCCTCAATTATTCGTGGCATAGATTCAACAAGGTGCTGGAAGCATTCCTCAGAGAGCTTGGTTCATATTGACATGATGGCATCATACAGTTGCCGCAGATTTGTCGGCTGCACATCCATGATGCGAATCTCCCGTTCCACCACATCCCAAAGATGCTCTATTGGATTGAGATCTGGTGACTGTGGAGGCCATTTGAGTACAGTGAACTCATTGTCATGTTCAAGAAACCAGTCTGAGATGATTCCAGCTTTATGAAATGGCGCATTATCCTGCTGAAAGTAGCCATCAGAAGTTGGGTACATTGTGGTCATAAAGGGATGGACATGGTCAGCAACAGTACTCAGGTAGGCTTTGGCGTTGCAACGATGCTCGATTGGTACCAAGGGGCCCAAAGAGTGCCAAGAAAATATTCCCCACACCATGACACCACCACCACCAGCCTGAACCGTTGATACAAGGCAGGATGGATCCATGCTTTCATGTTGTTGACGCCAAATTCTGACCCTACCATCCGAATGTCGCAGCAGAAATCGAGACTCATCAGACCAGGCAACGTTTTTCCAATCTTCTATTGTCCAATTTCGATGAGCTTGTGCAAATTGTAGCCTCAGTTTCCTGTTCTTAGCTGAAAGGAGTGGCACCCGGTGTGGTCTTCTGCTGCTGTAGCCCATCTGCCTCAAAGTTCGACGTACTGTGCGTTCAGAGATGCTCTTCTGCCTACCTTAGTTGTAACGGGTGGTTATTTGAGTCACTGTTGCCTTTCTATCAGCTCGAACCAGTCTGGCCATTCTCCTCTGACCTCTGGCATCAACAAGGCATTTCCGCCCACAGAACTGCCGCTCACTGGATATTTTTTCTTTTTCGGACCATTCTCTGTAAACCCTAGAGATGGTTGTGCGTGAAAATCCCAGTAGATCAGCAGTTTCTGAAATACTCAGACCAGCCCTTCTGGCACCAACAACCATGCCACGTTCAAAGTCACTCAAATCACCTTTCTTCCCCATACTGATGCTCGGTTTGAACTGCAGGAGATTGTCTTGACCATGTCTACATGCCTAAATGCGCTAAGTTGCCGCCATGTGATTGGCTGATTAGAAATTAAGTGTTAACGAGCAGTTGGACAGGTGTACTTAATAAAGTGGCCGGTGAGTGTATATATATATATATATATACACACACATGTGTATATATATATATATATATATATATATATATTTATATATATATTTGTCAGTCAATCTGTCATATACATACTATTCAGACTTCACAGAGTAAATCAAATAGTCAAATACTGTGGCTGCAGATTTTTAAAGACAGGCAGCAGAAATTAAACTCTGACGCTCAGAAACATCTTCTGCTGCCAAAAGCCCATTTCTCTTCAGGTGTAAAAGCCCCTAACCCCTGAGTGAGAACATTTTACAGAAGTTCTGTCTGAACTTTATTTGGACACATTGGTTGTATCTGAAGTTTTTCTACTCTTTCTCTGAGGCGTCAGCTGAAGTGAACCTTAATCTTATAACCGGTTCAGTCAGCATCATTTCAACAGTTGCTCTGCTAAATGCCACTCAAACTGGAAATCCAATTAATGGAGCAGTCCTCCAGTCCATCTTCTCCTCTCTGACTTCACCATAGTGCCGTCCATGAGTGCTGTGAATCACTTCCTCCTACAACACACACTCATCTGCACGTGCTCTAACAGCAGCTTTGGGGGACTCTTGAAATTCTGATTTATTGCTTTCCTCGGAGACACGTCAAAAAGTTGACACTATGGTCTCTGATGCTCAGGTCAGCCTTATAACCTCATTCAAACCACTTTTAGGATAGAAACAACTTCAAGTGTTCTACTATAACCAGACTACATTAGAAAACTTAACAGTTTGCTGTAAATGAACTTATCAGAAATAATGTGTAAATCCTAAAACAATATATGCTGTATATTATGTTAAACTATGCACAGATCTTCGGTTCGGCACTAGTGAACAGCAATTATGTCAAATGGAGAAGCCTGGGCTCACTCTGAAAAATGTCAAAACTATTCAACGCTACGTTGTAAAGGAGTGTGGTTCGGCGAAAGACAATGACAGCAATGCAAACAAATAAAGCTAAAATAACACGACAGAACTCTCGAGATTGGATGTAATGAATGCCGATTGCAGAGGTAAAAGAGAAAGAATCTATTTTATCTTTCCATATTAATCCAAAAGTTTGAAAATTACAGCAGGAGCCTCATAAAGATGAATCATCAAGTTTTCTAATGGAGTACCGTCATGCTGAATTCTTCATAGACCCGCATGCATCGTTCACTTCCTGGCGTAAGCGTGGTCCCTTAACAACAAAAGCAGTAGGTTGCCAGTCCTTTATTCAAACCGGTTTAGAAAGTTTTCCGTTTTAATCTCTGTTTTTCCACAGAGCTGTTTCTGACGGCGGACACCATCTTTACAGACCCGCTCCGGATCCTCCACAGTCTGTCTGTTTCGGAGCTAATTCACTCCCGCGGAGGAGCCGCTAGCCTCCGCCGGCTAACAGGTTCACTTCAGAAGAGATTGATAACTTACAGATGTGAGGAGAGGTCTCATCTGCTCCGTGTTTTCTTCCTCCATCTTCATTTCCAGCGGTGTGAGCTCCTCTTCCTCTCCTCGGGGAGGTGATATTTCACCCGAGTTAGTGAACCGCCGTCGCCGGTTCCCTTTTTTCTCTTCACGTCCCCCACTTCTTTCAACTGCCTGGAATATATTAACTCCAGCGGCAGAGCCCGCCTCTTTATGACTGACAGCTCTATAGTCCATTTACCTAGCGGTACACATTTTATCCCACCAATCCCGGAGCCGGAAAGAGTAATAGGCGGAGCTCTGCCGGTAATGAAGCGCAGGCGTTTTTAAAATTAATTGGGCTGGTAATTGAAAACACATTTTATATATTTTTGATAACTTATTGACGATTTAAACGAATTTTTATTAAATTAATATTTCAAAGTGACAACTCCTGTCAATTCATTATATATATTTCTAGTTTGTTAGCTTTTTAGAAAAAAATGAAGACATAATGAACATCATTCAATTAATTGCTAACTTTTTCACCAGAATCGGAATACTTAATTTATACCTATACAATGATACACCTGCTCTTAAAAATTAAAATGTTTGTAGAAGGAGAATAGAAACAGGAATAATAAGAATAAATAAGAAATTACAACAAAGCCATTGCTTTTCTTTATAATTTGGATTTTTTTTTTCCCAGAAAAACGTTCAGATGTAAACGCAAGGCGCAAACAAAGCGCAACCTCCGCTCCTCCGACACCAACCTCCTGTCCCCACCCCTCCGAACGACTCATCGAACCTGGGGGGACTGGGCCTTTTCCATTGCCGCTCCCTCTGGAACTCTCTGCCCGTCCATATCAGATCCTGCACTGACTTGCCCTCCTTCAAATCCCTTCTGAAAACCCACCTTTTTAAAATTTCTTTTAACATGTGACTATTTTACTTATTTATTTCTTTTTTATTGCTATATTCAAATTGTGTACTTTATGTAAAGTGTCTTTGAGTGTCATGAAAAGCGCTATACAAATAAAATGAATTATTATTATTAAAGTTTGACATACATTTTCTTAAATATATCAAAAAACAGACAAGGAGGTTAAAAGTGGAATAAAATTGAACAAAATTGTTAACATCTTAAAAAGTGCTTAAGAAAAAATATAAAAAGAAAGGGGAACACTAAAATAATCATGATAATTTCTGCTTTTCCAACACAACACTGAAACTAGAAAGCGACCACTGTGAGTTCACCGTGCACGTTAAAAGTAAGTTTAAAAGATTGTTTTTTAAAAATTTATTTAAAATTTTACAATCCCATATCCTCTAATATTCGCGAATAAATCAAATATATCAGCCAATAGAGGCCCACTCTACCAAACAAAGGTTATGATTTATTATTTTTTATAAAACCTGTCTAAAAATCCACTTTAATTCCTTGGCTGTTGGCCCGGTATGAGACATAATTTGTTTTATTGTATTTTATTATATTTTAAAACGACTATTGTTGTTTTAGGTTTTTATGCTATTATGTACAGCACTTAGTGTCAACTTTGGTTGTATGTAAAGTGCTCTATAAATGAAGTTGAGTTGAATTGAGAATTATTATTTTATTATAAGGATTTACACCACAGGACAAAAGTTTGGAAGCAAGGCCATTACAGGCTGAACAGTTGGGAGTAACTTCAAGTTTTTGTTCACAATGCTTTTTTTTAAATCCAGCATGAGTTTTATGTATTTTGGGATGTATTTACTCCACGATCAGATGTTGCTTTCATGGAAATGCACCATTTTACTCCATTTACCTTTAGATATACATTGATGTTAACAGACCAATATATGTCAGCAAAAGATAATAAGGGCTTAGTTTTAGGGTTGAAAACATTTGAAAGAGTCACAACTTCAGTGCAAAAGCAAAAAAACAAATCACAGTTGGATTATTCACTTTAACTTTTTAACTTTTGAGAGTCTGCATACAAAAATCCTAATAAATCTCAACTGGGTTCAAACTACTGCAAAAATGACTAGAAAGAAGCAACTGAGTAAAGAAACGAAAGTACAGATTTGTACATTGAGGAAAGAAGGATACACAGAAAGAGAAATTGCAAAACACCTAAAGGTGTTTAATAAAGGAGTCCACTACACTCTGAAGAGACTAGAGGAACCTGGAAGTTATGATGATAGAAAAAGACCTGGATGAAAGAGAGTTACTACAAAAGCAGAGGATAAACATAGCATTGTCACCAGTAAGAGAAATCGGCAAAAGACAGCACCACAAATAAGGGAGGAAATCAACATGACAAGGTCGAAACCCATATCTCTGACAACCGTGAAATGACATTTGAGAAAGGCTGGTCTGAAGGGTTGTGTATCTGCAAAAAAAAAAACTCTACTTCGTCCACAGAACAAGAAAAAGAGATATGAGTGGGCAAAAGCTCACAAAAATTGGACTTATGATGACTAGAAACAAGTTTGCACTATTTGGTTCAAAACGCAGAGTCTATATCCACAGACAAACTGATGAACGTCTGAAAGCACCATGTGTTACACCCACAATTCAGCATGGAGGTGGTAGTTCCATGGTATGGGGATGTTTTGCAGGTGATGGAGTAGGAGATTTGTTTGAAGTAAAGGGTATCATGAAGAAAGAACAGTACCACTCCATCCTCCAGCACCATGCTGTTCCATCTGGACTCAGACTTGTGGCTCATAAGTTTGTTTTGCAGCAAGACAATGACCCTAAGCACTCTGCCAAGCTCTGTCAGGGTTACTTAGACAAAAAAGAAGAGGAAGGTATTCTTCAAAAGATGGTTTGGCCCCCTCAGTCCCCAGACCTTTCTCCAATTGAGCTAATGCGGGATGAATTAGATCGATCGGTCAGAAAGATGCATCCCACAAATCAGCAGTCTCTTTTTGATTAACTTAAGAAAGCCTGGAATGCAATCCCTGGAACATACCTTAAAAAACTTGTGGAACGAATGCCTGGTATATGCCAAGCTGTTGTTAAAGCCAGAGGAGGTTACTTTAAAGAAAGCAAAGTCTAAGCAACAATAACTCAAATATCTAATAATTATAGTCAGAATGTCGTCTAATGAGTTACTCTTTACACAATAGTCATGTTTATTGTGTTATAATAATAATAATAATAATAATAATAATAATAATGCATCAGATTTTTATAGCGCCTTATCAGAGACCCTCAAAGCGCTTGTTGCAAATTATCATTATTGTTATATGAAACTATGATCTTTTTTTGTACAAATCTGATCTTGCTTCTAAACTTTTGGCCTGTAGTGTACATCATTACATTCCTGTTAGTTTTCCTCACAAAAAGAGCTCACAGGGTTAAGAAAATGTTTGTTAGATTTTTACAGACGTAACAAAATCTGTGTTTCAAAATGTTTTGTGGACAGCCGAACAGATGAGACTTGGATTAAACTACAAAGTTGTTGTAAAACATTGTTTTCTGAGGTGGGACTGATACAAAAAAAAGCAGAAGTAAATGACCGTAGAATTAATAGCAAATATTGTAAAATGACCATGACCCTGCTGTGAATTTTGGTCATTTTCAGTTTTAAGACGTTAAATTAGATTACAGCATTTGTGTTTTAAATAGTAAAATAATGGCTTTTCTGCTGCAAGTACTTACATATGAGCCTTATTTATGTAAGGCTCATATGTGCATTCTGGATGACCATGAAAACAAAGCTGTGGTTTCTTCACAGTGAGTTTTACAGAGTCTTCATGACAACATAGAAAACAGTCATCTGCATAAAGAATGATATTACAGTCAGTAACAGAGGAGAGGATGTAATTGATAAACAGTATACTGTAAACAAACAAAGGACCCAGAACTGGTGGAACACCTTTGGTTAACAGCTGACTGTGATTTTCTGACTTTGTCATGTTTAAAATTTATTGATCTTTGGAAGTAGATATGATGAAGTTTCTCATTTAAAGAGACTCTTTATCATCGGAATAACTGATGTGAATATGAGGTCAATGTTCACCATTCTGCTAACATGATACTATAGCTCGATAAAACTGAGATGAGCTGCAGGTTCAGGTGATTACTCTTTTCAGGTTTATAATGATGACTTGAGGAATTTGTCCCCAATTATATTACTGGGACAATAAAATGCATGAAAAACTCTTGTGGAAAAAGTGAAGCAGACAGGTAAGGCAGATTAAAAGTAAATAAAAAAAACCTCAGACTTTGAGTCAAAGATGAAAATTATTAACGTTTTTCTTTGAAGTCAGGTCCGTCAAACAGGGAGGTAATTTTTCCCAGTCTGAGACCCAGGCCTTGAATGCATCACAGTCCCCCTCCTGTGGGAAACACTAGGACACTATACATCATATGATGGAAAACTAAAGTTTAATTGTTAAGAATCAGACTTAATCATTTCACTGGAGCCACATTAAAGCAGCTTTGACTGAACTTCACAGTAAAATGACCTTTTGAACAGCTTATCTGTGATTAGCAGCTTCATGTTGGTTCTGAGTTTCCCTCCTGCGGCTCCTGTTGGCAGCTATAATCCTGACAGATTATTTCATTACACTAAAGTCATTGTTGTTCCCACAAAGCAGCAGCTCAGGGCCTCAAAGTCTTTTATTCAAAGTTTTTCTTCGGGAAAAACAAAGGTGGGTCCAAAAATGTCACACAGGCTATTCTGTCAAGAAAAGGAGTTCGTTATTTGATATCTGTAACATGAACCCTATTATTTACCACAGGCAGGTTCAAAACAGAGCTGACCTATCAGATTTATTACAGCCCAGCTCTAATTATTTCATTGTGATGCTGTATGTTTGTGATTTTTTTTTATATAAGAAAACTCAGTATGCCTAAAAACCTGCAGTAATGATTTTTCAATTCTTACATGGTTTTTACAAAGTCCTGACATTCCACTTATGTTTTCTGTCTTTTTTTTTGTTATGCTTGAAAAATGAGAAAATAAATTGAAACATGTCCAAAAAAGTGTTGTCTCTTGTCCATGTAGGAAAACATGCTTATATTAACAAAAATATTATTAGAAAAAATGTCAGTTCAAAAATTTAGATGACAAACTAACAGAATAACAGAAATATGGAGATGGTTCAAAGTCAAAAACATTAAAAAAAACGACTAAAAACAACAGAACTGAAAAATAGCGTCACACTCTCAGCCTCCAGGCCTCTAGGGGGGATCATACATGTGACTTAAAATGGTGCAAAACAAATTAGTGATGGGCACAGCAGTTCTTTTAGATGTAATGAATCACTGGAATCAGTTCACTAAAAAGATTTGTTCAAAAAATTTGTTCACAAAATCACAGAATCATGTAGCAGGAGAAGCCTGCGGCTCCGACCTCCCGAACTGAAACACAGCTGTTTGGGGACACATGTTTCAGGATTCAGTTCAGATCAGGGCTTCTGGGATCGGGGGGTGAGAGTGTTTGTCTGTGCTGCTTAAACAGGTTTGTAAAAATGAACTTGTTAATAAGTCATGATGTTTAAAGTGTACTGTCCTATGGTATGCTATTTATCAGGTCTGCTCGGTAAAATTGGGCTTAGTGAGTGATTCGTTCACTGAAATTTTAGAAGAACGCACCCCTGAAACCGCTGCAATGATAGGATGCTGTGGGTTTAATGCACTATTTTTTACATGCTGTGTCCTACTGTATGCAAGTTGTTGTGGTGGCAATTTAGCAGTAAAAAAAAAAAAGTTAACTTTGTCTGACAAAAATGATTCCAGAGAGTGTAGTTCAATGCGTAATTCGTTCACCAAGTGATTCAGTGAGAAACGAACGAATCACTCGAGGAAGTGATTTGGTTCAGTACGTTCACTTAAAAGATTCGGTTCTTTTGAACGAATCGTTCGCGAACGACACAGCAGTAAAACAAATGCTTAGAGAAAATATACTTTCCTCCATTTATTCTTTCAGACCCTAAATCTCTGACTTCCATGTGGTTTGAAGTCTCCTGTTGGACCTTTGCTAAATTAATTGCTGGCAACAGTGGAGGAGGCTTCCAGAATGCTGAATGTTCAGAGTTTGCTGAACAGTAAATTGTGAAAAGCTGTTAAGAAGCTTAAAGACAAAAGACAGTTATAATAAAACCCCCATTTTGATGAAAACTCATGAATCGTGAGTCCAACTGTAAAAAAGTTATTTATAACAGTGCATGAAGAAATGACTAGATTCAGAAATGTATTCATTTGGAATTTTTAATGTTGCTTCAGCTTGAGTCAGAATGCATAAAAAGCAGAAATACATATATGATGTTATATATTTATAGTCACACTGTAAAAAGTTGTCACCTATAGCACAAAACCTTCTTCAAACGAGCTTTTACATTGTCACACTGTAAAAAGAACATGGACATTTCACATATGGTGCAAACAAAGAACGTTGTGTGTGATAAGAGTCTGTGATTTAAAGAGCAACGTTATTTACAGTAAACATGGTTGTTCTTTTCTTTAAGAAACAGTCATCCACTCAAATCCAAACTTGAGATTTGATCCATTTAGATCAATCAATTCAATTTAATTTAATTTAATTCAACCTTGGTTTTAAAGAGATACTAAAAATTTCTTGAATGACAGAACCTGCTCTGTGATAAATCAGATGTTATAAATTTTATTCATGACATTGATGTTTTAAGCAGAAATTGGCTCTTTTTTTATCGCCTCAGCCCTTTCTTAATCCTGCTGTCACAGTTTTAATACCAAACATTTTTGCTGTAGTTATCACCATTACATGAACTTGCTTTAACATATTTCCTCTACAATAAAACTTCTCACACAGAATCTGCGTGACTGGATGCTCAGCTGTTGCTGAATAAGCTGGTTCAGATTGTAGAAAAGGGATCAGAGGGTTTCTAGTTTCAGGCAGCTCTTAGTCTATTCAGCAATACTGAGCCAATACAGCACAAAAAAACCAACTATTTTTCTTTTATTATCTGTGTTCCTCCCCTAAATTCATCATAAAAACATCCAGACGAAACCTCAGTACTGACCCTCATCTGAAAATAAAGTAAAAATTCCAATTTATCTCAAACTTCAACTAAAATCTTAAAGTCCTGACACAAATCTCAGAAATCTGACTTTTAACTTTTAATTCCAGCCATGACCTGATTTCAGAATTAATCTCAGAATTCTTTCTTGAGTTCATATTTCCATTTTATTTCCAGTCGTCTGATTTTAATCTCATAATTCCAAACTCTAAATTTGGAAAACTGACTTTTATGTCAGAATTCAGACTTCTAACTCATAATTCCTCCTTTAATCACAGAATCCAGCTGTAACTTCATAACTCCGATTTTGATCTCAGATCTTCTTGATCCAATGACTCTTAGTTTAATCTCATAATTCCAATTTTTTTTTTTGTCTCAGAATTCAGACTTTGATCCAATAAACCGAAATTTGATCTTAGGATTCAAAATTTGATTACCAGAGTTCTGATTTAAAATTCTAGTTTTCTCAAAGATTTCAGCTTTAGTCTAAAATTTCTAATTTTCTAATTTTATTCTCAGTATTCTGTTTTTTATTTCAGAATTCTGACTTAAATCCTAAATCTTGCCTTACTGACTTTCATCTCAGAATTCTCTCAATGATCTCAGAATATAAACTTTAATCTAAAAAAACGTTATTCAAGAATTCTGACTTCAATCTCAGAATCCCAAGAATAAAAATTGACAGCTCAGGTGTGACTCTAAACTCAGATTTTATCTCTTAATTCTGAGAAAATTTTAACCTCCAAGTTAAAAAAAATCCTTTTGTGTATGTTGATCTTCAATCACAAAATTAATAAACCATCTTAGATAAAACATGACTTTAGAGTGGATTATTGTTACACAGCGTTGACTGAGTATAAGTCAAATGTATTTTAAAATAGATAAAAGTTTAAAACCCTCTCAATCATTCAGTCAATTTACAAAGCTGTATACATAAAAAAAACAACACACATAACAATAAAAGTATGGTGACGTCAGAACATTGTATAACTTGATTACGACTCAAAGTTCATTAATGTTCAGTATTAACGGCTCTCATACTTTAATCCACACGCTCGCTCTGCTGCAGGATTTTAATCCATTCAGACACTTTGAAAGCATCAGCAGGGAGCAAACTAACATACAATCCGCCTACTCAACTCACTTCACCCTGAAATACAACTCTGAGGTTGTGCCTGAACTCAGAGTAACAAATTCTCTTTTTCACCTCTCTACTTCTGTTTGACAGCTTTACCACTTATTACACCAAACTGCAGGTGACAGAAAAACTAATATATTTACTACATAGCCATAAATTCTGCTCGCTTTTCAAATGTAACCCACGCACTAACACCTTGTAACTGAACCATTTATATTATTTTCACTACAAACTTATTCTGCTGATTATCCTAAAATAATTGTCCTAGACTTAAACTTGAAGTTGTAGTAGAACTGTGTAATACTTAGTAATCTTATTTTTCACCTCAGAGCATCAGCTAGTCCTGGTATTGGGGGATGGGCTCCATGTGCTCAGGTGTTGGCTCCACCTTCAGTCCTCTAACTCATTTTTTACTCACTCTGGAAATAAAAACTGTTTCAGGATCAGTTTCCACCTGCATCCATCTGGCGCCCTCTGCTGGTCAGTCCAGCTCTCCCTGTCATTAGAACCATTATCATGTAACTGGGTGAAGTTTCAGACCGGCAGGTGGAGGCCTCTGTGCTGGGCTGGGCTCAGCGTCAGCAGCTTCCTTAGGTGAGCTAAGACCAGGTGCTTCATGCTGCCAGGATTCTTAGAGCGGGCCAGGGCGACGGATTGTGGGAGATCAGACCTGTGAGGTACCAAAAGAGAGGAGGGGATTTAACAGAAGGGAGGGGACCTGTTGGATTTGTCCCATGGCAGCATCAGAAAAACCTAAAATAAAGTAAATAAAGTACCATAAAATCTAAGATACAAGTGGTAGCAGGATATAAGACTGGGGACCCTATCATACACCTGTGACCTGTCGTTAAGTATTTTTGGCCATTGTTATTTTCCACCCAACGCACTTGTCAGTGTTCTGGTTCAGGCCCAGTCTATTTTGCGCCACATGTCTCCTACAGAACCATCTTCAGGGTAGTGATGGGGAGATCAGTTCTTTTGACTGTACTGAATCTTTAGAATCTGTTCATTAAAACGATTTGTTCAAAAGATTTGTTCACTAAATCAGTCAGTGCTTCGGAGCCCCGTCCTGCCACTGCAGTACACTAGTGAGTGACACAGCGGCGAGTTCGTTCATTGACTGAGCCCCTCTCCTCCCCTGCTGCTGAAGTCACAGCATTGTTGACTGGGTGACACATGTCGTTCATTCGCCAAGTCCTGAAGGAAGAATCACTCCCCTGCCCTGAAAAACTCACCTCTCTGTGTGTTGCTGTCGGCGGAAACAACACAGCAGCAAGCAGCACGCCGCTAAACGAGCGCGAGTCGTCGTTCCTTTATATGTCGGAAAAGTGGAGAGATTAAAAATAAATAAACATGTCAGCTGTAGCGGGGATTCAGATACTTTTAAAGATGTCAAATATTGTATTTCTTTAAATCGGCTGAAATTGAATCCTTCTTACAGGAAAGTTTATACAAGGGTATTAATGTAAAGGCACTATAATGACCTGTTTTATCTTAGCCTCAGTCAACCAACCGCTGCTCAGCAGGTCGTGAACGACGCTACACCCCTCCCTCCTCTGCCTGCATCAAGTTGTTCAGAAGTCATTCGTTTCGTTCACCATGTCATTCACTGACTGACTGAATCATTCCATTCACTGACTGATACAGGTTGTTCGTTTCGTTCACTGACTTATACATATCGTTCATTCGCTATGAGTGCATCACGAGACTCCGCCCCCCTGCCCGCTGGCTGGCTTTGTGTTGTTTGCCAAAGAGTCAAAGGCGGCAGTTGCACTCCCGACTGGCACGCCAGGCTCATGGCTGAGCTCAACTGAACTGAGAAAGGATTGAATCAGGTCTCGGAGTGATTCAGTTAACGTCGTTCACTCAGCAGTTCCGTTCTTTTGAACAAATCGTTCATGAATGACACAACACTATTTCAGGGTGAAAAACCAAACCAGTGAAATACCTCTCTCTCCATCTTTTATATGAACAGCTCACTTAAAGTAATGAAATCCTACTGGTTTAGTTTCATTTACATCCATTTAGTATTTTGAATTTATATTTTTAAACAGTTTTTGTTTCTCAGCCTCTCATACTTCTGCTCGTTCTGTGCCTCTTCTTTACTAACACACACTTCATGATTCAGCAGCTTCCACTATGAGAGATGCAGGGTTGTTACAGTGGAGGATTAAATTATAAAGTAAATTTTGACCTGGTTAATCTGCAGCTGTGTTTGTTATGGAGACTGTTGCCCTGCAACCTGGTGGCGACGATGGGGGGTCTATGGAAGCCTCCCGGGACCCTCAGGTTCCTGGACAGAACCGACAAAGATTCTCTGTAGACCAAACCACGACGGGACGTCACCACGGGACAGTGATGACACGTCGCCAACTGAGGAGAAGACAAATAAAGGATTAAATTATGTCAGCTAACACCAGTGACCAAATATGAGAGGAGGAAAAAGAGTATTCATCCGCTGCAGAAAATAGTTCTCTGATAAATACAGTAATTCTTTCTGTTTCATCTTTTCTAAACAAGCTGCAGTGAGGAGCTAAGGAACATGGTGCTGTGTATTTTCAGATGTTCTTTCATAGTTTGACTGTGAAAAATCAGACTAAGACGCTGACAGACAGATGAGGCAGAGGACGTTCAGAGTTTGAGGGTGTTGGATCTAAATCGAGCTGTCAGTCAGTGGGGCGGCTCTCAGGGGCCCCTGCAGCGGATACAGACCTACTTCTGCTTTAATTAGACTCTTTTAACCTCCTGAAGCACAAAACACTGCACACAGAAACCCTCTGATATAACCAGAATCCACTGAAGGAATATCATTAAACTCTGTAACTTCAACATTATTCATCTGTTTTTAAATTAAATATTATAATAAGACCAACAGGTCTGCAAAAGAAACATAAACTCTTCATTTACATTCTAAGTGTATTTAAAGTTTCTAATTAAATATGTTAGTTTGGGTTTGAGTTACCAACATTTGAACACCCAATGTGATAAAAACGAGTTATTAAAAAAGCTAAAAATCATAATAACCAAATGGACAAAATAACATTTTACAAACATACAAAGGAACAAAACGGAATATTATTTTAGGTTTCGAGGAGCCTCAGTTGATATCAGACTCTCTGTTCATGTTTACAGCTGTCATCATTTGTTGGTAATCGTTCAAGATTACAATAATATTTAACATACAAAAATATGACATTTCTTTCTCATTTATGGTACAGTAAAGATATGAAAAACACACACAAATAACATCCAAATACAGCAAGCTTACACCTGACCACACATTTGAGTCGTGTTTATGAAAGGACACTTTTCAAGAGAGATATACATATACATATGAAATTTTCGTATTTTTGGACATTTTCTGACAATAAATCCAAGTTATTTTTTTTGCATTAGTTACAAATTAAGAACAAAAACTCATGAACCACGGGATTAAAAAGTAAATCAGATTTAAAGACATATAAAAAGTGTATAAATGAAAACATAGACTCACTGAGACGAAGGTTGCCATGACGCTGCTCTGCTCTGTTGTAAATGACTGATAAGAGAGAGAGGAAGTGTATTAAGCCCTCTGTATGAGTGACGCCACCAGTGGGCGGGGCTAAACCCTCACACAGTGATGTCATTGTTTAGTGTAAACTCTTATCTGGAGCCAGATTAGAGATTGGTGGAATCACACATGCATATACTGTATGTAGTATGTAAAGGCAGTTATACACACAGGCACGTGATCAGTGTGATAACACCAAGAACGGCAGGATTTTCATGTCATTTTATCGTCATTTCTTTTAAATCAGACACTTTTGAAACCCTAAAACTCTGATCTTTGACTCAGTAATACATTAGAGTAAAAAGTCCCCATAAATAAAAAAAAAATGTAATCACTCACCTCTTCTTGACTTAAGTAAAAAAATGAAGTTACAAGAGAATTAAGTCAATATAAGATGATAATATAGAAATAATGAAGTTGTATTTTATGGGAAGATATCAAAATGTCATCAGAATGAAGTAGTCAAGAATGAAAATCATTTTGTTTTGAACATAAAGTTGTTAGAAGTTAGTTATAACATTACAAAACAAACTTATTGCGAAGTTTATTGGTTATTGTGAAGTCACAGTTATCAGAATAAAGTCATGATAATGTTGACCTTTCTTTAAAAAGGATGACAGAATAACAGCCAGCTTTCTTTTTAACAGACTGAATGTTTATTATGTAAATCCATTTACAACAGCGGTAACATACATGTTACTGTTGACAAAAATAACAACCTTTCCTCTTATAACATGCAGACTTTATTCTCATGACATAACATCATTATCTGGTAATCTTAATTTCATTTATTTCTCATTGTGGCCCTAATACTCTGTTTTATAATGCCAGACCTCTAAAATTATAAATACTGCACGCACACACACACACAGAATATCTATATATACCTTAACTCCGTAACTAATTTCTCACACTCATATGAATTTATCCTCTCAATGGGGACATGTATTTTGTCCCCGTATGCTAAAGGGGACCTTATCATGTGTGCAAAAAACCGATGTCGTACCTACATTTAAAATGAGAAATGTTACAAATACACTAACACACAAACACACACACACACACTGCCCTATTTTCTAGGAAAGTGTCGCTCTCACAGTTAGATAACATCTCTATCAGTTACACAACTACAACAACTAGAATACACAAAGGGTTTGGTTTAAAGGGAGGATTACGTGTTTGTGTGTTTGTGTGTGTGTGTCAGGGTGAGGGCGATTCAGTTCAGCAGGAAACCCAATAATCCCTAACAGACAGTGAGGAGGTTAGTGTTCACACATGGTTAAGGCAAGGGAACATCACCCTCTGGTGGACTGTCTGAGAACAGCTGAAACTTGAAACGTTTGTATCTTTTGGTTCTTCTCAAGGATTCTGCAAGTTTTAGGCGACATCTAAACCCTCTTCTCTGTTTAAACTTTTGTGTTGGTTCTTCTTGACCTCAGTTCTGCTTTTGACGCTGTAGATCACCAAGTCCTCAACAACAGAGACTGGGACATCAGGGAAAGCTCTGGTCTGGTTCTCTTCATACCTTGCTGACTGTAGTTTTGTGTTCTCAATCAGCAAGTTTTAGTCTCACTTGTCCCCTTTATAATGCAGCATACCACAGGGCTTAAACCTTTCGCCCTGTATCTGCTCCCTCTTGGACAGACAATACTGAGTTTTTATATCACATATTATTTTTATGCAAATGATCTATAGCTTAATTTTTCATTTACAGTGAGTGGGCCTTCAGGTTATCTCGGCTCGACTCAAATTTATTTATCAAGCACTTTTTATACATCATAGAATGCAGGCTGAAGTGCTTCACAGTAGAAGAGAGTAAAATCAGTAAAATTAATAAAAGTCATTAAAACCTAATAGAATATGTAAGAGTTGAATAAAATTAAATAACAAAATATTGATAACTGTCATAATTTCTATCATAAAATCCCAAAATATGGAATCGCTCTGAATCAAAAGCCAGTTTAAAATGGTGGACCAAAATGCTGCCTCTTCTTTCTGGAACTCTTCCTTGACTCATCGGGAAAAAAAGTTATTCCAATGAAATAGCTAAACTTATGAACACAGAATCTTTTTTGTTTGTCTCTTATTCTATACGATGGATTTTGACCTTTGTTGCTTTATCCTTCGTTAGATGCCTGACATTCAACCTATTTGTTTATTTTTGAGATTATTCCTTTATTCTCTATGACTGAGTATTAGGGCCACATTTAGAAAAAAAAATTAAGACTTTGTAATTACTTATGAGAATAAAGTTGTAATAAAGTAATAACTTATGACAATAAAGTCATAATAAAATCATTTCTTACAAGAATAAAGTCGTAGCTAATAGCTAATATTCTAACATGTTGTCAGTTGTTTAAATGAGCGCTGTGGAGAATTTAGATGAATTGAACTTCAGTAGCTAGGTTTCACAAACAAGGAGATACTAAATCCTTTGGCGTTTCAGCATCACATATCAGGACATATGCAAGAAATGCATCTTTTCCTCTGAAAGAACCAGGCGGACTTGTAGGGAATCACTGTTTTTGAGGAGGGGGGAAATGTCTGTAAATGTCTGTGCAGAGGTCAAATCCCTCAATGCAGCCGTTTATAACAATAGTTTCATATGGCTTTAGTTTATTGTATAAATCTGTTTGCCATAAGGTGTTGGTGCCTCTGCAGGTGTAGGTTACTGCCGGTGTTGTGCCGACATTAGAGACAGACGTGGTGCTCGACTCTCTCTGAATTGTAAATGTTGATCATCAATTGGATTGTTTCTTGAGAAACTACAAAGGTTCTCTGAATGGCCCAATGATGCAACCACAGATAACTCTGCAGCTGACCAGTTCAGACATTTCCTCCTCCACAAAAGAAGCTTTAAGACAAAATTTACTTTATGACTCAATCCTCCTAAGAAATGATTTTACTACGACTTTATTCTCGTAAAAAATGATTTTATTACGACTTTATTCTCATAGATAATGATTTTATTACGACTTTATTCTAAGAAATGATTTTTTACGACTTTATACACGTTAGTAATGACTTAAATCTCGAAGTCTTGATTATTTTTGTTTTCTTAATGTGGCCCCAATACTCTCTCGTAATACTCGTAATTCTCCCCGTAGTTATTCCATTTTATTCAGTGTAATTTCTCTTTATATTTTTAAACGTTAAAAAGAGAAAATAATCACACCCAACAGTAGAGGGCAGCAGTGTTCACTCCGCCTTAAAACCAAAGAAGAAGAAGCTCTCTACCGGAAGTGAAGTTGTTGTTGAGGGGGACTGTAGTCGAAGCCGCACGGTCAGACTCTCAGAGAAGCCAAAGGAGAATAAATGTTGGAGGAACAGATGGCTGCCGACATCAGTTTGAGGGTAAGTTCATCATCTGTCCTGGAAACCACATTTAGTCTCGTTCATGCACCGAACTGTGATCGGATTAGTACAGCAGAACTTCGCGCCACACATTCGACCACAGAGGAACCATCACCGCGCATGCTCAGTCCGCTGTCTGTGCTAGTGTTAGCCGCCGGTACCTGTGTTCGTTCATAGTAGAGGAGAATAATTTAACTTTACCGTCAAATATCATCCTGGACTCTTAATAAATCGGTTTGACCCGGTTAACCGGAGTTTTAAACTTCTTTAAAAACACACGAGAGAGTGACCGAGTTCACAGTAGCGTCCGAAAAGAGTCACAGTGTGGGGAGGTCAGAGGATGACATTTTTCGGGTATTCCCGTGGTTCACGTGATTCCCGCGGGAATCCCACGGGATGGGAGTCATTTTTTAATTAATCCCGTGATCGGGACGGGACGGGGGAAAAAAGCAACGGGAGTGGGCAGGAGTGGGAACAACATTAATAGATGATCATTTTAAGCCGTATTAAACAACCAGACAAACAGACGCGTCCATTTTTGTTGTCATCTCTCAATGAGAGCCAACACTCTTGACCGCGCTAGCAACACAAAAAAGAACTACAACAGTGGTTTGACATCCTGTCAGCCGGGTGCGCGGCTGCGCATTTCTACCCTTCAAGCCAGGAGCGCGGATACGTCATTTTGTGACATTCTGTAGTTTTTTAATCATTTCTGGAATCGTGGCGAATCAAATCACCTTACCCGTCTGCCTCTGATAGGCGAATAAAGCGCTCGGATTCATGCCCAGATCTTGCTACGTGCTTCATGAGTAAGGCGATCAACGACGGAGGCAGAGAGCAGCTTCGGAGGAGAAGCAGCCAGTAGTGTGAACAACCTCTTTATCTGGAGTGCTTTGGTTCAAACTATCAGTGTTTTCTGTGAGTGTTGCATGACTTTGGGTGAGCACAGACATGAATACACTGTCAACTAGTGCTGGGCGATAGGACGATAGATATCGTGGGCAGGATAGAAAATGTCTATCGTGCCGTTTCTATTTTTCGTTTCGAGCGATAGGCTGTATTTTATCCATAGGGCTTGTGCCATCAGATGATTCATAGTAACAACAACAATAATTGCACATTCAGTAAGTGTATTTGGTGTCGAACGGGAAAGAAAACAATATTTTCTTACAAAGAAAAGGATGCGTTGACATGTAGGCTCGCATTTCTCTTTCGATTTTGCGACATGACGCCGCTTTACGTGCCCTCTTCGCGTCCAGCGTCTCCCGCCGTTGCGGGTTTCCTGGGTTACACACGTGAGGGGATCATTGTAAGCAGTGCATAATTTGTGCCGGAGCAAGCCGGAGCGCGCTCCGGGACCTCTTTTGATCGGATCCGGGACCTATTTCAGCCGCTTCGGCACCTGTTTCATCTGCTCCGGGACCTTCCCTGTAGAGGATGACATTTTTCGGGAATTCCCGTGGGTCACGTGATTCCCGCGGGACTTCCACGGGATGGGAGTCATTTTTTAATTAATCCCTTGATCGGGACGGGACGGGAAAAAAAGCAACGGGAGTGGGCAGGAGCGGTAACAACATTAAAAGATGATCATTTTCAGCTGTGTTAAACAACCAGATGAACAGGTGCGTCCATTTTTGTTGTCATCTCTCAGTGAGAGCCAACACTCTTGACCGCGCTAACAACACAAAAGAACTACAACAGTGGTTTGACTTCCTGTCAGCTGGGAGCGCGGCTGCGCATTTCTACCCTTCAAGCCAGGAGCGAGGAGACGTAATTTTGTGACATTCTGTAGTTTTTCAATCATTTCTGGAGTCGTGGCGAATCAAATCACCTTACCTGTCTGCCCCTGATAGGCGAATAAAGCGCTCGGATTCATGCTCGGGTCTTGCTACGTGCTTCAAGAGTAAAGTAAACAGCAACGGAGGCAGAGAGCAGCTATGGAGGAGAATCATCCAGCAGTGTGAACAACCTCTTCAAAAGAGCCCTAAAGACCTACCTTTTTAATAAAACCTTTGGTTAGCTTTCCTCTATGCTTTTACTACCTTGCCTCTTACATTGCAACTCTATATTCTTTATTTTTTTTATTCCTTGCTTTTTTTTTATGCCAATCTGTGACTGTCATTCTATTGCTTTTTTTTTATTGTTGCTGCTCTTTTTTTACTGTGCACTGTAGCACTTTGAGATTTTTTGTAAATGTAAAGTGCATTACAAATTAAATTTATTATTATTATTATTATGGAGTGCTTTGGCTCACACTATCAGCGTTTTCTGTGAGTGTTGCATAACTTTGGGTGAGCACAGACATGAACGCACAACAGCCACGTATTTATTTATTCATTTTTCTAGTTTTAAGTGCTGGTCTTGTACTGGCACTGTATTAGGGCAGCTGTATACACTTTAATTTTTCATAGAACTGAAAGCATACCATAGCTATATCGTGGTATATTGTTATCGTGATATAAAATGATCCATATCGTGATATACATTTTTTTCCATATCGCCCAGTACTACTGTCAACCACGTATTTATTTATTCATTTTTCTAATTTTAAGCGCTGGTCTTGTACTGGCACTATACCAGGGCAGCTGTTTACCCTTTCAACACTTTATTTTTTATATTTACATTTGTGTTGAATGGACAGAGAGCAAATAGTTTATTATTCTCCAGTGCAGGGTCTTTACTTTTATTTATACAGCCGCTTTAATTCATCTAAGTTTGTTTCTTCAATGTTTTCAAAAGTGTAATGAAGGTTCTGAATATAATGGATAGTTTTCTTGAAAGCCACACCCGTAAGCTCTCAAATACTTTTTGAATTCTGTTTCTATTTGCAACAGAGGCTGAGATATCAGCTTTTTTGTAAACCTCAACAGTTAAGAAAAACAGGATTTTTTCTCTGGGATTGGGACGGGACAGGAGTGAAAATCCGCTCCCGTGTCATGCTCTGGAGGTATGAAGGTAAAAATCTCTAAAAGTCAGAACAGAACCACAAAATTATCTATACACTCTGAACAAACCAGCACAATAATGACTAATTAAAGATGCTTTAATGTTCGAGTTAAACTCAGAGCCGCTCAGGTATAGTTAAAAATAACTTACTCGTTATGGTCAATATGAAAAAGGAACCCCATCTTTTTGACAAATGCTGGAATCACTTTAAAATATATTTATATTTATAATATTAATATATTTAAAATATATTTCTTAAAATATATATTTTTATTGTTATTCCTGTCGGCCATTTTGTTTGTTATTATTATTATTATTCCGCCAATTTTCGTCGGCTTTCAACTCCTTCCTACTTTGTGCTATTTTAACCAGTTAAAACTTTAAACTATTCCACTCCTTCAGGACACGAGGGCTTGTATTTGTTACCTAGGCCTGTCACGATAACAAATTTTGCTGGACGATAATTGTGCTACAAATTATTGCTGATAAACGATATTATTGACACCGTTTTTTAAATTATAGATAATGATAATATATGGCATAATAATGCGAGTACACCATATCAAAAGCAATAAACTTTAATTGCTCAAGATTAAGAACTTTGAATTTGGATGAACAAATATAATATACAAACAAGACAACCAAAAAACTGGTATGGAACAAAAAGTTCACTCCACACATAACTATTAAAACAATAAATAAAGTGTAGTCTTGAGTCTGTAAACATAATTGCACTAAATAATTAGCTTTGGGTGCTATTCCTCAACAGGTTAACAATCATCCGCGGGGATGATTGTGCTTGAGATGCGCATGCATGTTCGTCGTATTCCCCTTCTTTGTCACCAAAACTTTCGAACAAATGCGGCATATCGTCCGTGTTCGTGGGCTCACCTCTTTCATTTTATTTGAAACCGAAATGTTCCCACACTGGGGCTGTTGCGTTGGGCTTAGACACCAAAGTTGTCGTTTCATCATTCATTGCGTTTGCTCCGCACTGTGTCAGTAAGTCTCTGTGTGTGTGTGTGTGTGTGTGTGTCTGTGTGCGTGTGTGCGCCAGCGCGCGTGACAAAGAGACTGAATGACTGACAGGAGGGTTCACTCACTGTGTTCATTCCGCTATAGAGCCAACGCACCCAAGTGTCGAGAAAAATGCGCAGAGTGAGACTTCTTCTCTCATCCAGCGTGTTTGGTAGCGAGAGAGGATCCGCTCAGGTATAGTTAAAAATAACTTACTCGTTATGGTCAATATGAAAAAGGAACCCCATCTTTTTGACAAATGCTGGAATCACTTTAAAATATATTTATATTTATAATATTAATATATTTAAAATATATTTCTTAAAATATATATTTTTATTGTTATTCCTGTCGGCCATTTTGTTTGTTATTATTATTATTATTCCGCCAATTTTCGTCGGCTTTCAACTCCTTCCTACTTTGTGCTATTTTAACCAGTTAAAACTTTAAACTATTCCACTCCTTCAGGACACGAGGGCTTGTATTTGTTACCTAGGCCTGTCACGATAACAAATTTTGCTGGACGATAATTGTGCTACAAATTATTGCCGATAAACGATATTATTGACACCGTTTTTTAAATTATAGATAATGATAATATATGGCATAATAATGCGAGTACACCATATCAAACGCAATAAACTTTAATTGCTCAAGATTAAGAACTTTGAATTTGGATGAACAAATATAATATACAAACAAGACAACCAAAAAACTGGTATGGAACAAAAAGTTCACTCCACACATAACTATTAAAACAATAAATAAAGTGTAGTCTTGAGTCTGTAAACATAATTGCACTAAATAATTAGCTTTGGGTGCTATTCCTCAACAGGTTAACAATCATCCGCGGGGATGATTGTGCTTGAGATGCGCATGCATGTTCGTCGTATTCCCCTTCTTTGTCACCAAAACTTTCGAACAAATGCGGTATATCGTCCGTGTTCGTGGGCTCACCTCTTTCATTTTATTTGAAACCGAAATGTTCCCACACTGGGGCTGTTGCGTTGGGCTTAGACACCAAAGTTGTCGTTTCATCATTCATTGCGTTTGCTCCGCACTGTGTCAGTAAGTCTCTGTGTGTGTGTGTGTGTCTGTGTGCGTGTGTGCGCCAGCGCGCGTGACAAAGAGACTGAATGACTGACAGGAGGGTTCACTCACTGTGTTCATTCCGCTATAGAGCCAACGCACCCAAGTGTCGAGAAAAATGCGCAGAGTGAGACCTCTTCTCTCATCCAGCGTGTTTGGTAGCGAGAGAGGAGGAAAACAAACGCACGTTAATTATCGAGGCTGGCAAAATTACTGACCTCATTTTTATTTACAGAGCGATGAGGCGATTTATTGATTATCGCGACAGGCCTATTGTTACCTTATTACCCTTTATACTTTTTGTTTTTTTTCTTCACTTTTTGTGCCAAAATTTTAACATTGGAGTCAATGGGGAAATCTTCCAATTCTTCCTTTTATTCTTCAACCTTCTGAGCCTTATAATTTCAGCATACTTTCACCTACAGACCTCATTCTTGCTTTAAAATGTTCATTAACTTGTCAACTATTAACGCTGTGTTCCTTTTTTTGACATCTTTTACAGTTTTCCCACAATTTAGCTTTAAGCAACTCATGGTTTTCAGCAAATTTCAGGCTTTATAATGGGTGTGTATTGGAAGAGCTAGAGTGATGATGTCATAGCTAGAGTGGAGAGCTCCTCTTTTATCGACAAAACCTAGCTCGGATATATCGCTCCCACGCCCACAAATTTCACTCCACAGCCATAAAAATACATCAAAATGGAGGAAAATAAGTCCTGCTTCTCACAAAAGAGCTTTCAAATCATTAAATGGTACCCCTTGGCCAGCAGGTGACCAACTGTCCAAAAAGGCAGAGATTTCTCCCATTGACCCTTATGTAATTTTTCTCCCAGAAAATCCTAAACATCACTCAGGCTCAGACCTGTTTATCTCACTGTTGTGACCACATTTTCTGAGAGTACAAACATGAAAAACACATCATCGTGTTCATGAGGGGTGGAGGATTCGTACGATGTTCTCATTTTCTTTCTGGGATTTAAGGAAATCACGCTATGTGAAGAAGTTCAGAGGCCCTAAATCCACTGTAGTTAGGCAGCTTCTCAGTCAAACAGTAGGTCAGTTAATGCCTTTGATCTCACAGCTGTAAAGGATGCAATCATTAACAAGACACACACACGCACACACACTCTGACAATGTGTGTGTGTTAGTCTCTCTCCGTCTATGAGACCTACAGGTACACACAGTAGTTATGTGTCTGCTTCACCACCTATCTCCACCCACAAACTTTGAGCTACAGAAACCATTCTGGGCTTAAAAAATTCAGCTTATCGAGGACAGTTTGGGGTGTTTTAAGGGTTGTGATAATAAATTGTATTAATGTGTTCAGCAGAGTCTTGTGGTTCTCACAAGCTCCTTATCATGAATATATATACAGAGATTGACCATCAGGGCCGAGTTGGAGAGCTATTTCCTCAGCTTTAAGCCTCCTCTCTCCTGCTGCAGTGACACATCTTCCTTCGCCATGGCAACCAATTAGTGCACCTGGAGACACACAGCTGACTGGAAAGCTGCTTCTAACGGCCATATTAGACACATAAAGCCAGGCTCAGTACACAGAGCACTAGGGGTTACATTTAAAACCCTTCACCAGAGCACTTGACAAACTTTGGCCCCTATCTCCTACCACAAACTTTGAGCTACAGAAACCATTCAGGGCTCCAAAAATGTATTCAGGATTTTTATTCATTTAAATTTTCCCCACTTTCAATGTAATCCCGTTATTAATACATTAGTCAATTCTTCAGACAAATTTAAACTCATTCAAACCTTTTTAATACTTCAAACTTGTCTAATACTTGAGGATTTTTAATTATTCAATTTTTTTTCATTTTAAAATCATTCTCATTATTTATGCATTATTTAACTCTTCAAACAGATTCTCAGATTTACTACTACAACTACTACTAATATCACTAATATTACTACTACTACAACTACCTATTATCATACTACTTCTAGTTAAGGCTGCACGATATTGGAAAAAACTAACATTGCGATTTTTTTCAACCCTGCGATATACACTCACCGGCCACTTTATTACACCATGCTAGTAACGGGTTGGACCCCCTTTTACCTTCAGAACTGCCTCAATTCTTCGTGGCATAGATTCAACAAGGTGCTGGAAGCATTCCTCAGAGAGCTTGGTCCATATTGACATGATGGCATCACACAGTTGCCGCAGATTTGTCGGCTGCACATCCATGATGCGAATCTCCCGTTCCACCACATCCCAAAGATGCTCTATTGGATTGAGATCTGGTGACCGTGGAGGCCATTTGAGTACAGTGAACTCATTGTCATGTTCAAGAAACCAGTCTGAGATGATTCCAGCTTTATGACATGGCGCATTATCCTGCTGAAAGTAGCCATCAGAAGTTGGGTACATTGTGGTCATAAAGGGATGGACATGGTCAGCAACAATACTCAGGTAGGCTGTGGCGTTGCAACAATGCTCAATTGGTACCAAGGGGCCCAAGGAGTGCCAAGAAAATATTCCCCACACCATGACACCACCACCACCAGCATGAACCGTTGATACAAGGCAGGATGGATCCATGCTTTCATGTTGTTGACGCCAAATTCTGACCCTACCATCCGAATGTCGCAGCAGAAATCGAGACTCATCAGACCAGGCAACGTTTTTCCAATCTTCTATTGTCCAATTTCGATGAGCTTGTGCAAATTGTAGCCTCAGTTTCCTGTTCTTAGCTGAAAGGAGTGGCACCCGGCGTGGTCTTCTGCTGCTGTAGCCCATCTGCCTCAAAGTTCGACGTACTGTGCGTTCAGAGATGCTCTTCTGCCTACCTTGGTTGTAACGGGTGGTTATTTGAGTCACTGTTGCCTTTCTATCAGCTCGAACCAGTCTGGCCATTCTCCTCTGACCTCTGGCATCAACAAGGCATTTCCGCCCACAGAACTGCCGCTCACTGGATATTTTTTCTTTTTCGGACCATTCTCTGTAAACCCTAGAGATGGTTGTGCGTGAAAATCCCAGTAGATCAGCAGTTTCTGAAATACTCAGACCAGCCCTTCTGGCACCAACAACCATGCCACGTTCAAAGTCACTCAAATCACCTTTCTTCCCCATACTGATGCTCGGTTTGAACTGCAGGAGATTGTCTTGACCATGTCTACATGCCTAAATGCACTAAGTTGCCGCCATGTGATTGGCTGATTAGAAATTAAGTGTTAACGAGCAGTTGGACAGGTGTACCTAATAAAGTGGCCGGTGAGTGTATATTGCGATATTAAAAATACAGGAATTTTCACCAGATGACCTGAATAGCATTTAATGTTATACTGCACTGCTGAAATCTTGAGGACAGTTAATCTGCTCTGATCTTACCTCTTTTTGTGAATGTTAGTAGAATGGCTTCTGTCTGTCTCAGAGATATTTTTAGCTTTTATTGTGCTGGGACGTTATTGTGGCGACAGATGAACACAGAACACGTGTTTTGGTCGCCATCATCCTTCTATTAACCGAAATAATTCCAGATAACTGACTTTCCTTTTCTTTTTGGCAACAAATCTTCATTTTCGGTGGTTTTCGCTTGTTCCTTGCTCATTTTGAGATCGTTGTTGTTGTTGTGCCGAGAAACGCATGTCCTCCAAGAATTGCATGCACCTCGCAAAACGCGCACCGCTTACAGTAGAGTGGTCCACGGAAATGTACAATTTAAAACCCATACAGTTCTTATTTGTTGGGCTTAACAGTCATGAGTAAAGTTCCGAAAGTAATTCTCAGCGGACACACGTCTCCCTCCATGTGCAGAACATGTGCAGGGGTGGGTTTCCTCCTCTCTGATTTTGATTGACAGCTGGCAGGGTAGTCTGATTGGCAACTGAGAAGTGAGTCTGATTGGCAACTGAGTTAAGGACGAAGGTGATTGGTGGATCGCTGCACAGCACATGCAGAGTCACATGGAGTGTATCTCAGTCAGTTACCCTTGAAATTAAATGAGTTCATTCACCTCCAATATCGCAGGCTCTGCGATGTGACTATCGCACACACGTACATCGCGATGACGATGTTCAAACGATATATCGTGCAGGCCTACTTCTAGTACGAAAACTTAAACCTTTGCCACCTCTCACAAGGGTCATTTCAAGGTTTCTTGAAAGGTCATTTTCTTCCTTATCCAATTTTTTTGTAATTTCAGACAGTTTTTCTCGCCTCTTTCAGCATGAATGCAATTTTAATTTATGAAGCACATTCATACTGTTTGAACTTCAACAGTTTTCACTTTCATCCAACTTCCACTTCTTCTTCACCCCTTTAAACAATTTTACATTTAAACCTTGTGTTTTTTATTAGCAGTTTTCTATTGCTTTTTCAGCTGTCAGCAATCAGCCTTTCCACGCATTTTCTGCAAGGAAATGCAATTTTTCTAGTTCTCTTCGACTTCTCACAGATAATTAGATGAGTACTGTCACTGGTGTGGTGGCGGTTGTTGGTTGTAGCACATTTGCAGGAGTAGCTGTGCTTTTCCATTGTCAATTTCTTGACTTTTGCTCTATGTATTTTACTGTACCTAAAATTACTTAAAATTTAATTGTCTAATTTATTTATTTATTAATTATTTGAACATTTATTATTGTTACTGTTATTATTATTATTAGTATTATTATATTTTATCCTTTTATTTATTTACATTTTTATTTTCTCTTTCTTTTTTATATTATTATTATTTAATCCTTATTTACATTTATATTATCTTTTATGTTATTATTATTATTATTATTATTATATTTTATCCTTTTATTTTTTTACATTTATATTTTCTTTTATATATTATTATTACCATTACTATGACTATTATTTTTAGGGATATGGGTAAGAGTTGGCCCATGGTGTTTGTTCAGGGAGGGGAACAGGTTTGGGTGAAATATGTAGCTCTATTGTTGTAATTGAAGTTGAATACTGTTTATGACAAAATGTTTGATCATAAATTGTAAAAAAAAAAAAAAAAAAAAAGATTTCTCAAACTGCAAAGGCAAAAAAAAAACTTGTGTGTTTAGAAAGACAATATAGAGGAACAGTTAAATTGAGGATAGATGTAGAGATGTGTGTCTGTTAGAGGAGAAGAATAAATGAGTTTCTATTGTGAGCACAGGTATTAGACATTAATTAATGTGTGTTGAGTTTCTGTGCCTTTGTAAGTCACTGTGTTGATTGTCTGTGTCCTGCAGCAGATGGAGCATCATCGCCCTGCAGAAGAAGACGTTTGTCTCCTGGAGTCCAAAACTCTGAGGCTGGACAGGAAGTCCAACAAAACAAGTTCTCATGAGAAAGGACAGGAAGAGGAGGGGACACCTGTCTCAGGTGACACAGAAACACCTGAACACACTGTGTGTCGTGTTTCAAATAAAATTTTCTATTTTCAGTCAGCAGACTTATTTATAAAGAATTATGAGAGGATAACCTTTATACAAATACAAAGTTGGAAGAAAGTGGAGCCAGATGTTTGACACCTGGAAGGCTGTCTGTGTCTGCTCAGGTGATGGGATGGTGGTCACCATGGAGACCAGTGAGTCCAGTGATGACGAGCTGGGACAGTTGGACATCGACCTGGACAGGAAGTCCAAACAGCACAACCTGACGTCCAGAAACGTGCGCGCCATCCTTCATGTGAGCTGCACACACATCAAACACATAATAAGCACATGTTACAGAGAAACACAGATAAACAAAGATGTTGGTTCACAACACCTTGATGGACCAAAGGGCAAATGGTGGTGGACGGCTCCTCTCTCGTCGCTGCAGAAAAGAAAGATTTAGAAGATCTTTTGTACCAACAGCCATCAGGCTTTACAACTCTTATGTAAATAATAGATAACTTTTATAGTCATTACGTGAGACAACAGACAATTGAATTTCCCTTCGGGGATCAATAAAGTTCTTCTTATTCTTATTCTTATAACACGCGTTATATCCACCTACTGTCAGTCTGATATCATAGATCAATTAAAAACTAAACTGTTTAGGATCAGGTGGTTTTTGTTTCCACTTAGTCTCTCTTCTTATTTTCTTCATGTAAAAAATGAAAGCCTGAGAGAGTTTGTCTGTGAGCTAAAATACTTATTCACTCCTTTACTGTCTGTGTCCGATCAGGTTAATCATAAATGAGCACCATTTCCACATTCCCTGAAACTTTAAATCAAATAGAGAGTCTCCAGTAACGGAGAAAGTTTCGAACATTAATAATGAGATGTAGAGTTTGCTCAGATCAGATATTCACTGACTTTAAACACATACCGTTAATAAATGATTAGATAATGACACAACTACCATCCACTGTTTTAAGAAAACAGAAAAAATAACCTTTTATGTAACTCAAATATTTTCTCCAGAAATGGGCCAATTTTGAGAGATTTTGAAAAATTATTTGATAATTTAAAGAGGGCCCAGTTCGGGGTCCCCCCTACCCTGGACCCGGGACAACCGACCTGTTTGTTTGCATGCCTGTGAGTATCATGTTTTTACAAGCACAGGAGCAGGTTTGGACTCCCTGTTAGTAATGTGTGTGTGTCTGTTGTGTGTTTCAGGAGGTGATCACTCATGAACGTGTTGTTGCCATGATGAAAGAAGCCATCAGAGACACTCAGAACCTGCCCATGTTTGTGAGTCTCTTAGTCTTTGTCGACCTATTCTCATGTTTTCTCACATTTTCCTATTTTTCTCAAAAGGATCAAAAAAGTGTGTCTTTAAATCTCTCAAACTGTTCACCTGTCTGTCTGTCTGTCTGTTGAGTTGTCTGTCTACGTGCTTCTCTCAGTCTTCTCTGTGCTTTTTTATTCAGGAACCAAAGATGACCCGGTCCAGACTCAAACAGGTGATCCAGCAGGAACAGGTGAACTCAAAGTCCCAGAATCCTCTCTGATTCTTCTCATGAAAAAACAAAACACATCTTTCAAAAACACACTGCTCCTCAACTTTCTACCTCTCTGTTCATCTCTTTGTTTTTTTCTAGACACTGCCCTGGAGTCAGTCTGCAGGTGACTCAGAAACAGCCAAGGTAAAAGACACATCATGTCAAAATCTACCTGTCTGTACCTGTCTGTTTGTCTGTCCATCCCTTGTCTGTCTTCTGACCATCTGTCTGTCTCTCTGCAGCCTCCCCAGTTTGTGGACATTGACCTGGAGGACGATGAAGACTCCTCAGATACAGAGTACTGCCCTGATGAGGATGAAGAGGAGGACACCACAGAGGAGGTGGGTGATCTTTGACAGGTGACAGGTGAGCGGTGTCGCTGTCTGAAGGTTAATGAACTTCTTGTCCCCTCATCGTGAGCAGATGTTCCTCAGTGATGGAGACAGTCTGACCTCCCCCCCTCGAACCCAGAGGAAACCTGAAATCCCAAATCAGGAACCCCTGAGGACTGATAGAACCTCAGAAGTAAGCAAACCTCTGACCTCTGTTAACATCATGACCTGGACGCAGGATTTTTTTGTAGGATATTAGGGGAAGGTTGTGCCTCCTTCGCCTCTGATTGGCTAGAAGTGCTGGGCTCCGATTGGTTATTCCTTATGTCTGTGAAACATCATCGTCTGTTGGGTTGTCGGGTAAGGTTAGGAGATTCAGAATTGCGATAATGTTCTGTAATGTTCTGTTGTATGTACAGAGCCGACAGCCCGTGCTCAGCTTGAGCGTGTGATGACATTTCACAGCCAATCAGAGGCGAAGGAAGCGGGACCATCCCCTACCATCCTACGAAAAAAATTATCACGACCTGGACAGGTACCCTGACCTCTGACCTCTTGTTAACCTGTTGTTTAGAGATTACCCAGACCCCCAGGAGACCTCGCCCCTCAGCTCTCAGCTGCTCCTGAGTCCTCGTTTCTGGCAAGACTGAACGCCGTCGATGAGGAGTTGAACTCCGCCTACAGCTGTAACCAGGTAACCACTTCCTGCCACATTCACCTGTGACTAGACCGTCTGGAGTAGACTTGGTGAACTTAGAACACAGTTAACTGTTTTTGAAGTGATGCGGCATCTATGATTTCCAATTCTTCATTGTCCTTTCAAATGCGGTGACTCCCACTCCAAAATCCTGTCTGTTTTTACAGTTTTTTCAATTGCTAACAGGCGCTTACCCAAACTTCAGATCCTTTTTCTAAACTCTTAACACAGACTCACACTAAGGCTGCACGATATTGGAAAAAAATAATATTGCGATTTTTTCAACCCTGCGATATATATTGCGATATTAAAAATACAGTATTTTCACCAGATGACCTGAATAGCACTTAATGTTATGCTGCACTGCTGAAATCTTGAGGACAGTTAATCTGCTCTGATCTTACCTCTTTTTGTGAATGTTAGTAGAACGGCTTCTGTCTGTCTCAGAGATATTTTTAGCTTTTATTGTGCTGGGACGTTATTGTGGAAACAGATGAACACAGAAGACGTGTTTTGGTCGACATCATCCTTCTTTAACCGAAATAATTCCAGATAACTGACTTTCCTTTTCTTTTTGGCAACAAATCTTCATTTTCGGTGGTTTTCGCTTGTTCGTTGTTCATTTTGCGATCGTTGTTGTTGTTAGCGGTGCTGTACCGAGAAACGCATGTCCTCCGAGAATTGCATGCACCTCGCAAAACGCGCACTGCTTATAGTAGAGTGGTCCACGGAAATGTACAATTTAAAACCCATACAGTTCTTATTTGTTGGGCTTAATAGTCATGAGTAAAGTTCCGAAAGTAATTCTCAGCGGACACACGTCTCCCTCCATGTGCAGAACATGTGCAGGGGTGGGTTTTCTCCTCCCTGATTTTGATTGACAGCTGGCAGGGTAGTCTGATTGGCAGCTGAGAAGTGAGTCTGATTGGCAACTGAGTTAAGGACGAAGGCGATTGGTGGATCGCTGCACAGCACATGCAGAGTCACATGGAGTGTATCTCAGTCGTTACCCTTGAAATTAAATGAGTTCATTCACCTCCAATATCGCAGGCTCTGCGATGTGACTATCGCACACACGTACATCGCGATGACGATAGTCAAACGATATATCGTTCAGGCCTAACTCACACCTACAAAACAAAATTTTCTCAAATGGAAGAACACATTTTTTTAAATATTTACTAACTCTAATTTCAAAATAGAACACATCTTTGTCTGCACACACTTACTTTACCAAAACACTGGAAATCTGACTCCAAATGAAATTATTCTGTCAAAGAAAAACTCTTGTTTTCACTTCACAAGGTACATGCAGTCAATCAAAGTACACCAGGGTTCAAAATACTGATTATTACTGACATTACAAAAACTACATAGACTTTCATGTTTCAGTTTTACAGGTATTTACAGGTAAAACATGAAATCCACCGTTTTAACACTAAATTTCTTGGTTGGGAACTGTTTGTCCACATGTAATGTTCTCATTCAAAAGTATCAAAAACGAATTTTCGGTTTTCGGCCGAATAGATGTTATGGCCGAAAAAAAATCACCGAATAATGTGGATAAACATGGGTCTAGTATGAACTCTCAAAAACGGAAAACGCAGACGGCGCTGTTTTCCCTGTTTTAGTAGCATGTTGATGACGTAATCGGTACGCGACAAGAGGCAAGCCGGTGTTGTGCCGTAGAAAGCACCCCCGCCGTAGAATGCACCCCCTGCCTCCCATCCACTCGTTAGCTCCTTAAAGTGGAAGAAAATGATCTCATATTTTAAAAAACACGACTATTTGAGCGTTACAACTTTCGTTCTGATTTTATGTGTCTCAAAAATGCACATACGGAGGTGTGCTTGGGTATATAAACTGTACAGTAAACTGTCAAGCTGGCATACATTATATTTTCGGGACAGCAAATATTCTGAATCAGAGGGCTATTTTTTCGGCTTATCTGAATAGCCTGAGTGAAATTATTAAAGGCACACGCTTTTGAATTCATCCAATGGTAAGGAAAACTTCTTACCATTATTTTCGCCTTGTTAAGTACTTTCATCCGCGCTCCCGTCGGGGGTGCATTCTACGGCACAACACCTGCATGCTGATAGGACGCACACGATACGTGCAGCTGTCTTGGCTCGAAGCCGTTCAACCGGCATGTCTGCGGTTTGGAAATACTTCGACATATCAGAGAAAGATGGTCTGATGGCAATTTGTAAACTGTGCTCTGCTGAAGTGTCTCGAGGTGGTGTGACGGCAAAAACTTTCAGTACATCGGGGCTAATCAACCACTTGAGCGCTAAACGTAAGGACAAACATGACGAGTTTAAGAAACTCACTGCACAAAAGTTTGCACAATCATACAAAAGTTTGCACAATCACTTACATGTGCATGCATGTAAGTGCATGTTGAAGGCCTCAGGCCTGGATTTGTGTTTACTGTTGCACAATCATGTATATGCATGCACGTACCTGCATTTATTTTATTTATTTTGCATATGTGCATTTTATTTATTTATTTTATTTACTTTAGGCTATCCTACAGGGAAAATTGCACTTTTTTGTATTGTTATTGCAAAGATGTTATTTACTTAATTTTATTTTATTGAATGTTGTTGTTATAGCATTGTTATGTCATGTGCTGAAGCTGAATAAATGTTTCATGATTCAAACATAAAGTGATTAATATTTAAGTTTGCCAGGTTTTGCCATAATCAGGTAGCTTTAAAACAAATGTACGGCAGTGACAGCAATTATACAAAAATTGCTTGGTGATAAAAATTCAGAATTTATATACATATTTATTGATCATATTCGGCTATTCGGTATTCGGTTATTCGGCCAAGTGTTTCTTATATTCGGTATTCGGTTTCGGCCAAGATTTTCCCATTCGGTCCATCCCTAGTTTCCAGACAACCAGAGATAGTCCTGTGTTTCTGCTGAGCCGTACAGACAGTGGACTGACACTTTTACTTTACAGTTTTGGGATGATTCAGGTCGGTTTAAGCTGTAAACTATATTAAAGCAGTGTTTATTGGAAAATGAACACTTCAATGAAAGGAAACAAACGCGACATATGCGAGAGTGATGCGTTCAGGGCAGCCTTGGATAAAAGAGTGCCGTATTTCATGCACAGATGTTCAGAGAACCTCGTTTGGAGAGCATGTAGAACATGTAATACTGTTGAGTTCAAATGTTTTTTTAGATTTTTCTAAGTGTATCTTATTCAATTTGCTTTGTTATTTACTTTTTATGTTAATAAAATGTTGAACTAATCTCTAGTTTTTTTAGTTTTTAGTATAGATGCTTTAAAACTGGCACTTTAAAAAAAAATTGTGATATTTATCGAGATCGGACGATATGACAAAATAAATCGTGATCATTTTTTGTGCCAAATCGCCCAGGCCTACAGTGAACTAAATATCCTGCTCCTGCTCTTCTCCCTGAGCCTCTTACTCTTCCTCATCCAGACATTACAGTATTTGTCTTTTTCTGTTTCCATCACTCCTCAAAGTCCTCCTTTTAACCCCTGACACTGAGTCTAAATCAGACTGGAATCAGCTGTGGTTGGCACCAATATATACCCAACATAAATAAGCTGTGTGTTGATTATTGATTTATAATTATTAGCCGAGATATATTGTTTTTGAACTGATATCATTGCAGAAGCAGAGGTTTTTATTCTGTATCTAAGGTTTGGAATATTGTTTTTGCTATTGAAGGATGTTGTGTGTTAACATTTGTAAATAATACAAAAATAATCCATCATTTTGTTGAGAGGTCTAGTTTGTCTGTTAAGAAAATGTAAGCATTGTGGAAATGTGTTCACTGACTGGATATTGTGTGAAAATGACATGAAATGTGTGAACGGTATGACCACAAAAGACCGATGCTGTGATCTTTGTGTTTAGAGTTTTGAAAATGCGACAAACGCTTGTGCGACAAAAACTGTATTGCCCTGATGATCAGGACCATCCAGTCCTGGTTTCTGTCTTTGTCCCCCTTTAGTACAAGGTTCTTCTGAATTTTTACCATCCAGACTCTTTTTGAATTTCAGTTTTATGTTTTTATTTTTTTTCTTGCAGATCCTCATAAGAGAGAAAAATGATGGCGATGATGATGAGGATGATGAAAGCAGTTTGGCGTACCGCACGCGTTCAAAGCTTCCCTTGGTTGATATCCCTCTGGGTCAGTTGGAGGCAAAGCTTCTGCCCCCTGACATCACAGAGGACATGTATGAGCGAAGCCCCGCCCAGCAAGAGGAAGACCGTCATTGGACGAGTTGGCTGCAAAGTCTGATGGCGCCTGATAATGAAGGTCACAGGTCAAGTTGATCAGGGTGTTTTACTTTAAAAAGGTTCCAGTCCACTGTAGTGACTTCCTGTTGTTGTTGTTGTGTGTCAGAGGAGGCTGATGATGAAGATGACCCAGAATACAACTTCCTGGAGGATCTGGATGAACCGGACATGGAGGACTACAGGACTGACCGGGCTGTGCAGATCACCAGTAAGTCCATCTGCTGAGTGCTGGTCAATGCCTGGAACTTTTTCCAGGACTTCCAGGACCTTGTTTAAGGTTAAACACTCACCGTGAAAATGCTTGTCCTTCCTCTGACAGAGCGAGAGGTGAACGAGCTGCTGGACGAACTCTTTGAGACGGTGAGTCTCTGAAATTAAAGTCCGATCAATTCAGTCATGTGACTTTATTTACACACTGACGTCTGCGACCTCTGCAGCTGCAGGAAGAGGAGAAAGAAGAGGAGGAGGAGCAAGAGGAGGAGGAGGAGGAGGAGGAGGTGACTCAGCCACAGACTGGAACCAAATTTAATGTTCCCAAAGCTTTAAGGTAACACAAAAGAACACATACACACACACACGCGCACCCAATTCCAGGTGTGTGTTTGTCCTTCTGTTGGGACAGAGCAGCAGAGCGGTGCTGTCTCTGTTTGGGTCAGGAGGAACAGGAAGTCCTCCACTGTGTCTTCTTCACACAGAACCCATGAAGAAGAGTTCAGTAGAAGGAGACATTGGCTGTGTCCAATTGAATCATTCAATCCCTAACTCCCATATGGGGTTTCACTATACAGTGCATCCGGAAAGTATTCATACCACTTCACTTTTTCCACATTTTGTTATGTTACATAACAATATGTTGCTGTGCTCTGATTGGCTCAGTAGTTCGGATTTCGGTTTATCCATTTTGCTAATGTGTGCTAAAGTAAGGTGCCTAGATGTCTGTAATGATATCCGGGGATATTCGGTGCGGTGGCGGGTGCAGGGGCTGCAGGGGCTGTGTGATCACAGACAAAGTCTCGGTACTATTTAGTAGCAGCGCATGCCCCTTGTAATAACCCCCGTAAGAACTGTTGTTCAGGACTGCTTACTTGTGCTTCCTACCTATTCGGCTACTGTAATAACCGTTGTTCGAGCCCACACGCAACATTTTTGTTCTCATTCATGAAACGCTTAAATCGGGGACATTTTCAGGGCTTTTGCCGGGGACAGGTCATCCATTACGGGGACTGTCCCCGGAAATCAGGGACGTCTGGTCACCTTATGCTAAAGGCTAAAAATGGCAGGTATTAAACCATATATTTTAGATCCCGAGTCCGAAGAGGAGGTGGAAGTTGAAGAAGAAGCCGGAGATCTCCAGCGGTGTTTTCATTCATTCTGCCCAGCTTTAAGTTCATTTTCCCGGCAGTGAACCCAGGGAAACACCGGTCGTTTGGAAGAGACCCAGAGCGGATACAGCGGTAGCTGCGTCTCGCTCTGGCTGGAGAGTGATGTTGTCTGTGAATCAGTACGAGAACGAGAGAGTGGGCGCGGCTCAACGAGGACGTGCTCGTGAATAATAATGAGCAAGGTCAGCGCGACGTCAGAGGGACCTGCTTTTTCAATTGGCCTGGTTTACCCGTTCCTTTATTTTAAACCTTTACAGAATGCAAACGACATAATGGTTTGTTTTCACATTTACAACATAAGACGAACATAATATGGACCTTATCTGACACAAAAAACACACAAAATTACATTTTGATGGCAGGTCCCCTTTAAAAATAAGAATCCTCAAATGTTGCCTATACATAAGTATTCACACCCTTTACTCAATACTTGTTCGAAGCACCTTTGGCAGCGATTACAGCCTCCAGTCTTCTTGTGTATGATGCAACAAGCTTGGCACACCTGGATTTGGGGAGTTTTTCCCATTCTTCTGTGCACATCCTCTCAAGCTCAGTGAGGTTGGATGGGCAGCATTGGTGCATAGCTACTTTCAGGTCTTTCCAAAGATGTTCAATCGGGTTCAAGTCTGGGCTCTGGCTGGGCCACTCAAGGACATTCAGAGACTTGTCCTGAAGCCACTCCTTTGTCTTCTTGGCCGTGTGCTTAGGGTCATTGTCATGCTGGAAGATGAAGTCACTCCAGTTGAAGGTCTCGAGCGCTCTGGAGCAGGTTTTCATCAAGGATTTCGATGTACTTAGCTGCATTCATTTCTCCCTCTATCCTGACAAGTCTCCCAGTTCCTGCCGCTGAAAAACATCCCCACAGCATGATGCTGCCACCACCATGTTTCACTGTAGGGATGGTATTGGCGAGGTGGTGAGCGGGGCCTGGTTTCCTCCGGACATGACGCTTGGCATTCAGGCCAGAGAGTTTGATCTTCGTTTCATCAGACCAGAGAATTTTGTTTCTCCGGAACTACTTGCGTCTGTCAGCAACAGACCTAAGTAGTTCAACTGTTTCGATGAATAAGGCGATGACGCTTTCAGTTATCTTATTTAAGTAACTATCGCTTCTAGCTTGAGTCTGAGATATGGACCTCCTGACCTCCACTCTTAATTTGCATTCATAAATATTGTGGCCAAGTTCACTCTATCCCCCCTGCTCTCCACTGGCAAGTCTGGAACAGTTGCAAATAAACAAAATGGGTTTGGTACCTGTTTGATTGTCCATTCTGAGCTTCCATAGAAAAACAACATGGCAACCTCCAGCCAATAAAATATAAAAGACTTTCCTCATTCTTAAGTAATAAAACCATGATGATATTCTATGCAATATAAACTCATTTAAACATATTCCGACATGAAACATTCCAGTTCTTTAGAGAAATGCAGCTAAAACCGACAGAATGTACCTTTAGGGATCAAAGCTTTCCACCACCCTCATATATATAATGTTTGACTTGACCTATAGCTTTAAAAAGTTTAATTAAATCACCTTCACAAAAATCATAAAATGTCCTCTCACTTAATCTGATTAAAAAAAATCACCACATGGACATAATCACCTCAGACCAAATGTTTGACATGAAGATAATGACAATATATTTGGCTTTGGCTATAATCAGCAACGTGACAACCAACCCCAGTCTCCCCTATTGATGTGTCAGCTCCTCCCTTTGTCCTAATACAGGTATATAGATAAGGTGTGGCTGTTGTTGAAGGCGTTTCCTTCATCGTTATGACTCCTTCGGTCTGTAAATGCGTCCCTCAGAGGAGCAGCTTCTGAATTTGACACACATGTATTATCCCTGTAAGTTATTTCAGGCTCTGCCTACTTTCAAGTCAGATATGTGCGACTACAAAACATGATAATTATCATGATAAACATATTCGATCCTCTTATGACCCTTCAGGAGGCGGAGTCTGTGCCAAGAACCAGCTGATTAGTGGAAAGAAGCTGCACTCAAACCCATCCTGGTCAGGTTCAGACTTTGTTTTTTGTCCCTCTTTGGTCTTCATAGATTTGAGGCGCCATTGGCTAGCATGTTAACAGAGCGGCGGCGGGCAGCGAGACAACAGTACGAAGCTCTGCAGCAGAAGAGGGCGCTGCAGGACACGACCAATCGGCAACGCAACAACACACTCCTGAGCAACACACCTGCTCCACATACCAACACCTGCATCCCCCTACTGCTGCTGAGCCACACCTGTAGACCCCTCCACCTGGACCACACCCAGAAACTACAGCTGCAGCAGCAGGTGCAGCAGGTAAGGAAAGCCCTGCCCCCCCCCCCCCCCCCCCACACACACACACACACACACACACACACACACACACACACACACACCTGTTATCTGTCTGTTCCTCTGTGGTTTTAGCTCACCTGGGACTCTCAGACTGACAGGTAATCTCCTGTTTTTCAGCATGTGCAGCTGCTGACTCAGATCCACCTGCTGGCTCGCCGCATTGACGCTCTGAAACATGAGGCGTTCACCACCAAACGTTACCTGGTCAGTCACAGACAAAACAAACACACCTGAGCTCCACCTCCGTCACCTGCTTCATGATCACCTGCTCTCTCTCCACAGGAGGAGCTGCAGCAGTTCTCCATGAGGAGGACCCAGGAGGTTCTCCTGCCCAGCAGTTTCAGAGCCTGTAACCTGAAGGGGGCACTGGATCTGGTGGAGGAGGTTGAGCAGAGGGTGGAGCCACCTTCTCCTCCTGCTGCTCCTTCTCCTCCTGCTGCCTCCAGGCGCTGGCTGCCCAGCATGACGCCAGCAACCAACAGTAAGAACCTCAACCAGAACCTCCATGGTCATTCTGTTAGAGTGCTCCTGGTTCTGGTTCTAAATCTGGTTCTTAAGCTGTATTGGGACAGGAAAAAGTGCCTAGAAAGTGAATCTCGTTTCACTTCAGTGGGGCAACATGAACTGTGATTCATAAAATTAGGCCTGCACGATATATCATTTGAACATCGTCATCGCGATGTACGTGTGTGCGATAGTCACATCGCAGAGCCTGCGATGTTGGAGGTGAATGAACTCAGTGAATTTCAAGGGTAACCGACTGAGATACACTGCTTGTGACTCTGCATGTGCTGTGCAGCGATCCACCAATCACCTTCGTTCTTTACTCAGTTGCCAATCAGACTCAGTTCTCAGTTGCCAATCAGACTACCCTGCCAGCTGTCAATCAAAATCAGAGAGGAGGAAACCCACCCCTGCACATGTTCTGCACATGGAGTGAGATGCTGGCTGCAGGTGTTAAGCCGAGAAACGCGTGTCCGCTGAGAATTACTTTCGGAACTTTACTCATGACTGTTAAGCCCAACAAATAAGAACTGTATGGGTTTTAAATTGTATATTTCCGTGGACCACTCTACTATAAGCGCGTTTTGCGAGGTGCATGCAATTCTCGGAGGACATGCGTTTCTCGGCACATTACCGCTAACAACAACAACAACAACAACGATCTCAAACTGAGCAACGAACAAGAGAAAACCACCAAAAATGAAGATTTGTTGCCAAAAACAAAAGGAAAGTCAGTTATCTGGAATTATTTCGGTTAAAAGAAGGATGATGTCGACCAAAACGCGTGCTGACAGACAGCGGAAATTAAAGTTTATCACTTTTGGCATGGTGTACTGGCATTATTATGCCATATATTATCATTTTCTATAATTTAAAAAACGGTGTCAATAATATCGTTTATCGGCAATAATTTGTAGCACAATTATCGTCCAGCAAAATTTGTTATCGTGACAGGCCTAATCAGGAACATTGTCAAAGTCGATATCAACTCAATGTTTATAAGTTTCTGCAAGGTCCTTTGTCTCACCCTGTAGAGAAAGCCACTTTCTAATACTAGTTCTGTAAGTTTCCCAACGTGTCCTTGTAAAGTCGAGAACGTCTTCACTCTGGACATGTGATAGATGCATATAGCATCGTTTCGTTCCTTTTTTATGCACTTTTGAAGGCTGTATTCTTTTTTTCCTTTTCTTTTCTTCCTCTCCGCTTGTCTCGCTGCTAGATCCGCTCGTCGCCATGTTTGTGTATTTCTGATACTACGGCAACGAGACTCGGCTCCTATTGGTCCATGTGACAAAAAGTCGCTTCACCCCCTGCATATTCGATTGCGCGTGTGCAAATATCACTACGCCGCAGAAGGGAAATAGTTCGACACCGAAACACTGATTACTAAAAATCGACAGGATGGCATGAGTAGATATTTTTTTTTAGTACTTACTATCAATAGAGCTATTTTATGAATCACAGTTTGTGTTGCCCCACTGAAGTGGAACGAACCAACACGATCTCATTCAGCCAATACAGCCTATCTGGTTCTGTTCAGGTCTGGCCTTCCCTCTGCTGCCCCCTGACATGGCGTGGCTTTTAGCGACTAGACCCGTCTTCCTCTACCCAGAACTACTTCCTGTCTGTAACCTGGACAGCAGCCGACAGCAGAGGAGTGTGTACACACCAGGAGAGGACGGGTACGCGCGCACGCACACACACACACACATCAATTTAAAAGTCCACTCAATGCAGTGTATACAGTAAACTAAACCTACTAGAAATTTACTTGCAGTGTAGAAATACAGTGATTTATCTTGTTAGTTATGTGGGACTGCTATTATCTTGAACACAACTTTAAGTCTCAGTGTGTCATATTTCCCATCATGCCTCTGTGCAGGCTGCTGGTTCTGGGTCTGAAGCACTTTGAGGGAACCGTGGAGCCGGATCAGCTGATCAGCTCGTACCTGGTCCGTAAGACTCGATGGAACCTGAAGAAGCACATCAGAGAGCTGAGCGGACCCAGGGCACCGCCCAGCAGCGTCATTAAGGTGACATCACTGTGACATCACACAGACTCAGCTGAGAGGTGGAGCAGGTGAAGTTCATCTGGTCGTTTGTCATCTTCAGGTGTTCGTGACGCAGAGAGTCGTTCCCCCGTTGCCCCTCTCCTGCAGCAGAGTTCAGCCGTCTGACCAGTGCCCCCCAGTGGACAGAAACCCCTCCTGCATGCCGAACTGGCTGAAGGTCAGATCAGAGCAGATCCACATTCAGGTTTTCAGGTTCCTCTAAGGTTCTTTCATCGCTCTTTAACGCCCCCTGATGGTTCTCACCCTCCAGAACAGTCAGCTGATCATCCAGAAGACTCGCCTCCACTCCCACTCTTACCCCCCCTCCCTCCCTCCTGGCTGCACCCTCAGGCTCCACCCCCAATGGCTCATCAAGTCCCGCTCCTCAATCACCGCTCACAGACGTATCTTCAAACTTGCCCACAATGCATCTCTGCCACCCCTCGCCAAAGCCCCAGGAGACCTACAGGCCGCTCCCCCTGCAGGTGTGACTGGACCGCTGGCCCCGCTCCAAACCTGTGAGCCTATCCCATTGGCTGCTGTCCAAACAGTTCCCACCCAGGCAGTGTGCACCAACATTATAAGCTCGGGCGTTCCTATTGGTCAGGTGCAGCAGAGCGTTTTAACAGAACAGCTGTGTAGCCCCGCCCCTCTGCTCCTCCCCCTTTCTGCCTCCACCACCTCTGACATCACAGCTCCCATAATGCCCGTCTCTGCTGCCGCTCTGACGCCGGGATACTTCATCCTGCAGATGGTGTGGACGCCTCAGACACAAGCTCCACCTCCTGCTTCGCCTTCTGCCCCGCCCATTGTCAGTGTCCAACGTGCTCCTCAGAAGACGCGACGTAAACAGAGTGAGAAGAAGAGACAGGAGGAGGACAGGAGACGGGAGGGGGAGGAGACTCAGGTAGAGGAGGCAGGACACATGGAGGAGCAATGCTCAGTGTCATCTTTGAGCCCAGCTTTTTTATTTTCAGAGCGAAAACTGGAGGGGGAAAAGAAAGAGGAGGAGAAGGAGGACAACGACATAAGGAAGGAAAAAGAAGAGGAGGTTCCAGGTGTAGTCAGTTTAAGTGGAGGAGAAAAAAACACCGGAGAGAAAGAGGAGGATAAAGGTGGAGGAGGAAGTGCTGGAGGAGCAGGTGAGGAGGATACAGGTGAGGGAGGTGGAGGGGAAGGGGGACAGGAAAGAGAGGAGGAGGAAGGACAGAGGGAGGATGGAGGAGGAAGAGAGAGGGAAGAGGATGGAGAGAAGGATAAAGATGAAGATCAGGATCAGCAGGGGGAGGAAGAGGAGGAGGAGGACTTCGATGACCTCACCCAGGATGAGGATGAGGAGGAAGTGATGTCATCTGCGTCAGAGGAGTCGGTGCTGTCTGTTCCAGAGTTACAGGTAACTAAATGACAGGTAAACAAAGTTCAAGTACAGGTAAACAACAGTTTTTGACCTTTGACCTCCTCAGGAAACCATGAAGCAGCTGACATGGCTGGCGGCGGAGCGGCGGCTCTGTGCGGACGCAGACTCTGAGGAGGATCACTCCCCCACCTCCCCAGGATCTCAGGAGGAAGAGGAGGAGGAGGAAGAGGAGGTGCCCAAAGGGGCGGAGTCAGGAGACAGGAGGCGAACAAAGGAGGGAGGAGACGAAGACACGCCGTCGGGGGAGGGGACTCCCAGAGGGGGAGGAGGTCGTCCAGGGCGAGGGAGAGGTGGGTGTCGGTGCTGAGGTCACAGCAGGTGTCATTTCACCTGGCGTGTTTTAAGTGTTTCCTGTCTCGCTGCAGGGAGGAGCCGACCTCTGCGTGGTCTGAGGAGGAGTCGTCAGGAGCGTCACAGCGTCGACGCCACCAGACTGTTACTGCTGTACGACGAGAACATCCTGGACAACGACCCACACAGAGAGAGCAAGGACGTGGCGTTCGCTCAGAGCTACCTCAACCGGGTCAGAAACAGAACCTCAGTAACGATCACATTAGACTCTGGTCAGCAGCTGTTTGATGTAGTTTGGAGTTTGATCCAACAGAGGGAGCTCTCCTCGAACCCTGATCCTAGCACAGAACTAAAGTGACCGGGGTTTATTTTGGGCCTGGTTCTGGGGTTCTGGATATGAAGCTGGACTGACTTAAATGGGACGGTTTTGGTCTCAGAAGGTCACACCTGTCCTGCATGCAGGATTTTTTTTCATAGAATGGTAGGGGAAGGTCCCGCCCTCCTTTACCTCTGATTGGCTAAAAGTGCTGGGCTCCGATTGGTTATTCCTTATGGCTGTGAAACGTCATCGTCTGTCGGGTTAGGGTTATGATATTCAGAGCAGACAGTCGCGCTCGGCTTGAGCGTGTGATGACGTTCCACAGCAAATCAGAGGCGAAGGAGGCGGGACCATCCCCTACCATCCTTGGAAAAAAAAATTGCGTCTTACATTGGTAGCAGTTTGGGGGTTTCCATAGCAACCATCACAGACAGTTAACCACGACTGTGACTTTGTTCCAGGTGCGGGAGGCACTGCAAGACACACCTGGTCAGGTGGGCGAGTTTGTGTCTCTGCTGCGTGAGTTTGAGCAGGTGGGAGATGGAGAGGAAGTGACCATTTTGTTCAGGAAGCTGCGGTGCATTCTGGGAGATCGCACTGACCTGCTCAGAGACTTCGCCGCGTTCCTGCACCCTGAACAGGCGCTGCAGTGCGGACTGGTGAGTGGCACAGGTGTCAGACAGGTGTGTATTTATCATCAAAGTCTCCGTCACATCCTCATCCTCGCTCTCTGACCTCTGCAGTTTGAGGAGCAGCAGGCGTTTGACCAAAGCCGCCGTTTCCTGCGACAGTTAGAGATCAGCTTTGGAGATAATCCGTCTCATTACCAGAAGATCATCAAAGCTCTGCAGACCGGTCCGGACTTGAGTCCCACCAGCATCCAGGAGGTAAAACCACTGAAACCAGTTCTCCTGACATCACAAACTGGAGGATTGATCTGGTCATATGATTGTTTATTTGATCAAATATACACACAGTACAATTTTAGTCAAGAAATTACCTGTTTGTTTTTTTGGAAATTAAAAAAAGAGTAGGTTGAAGCTGTTTAGTTTATATGTAGGGGAGACCAGGCCTGTTGTTACATGGGTAAGTTGTCACATTGCAATTATCTTTGCCACCAGAGGGCGCAACTAAAAACTGGAATACTAGTTCTCCTCCTTTACATGGTCAGGGGTCGTGTCCTGTCCTAGTTGAGATGAATGCCAATTAACCATTTCACACAACCCAAAGTAAAAAAAAATTAACTTTATATATTTTAAAATAAGTTTCTTCCAGATAAAAATCCTAGCAGTGAAACATGTGGACCTGTTAGAGGAGAGATTAAGACATCCTGTCATACCTCAGTCATTGTTCTGTTTTAAACTTACTTTAAGCTGGAGCTAAAATTAGCAAACGTGGTAATTTGGGTCAACATGTCTCAGTCATTTTGGGATTAGTTATCACATGTTTAAAAGGGATTAAAATTAACAGAGAGTCTGCTTATCAGTAGTTGTCATATTGAAATTTGACTTTGTTTTTACAGAGAACAGAGTGGTTTAAAGGAGAGGAGAAAGAGAGCGGACATGGTCAGGAATTACAAAAGAAAAACGGAACATGTCAGTGCAGTACCTAACGTGATGCTGAGGACAGTCAGGCAGGTGACCCTCACTGATAAATCAATCTGGAGTACAATGAAGGAATTTAATGTCAGCTACCATACCTTAGCTCAGTACTGCAAAACATTCACCCCAGTAGAAATACAGTCAGACAGATCTCCAAACTCCAGAGCATGTTGATAATATTTTAAATGTACGGTTTTTTCAAAGACTTATTCTTTAGCTCAATGATAAACATTTTCTGTGTCTGACTTTAATGTTCACTTTCAGGTAAAAAAAAAATTACAACAACAACAATTTTGTTTTATTAGCTGTAAAATACACTGACATCTTACCCCATGTAGAGAGACAGCTTACCCGATGGTGGGGCAACATGTCACATGTTCACACTCTCTATTTGATTGATTGTAACTCTGCACTGATACAAGATATGAAAATGACATGAATATGAAATATATACCTGAGACTTTGTTCTTTCATCTGGTACACATTTTGTTTATATATGATGAATTGATTCCAAGTATATATATAAATAACTCTAATATAAATATATAAGAGTGTGAAAAGTGTGACAACAAGCCCCGGTCTCCCCTACCTACCCTCATTCCCTACTATTTGTTACCCTTTACATGTCTCCAGAATTTCTGATGTCGCCAAAAAACAACCAAAGCTCCAAAGTGTAACATGAATATATAACTAATCATTAATACTAAAACAAAGACCTTATACACTATAGGCCAAAAGTTTGGAAGCAAGATCAGATTTGTATTTGTAATAACCTGCAAAACATCCCCATACCATGGAACTACCACCTCCATACTGAATTATGGGTGTAACACATGGTGCTTTCAGATGCAACAGTTTGTCTGCGGATATAGACTCTGCGTTTTGAACCAAATAGTGCAAACTTGTTTCTAGTCATCATAAGTCCAATTTTTGTGAACTTTTGCCCACACATATCTCTTTTTCTTGTTCTGTGGATGAAGTAGTGCTTTTTTGCAGACACACAACCCTTCAGACCAGCCTTTCTCAAATGTCATTTCACGGTTGTCAGAGATATGGGTTTCGACCTTGTCATGTTGATTTCCTCCCTTATTTGTGGTGCTGTTTTTCGCCGATCTCTCTCACTGGTGACAATGCTATTGTTACCAAACTTGAGCTTGCAGACCCTCGAACCGTAGTAGGTGGACCACTCTTGGACAGCTCTCTGTTTAACTCGTTGAGGTAACATAAAAATGATCGGGACCACGTTGGAAGAACTGCACTTTTATTTTCTAGCACTCCTCGCAGAAGGAAAACATAAAGTATCACACTTGTGGCTGCGGAGTCCGTCTCACAAACACAAGCTCCCTGCATCGCATCCCCTGCGAACACAAAAGAACACAGTTTCCCAGAATGCCCTACTGACATAGCCCTGTAAACTCTAACCCCTCCCACATAATAAAGTCACAGTCACATGCTGAGCCTGTAACACTATGTTTATCCTCTGCTTTTGTAGTAACTCTCTTTCATCCAGGTCTTTTTCTATCATCATAACTTCCAGGTTCCTCTAGTCTCTTCAGAGTGTAGTGGACTCCTTTGTTAAACACCTTTAGGTGTTTTGCAATTTCTCTTTCTGTGTATCCTTCTTTCCTCAATGTACAAATCTGTACTTTTGTTTCTTTACTCAGTTGCTTCTTTCTAGCCATTTTTGCGGTAGTTTGAACACAGTTGAGATTTATTAGGATTTTTGTATGCAGACTCTCAAAAACCCCAAAAGTTGAAGTGAATAATCCAACTGTGATTTGTTTTTTTTGCTTTTGCACTGAAGTTGTGACTCTTGCAAATGTTTTCAACCCTAAAACTAAGCCCTTATTATCTTTTGCTGACATATATTTAGCAATGGTCTGTTAACATCAATGTCTAAAGGTAAATGGAGTAAAATGGTGCATTTCCATGAAAGCAACATCTGATCATGGAGTAAATACATCCCAAAATACATAAAACTCATGCTGGATTAAAAAAAAAAGCATTGTGAACAAAAACTTGAAGTTACTCCCAACTGTTCGGCCTGTAATGGCCTTGCTTCCAAACTTTTGGCCTGTAGTGTATTTACATACACTCCTGATCAAAATCTTAAGACCAGTTAAAAAACTGCAAGACTTTATATTTAGCACTGTTGGACCTTAAGACGGTTCTTAGTAGAGCTTCAAAATGCAAAAAGAAGAAATGGGAACAAGAGACCAAAAGTTTTGAGTAGGCAATTTATTGAAAACAACAATTTAACTAAAATAGGCTGTTCATCAGCTGATCAAAAAAACCTAACCACCTCCAAAAACAGAAATTTAAGTGTCAAAAACTGACTCAGTAATGAGTAGCTCCATCATTATTGTTGATTACTTTAAAAATTCGTTTTGGCATGGTTGATACAAGTGTTTCTAAAAGGCTGGTGGGAATGTTGCTCCAAGTGGTGAAGATGGCTTCACAAAGGGGATCCACTGTCTGGAACTGATGTCCATTTTTATAAATTTCCCTTGCCATCTATCCCCAAATGTTCTCAATTGGATTTAGATCAGGGAAACATGCAGGATGGTCCAAAAGAGTGATGCTATTCTCCTGGAAAAAGTTCTTGGTCAGACGGGCCTTTTGAATTGTAGCATTGTCCTGCTGAAAAACCCAGTCATTGCCACACAGACGAGGGCCCTCAGTCATGAGGAATGCCCGCTGCAACATCTCCACACGCCAGCTGCTAGTTGACGCTCCTGCACAACCTGGAGCTCCATTGTTCCATTAAAGGAGAAAGCACCCCAGATCATGATGGTGCCCCCTCCACTGTGCCACGTAGAAAACATCTCAGGTGGCATCTCCTTGTCATGCCAGTAGTGTTGGAAGCCATCAGGACCATCAAGGTAAAAATATTCCTCATCAGAGAATAAAACTTTTTTCCACCTTTGAATGTCCCATGTTTGGTGCTCCCTTACAAAGCACAAATGGGCAATTTTGTGGCGTTGAAGGAGACGTGGCCTTTGAAGACGTGTTTTGTTTTTGAAGCCCTTCCTATGCAGATGTCGTCTGATTGTTATTGGGCTGCAGTCAGCACCTGTAATGGCCTTAATTTGGGATGAGGATCGTCCCACGTCTTGACAGACACACATTCGGATCCTCCGGCTCAGCAGTGGTGAGATTTTTTGGGGTCTACCACTTGATTTTTTTGTTCCATAACCCTCCAGATCTTTTAAGAAATGAAAAATGATGGTGTTATTGCGTCCAACCTCAGCAGCGATGGTATGTTGTGAGAGGCCTTGTTTATGCAGCTCAACAATCCTACCACGTTCAAAAGCAGTGAGCTTTTTTGCCTTTGCCATCAAGTGATATTGACAGTGTGACTGCTTGACAAGAAATGACATGGAATCCAAATTTTCGCACAGATTTTGGCTTTTTTAAGGCTGTGGTCTTAAACTTTTGATCAGCTGATGAACAGCCTATTCAGTCTAATAGTTGTTTACAATAAATTACCTGCTCAAAACTTTTGGTCTCTTGTTCCCATTTCTTCTTTTTGCATTTTGAAGCTCTACTAAGAACCGTCTTAAGGTCCAACAGTGCTAAATATAAATTCTTGCAATTTTTTAACTTGTCTTAAGATTTTGATCGAGTGTATATACATCCACACCTATATACATGTATATACACACAAATATACACTTCATATATGAATACCTAGAATACTTTAAATCTCTCATTTGTACCATTCCCATATACAATAGAATAAGTGTGACAAAACAAAAATCACTGTTGTTAGTATTTTTCAATCAAACTCTGCTTTAATTTACTTTAAAAAAGGCTGCATGATATATCGTTTGATCATCGTCATGAACGTGTGCGCGGTAGTCACATTGCAGAGCCTGCGATGTTGGAAGCAAATGAACTCATCTAATTTCAAGGGTAACTGACTGAGATACACTGCATGTGACTGCATGTGCTGTGCAGCAATCCACCAATCACATTCATTCTTTACTCAGTTGCCAATCAGACTACGCTGCCAGCCGTCAATCAAAATCAGAGAGGAGGAAACCACGCCCCTGCACATGGAGTGAGTCGCTGGCGCTGCCGGTGTTGTGCCGAGAAACGAGTGTCTGCTGAGAATTACTTTGGGAACAACACAAAAATAAGAACTGTATGGGTTTGAAATTGTACATTTCCGTGGACCACTCTACTGTAAGCGGTGCGCGTTTCTGCGAGGTGCATGCAAATCTCGGCACAACACTGGTACCAACAGCAACGATTGTAAAATGAGCAACGAACAAGAGAAAACCACCGAAAATGAAGACTTGTTGGCAAAAAGAAAAGGAAAGTCAGTTATCTGGAATTATTTTGGTTACAAGAGGGATGATGTCGACTAAAACATGTGTTCTGTGTTCATCTGTTTCTACAATAATGTCCCAGCACAGTAAAAGCTAAAACATCTCTAAGACAGACAGAAGCCATTCTACTGACATTCACTTAAAGAGGTAAGATCAGTGCAGGTTAACTGTCCTCAAGATTCAGCAGAAAGTGATATTCAGGTCATCCGCTGGAAAATTTCTGTAGTTTTCTCATATTGCAGTATATATCGTAGGGTTGAAAAAAACTGCAATGCTAGTTTTTTTCCAATATCGTGCAGCCCTACTTTTAAACTGTGCTTTAATTTTACTTTGTTTAAGATCATCGGTCAAGTTGTTCCACATCTTCACCCCCACAATAAAAAGAAGCCTGCTTTTTAGTGTCTTAAGAACGCCTGGTTGTTTTAAATTGTGTTCCCCTCTTAATACAAACCTGCCCTCTCTTCCAATAAACATTTTCTGTATATTACTCAGGAGTACATTGTTATTAGCTCTACACATCGTCTGTGCAGTTCTAAATTCAACAGATTGGCAATTTTTAATACTCTTAATTTCAGAAACAGTTCATTAGCATGATGGAAGAATCCTACCTCTTTAACAATCCTTATTGCTCTCTTTTGCATAATATTTATAGGTTGTAAATTAGTTTTGTATGTTTTTCCCCAGACTTCTATACAGTAAGTCAGATATGGTTATATTTGCGTATTGTATAATAAGTATAAAGTTTTATGGTTTCATGTGTGTCTTGTCCTACCCAAAATGCCAATACTCCTAGCCAGCTCTGACCTAACAAAGATTATTTGGAGTTTCCAGCTGAGGTTATGGTCCATTTTTACCCCTAAAAAAATACACTCATACACCCTTTCTATCTTAATATTATCAATACTCACTTCAACATCTGTATTTGGTTCAATTGGTCTCTTTCCAAACACTATGAACTTTGTCTCCGTCATGATTATTATCAAACCATAATTTAGCTGGTTTAGATTCTCCTGTACAAAAAATATGAGTATTATCAGCAAAAATAACAAATTTTAATACACTAGAAACTTTACATACATCATTTCTATATAGGCCTGTCGCGATAATCAATAAATCGCCTTATCGCTCGGTAAATAAAAACGAGGTAGGTCATTTTGCCAACCTGGATAATTAACGTTCGTTTGTTTTCCTCCTCTCTCGCTACCAAACACGCTGGATGAGAGAAGAGGTCTCACTCTGCACATTTTTGTCAACCCCTGGGGGCGTTGGCTCTATAGGGGAATGAACGGAGTTAGTGAACCCTCCTGTCAGTCATTCAGTCTCTTTGTCGGGGGGGGGAGAGCTGGCGCGCACAGGCACACAGACACAGACTTTTGGATACAGTGCTACAAGTGAACGTCGTGAGTGAAAAGCAAGCTAACAGAATGAACACGACAGCTTTGGTGTCTAAACCGAATGCAACAGCCCAAGTGTGGGAATATTTCAGCTTTAAACCAAATGAAAGAGGTGAGCCCACAAATACGGACGAGCCGATATGTCGTATTTGTTCCAAAGTTGTGATGACAAAGAAGGGGAATACGACGAACGTGCACGCGCACCTCAAGCACAATCATCCTCTCCATTTTTCCCAACTGAGCAAAAAAAGTACCGCCGAAGGTGCTGCGGAGCCATCGTCCCGACAGGTACCGCTTACTGAAGCGTTTGGTAAGCAAAGCAAATATAAACAAAACACCGCAAAATGGTGCGCGCTGACAGACAGCGGAAATTAAAGTTTATCACTTTTGACATGGTGTACTCGCATTATTATGCCATATGTTATCATTTTCTATAATTTAAAAAACGGTGTCAATAATATCTTTTATCGGCAATAATTTGTAGCACAATTATCGTCCAGCAAAATTTGTTATCGTGACAGGCCTATTTCTATATAATATGAGTAATAATTGGTCCCAATATTGAAGCCTGTGGCACTCCACAGGTTATATCCAGATATGTCAGCTCTGTGGTCCGTATCTTTCAGCTGCTTCTTGTGTTTCAGCTCAAATCTCAGATGGCCACACTGCTCAAAGGCCACACCCATCTGCAGAATGAGTTCTGGGTATTTTTTGACGAGCTCCGGCCTCCCCCTGCCCACCCTGGACAGTTCGAGGAAGCTCATTGGCCAGAGGACGGAGGAGGCATGTCAGAAGGAGCAGAGGGACTGGGGCAGGTACTGTCAGGGGGCGGAGTCAGCAGTGGATTTGAGGAGGTAACGCTACCAGAGCTGGAGGAGGAAGAGGAGGGGCAAAAGATCCCGACAGTGACGAGCCGCCGCCAGAGAAGAAAGATGGACGCCCACAGGACCTACAAGGTCTGTCCTTCTGTTGGACCCTCCTTCTCTCACCTGTTACCTGTCTAACTCTGATTGGTCAAATGAATCTTGATTTATGTTTCCAGGACTGTGATTGGTCGGATAAGAATTGGTCCTGCCTCTGCCTGGACTCAAAGATCCGTAGACACAGGAGGAAAGGATGCCCTCGCTGCCATGGCAACAAGGTCTGTCTGTCCTCCACGTGTCCACATGAGTGCAGAGGTTTTCAAACACCTGACCAGTGACTGTTAATCCCACCGCAGGCAGCAGGGGGCGTGTCCAGAGCCATAAAGAGTTTGAACCCGCTGTACTCTCAGATAAGCTCTGCCCACGATCAACCTGGCGATAAAGACCTCGAACTGAAGAGGGACGATGACAGTCCACAACCAGGTATGTAACCAGGTCACCTGTACGAGATTTAAACAGAGACATCAACATAGGCCTGTCACGATAACAAATTTTGCTGGACGATAATTGTGCTACAAATTATTGCCGATAAAAGATATTATTGACACCGTTTTTTAAATTATAGAAAATGATAATATATGGCATAATAATGCGAGTACACCATGTCAAAAGTGATAAACTTTAATTTCCGCTGTCTGTCAGCGCGCACCATTTTGCGGTGTTTTGTTTATATTTGCTTTGCTTACCAAACGCTTCAGTAAGCGGTACCTGTCGGGACGATGGCTCCGCAGCACCTCCGGCGGTACTTTTTTTGCTCAGTTGGGAAAAATGGAGAGGATGATTGTGCTTGAGGTGCGCGTGCATGTTCGTCGTATTCCCCTTCTTTGTCACCACAACTTTGGAACAAATACGACATATCGGCTCGTCCGTATTTGTGGGCTCACCTCTTTCATTTGGTTTAAAGCCGAAATATTCCCACACTTGGGCTGTTGCGTTCGGTTTAGACACCAAAGCTGTCGTGTTCATTCTGTTTGCTTGCTTTTCACTCACGACGCTCACTTGCAGCACTGTATCCAAAAGTCTGTGTCTGTGTGCCTGTGCGCGCCAGCTCTCCCCCCCCCGACAAAGACACTGAATGACTGACAGGAGGGTTCACTAACTCCGTTCATTCCCCTATAGAGCCAACGCCCCCAGGTGTCGACAAAAATGCGCAGAGTGAGACCTCTTCTCTCATACAGCGTGTTTGGTAGCGAGAGAGGAGGAAAACAAACGCACGTTAATTATCGAGGCTGGCAAAATGACCGACCTCGTTTTTATTTACCGAGCGATAAGGCGATTTATTGATTATCGCGACAGGCCTACATCTACACTTTATGCACAATTATTAGGCAAGTTGTATTTTTGAGGTTTAATTTTATTTTTGAACAACTACAGTGCTCTCGGTCAATCCAAAATGTTAATAAACCTCAAACCTGAATATTTAAGAGAGTAAAAGTGAGGTTTTGGCTTTCTTAGAAGAATATCTATGTGTGAAGAACTATTGGGCAACTATTAGTATGCAGAATTATTATGCAAAAAAAAAAATTCCTATCTAACTTGTTTATTTTCATTTGTTAAAGTGAGAATAATAAACAAACAAGTCAAAATTTACAAATAAAAATGTTTGACATAAAAAAAAATTATAAAAAAAAACAGTGACCAATACAGCCACCCTTCTTTTCAAAAACAGTCATAAGACTTCCATTCATGGAGTCTGTCAGTTTCTTGATCTTTTGATGATCAACTTTTTGTGCAGCAGCAACCACAGCCTCCCAGACCCTTCACCGTAAACCTCCCGTTTAAGAAGGGCCTACAAGTTCTCTGTAGGGTTTAGGTCAGGTGAGGAAGGGGGCCACATCATTATTCGTTCATTTTTAAGGCCTTTACCGGCGAGCCACACAGTGGAGGACCTTGATGCATGCGATGGAGAATTGTCATGCATAAAAATCATGGTCTTATTTAAAGATGCAGACTTTTTCCTGAAAAAAAAGTGTCTTTTAAAAACTGGCAGTAGGTTTAGGAGTTAATTTTAAGTCCATCTTCAACCCGAAATGGTCCAGCTAGCTCATCTTTAATAATACCAGCCCATACCAGAACTCCACCCTGCTGGCGTCTGATTTGAAGTGGAGCTCTGTGACCGTCTCACCAGTCCATAAAACCTTTAAAAAATTGGTCCTCAGATGTTTCTTGGCCCAGTCTTGACATTTTAACTTGTGTGTCTTGATCAGTAGTGGTCGGGTTTCAGCCGTCCTTACCTTGGCCATGCCTCTTAAAACTGAACTCCTTGTTCTTCTGGGTAGTCCAGGTAGGTTGGAGTTCTGGTATATTCAAGAGGATAACGGGTTCCTGGTATCTTCACGTTTGAGTCTCAAATCTCTGGCAGTTAATTTGTGTCTTTTTTTCTCAACATGTTTCTTGCCTATTTGCAATAAAATATTTGATAGTTCTGTGAGCAATATCTTAGCAATTTCAAGAGTGCTGCATCCCTCTGAAAGACTCTGTACAAATTTTGACTTTTCAGATTCACTTCAATCTCTTTTTTGGCCCATTTTTCCTGAGGAAAAGAAGCTGTCTAATAATTATGCACATCTTGATATAGGATGTTGATCTCCTTAGGCCCATCCATCCCTCATTACACAAATACACATCACCTAATATTCTTATATCCAATAAGCATTCCAGTTTATACAGCTTGGAGTTGGAAAATATGCATAAAAATGATGATATGGTGCCTAATAATTGTGCACACAGTGTATGTGTCACAGCCATAAAGAGAAGAGGGTCCACCAAATCCAAATCCAGCATCACTGATGGTCTGGGGATCATCAGAGTCCATGTCATCTTTGAAGGCTCCAATAATGTAGAATAATATCTCCAGGTTTAGGAGCTACAGAGTCCTGTTGCTCGGAAATCTGGAGATATTGTTCAGATATTGTTAAACCCATGCGGTGACTCCAACTACACCACATGGGTTTAATATCACTTGTCCATGAACTGTCCTGAGGTCTACTGTTGTGTTGTTCACGAACAATTCGTTCAAAAGAACCGAATCTTTTAAGTGAACGTACTGAACCGAATCACATCCTCAAGTGATTCGTTCGTTTCTCTCTTCAGTTGAGCTGAAGTGAGAAACAGCATTGCCAGTCGAGCAGCCAACAAACGAGGGACCACATGCACCAACACCTGAATCACTTGGTGAACGAATCACGCATTGAACTACACTCTCTGGGTTCATTTTTATCGGACAAAAGTACCTTTTTTCACAGCTAAATTGCCACCACAACAACTTGCGTACAATAGGACACAGCATGTAACAAGTGGTGCGTTACACCCGCAGCATCCTAATCATTGCAGCGGTTTGCGAGGGTGTGTTCTTCTAAAAATTCAGTGAACGAATCACTTACTAAGCCCAATTTTACTGAGCAGACCTGATAAATAGCATACCACAGGACAGTACACTTTAAACATCATGACTTATAAACAAGTTCATTTTTACAAACCTGTTTGCCAAAGCAACACAGCCAAACACTCTTGTCTCCTGGTCCCAGAAGCTATGAATTGAACTGAATCCTGAACCGTTCAGCCGTGAATCAGTTCAGGAGGTCCCGCTAAATGATTTGGTGATTTGGTGAATGAATCTTTTGAACGCATCTTTTTAGTGAACTGATTCTAGTGATTCAGTACATCTGAAAGAACTGTCGTGCCCATCACTACTGAGGTCTGAAGGTCTAGAGCGAAACGTCTCAACGAAGTCCAGTTGTCCTTTCAACATAGATCTGGAAGTCATAGATGCTGCATCCTCAGTTTTAAGCATAATATCTAACATCAAGACCTCAAAACCAGGACCAAGAGGATCCTGGTCTTCTTGAAACCTCTCATTCAAATGATGCGCTTGAACCCAGAGGTTGCTGCAAGTCTGGTCTCTCTGTATTATCTGTAATTTTTGCTAGATTTTTTTCATATTTTTGTGGTAATTTTGTTGGCTGCTGATGAATACTTCTGCTGGGCTAAGAGTTTACTCAAGAGAAGAGCTCCTTTCATTGAGGAAAAGCAAATCTGGGCAAGAACATACAATTCCAGAGGACATCAGGAGGTGTTATTGTGGTTGCTGTGCTGGTCTAAAGGTGAAGGCAAAGCTGAATGCTAGGAGGTGGCGATATAAACCCTTTCTTGAATCAATCATCATGGGAAACGTCAACTTTCTGCCCAACAAAAGCGATGAGCTGGAGATCTTGGTGAAGACTGAGAAAGCATACCGTGAGTGCAGTTTCCTGTGTTTTACTGAAACCTGGTTGAATCAAAACAACTCAGACTCCAATGTGGATCTACCTGGCTTCACTCTCATAAGGTCAGACAGAGATTCTCAAGCTTGTGGCAAGAAGAAAGGAGGAGGTCTGACTTTATTTGTCAACCAGAGATGGTGTAACCCTTCACACATAACTGTCAAGGAGAAGTTGTGTTGTCCAGATATTGAACTGTTGGCAGTTTCTCTTCTGCCATATTATGTTCCAAGAGAATTTAGTCATATCATAACAGTAGTTGTTTACATTCCACCCAAATCAACTGAAGAATGTTGCAATGTTTTGCAAAACAGTGTTGCCAGGCTACAGACTCAACACCCTGAGGCACTAATAATAATATCGGGAGACTTCAACCATGTCACCCTCTCCTCTCACCTGACTGGATTCACAGTTTGTAAACTGTCCTACCAGAGAAAACAAAACCCTAAATCTGCTGTATGCCAATGTCAAAGAAGCCTACAGAGCCACTGCCTTACCACCACTCGGCAAGTCAGATCATAACTTGGTCTATCTACAAACCTGTTACAGACCTTGTGTGCTGAGGCAACCTGTGACCAAAGTCAAAATCAGAAGATGGACGCCTCAAGCCAGTGAAGCTCTAAGAGACTGTTTTAAATCAACAGACTGGAATGTGCTGCTGGAAACAGATGTGGATAGTAGTGCTGCAACTAACGATAATTTTTTTGTCGACTAATCTATCGACTAGTCGTCCGATTAATCACGATTAATCACCATCTTCTTTATTTATAAACACCTATTTCCGGGGTGTCGGCGTTTCAGGTGCTCATGCATCGCCGTGGTGCTGCCATGGTAGGAAAGCTGAGCTTTGATCAACGTGTTTTTTTGGTTTGTTCTCCGTAAAATGTTCCCAAACTTTTGAAGTTTTGGGTCGGAGTTTTGGAGCGTCTTTTTCAGTTTGTTCTGCCATAATGTGTGCACTCTTCTTCTGTGTTTGCTCGCGGGATGTAAACAGGGAGCACTATTGCCCCCAGCACATCCTGTAGTGCACTGCAGTTATAGATGAGCATGAGGCGCCGGCATGTGATTCTTAACAACAATAACACGATGCGTCGACGCTTCGTTTTCGTGTCGATGAATTTGTCGTGTCGACGTAATCGATTACGTCGACTAATCATTGCAGCCCTAGTGGATAGTATGAACATTGATAAACAGGTTGACTGCTTTACTGATTATGTCAACTTCTGTAGAGACACAGTTATACCCACAAAGACTGTTCGCTGTTTCCTCAACAACAAACCCTGGATCACAAGAGACATAAAAGCAATCCTTAACCAGAAAAAGAAAGCTTTTAAAGATGGTGACAAAGAATGACTCAAACAAGTGCAACAAGAGTTGAAGAGGAGACTGAAGATGGCAAAGCTGGAGTACAAAAGAGAAGATAGAGAAGAATCTACAACACAGCAACATCCGTGAAGTGTGGAGAGGAATCAGTACCATCTCTGGACACAGCAATAAAAAGAAAATACAGCCAGTGGTGGGTGATGTGAAAAGAGCTGATGAACTCAACCTGTTCTTCAACAGATTTGACACTGCTGTCACTCCCACTTCCACTGCTACTCCACCTTCCTCTCGGCAACAAATCTCCACTACAACTTCTCCCCTTCCTCCTCAATCTTGTTCAAATGTCTCAACCACTTCAACTGCCTCCCTCCGAGAACACCAGTCCTTGTCTGTCACTGAAACAGGGGTGAGGATGGAGCTCGGAAGACTTTGTCCTGGGAAGGCAGCTGGTCCAGATGGCGTGTGTCCAAGGCTGCTTAGAGACTGTGCTGCAGAACTGTGTCAACCTCTCCACAAGATCTTCAACCTGAGTCTACAGCTGGTGTGGGTACCTGCTCTGTGGAAAACATCCTGCATTGTGCCAGTACCAAAAACAAAATGTCCTGCTGAACTCAATGACTAAAGAACAGTGGCCCTCACTTCACACATCATGAAAACCCTGGAGCGGCTGATTCTACGCCTTCTAAGGTCTGAGGTCAAAGACAAACTGGACTCCCTGCAGTTTGCATACAAAGAACACATTGGAGTGGATGATGCTGTCCTTAACATGCTTCACCGTGCCCTGTCTCATCTGGAGAAACCTGGGGTTTATGTGAGGATCATGTTCTTCGACTTTTCAAGTGCTTTCAACACCATCCAACCCACCATACTCAAAGACAAGCTCACAGAGATGGGAGTGGATCCTGTGTTTCCTGGGTCACAGATTACCTGACGGGAAGGCCACAGTTTTTCAGGCTGGGGAACTGTGTTTCTGGGACATTAATGAGCAGTACAGGGGCTCAACAAGGGACAGTGCCGGCGCCATTCCTGTTCACACTGTAAACATCAAACTTCAAATACAGTACTAAGTCCTGCCACATTCAGAAATACTCAGATGACACCGCTATTGTGGCATGTATCAGAAATGGACAATTGGACTGAATACAAAGATCTAATAAGAGCCTTCAGTGACTGGAGTCACAAAAACTGTCTCCTTCTCAACACCTCAAAGACAAAGGAGATGGTCATAGACTTCCGCAGATCCAAACCCCCTCTTCAGCCAGTGAACACCTGTGGAGTGGACATCGAAGTGGTGACATCATATAAATACCTAGGTGTACATCTGGATAATAAGTTGGATTGGTCTAAGAATATGGACTACATCTACAGAAAGGGGCAGAGCAGCTTCTTTTGCCTGAGAAGACTCTGATCAATAGACATCTGTAGTAAGATGCTGCAGATGTTTTATCAGTCTTTGGTGGCAAGTGTGCTGTTCTATGCTGCAGTCTGCTGGGGAGGAAGCATCAAACACAAAGATGCAAGATGTCTTAACAAACTGGTGAAAAAGGCTGGCTCTGTGGTAGGACTCAAGCTGGACTCAGTGGAGGATGTGGTGGAGAGATCTACACTGAGGAAGGTGGAGTCTATTCTAAAGAACATGGATCACCCACTTCACAACACCTTGATGGACCAAAGGGCCAATGGTGGTGGACAGCTCCTCTCTTTACTGCAGGACAGAAAGATTTAGAAGATTTTTTGTACCAACAGCCATCAGGCTTTATAACTCTTATGTAAATAATAGATAACTTTTATAGACATATTACATGAGACAACAGACAATTGAATGTCCCTTCGGGGATCAATAAAGTTCTTCTTGTTCTTTTTCCTCTTCTTCTTCTTTATATGTGTTTCAAATATTTGTGTTGACAGTCCGCAGCAGTGCATCATGGGAAAGCTCGTTCCGTCTGACGAGGGAGAAAGAGGAGGAGGAGGAGGAGGAGATGGATGATGAGGAGGATGATGAGGATGAAGAGGAGAGGAAGAGCAGCGAGAAGGAGCAGAGTCCAGCTGTGAAGAGGAGCAGGAGAGAGGAGACATCACAGCTCCCCCCCTCCTCCTCCATTATAACCACCTCCTCTCTCACTCTGACCTCCTCCCCGTCCTCCTCCTGTCCCTCTATCACCACCTCCCTCACCTTACATCCCACAGCCACCTCCTCCTCTGTCACACCTCTTTTATCCAGCTCCTCCTTTGTGTCTTCCCTCCCCTCAACCACCTCCTCCACCTCCACCTTTCCTTCTACATCTGTAACCATCTCTGTCTCCTCTAGCTCCTCCTCAGTTGTCTCATCCCCCACCTCCTCCTCTCTACCCTCCATCTCTCCTCCTGTCTGTACTTCATCTACCCCCTCTTCCTCCTCTGCTCCTCCTCGGCCCAGTCCTCCTCCTGACCCACCTGTTTGTGCCAAGAACATTTCTCTAACGGCGAGTGGAGAGAAAGTCATTCTCTGGACCAGGTATGCCTCCTGCTGATGGAGCACATTCTGTTATCTATTGTCATCTCTTTGTTTCTCCTCCTCTCTGCATCTTCATTCTCCTCCTTTCTTCTCCTCTTTTCTCTACTCTTTAGCTCCCTATTTCTCCTTCCATCACCTCCTATCCCCCTTTCTCCTCCTCTTTTATGCCCTCTGTTCTCCTCTTTGCTTTTGTCTCCTTGCTCCACCTTCCTGTATCATCATCAGTTCTCTTCCTTTTGCTCCTCTTTCCGTCTTTTTTCTCCTCCTTTCTTTCTCATGCCCCTCTCTCCTTCCCGCCCCTCTTGTCCCCCTCCTGTTTGAGAAGCGGCGAATTTTAAAGTTCTTTTATTTTTATTTATTTTCTTCAGAGAAGCTGATCGGGTCATTTTGACGACATGTCAGCAGGAAGGAGCCAATCAGAACACGTTTCAGGCCATCTCTACTCTGCTCGGCAACAAGACTCCAAGTGAGGTGATTGGCCGCTCAGTCTTCAGGTACTCTGTGATTGGTTGTTTTTTATGAAATGTTTGTTAACTCATCCTTCCCCCTCCAGGTCTCACGCAGGTTTCGGGATTTGATGCGTTTGTTTCGGACAGCAGCACGCCACACTAGCTCTGAGGACGAAGCTCTGCCCACTGAGCCATCAGCAGCCAATGGGAAAGAAGACTGATACAGACCGACCAGCGGCGCCATAGCTGAGACGGTGGGAGGACACTCTCTAACAACATTCCAAAGACTTTTATTGTGAAATGGTTTATTAGAGGTTACTGTTGATGTAAATATTTGAAGAATAAATTATTTAATATTTTTGTCAAATGTGTTTTTATATATTTTTTTAGATTTTTTAGAATATATTTTATATCAGACCACATCAGACCTGGTCGGAGTTTCAGTGTTTGAAGTGAAGCTGTCGAGTTCAGGACAGAACACAAAGAGCTGGAAAGTTCCTCCTGAGTCGATTTCTGTGTGGGTGACCCCTTAAAGGTGGGGTAGTCAGGATCTGAGGAAGTTCCAGCTTTTAGGAGTAATCTTGAATGTAAACTCTACTCCTCCCAACCAGTTTTCCCCTCAGCTCCTCTTCTCCCCTCCCTCTCTGCTCCTGCAAGCCCTGCCCACAAACAGATGCTTCCACTAGCTCGTATCTTTGAAATTCAGATATAATGCAGATAATTACAAATGGGGCCCAGTCAACGTGAAAGTAAAAAGGATTGGTGCTACTGTAGATGCCAACAGACTACAAGCAAACACAATGTTTGCAGGACTTCTACAACTAGGATTAAGTGACATAGTCCAGGACCAGAGGTCAACAGTTTAGCAGCGCTACAACACGCTACAGCAGGCCCCGTTTGACAAGAACCACTTTTGTTACAGACACTTGGCTTACTTTGTTAAAGCAGTTTACCTGTCCAGCAGAAAGGTTACAGGGTCACCAAGATCCCGAAGCGTCCACCATCGTTTATGTTGACCCGGCTTCTTAGCTCTTGTCCGGTCTACCTCCGTTTTAAGCGCCCGTTTTTTCGCCAGAGTTTCCGGTATTTACTTCGTTTTCTTGCTTGTGTTGGCAGTCGTGGCCAAAGGAGGATTCAGACAATTTTCCGGACTTTCTGGTTGGTTTACTTACTGTCCGATATTGTAGCACGCTAACTTTGTGTGGGTTCGTGAACGACACGGCGTCTGCCTCACAACCAATCAAGTCGGGGAGGTGGAGAACAGCTTTGTTTACAGTCAGAAAGAGCGGACCGCTCAAAAATGGTAAAATGTTGACTACACAGACATAAGAGAACACAGCGATATTGTTATATTACCCAATGTCATCAATAACTAATAACTATTGACTGATATTGAAAGCTATTTTGGTAAATACACCACAAAAAAAGATGCCTCTTTAACGGATTCCTGCCTACCCCACATCTAAATGAATCTGATTTTACCCCTGCTGAGATTTTAGTTTGCGGTTTATATGAGTTACAGTCTCAGCTTCTTTCTGCAGAAGTGCCAAACTACGAAAAATTTTGTTTCAATGAAAACAGCAAATAGCAGGTTTTTAGTTCAGCACCACTCAGACACAACCATGTTAAAGACTGCTGACCTGATAGGACTGGACTGAGGATGGAGTCAGAACCTCCACACACAGACAAGTCCAAGACATGGACTACAAGTGTTCCTGCTGTCCTGAACCAGAGTCAACGTCATCAGAATCTCACCTGGACTAAGAAGAACAAGACTTGGACTGTTGCTCAGAGGCCCAGAATTCAAGGAGCTTCAAGTCCATGGAGTCGTTGAGATGCTGAGTTTCTTCTTCAGCTGGATACCTGCCCACGGTGCCCAAACTCCGCCCCCAAACTCCACTCCCCTGGTTTACAGACATGAGAGAGCGGACTTTCAAATCAACAGCCCTGTCTCACTCTCACTTCGCTGTAGATCTCGTAGATTTACAAACTGTGTTGGAGGATAAGCTGTGAAAGGATCTAGTGTTTAATTAACAACTGATCCTTCAAATTAAAAGTACAAAACAAACTTTTATTTTGAAACAGGAAGAGAAGTCAGAGAAAAGCAACATCCAGATTTGATTCTTGAGTTTTTATTCAAGCTGTGACAGAACTGATGTGGATATTTTCATTCAATGAAATGAACGATGAAATGATAGAAACACATACTTAAAAAATACATCTGATGATCATAAAACTGATTTTACTAAATACAAAATATAAAACAGGAAGTTCACAGAGAGTAAACACGAAGAAAGTAAACTAAATATCTCCACCCAAACTAGTAAAAATAAGAGAGATAAATGTGTTTATTTTGTTTATTTTTTTACTGTTTCAGTTTTATTTTGAAGTTTTTTCTGTTCAGCAGAAATATTGAAGCCAGATCGTTTTTGCTCTTCGATGAGCTCTTAACCCCAGAACCTCTGCCGCCCGGGTGGAGTTAACGTCTCCTCGGGAGGAGCTGGAAGGCTGAAGATTGACCCTGACGCCTCCACCGTGAAAATGAAGTAGATGTTGGCGACCATCATGGCGACGCTTGGCAGGAAGGACAAGCCAAAGCCAAAACCACGAATGCTACTGCCGAACGCCACCGCCACCCAGTAGACCAACCTGCAACGAAACAAATACACCTTTCAGATTCATGATGCTGTTACTGACTGGACTGAACCTTTATTGAAACGTGGTTCTACATTTTTAAAGTTCACCATTCTCACCGTCCGAGGGCGAAGACGATGGTGAGCAGGGGGACGAGCTTTAACTGCTCCTGGCTCAGGTACATCGCCATGACAACCAGCTGCAAGAAGTAGACCAGGAACAGGGAGGTGGAGTCCGAAATGAAGCGCAGGTGGACAGTGACATCTTCAAGCTCAGGCTCATCTTCGTCACGATGAAGAGGTCGAATGGCACCTGATCTGAGCCGACTGGCGCCCAAAACCAGCCAACCTGAGGGACAGACAGGTGAGACAAAAGAGAGACAGGTGAGAGAGTAAGGGACAAAGAGAGGGTCGAATAAGAGCAAGAGGAAGACGAGAGAAAGAGACAGGTGACAAAGAATGAGGCAAAGACAAGACAGAAGAACAGGTAAAGGAGACAGGTACGAGAGAGAGACAGGTGTCTTTATGCCATTCTCACCTAGGATGATGGGAAGAGCTGCGAACACGGAGCAGCGCAGCGTGTAAACAAGTCTTAGAGGGGCGCTGTCGAGGAGGGGGGCGTCAAACGGCAGGAAGATAAACCCCCCCCACACCAGAAAGGGGAAGAAGAGCGCTGATGTGATCAAGGACACGCCCACTTTTAGGGTATCCCTGCTGGGGCATGCTCCTTTACCTGAGACATGGAGACAGGTAAATACATAGCCCATCTGAGAGAAAGGTAGAATAATCAAACAGCTGAAACCCCACCCACACAGGTGAGATAATCAGACAGCTGAAACCCCGCCCGCACAGGTGAGATAATTAAACAGCTGAAACCCTGCCGAAACAAGTGAAGATCAAATAGCCAAGGCCCCGCTCACATAAAGTCACAGGTGAGATAATCTAAAGCTGAAACCCCGCCCTCATAAAATCACGGGTAAGGTAACCAAACAACTGACCCCCCCACACAGGTAAGGTAACCAGACAGCTGAAACCCCGCCCACACAGGTAAGATAATCAAAAAGCTGAAACCCCACCCACACAGGTGAGATAATCAGATAGCCAAGGCCAACCCCACCCTCATAAGATCACATGTTAGGTAATTAGAATGCTGAAACCCCACACCCCCTGAGAAGCAGGTAAGAAATAGAAAAAGAAGAAACCCCGCCTACCTGAGATGACAGAAAAGGAAATAGATAGTTAAGAGAGAAAGCATGACCCTGGTCCAACCCCCTAACCTAAGAGACACAGACAGGTGAGAAAGGTAGTCAGGTGAAAGCCCCACACATAGAAAAGATGTTCTTAATAAGATGAGTTACAGAAAGGTGAGACAGGTGTATTCACATGTTTTACAGGGCGGGTCCTTGGTCCACTCGTTCTGGTAACCATGGGGATCGTAATCCTGAGGGACTCCTCTGGGGGACAGGAAGTGGCCGTTCTCTGACTCCATTTCCCAGAATGCCTCACTATCTCTGGGTGAGGATGGTTGGAGGACAGTCACTGCAGGGCTGAACACCTGAGCTGCTTTCTCCGGCAGTTGGTTCTCTGTTAGCTTCTCTTCTAGGTGTGTAGTTGCCCCCTGACCCACCCCCTTTCCAACCCCCTCTCCCTCCCCCTTCCTCTTTCCCTCTACCATCAGCTCTCTCTCACTCTCTGTCCAACTAGCTGCCTCAGGATGGGAAATATCTGACCTAACACTCTTTCTGTCCCCTTTACCCGTCTGTCTGTCCTTGGGCCATGGCATGGTGCTTGGCTCCATACTGGCTGACTCCACCCCTTCGTCCGTCTTCATATTTTCAGGTGGAGTTTGGACATCTACAAGTACAGACATCTCTGTCTGCTTGTCCTCGTCCCGCCTGTCAGAGAGAAGACGAGAATAAAGCATTCTTCTTAACGGCTCCTGGATTATATATATATATATATATATATATATAGAGAGAGAGAGAGAGAGAGAAGAAGAGAAACACTAAAGAAAGAAAAAAAAGAGGTTTTTTGACTCAAATTCCTGATTCTAATCTCAGAATTTATTTTTTATCTATTTATTTATTTTTAACATATTTAGTTTTATTTTCATGTGATCAAACATGAATCATATTAACACAAACACATAAATTCAGGACAGAGCAGAAAAAAGAGAAAGGAGAAAAAAATTTAAAAAGTAAATAAGCACATAAATAAATAAAACACAAAGTGTATCATAGTGCAGCAGGGGGGTATTCCACGGAGCTGGCTTAAGAAGGCTGGGCTATCGCCGGTAAGCGTGGCATGAATAAGCGGCCACTTAAATCTTAGCTGCGACTCGTTCCACTAACGAGGCTCGGCTGTTTTTCAGAGACGCTTATTCTAGCCAGGCTGATCCAAGCCACGGCTATACGCGCCTCCGCGGTACATAAAAAGCCCCGACGTATCGATTGTCGAAATGACGAGATCATGGGAAAAAAAGGGCAGAGCGGAGTCTTGCTCAGCGGCGGAGCAAACACTCCTCATGGAGTTGTACGAAGAGTACAGGGGAAAAATTCAAAAGAAAGGCAACACTGTTGCCATTGTGAAAGCCAGGGAGATGGCGTGGCAAAGTATCGCGGACTGATTCGTAAGTTGTAGCCGACAAATATTTTACAACGCATGTCTCGATGCAGTCAGCCTGTTTGGCTGTCTAATGTTATTCCTCACTTCTGTGTATGTACTGTAAACACTTTTTTAAAAACTTTTCATCTCATGTATGTGCAGCTCACTCATACAGTCTGTCAGCCTCTGTGCAGCACCTTCGCAGCAAGCAGGGGCGCCTACAGCAGCAGGGGGCGCCAATTTGACAAGAGTTAATACAAAACCGCTTTGCGGTGCAGATTTATTATTATTATTATTATTATTGTCTTTTTTCTTTCTTTTTCGGAAGTGCTCATGCCGCACCCCACGAGTCATGACACAAATGCCACCCCAGCGGCTGCCCTGTTCGCCCGTGCCAAGAACCGCTACTGCACTGTAGGCATAATTCATGTTCTTGATTTGACAAATAGATATCCATAATGGATTAGTATAGCAGCTACAGGTAAGACCTAAAACCAAAGTAGACAAACTTTGACAAAAAGTGAAGAAAAACATGTACCTGGAGATGTCTTTTTTTATTTTAAATTTTTTTTTGTTAGGGATGATAGTCGCACAGCACCCTTCATTTAAATAAGGGAGAAGACACAAATGAGCTTGTACACAGAGTAGTCATGTCATCATTTGCCATCACCTTTACATTATCATCATCATAATCAGAATGGACCACTGGTGAAAGGAAGGTTTTTTTAATGGGAAATTGTTGCTGTTGTCGCCTTCAGTGTTTTGGATGAGATCATTTGTGTCTTTATTCTGTTATGTGTTGACAGTACATTGAGAGTCACAGAATAAAAGAAAGAAAATCAGATATTTCCAAATAATTACAGCTGACGGGAACCCACAGAGCAGTGAAAAACACATTTTACCGGCACTTCTCTTTACCCACTCAGCTACTTAATTTCTCTTTCTCTGTGAGGTTGGCGTAGTATTGGGCATGTCCGGATTCACGAATTCCTATGTCGTTTTAAAAAGCTCTCAATTTATTTTTCCGAACAAGAACATAATTTATTACAGATAAAGATGAAATTACTGTGTGACATGCGGTTCATAAAGCGTCTTCTGGAAGCCCCTCGGACCTTCTCTGAGACGCAGCTAAGGTTAGCTTGACCGTAAGCCTGCCTGGAACCAGGCTTGTCGCGCTGGCTGAGTTACCATGGTTACCAAGCCACGCTAGCCCTAAGCCTCATTTGTGGAATCGAACTCTCACTAAAACTAGCCAGCGAACCGAAATAAGCCCGGCTTTGAGCTAAGCCAGCTTCGTGGAATACCCCCCTGGTTAGTCAGTCTGTTCAGTATCAAAATCATATTTATACATTTTTTTCTTATCTGTATCTCGAGAAAGAGTAACACCAAACAAATTATTTATACAGTAGTTGATTTGGCCTTTGGTAGTAAAACAAACATAGGAAGAAAAAGAGAAAAAAAACATGCACATAAATACAGAACAAAAAGAAAAATGTTTATGATGATGTTAATACAATGCATACAATAATAAAATTGGTATTATACTAGAATTCAACAGAATTTTGATTTTAAATTCAGAACACTGATTTTTTTTTTCTTAGGAGCTCTGAGATTAACAGCAGAATTCAGTTTTTGTTCTCTTTTTCAAACTCAGAGTTCTGAAGATAAAATCAGAATTCAGGGATTAAAGAGAATCCAGTATTATATTCAGGATTCTGTGTTAAATCTCAGATTTCTGAGTCAGAGTTAAGGGGTTTTTTTTCTTGAATTTGGAGATTTAGGTCGCTTTCACACCAGAGCCGCTTTAAACGGACCAGAGTATGTTTCCTCGGATAGTCTGCGTCGTTTGGGCAGGTGTGAAAGCTCATCCGAACCCTGGTGCAGACCAATCAAGCGAACTCTGGTCCGCCTGAAAACGTGGGTCTCAGTTCGCTTGCAAGTGAACCCTGATTCAGTTTGTATGCAGTGTGAAAGCTCACCAGACCAAACACAGGACCAAATGTACGTAATGACGCTATACACAGTGCATACGCAGTGCATCTTTGTTGCTATGGCAACAAGTGACCGCTGACATTAGCAGTTGCTAGCTAGCTTCGCTCAATTGTCTGAACAACAATAACCCATAAATTGGCATATTTAAACAAAATCAAATCACAATTACCAACAGTCACAGTCCTTAAACTCTGAGCTCATATGTTGTCACATGTTAGATCGTCAAAGTTAGAAAAATAACAGGATCAATCCCTGACAAGCTACAATAGCATTATAGGAACAGTTGTGTTCACTAACGTTGTAGCATTCCATAAATTAATGTGACAAATCACGATACAAGACAGCTAGTCCACCCCTGTTTGTAATCCGTGAGGTTACATACCCCTCCTACTTTGTCCAATAGACGAGCGCCCCTTTCAACCAAGTGATGCTGCTCGGAAAGTTCGGTGCGCTGTAGAAATCACAGTGTGAAAGCAGAACTGAAACAAGTGATAAATGCAACAATGTTGCAGCTCCCCAATCGAACCGAGTCCGCTTGGTCAGGTGTGAAAGCGACCTAAAACTAGAACTCTTCAGTCGAGTCTTCGGTCAGATTCAGGCTTTTTTTTTTTTTTTTTTTTCAGACTTAAATCTCTAAATTCTATTTTTTTCTAAGATTCTTCTATTTTCTGAATTCTGAATTCTGAGATTGAAAACATTGTTTTTATAAAGCCTGTGGAAACAGAAAAACTGCTATCAATCTTTAAATTATGAATGTAACCAGAAAAATATTATGCTTAGTCAAATACGTCCACAGGAACTTCTGAGTTTCTGTCTGAAATTATCAAAATTAAAACATAAATAATCCCAAAAAGCAAAATTTAAAACAGAAATTCTGTTTAACTTCAGGATTCTATTTTCTGTCACTATGGATGAAAACGCTTATTAATATTTAGAAAAGATGACTGAGATCAGCTCTGAGTGCAGAACACTTCAAACAACCAATATTCGACCAAACTAATCAGCTGATCGATTAATCAGTTGATCTCTCGTCCTAATCCCTCATCTATATGTGTTCTTTATGTGGTCATTACAAACACCCTCAGACTGTCACAGTCCTAGAAGTCTATTAAATTATTCTCCTCTTCAGTTAATTAAACAACACTAAAACGAGAACCTCCCCCTGGACCGGAACCTCAGGACAGTCTGGTTCCTGCTCTTTTTGTTCCGACTTGAAGCCTCTGAGTTTTTACTTTTACTTACTAAGACAGTAAAACATAAGGAGGCCTTCAGCACTCGGTCTCACTTGACATGCTGTGTTTATGTGAATAAGTTTGGTTTTTTTATTCATTATTCCAGTAAAATTAACAAAAAAACTATTGAGTGAAATATTCACGCTCTCTGTGGACTTCATCTTAATCTTTAAAACATCGATTACGGGCGGTTAACGATTAATAATTTCATAACAATCGAGTTTTAACGTTTTATCATAGGCCCCGCCCACTGCCCGTGACGTCGGACTGTCTTTGACATGACGGCCGTAACGTCTTTTACATTACAGAATTCAAAACAAAATCGACTAGTTGACTAATCGATTACTCATTTATCGGTTTTTCCAAGGCCCTCGCCGCTGATCGGTGATCAGAAATTGACCAATCAGAAACCACAAAACGTAAAACTAGCGACATGCTTACAAGCTAAGAGCTAACATGCTAACAGAGGTGGACACAGGTCGACTACAGACCGACGCTCACCTGAGATCAGAGTTTAACTCTCACCTGTCCAACCTTTCCTCTTCTTCTTCTTCTTCTTCTTCTTCTTCTTCTTCTTCTTCTTCTGTTGTTGTTGTTTAGAAATTGTCGAATGTCAGAAGTTCAGCTCAGGTGTGGTCACGTCAGGTGAATTAAAGGGAAGTTCTCTTAAAGGCAAAGCGACTGGTCGGTTAAACGTCGAGGAAACATTTAAAGGAGCAGTGTGAAGTTTTTTAAGCAGCATTTGTAAAAACAGATTCGGTAGAGATGGAATAAAGCTAATCACAGTCTGTGGGTATAAAATGGTTTTGTTTTTGTTCACTGAGAGTGATTCTTCTTTATCTGCAACGTTTTATTATTTTATTATTATTATTATTAGTAGTAGTAGTAGTAGTAATAATAATAGTATTATTATATAATATAAACTTATAATATAAATTGTGACATGGGGCTCATATTTTAGTACAGATCATAGAGAGGACCTCAAGGTTTTGTAGAAAGTCAAAGTTTGAGTCTCTTTCTTATTTGTAAGTCCAGTCAGTGTTTTAAAATATATCTTCATTTTATTTTTAAACTGGTGGATATTTGGTTTCTGTTTAGACTATTTACGTTCATGTTTATAAAATCCTCCATACAGAGTAAAAAGGTTTAACAAAATAAAAATATAACTTTGGTCCATGTTCTACTTCATCCACACAGTTGAATAAGTCCTCCTTCACAACCATCATTTTGTAGCACCACCTTTCTACAGCAGCTGAAAGTGGACAAACTAGTAAAAAAACAGGTCAGAAGAGAAAGCAGAAGAACAGAGTCGTTGAGTAGACGAGTTTGTACTAATTGATGATTTGATGGTAAAAACTTGACAAATGAGGGACTGAACTCATCACAACACTTGTTAGTCTTCAAAGGCCACCATCACCTCACCGACAAGAGGGGTGATCAATGGAGCATTTCAAACTGATTCCCATTTTGACACACTGTCCCTTTAAACTCTGAGTTTCTTTAACACTGTTTAAAATGAAGAATAAATAAACATTCATCTGAACGCTGCGCCCTGAGCGTGCTGCAGTTTATCAAAGAGAGAAAAAGATCGATCCAGATCTTCAGAGAGTTTAAAGAGTTCATTCATAAACAGCTGAGGAGACACTGCTGTCTTTGTGTGTGTGTGTCAGTCAGCACCAGCCTTCACTCTCTCTCTCTCTCTCTCTCTCTCTCTCTCTCTCTCTCTCTCTCTCTCTCTCTCTCTCTCTCTCTCTCTCTCTCTCTCTCTCTCTGTGTGTGTTTCACCTCCAGTCTCCATGTTTGGTCTGTAATTGGTGAGTTTCATCTTCAGTATTCACTCTGATTGATTTGTAATTAATAACCAATACTACTAATAATCTTTTCAGCACTGGTGTGTAATTTGTTGTTTTTGATTTTAATTAATATTGATTTTTCTTTACATGTTTAATGATGAATATGTAGTTTGAGCTTTTGGCTTGTGTTTGAATATTTTCAGGTGAGTTTGTCCAGGTGTGTTTTTGAGATGAAAACAGGGAGTCTCCTGCTGTGTGGGATGGTTTCTCACAGACTGGTGAGTTGATGACATCACACCAACGAAAACACGTCTGATTGGCTTGACAGTGACCCCAGTTTAAAAACACTGATGTACAATCAGGATTTACAAAAGTAGAACGGCTTTATAAAAAATGATTAAATTTGAATTTGATTAGTCTAATGAAGTTCTTCAAAAAAAGAAAAAAAGACCAAAAAATTATGAAAAATCTGCTCATTTCAAATTTAATACCAGCAACATGCTTTTAAAAAGTTAATACAGAGGAAAAACAAACAGGTCAAAGTTGTAACCCTAAATAAACATCTAGAGGAACATCTCCAACTAATTAAGTAAATGTCCAAAAGGTTAGTCACATGACTGGGTCTAAGATGGACATTCAGAGAGGCTGAGTCTCTCAGAGTTTCAGGACTCTGTGAGAGACTGCGTGAGCGAACAGTTCAACAGTTAATGCTGGACAACATCTCCAGGTTTAGGAGGAACATCTGCATCTGTCCAGACAAATAGTTTTTCAGGGAGAACCTTCAGATGATCCAGAAACAGATTCAGACAACAGCATGGCTCTGTAGGAGAAGAGTCCTGGACTGATGCGGTCCTGACTTGTCCCTGATTAAAACATTCGGAGCATCAGGACCTCAAAAACAGGACCGAGGAGACCCTGGGGTCTCACAATAAATAACTGCAGTTTATCGTTCTGCCAGCAGGTAGAGCTGTCCTCTTTTAATATTTCTGAGCAAACAAAATGACATCACTCCCCGTGTGTGTGTGTGTGTGTGTGTGTGTGTGTGTGTGTGTGTGTGTGTGTGTGTGTGTGTGTGTGTGTGTGTGTGTGTGTGTGTGTGTGTGTGTGTGCATGTGTGTGTGTGCGTGTGTTTGTATCCGGTTGCCATGGTTACCATGGAGCCTCTCTGTACCAGGAGCAGAACTCCACAGATGTTTGATTCAGAACAGTCAGTACTCCCAAGAGAAGGCAGAACTGTGTTTATACTGCAGAGCTCTAAAAAGTACTACTGCTACTCCTAAATACAGGTACTAAAATACTCCTAAAAATACAACAGTACTCTTTTAAAAACACATTAACTCTAAAAGTACTACATCACTCAGAGAATAAGAAGAACTTTATTGATCCCCGAAGGGAAATTCAATTGTCTGTTGTCTCACGTAATATGACTATAAAAGTTATCTATTATTTACATAAGAGTTATAAAGCCTGATGGCTGTTGGTACAAAAGATCTTCTAAATCTCTCTGTCCTGCAGCGAAGAGAGAGGAGCCGTCCACCACCATTTGCCCTTTGGTCCATCAAGGTGTTATGAAGTGGGTGATCCATAGATGATCCACTATATTAGATAAAAAGTACTTATGAAATAGTACTCGCTGTTCGAGTACTTTGTGCCATAAAAACTACAGAACTTAAAATCAGGTTGTAAATAGTACTCAGTTTTAAAATACAGCAGTAGTTTAAATAAATACTGTAGTATTTTACATTTTTACTCTCTTTATATTAACTAACACTATGATCTCAATAATACATCAACAAAAACACTGAACTACAGTACTCTGATATTAATAGATCAACTAAAATACCACAGCATCCCTTAAAATATTATTGTACTGACAAAAATATACTACAATGCTCAAAAAACAGTACTGTACAATAGTATGACCATTGTTTTTTTTAAATGCAGGACTTACAGTATATGGTAAAGTACATCTCAATCACTTCAGTACTCTAAAAATACAACAGCACTATAAGCAGTCAATAACTTTCCAAGTTAAATACTACAAAACATTTTATATACTGAGGTTCAGAATACAATGATACAATGGTTCTCAACTGGTGGATCCCGACCCAAAAGTGGGTCATGGACACGTTCAGGGTGGGTCGCACACAGCTGGTCAAAAAAGTCAAAATTTAATGCACATCTTGAAAAATGGCTTATTTTGAAAGGCATGTGTTATGTTGTGGTCCTTCCATATCAATGTGGCCTGAATGCAGTAAAAATACATGTTCTTTTTTTGTCTTTATTTTATGCAATTTGACATGTCTTTTATTTTGAAAAATAGCATATTTTGAAAGGCACGCATTATGTCACGGTCCTCCTCGGTTTCTTATTAATGTGGCCTGAATGCAGTAAAATTACATTGTCTTTTTTTTTTTTTTTTTTTTTTGGTCTTTATTTGTGCAATTTTATATTTTTTCACTTTTGTCCTCCTCAGGTTCTTCTGAATATGCTCTGAATGCAGAGATGCAAATAAGTAAAAAATTTTCATTTTGCTGGTCTCCATTCTGTTTCATTTGATATTTGCTGTACATGCAACTTCAGTAGTTGTCCTCCTCAGTTCATGTGCTCTGAAATGCACTTTACTTGATAAAAACTGTGTACTGATGTTAAAGATTTGAGTCTTTAAAGGTTTTTATATATAAAAAATAAGTTTTCTTGGTTTGAATTTTATAAAAGTGGGTCGCGACTTGAGGACTATGAGAAAATGTGGGTCCCAGAGTGAGACCAGTTGAGAACCACTGTTGTAATTGATAGATAAATAGTAATTGAATTACTACAAGTACAGTACAACCCCCCCCCCACACACACACACACACACACACACACTGAAACAGGGAACAGGGCTGTGAATAATACTGCAGTTATTTTATACTTCAGTGCTCAAAGTAGATACAGTTTCTTGCATTTCTGCAGTTTTGTTGTAGTACTACTGCACATACTGCAAAAAACACAACTGCACTGAAAATACTGTTGAACTCTATTAGTTACCTAGAAAATATTACAATACCTCTAACCATACTTAAGTTCTCTAAAAAATGATCTATTCTGCTGATAAAAACAGAATTACTGTAAAAAAAAAAAAAAAAAAAAAAAAAACCGCACATGTATAAATACTGTCACACTTTAAAAAGATCATCAGTATTTGTTGAATTTATTGTTTTATTGTTTGACTGTTTTTAAATTCTGGTGTAGAATTGAGGACTTTGGTGAAATATTAATAAATTAAAATAATCATTCAGAAAAGAAAAAGTAGGTGAAAGGTCAAATAAGGAAATTATTTCATCTCTGCACCAAAAATAAATAGAAGAATGAAATTAAATTAATAGAAATAGATATATATACACGAACTGAATAAACTGGTCCTCTGTCGGAGTTTGGTTCTAATTCTGGTTTCGGTTCTTCCTCCGCTTGTTCTTCTTCTTTGTGTTTTTGTTGGAGAGAGTTCCCTTTTGTAACCCGAACAGTCCGGGTGGGCGGGGTCCGTGCGTGGCGCTTCCACGTCATACAGCAGAGTGTTGTACACTGCTGCGGGGAGGGGACGTGGTCAACGGGTCCTGCTCTGGTAATTGATTTTCAACTCCCACGTGACTGCCTTGGTGGTCTAATTGGGTTTTGAACGTCACGTGACACAATGACACGTTGTCATAGAGACCGTCCCCGCCCGCGTATCCACGCGAATGCCCCAGTGATCAAAAGAAGCGCCCCCTAACATCTGGTGGGCTAAGCTGAAAAAGCGTGCGGGGAGCTGATTGGCTGTAGGAAACAACAGCGGGCTGAGCTCTGATTGGTCAGAAGTAGAGAGCCGAGCTGTCAGTCAGGAAAGGAAGCCCCCCCCCCCCCCCCCCCCCCCGGCTCAGACTGCGGACTGCTCCGGGACCAGAAGCAAACACTCCGGAGGATTATCAGTGATTAATAACCGATCAGAGGGCGGATAATCGATCAGGAGGTTCGGTCGTTTGGAGGGGATGTCCCGGCTGCTGGAGAGCAGGAGACAGGACAGGATGAAGGAAATCAACCTGAAGGTGAGTCATGAGGAGGAAAAGAAAGAAAGAAACGACCTGGGCACGTGAGGGGCACACTTTTCTCATCTCTAATGATCGGTTCTGATGAGCTCCGATCGATAGAAATGTCCGGATATGATCGATCAGTCTAAGTGAAGAACTCCGCCTCACTTTTTTTCCGCTCACATCTGTTCCGGTTTGTTCCGTTAGTGCTGATGTTGTAAAGCTGGTCAATAGTTCTGATCGGCGATTGATCGATGATCGGTGTTTGGTGGATTGGTTTGAGTTTGATCAGAGAAGAAGTACAGAGTCTAGAAACGGAAAACACTTTTTTTCAGCTCAGACCGAAACCTCTTTATTTTTACAGTGTGTGTGTGTGTGTGTGTGTGTGTGTGTGTGTGTGTGTGTGTGTGTGTGTGTGTGTGTGTGTGTGTGTGTTCAGCGTGTATTATTGTGTGTTTGTGTCTATATTAATGTGTGTTTGTGAGTGTGATGATGTCTAAAGTGACTTTCTGTGTGTTTCGGTGTCTGTCCGTTAACGGCAGCAGCGTGGCTGCTTTGTCCTGCAGGAGGAAAGGAGAGGGGGAGGGGAGACTGTGTGTGTGTGTGTGTGTGTGTGTGTGTGTGTGTGTGTGTGTGTGTGTGTGTGTTTTCTCATACAGGAAGTGTCTGTAAGGAGTGACCTCTGACCTGACTTGGGGGGGGGGGGGGGGGTTCAGCACGTTTTTGTCATTTTAAATAAAGTCTGAAACAGAAACAGACTCACAGTCATTTCTCCTCAAACCTCATCAAACACAGACAGAGAGAAACTGACATGACTGACTTCTGAACAGTTTAAATCTTGTTCATTTCTTCTGAATATTTCTGCAGTTTTTAAGAGGAAACAAAAACAGAATGAATGAATTGATCGAAGTTCACTCTTTCAAACTGATCTGTTACTTTTCCTCATATTTATTTTAAATAAGATTTTTCTAGAAGAGCGTCCAGAGCTCTGTTTACATTAAAGGGATATTCCGGCATAAAATTAATTCAGGGTCAAACACACGATTACACCATATTAGACACCCCCTCCAGAGATGAATGTTGCCGACCGCTTGCTTCTCTAGTTATACCAAAGGAAGAACATTTATGTTCATTACTTTATCAATCAATCAATCTGGTGACATTTTACACTGTTGATGATCAAGAGTGTAAAAAATCTTGAGTCTGATGACTAAAACCTTTTGTCCAGTAAAGGCAAAAAGATAAAAGTAATCCTTTGCTCAAGGCACAAAGTATTAAAAGCGATCAGAACCTTTTAAAGCTGGATAAAAGCGGCAGCTTGCAGGAACTTGTACTCTTGCTCTCTGCTACAACAGATTAGATAAAAACCTATACACGGTAAAAGTTAAACTTAAAAGTCAGCAAACTCTAAAGATGCAGCCTTAAAAGGTGTTATCCAGTTAAAATGGGTTAAAAAGTTGCTCACAACAGAGAGAAATGGTTGGGTGCCTTACAACGCAGACACATGCGCACTTTAGCTCATGGATTTCATGGAAATACAATCAGACCGAGACACTAAGGCAGAAGAACTACCACGTCTGCAGTGCAGAATGATTAATATTAGAGATGCACCGATCCATTTTTTCTGACTCAATCCAATACTGATGCCTGGGCCGATATCCGGGACCAATCCAATACTACTGTTGAATGAATGAACTGTAACCTTACCCTGTGAGTGAAGGCAGCAGGCTTGACATTAGCCTTAATAAAAAAGGTAACAAATTAACACAGATATAAATTTACGGAATATTATTTATTGACAAATAAAACATGAGCACACAGCAAAAAGAAGTAAGACTTCCATGTATTAAAAGAAAAAAAAGACTGTATCGGAACGCTGGATCGGCATCATCCATCGGATATCCAATCCAGTCAATTTGTCAATATCGGAGCCAATATCTGGTCCAAATATCAGATAAGTGCATCCCTAATTAATATGATGATTATTACTTCAAGGAAATTATTAAAAAATTGTCATAAATGTTCCTCCTTGAGCTGCATCACCCCGCTGTAGTCTGTAATGGACTGGCCTGAGGTCTCACTATAAACAAGCAGCTGCTGGAAGAGAGTAGGTGAGTTGCGTTTAGTCTCTTTGCTAAAGAAATTAGTCAAAGTTAAAAAGATGTTACTCAGTATTGCCAACCAAGCTACTTTGTCATTAGATTTAGCATGATGTTACTCTTCTCAACAGGCAAAACACAGACACTCAGACACCCCTCGGAAGACTCCTCCTCCTTCTGGGGATTGGGGGGGGGGGGGGGGGTGGTGACAGTGGATTTGACAGAGAATTTATGCAAATTAGGCGATCTAGAGACTTTCACAACAGCCACTAGCAACTTTTCTTACTAAGGAGTTGGCAACACTAATCACTTCTTTATCATGTCCTTGAAGTAGTAATCACCATATTAATAATTTTATCATTGCAGACACAGTAGTTCTTCTGCTTTAGCGTCTTGGTCTGATTGTATTTCCATGAAGAAACGATCATAAATGTTCTTCCTTGAGCTGTGTCACCCCGCTGTAGTCCGTAATGGACTGCCCTGAGGTCTCGCTACAAACAAGCGACTACTGGAAGAGAGTAGGTGAGTTGTGTTTAGTCTCTTTGCTAAAGAAATTAGTCAAAGTAAAAAAGATGTTTGGTGGCTAGTACTATGGCTGGGACCATGTACAACATGGTGTAGTTCCGTTTAGTAACAGAACCTCATTGGAAAATTAGCGGATTTACCTTAACTGTGCTCTTGTTTAAAAATACCTTTTCCTTTTACTACAGTAGAAGTTTCTTGGCCCAGCTTATAGTCTACAAAAGTGAAGAAACGCCCCCCGCTTAAGTTTATGTTTTCTTAGGAGTTAGAACAACTCAGAATATAGTACTATGGCTGGGACCCTATATGTACTGTTGATGAAGTTAAGTGCTGTTCTGAACATTATTTGTGGCTATAGAGTGGCGTTTTTGGTTGAGGTTTGTTTATGGCTCCTCAGACTGCTGTGTATTCCTATCCTGCAGTCGTTACTAAAGTTGGTATAACTAGAGAAGCAAGTGGTCGGCAACATTCATCTCTAGAGGGGGGGGGGTCTAAAACTCAGTGTTACAATGTGTTTGACCCTTAATTAATTTTACGCCGGAATATCACCTTGACTTTACTGACAGGGGCTTCAATTGGCGCTGTGAGTGTTTTAAATGTTATTTTCATGTTTATTATGGTGAACAACTATCCAGAAGACACTTTTTGAGATGATTTCTACTTTTTGAATCTTAAATAAACTGGACAGACATTCAGACGTCGTGTTGAAGCTCCTGAAGTGTTTTTTTTGTATTTTCCACAGAGAAGAAACCAGAGTTGGTTCCTCACAGAGTTTCTCAGACTCCACTGTTCGCTAACCGGTAATTTTGGTGTCAGATATCAAGTTTGACAACCCTTGACTGTTCAGTCTCTTAGACATTCACATTCCTGGAAGCCTGCTGCACAGACCCGGACTGGTATAGGACTCCAAAGGGGAGGTCCCTGATGAGCTTTACCATTTAGAGAGGCTTTAGGTCTGATGAGCAGGTCTGCTTTTATATGAGCTGCTGTCTGACTAAGAGGAGCTTTAGAGAAGTTTGTAAAGGAGGCTGGAGTAGAGCTGCTAAAACAGGACCACTGTGCTTTCTTCTCCTGGTTCTGGTCTGTTCTGGAGCTGCAGTGTTTTGGACCGGCTGAAGAGTCCTTAAAGACTCATTAGGACAGCCATAAAATAGTCCAGTCTGGAGGTCACTGATGCTTCGGCAAGTATTCTGTGTCTGATTTTTGGAATATTGCATAAGTGCACAGACTCAGCAGTTCTTGGAATTTGTTGGTTGTGAGAGCTGAGGACTAAGTCCTGAACAAACTGGACTCCCAGATCCCTAACGGTGGGTCTGGATGCCTGGCTGATGCCATCTAAGGCGGTTACATCATTTCAAAATGACTCAGAGGGATTTGGAGCCAAAAACAACAAGAACTTCAGTTTTATTTTAGACCAGAACAGAAAACTAAAACGCTTGGCCTGCTGGTCGAGGAGGTCACAGATTCTGCTGTAGTGGCTGCAGGCTGAAGGATCGATTCCCGATCCTGGCAGGGTTTGGTACACGTCAATCTCCCTCTCTCTTTCTCCCAGTGTGCCTCAGGCTGTCCAGTCAGATAAAGAGAATAAAAAACAGATAAATAAGGAAAACAAAAGAAAGGAGTCTTTGTCCTGCAGGGTTTGAGACTGATCAAGTTTATATGTCGACACTGAGTTTGATCTTCGTCCTCAAAAACAACCAGAAAAGCTGAAGTTTGAACGCCGGGTCAGGAGTTGGAGATATAACTTAGTGATGAACCATGTAGGGCTGGGTGATATGGGAAAAAGTTTATCACAATATATTTTTTTCATATCAGTTGATATCGATATATATCAGGATATAATAAAATTGAAGTGTTTATTGGTCGCATGTGTTTTCCAATACAATAATCTACTGTATCTGTGAGGTCTTCGTGTCTCTTTGACATTTTGTCGTAAGGCGTTGCTCTAAAGAAAGCGGCCTGAATGGTCGGCTGTTTAGGCTGCACAGGCACCATGGGCTCCTTGCTCCTCTCGGGGTTTGTAACCTATTACATTGCACATGCTCTGCCGCGTGGTGCTGCTTCAGGTGGTGAAAAAGATTTGAGGTATTCCCCGACCTTGTGAGAACATGTACTCGACATAATTTTCAGTACACATTACTCTGCTTCATGTCCGACTTCAAAAAACCAAAATACCTCCACACCACTGACATTTTTGTGCCAGGGTTGTCGACGATGTCATCATCTGTTGAGCCTTCATTGTCATTTCTGTCGAGAGTAGCACTCATTTTCTTTTTTTCTCACCAACATTGCTGTCGGCTTCACCTGTTAAAGTGCTATGGTTGGGTGTAGCACAGTTGTTTGATACTCGGTTCTGATTCAGCACATGATTGGTTCAGGTGAAGTGGACCAGGAGAAACTCCCCTTTTCATTGGCTATTCGTATGGTCTACCAAAACATGGTAGAATGCCGACTATTGAAAAAGCACATTGACCATGATTTATATTGAGATTGAGGGAAATTAATTTTCGATATATATTGTCATTGTTTTATCACCCAGCCCTAGGACCATCGAAGGACACCTTCAGATAGACAAGATGAGGGGGTGTCAGGGTCACATTAAGGTCAAACAAAGGGCAAGTTTTGGAGGATAACGTCTTCTTGCAGGAAAATGAGTTTATTATCAACAACCTGAATTTTACAGAAAACTGCAGGTCCCTTATTTTAGTTCAGGCAGCGTTCAGTGAGACCTAAAACTGCACAGAAAATTTGGAGATTGAAAAGGAGTAGGTTAAAGTTATTTACCTTATACGTACCGGCACGTATTCCTTCCTATTCGTTTACTCTTTACAAGTCTTTAGAATTTCTGACGTTTTTAAAAAGAAACCAGAGCTCCCAAGTCTAACATGAATATATAACTAATCATTAATACTAAAACAAAGACCTTATGTATACATATATACACCCATACCTATATACATGCATATACACACAAATATACACTTTATATATATACCTAAAATACTTTAAATCTCTCATGTGTACCATTCCCATATACAATGTAATAGGTGTTGCCAAACAAAAATCACTTTTTTCAGTATTTTTCAATCAAACTCTGCTTTAATTTACTTTTAAACTGTGCAATAGTAGTAAAGAAACATTATTTTTAGTGTTGTACGAATGCCTGGTTGTTTTAAAGTGCATTCCCCTCTTAAGACAAACCTTCCCTCGCTTCCATTAAACATTTTCTGTATATTACTCAGGAGTAGATTCTTATCAGCTATATACACTGTCTGTGCAGTTCTAAATTCAACAAGATCGGCAAATTTTGATACTCTTGATTTCTAAAACATCATCATCATCAGTTTGTAGTAAAACATTTTAAATCGTAAATAAGAAACTTTGAGTCTGATAGTAAACAGCTGTTTTCAGAGGTCACATGACTCTGAGCTGAATGAAGTTAGATCAGTTTCCTATCTCACCTGATTCCCCTTTTAAAAATCAGCTGCTGTATTGCCCCCCCTCCCCCCCACTCCTTTATATCCATCCCATGACCCCCCTCTCCCTCGGCTCACAGAGTGTCTTTATGTCCTCTCTCACTGAGGTCTTTATTTATTGATCAGCTGATCGCTGTCAGCAGATCAGTTTACAACATTAAGCTGAATAAATCAGAGACACCTCATTAAATAATTCACTCAACATATAAAACCAGCGTTTAAGACAAACTGGGACACAGTGAGAAAAGTGAACACAGACAGAGGTCAGTGTTTTTAACATCATTTAGATCTGTGAGCGTCTCAAAGACGACAAATGTGTCGCTCAGTTAAAGAGAGAGAACAAACATTTGTTGATTTTTTTTTATGCGCACATGTGACCCTAAATACATTTTACAATTCGAACACATCTATTTTTAGCCGCAAATGCGAGTGAAACGGTCGCACTGTTGAGCCCTGCTTCAGTACAGAGATATTTCCAGATCCTCTGAATGATATGTTTTACTGTAGACAATGAAATCCAATCGTGAACTTTATTCTGAAACTGTTGAACTGTTCGTTAATGCAGTCTCTCACAGAGTGGTACAGAAATGTTTCACATAGATTCGTTGTCTTTTCACTAACGTCACCGTCCAGATCTGTTTTTATCCAGCGGACATTTGAGCGTCTTATCTGTGATTAAATAAAAATTTCTTTGAAGTTTAATTTTATTGATTTAATCAAAGATCAAATCTGAAAAAAACATTTCCAACTCTCCTCCGCTGTCCGACTCTGTATGACAGACCGAAAGTGACAACATCGCACTCGGCCTGGAAACACAAGGCGGCTTTAAGTACTGAAAACTTCCCCCAGAGTAAATTAGATCAGAATAGATCAGAATAGCACCTTTATTCCCAACCACACATACATGTGTTAATTACACAATATTGTATTTTACAATTATGAAGTTTTGGATTTATTGAGCGTGGTTAGTGCTGTGGGATAGGAGCTGTCTCTGAAGCAACTGTGCAGCTGACGCACCATACACACACACACACACACACGTTTATATGTATATGTGTATATATATATATATATATATGTATATATATGTATATATGTGTATGTACGTATGTGTGTATATATGTATGTATGTATATATAAATGTATATATGTAAATAAATGAATATATGTATATATATGTATGTACGTATGTATATATATATGTATATATATATCTGTATGTATGTATATATGTATGTACGTATGTATATATATATATATATATATATATATATGTATATGTATATATCTGTATGTATATATAAATGTATATATGTATATATGTGTATATATATATATATGTATATGGGTCAATGACGTGACGCCTCAATATTCTGTCCGGCTGTATTTTCTTTATGTTACAAAGAGTTTTAAATTTAAAAAAATATACTATCTATTTGTAGTATCTCTCTAATATATGGTGCCACTTCAACTTTTCAAAAATCTGGAGTTTTTTGTAATTTTTCTGAACTTCAAAGGGTCAAAATATCATGTGGTGCGACCGTCCGGCCATGACTTCTATTTTGAAAACTTCTTTGAAATTACTCTAAATCTATTACAATTTAGTTTCTGCAATATTCGGCATAATTTTGAAAGTGTTTTTTATTCCTGTACAAAATTGCAAAGCTTTTGCAGTTATATTTTTTCATAATATACAAACGAATTGTGTCCGATCGTGTCCATTTCATTAAATATCATGTGGTGCAACCATCAAAAAATGACCATTTTTGACACTTTTATGCTGAAATCTACTCAAAGACAGGATGTTGGATCATTCACCATTTTGTCGTAGAGCTATGGAAGCAGAAAGAGGGTTGGTGGTTCTCTCATTTCTTTAAAAAAAAAGACCTTTTCAACTGCTGTAATAGTGTTGACACTTTTCGATGTCGTGGTATGACCTAAAAAAAAAACAATTAATTTAAGTTATTTCCACAAATAAGTATTTTAATTATAAATTTCATAGTGACCTTTTGTGGGAAGCTAGTGAGCTTTGTTTATGTGACTAATCCTGTATCAGTAAGATTTGACTGAATTTGAAATGTCATGCGGTGCGACCAATTATCATGTGGTGCGTCCACTGCAGATTGTTTTCCATCATAAATATATGCCCTCGATTGGCAGTATTTACGCTTTTTATATTCAATTGATGATTGATAAACACTAAGTACTTAATTTTTACGGATGGTGAGAGGAGCGCTTCGCCGAGAGCGTTATATTCATGATCGTTCAAATCCGTTTGATTTACCTGATGACGTTCTCTATGAACGTTACAGGTTTTCCTCGGACGGCCTCAATAGTCAGGTAACATGAAGTCGAAGCAATACACTAATATTTGCCAAGCTCCAAGTTCAAGTTTCATGCGGCATATCAGTCATCATTCAGAATTTATTGAAGCAGATTAGAAAACTCCTCTTAACCCCAAATGTGTCTGCAGATGACATGTGACCATCAGATGATGGAGAAAAAAGAAAAAAAGGCAGTGTGAGGAAATCACTGTTAATGCGTTGAAATGTGTACAAATAAAATCTTCCAATAAACCAGCTAACCACTTTGATGGATGTTTTTAGATTTATTTTTATTTGCTCCCACGTACTCTTTTCCCCACTGCTGTTGTGTCTGAAATAATGAGGTCAATGATGGAGGTTATCACACACGCTGCATGACAACATATTAGGGGGCCATAAATTTATGAACGCACAAATGTAACTTACACAGTCGATGATTTTTTTGCCAGCAGTCCCTCCGGCTTTCAGCGGCTGCAGCTGTCCTGCTCCTCTCTGATATAATGTTGCGGTACTCCTTGTATTAGCGTAAAACGATGCTCTGTTCCTCGGCTGTGAAATATGACGTGCAGCCTTCTTCATTGTGGAGATTGGTCCGGTGGCACTGACCCCGCCCCCTTTACGTGTGCGCGCACAGATCTAGATTGACCACAACTGAATTTAGTTAGCGAGTTGATATCCTGCCTCGTAGTACAGCTGATCGTGGTTACGGAGATCTGGTGAAGTTTAGCGAGTTGTGAGTTATCCTGGGTGTGTTAATCCAGCTTCATAGTGCAGGCCTCTGGACCACATACACAAAAACACACAGAGTTAAATTTTTGTAAAAAAGGGAAATAAAATGTTCGCGTTCATGTTTGAAATGTTAATAAAATTCTGTTTTAATATAAAATTTGCATTAAATTTATTCTTCATAGGTCTCTTTAAACTGATTTTTAATGATACAAGGTCTTCAAGTCATTTGGCGCGACCACCAATCATGTGGTGCGACCAATAATAACATTAATTATATCAAATACAAACTAAAATATCTCATTTCTGTAACTGAGACATTAATACCTGATACAATATGCTTACATGAAAGGTAGTTTCAAAACATTTTTATCAGTATTATGTAATTTAAAGAAAAAAATAGTCAGTGAACTACATTTGATATAGCGACTGTGACATTATAGAGCTAAAATATGAAATCATTATTTACAAAAACTCAAATAAAATGCAAACGCTTTGTTCCTATGTACTTGATATTACTGACAATTTGTAAAAAACTATGGAGTATGTTGAAAAAATGTAATAATTTTGAGATAAATGATGGTCGCACCACATGACATTTTTTAAGGCCACAGGCAATTCATCTATATGAAAAACACTAAAATTGCCTAATTTAAAAATTAAACTTTAATTTTTGTATACATAACATCCTTAGTGTTTGAACTGTTGCAAAAGATATTCTTATTTTTGGTAATTTAAAATTGGCATGTTGAAAAACCTTATACGTCATTGACCCATATGTATATATGTATATATATACAGTATATTAATGTATGTATATATGTATGTATGTATGTGTATGTATGTATATATGTTTGTATATATATTTATATGTATATATGTATGTATATAGTATGTTTATATATGTATTTATATATGTATATATTTGTGTGTATGTATATATGTGTATATATGTATATATATATGTATGTTTATATATATGTATGTATATATGTATATATGTGTGTGTGTGTGTGTGTGTGTGTGTGTGTGTGTGTGTGTGTGTGTGTGTGTGTGTGTGTATTTTAACAGCAGTTTAACTCTAAGTGAATATTAGAGACTGAAACTCAGAATGAGCTGAACTGTTGCACTCAGATACATTCTGCTGAGAGCTGCTTGAAAGTCCTTAGAGCTCACACACACACACACACACACACACACACACACACACACACACACAAACACACACACACACACACACACACTTCCCTTTCCTGCCCCTCCCTGCTCTGAGTGGAAGTATATGAGAAAAACATTCACAAGAAAAGAGAAGTTAGAAGGACGGACAGACAGGACAAAAGACAGACACACAAACAAAGACACACAGACAAAGACACTGTCACAGAGACACACACACACACAGACACATACACACAGATGCACACAGACAGTGTTGTTTCCTAAAAGACCACTGTTTATCCATTTTGTCGTTGGATTTCTTTTCCCTCCCTCAGACCCACGGAGGCCTCTGATTGGTGGATTGTGGTTTTAGTTCCTGTTCAGGATGACAGAGTCCTTTCCTGCCTGACTGTCCAGCCCGTATAGGAGTGTACTTTTCTCAAGATTACTGATATTGTTTTCTCACTCAGGATCAGACCATGATCACCTCACAGGTCTCGTTTTCAGGGATTTGACTAAAACATGTGATCTGGTTAGACAAACTAAACTCTCCTGTAGTTCACTTCAGCAGCGTGGTGAGCCCCAAGGTTCAACTCTGGGTCCTCTACTTTTGTTAATGACCTCTTTCTTAATTAGCTTGGAGCACTGTGTTCAGCTGTATGACAACAAAACAAGATTACAAATATAATTGACATAATTCTGTTCATAGAATTATTATAACAAACATGTATAACAAACTCTGCAGATTTATTCTTCTTCACCACTGCATCATATTTGAAGACTTTAACTCTCTCTTTCATAAAGAGGCCACTGCGGTGGTTACAGTTTATTTATACATGTGTACACTATAATTACCCTCTTTTTTAACATAATCTTTAACAGTTCATGGTTTCTTTTCCCTCGAGTACACCACAGCTGTTTTTTCTGCTCAGAAAGCCTCTGTAGAAACACAATAATCGACCTGCTAACATTCAACCGTTCATCCATTCATGTTTATTTAACTTCATGTTCATTTTTTCATGTATGTCGTTGTCCTTTTTCATTTGGTCCTGTCCATGTTTAACTCTGTGACGCATACGTACAGCTGTTTTGGTAACACTTTACAATAATCATAACTTATAAATGGTAAGCAGATAGTTTATTAATGTTTAACCATCATTTATAAATAGCATATAGACCATTAATGAATTGTAAATTTTACAATTTTAAAAACCTTACTTTACAATAACCAACTAGGTAATGTTTAAAGGTGGTTTAAAAACCTAATATTAATCATTTACAAAGTGCTACTGACACACTTTTCAATTTAGAGGTTTTACAACCAATATTTAAACCCTATATCAACCTTTAATGAATAGTCCATTAATAATTAATGAAAATTATTAATCGTAATTTCATTGCTTGTTAATGGTAAAGTAACTATTAACTTACATTAATAAACTGTCTATTCGCCATTTTTAATTGGTCTATATGCTGTTTTTAGGTGATGATTAAACATTAATAAAATATTGATTTACCATGAATAAAATACGGTTATTGTAAAGTGTTACCATGTTTTTGCTGTTTCAGACTGGATAAATCTGAAGGGAGTTACGGTCTCCTGTCTCACCATGAAACCTGATTTCTTTCTTGGCTGTCTGTGTGATTGATTGAGAATCTGCTTCATCTCCCTCTTTTGTTTTTCTGATATTCAGGTTTCAGAGTTTGTTTGTGTAGAACTGTTGTTGTTGTATTTTCATTTACTTTCTCAGAGGCTGAACTCACCAGAGTATTTAGGTTATCAACAGAACAGTACAGTTTTATCATCTGCAAAAAGCATGTAATCAAGAACACATGGTGGATTACACAGGTCATTTACAAAAACTAAAAAGAGTCCTGATATAGATCCCTGTGGCACCCCTATTATAAATATCTATGTCAGCTGTACACACTGTTGATGTAGGAGTTTCCTTTGCTGCCATATTTACATATTTTGGAGATTATAATGATTTATGAGCTCAAATACTGAACAGTCAGACTGAGTGTCTCTTTTTTTCTATAGCGTATAGAGTTTATCTGGTCTTACTCTGTGTAAATATTTCTGAGCCAGTTCCTGTTTTCAATATTATCTCTATAACACCTGGTAATCATGACAGACATGTATACACACACACACACACACACACACACACACAGGTTTCTATGTAGGCCTCATGTGTGCGTATTTGTATATGGGTGTGTATGCATGGTGTATACTTCCACTTTGTTTACGTGTGTGTGTATTTGTGTACTATTTGTGTATATTTGTGTTTATAGTGTTCAAAAAATCTCTGAGCAGCAAACATCAGGACTTCCTCAAACATGAGAACCCGTTCTCCTCCTCGTCCTCCTCGTTGTTGTCGTGAGCGTTAAGCTTGTTAATGAGTTTTCTTTAGTTATTGATGACAGTTGTTGTCCTGTTGCCCTGGTTACATATTGCAGAATGTGTGCAGAGCAAAGAACAGATAGTCCAACAACAAATACTGATCACGTTTTTATGATCAGGAATCAGTGGAGACACTGCAGCCAATCAGCATCAAGTATTCTCCTGCCCAAGATCACTTTATTAAATAAAAAAACATTAGAAAAAAGTTCAGTAAGTACAGAGACAAACAAAAATAACTCTCTTTCCTGTCCCTCAGAGTTTGTTCTCTGATTGTGCGTGTGTGTGTGTGTGTGTGTGTGTGTGTGTGTGTGTGTGTGTGTGTGAGAGAGAGAGTGTGAGAGAGAGAGTGTGTGTTTGAACACACTCGCTCTACTTTCACAGTGTGTCAATCATTGACAGATATTGAGGGTTTATGGCAGTGATTTTAATTACCTGGACAGGTTAGTGTTTAACCGCCATCACGGCTGACTTCATTACCATTTCTGAGGCTGTGATTGGCTGATCTGTTTGAGTCCAGGTTTAATGATGTCTCAGGAGGTCAAAGGTCATGTCTGAATCCTTGTAAGATTAAAATGAAATCTTCTGCTGTTTCTAATTGCACATATTTCTAAACAGAGAGACTTAATCTTCGAACAGAGGTTTACAGAGATTTGTTTTATTATTACTAAAAGGCTCCTAAATAACTGACCAGTCCTAAAGTTTAATAGTTTTGATTATAATGTTAACCCTGATTGTTATTTTCATCCTGATCCAGTTCAGAGGAAATGAGTCCTCTCCTGTCTCTCCTCGTTCGTCTTTGGTGACTCAGGTGGTCTTGGGAAACTCTTAGTTAGACCGGTTCCTGGTCTGCATTTTCTGTTTCAGATATAGAATTAAGTCTGTCTGATTCTTTAAGCCTCTGACTCTGAACAAACTTTACAGCAGACTGTGGTTTTGTTTGTTACACCAAAGTCAGATGAGACCAACCCTCCACTCAGATCTATGTGATCTTTGTCTGTACAGGAAGTACATGAGGACGGAGGGAATGTAGAATTTCATTTTCTAGATTTGATCATTTATTTGGTTATTAAATCATCAGAGGAGAGACATCTATTCATGAACCCGTGTTCAGGGTTCTGGAGTGGTCCAATCCTGTAACTCCATCATGCACATGTCATACTGTAGTCTATCCTGTAGGGGGCGTCTGTCTTCAGTTCTGTCTCAGCACAGTTAGCAGAGACTCACCTCCTTACCCTCTTTTCTCTCCTGGTTCTGAGCCTTTCCTGGGACTGGACTCTGCAGCATTGGGGTTTTACTCTCAGTTCTGAGGAAGCAGACCAGGTCTGGGTCCAGTATAAAGTACTGACAAACAAACTGGACTTTTGGGATAAGGGGGTGTTCCTGAGCATGGTCCAGACGGTCTGGTGTGAGAGCACCCTCTATGTGGACTCTGAGCCGACAGTTTCAGGATGTGAACTAATGGGTCGATAACAGAACCAGAGAGACGACTGGGTCATTAAAGATCACATGACTAAAAACTGATCGACACGTTTTTTGTTTGTTTTTTTTTAACTTAATTTTAACCACAATAATACAGTGTGTACATCTTAATACATTTCTTTTCCTTTTTTTAGCTGTATGTATTTTTACAACATCCACAGATAATGTTAATAATCATCGTAATCATCACAAATAAACAATTTCCACTCCAAAATACAGATTTATAGACACAAAATTTAGTCAGAGGCAGGATGACAGTATTTTGATATGGATAGGAAGTTCTTACACCATGAACATAAACTGTTATTGCATTAACAAAGGTCCCACAAGTTTCCATCTTTCAATAAAGGAGGCCCTCCGAAGCTTTAGTGAAAATGGGATCTGCTCCATTTAATAAATATCCAAGACTGTTAGAGTCCAGATATTGTACGAGGAGGTTCTGATGGTTCTAGACTCAATAATATGTTTAATTTTTCTAACCTCCTGCCAAACCTTCAGGCATTACTCCCAGTATTGAGACCTTGAAGTCCTGTGGGATCTTCATTTTAAAAACCTCCTTCAGATACAAAAGTATACAAGTATTGTTGTTTTATATCTCGGTAAAACCCCAGAAACAGTCCTACATAAGAACAGGTACCTGTTAAAGATTCTTTTGGCAAGTGGTAGGAAAGCCATAACAAGAAGGTGGTTGCAACCAGATTCTCCAACATTGAACCAGTGGCACAGGATTGTCCGAGAAATTCACTGTATGGAGAGACTTACTTTTGTTTAAAGACTCCAGTTGGAGAAATGTTTGGAACGCTGGGAAAAAAGGACCGGGTATGCACCTTGAATAGTGTGACATTTGTCTATGATTTATGTGTGTGTGTATATATGTATTTATGGGTAAAAGAATATTTCCATTTCAACTGTATCACCCATGATGACCTCATGTTCCATAAATAAATAAAAAGTAAAAAAAAAAAAAAAGGAAAACTTTCTTTAGGGTGTTGAAAAACTCCATCCCAAACACTCTTAATTCAGGGCGGAGCCAAAACAGCCAAAATCTCTGCTTTTCTGAGATATCTAGTCATTATTTTACATTTGAATTCCCTCCATTAGTTTGTAAACCTGATGTGCTTCAGTACAGACACTGTGTTAATCCCATACAGTCTATGGTTAATCCTCCAGAGAAATGTCTGTGTTGACCTCCACCTCCCATCTCCCCTTTGTTTGTTAAGAGTTATTTGATCCACAGATAATAAGAGGATGTTGTATATATTTTAGAAATCGTTTTATTTTCTCCCTCTCCATTTTGTATTCCCATCAGGTACTTTTCTAGAGGTGTAAGTTTTATAAATTTATCCCAGTCCTTGTGAGTTGTCAGAAAGGTTCAATATTGCAAGTATCTAAAAAAAATTTAACATTAGGGAGATCAAAATTGTTTTTTAGCTGCTCAAATGTTTTCAGAATAGTACCATCAAACAGTTGATGGAGATAGATTAATCCCTTTTCGGCCCATATTTTAAAACTGTTATCCAAATTAGGGTGCAAAAGTCCAAATATAACCAATACTTATGAGAGGCAAGATTAACTTTGGTAATTTGAGAGCATACTCTTATTCCATATTTTGAAAGTGACCTTCGTCCATTCTGACATCCCTGTAGTGAGAGCGTCTAGAAAGGGCGTGTTTTGTAAGGGATCCTGACATATTTTTTTCCTATGTTTGATCAATTTGTTTTGACATCTTTATATTGATTAAGCCTCACATAAACCTGTCAATCATCTCATTGCAGAATAAGGAGAAGGAGCGTCTGAAGGAGAGAGAGAAGGAGGCGCGGGAGAGAGAGGCCAGGTACAGTAATGGTCACCTGTTCACCTCCCTGACCGTCTCCTCCACCACCCTCTGCTCCTCCTGCAACAGGAGCATCACGGCCAAGGAGGCGCTCAGCTGTCCGGGTAAGACCTGCACATGAACACTTGAGCTAGTCTGGGAGCTAGTCCAGGCAGGCTGTCTAGTTCACATCATCCCCACGCTCACCTGACCCTGATGTTCTCCTCGTCAGAGGAGGTTCAGTTTTTGTCTCAAATATCCCAGCATGCACCTGCAGGATTGGGGGGGTTCAAGATATTATATTTTCATCACTCTGTGAGGAGAGGTCAGGTCCTGGTCAATAATTTCTTTAGCAAAGAGACTAAACACAACTCACCTACTCTCTTCCAGCAGCCGCTTGTTTGTAGCAAGACCTCAGGCCAGTCCATTACGGACTACAGCGGGGTGACGCAGCTCAAGGAAGAACATTTATGATCATTTCTTCATGGAAATACAATCAGACCGAGAAACTAACCCGGGATTTCCACCGCATCCGGAACGGCTGCGATTTTCGCTGTCCGCCAATTCCTACTGGATCCGTTTGTGAGGCGAATTTCGTGGCGGATTAATGTAACCAATACTTATGAGAGCCGAGATTAACTTTTGTAATTTGAGAGCATACTTTATCTTAATCACTGTAATCGCAAGAACTCACAAGAACCCGCGGATTCACATGTAAATGTGCGATAACAAGTAGTCTCTATAAAGACAGACACATAAGCAGTAGATTGTGTCCTTCCAGAGGAGGAAATCTACTTCTAGACTTAAAGAATCAGCATCTCCTCATCCATGGTGTCATTGGGGTGAAATGATGTCTATAAACCTTTCACTTGCTTGTCTCTGCCCGTTTGCATGGTGTGAAATACGATCCTCCTGAAACACGGAGTGTTTATTTTGAAAAGAAGCTGGATGTTTTATTTTGTGTCTGTGCACGACTTCCTTTCCAGCACGGGTTAATCTGTGCTGAATTTATCCGACATGCTCCGGCGTCCGGAAAAAATAGAACTCTTGCGATCAGCTGCAGAGTCCGGTGATCCACAGGGGAATGGAAAGAAGTTAGTGGAAATTGACATGTTAACTTAAATGTTTACGATCAGCTACGATCAGAGGATACGACCTTTTAGTAGAATAATTTAGAATAATTCTCATCAGCATTTATCACAGCCTCCTCACTCCTATATAATTAGTCTTTTATAAACCTTAATTAATTAATTATATATTGTCTTAATTCTCTGACATCATTTCCTGTTTGAACATGTTTCTGTCGTCTAAAGCGTCTCTAAAGCGTGAACAATTTCAGATTTGAATGTGTGTAAGATAGAGACAGATGGTGTTTAATCCTCCTGCACAATGAACAGATGTACATGTGAAGATTAACATGCACGCACGCACACACACACACACACACACACATGCATGCACAGAGTCAGTAGGAACAACAGTAGACTGATCCATTTATGTTTCCAGTCTAAGGTGAGGGTTTCTGGAATCCTGTCTGAATGTCTTAGAGGTGTGATGCGGGGGCAGAGTCTCCCTGGGGGGCCCATTGGGGGCCCGGGGGGGGGGGGGCATTGAGAACCTACAGAAAGGAACTTGGCTGTTTATGTGTGTGTGTGTGTGTGTGTGTCCTATATTGTGACCAGCTGCTCTCGATGAACCTTGAGAATTAGGTCATGGGGACACATGTGCCACAGAGTGTGTGTGTGTGTGTGTTTGTGTGATGGTAACACACTGTGTTTCTTTAGGTTTTTAAAGAGGTGAAGAAGAGTCAAGTCCATCATCACCACCTGATTACACATCAAGATTTCCCAGCATGCACTTGGACAGACAGGGCTCACCTGAACAGGTGTATGTCAGGGGTCATGTGACTTAGGTGTTAGCACAAGTTTGCTTAGCTTCGTACTAACGTTAATCACTAATTAAACACTGATTGGTTGTTAGTTCAGATGAACAGCTCATAGCAGCACTAAGCCCCTCCCCCTTTAAACACCTGTATGTGTCTGTCTCACCCAGAGGCAGGGTTTTTTTGTAGGATGATAGGGGAAGGTCCCACCCTCCTTCGCCTCTGATTGGCTCGAAGTGCTGGGCTCTGACTGTTATTCCTTATGGCTGTGAAACCTCATCGTTTGTCGGATTTGGGTTAGGTTCGATGTACAGAGCTGACAGCCCGCGCTCGGCTTGAGGGTGTGATGACGTTTCACAGCCAATCAGAGTTGAAGGAGGCGGGACCATCCCCTACTATCCTACGAAAAAAATATCGCCACCTGGAGGATGAGTCACTTGAGCAGAATCATCTACATCACTAACAGCATCAGACCGCCTCACTAAAGTTAGCGAATAGAGACAGTGTCCATGTCAGATGTGCTCACTCAGGTGGACAGGTGAGTCACTGAGGTTAAAATAATAAATAAAACTAAATCTTTACCTCTTTTTCTCTTCAGCCTGTAATGTCACCATCCACAACCGCTGCAGAGACAGTCTGGCCAGCTGCACTAAGATGAAGCAGAGGGTAAGACCTGAGCGTCTATCTGTCTGTTTGACTTCCTGTCTGTCCATATTTTTCTGTCTCACTTCCTGTTGGTCGATCTCTCGTCACTTAGCAACAGAAGCTGTCGATGGTCAGGAACAGCACAGCCCTACAGAGCGTGGCTATGCGCAACAAAAGTGAGTAAACAAAATGCAGCCAAAAACCTGGAGCTCTAAGAAATGAGGTTAAAGTGATGGTCTCAAAAACTGCAGTTCCTCGAGTGTCCACTAGAGGCCGTCTACCAAAGTGAGTCAGTGCCCATAGCCCCCCATAGAAAAAAGTCGTATTTTTTTATTATTATTATTATAATTATTATTATTATTATGTAATTTTTTATTGTTATTAATATATTATAATAAGTATAATAATAATAATAATAATAATAATAATTATTATTATTATTATTATCATTATTATTATCATTATTATTATTATTATCATTATTATTATTATTATAAGCCTAATTTGGTGGTTTAATGATCTAGACCTCCATGTCTGACCTCATGATGGTCGTTAGGTGGTGCACAGTCAAGGTCAAAAAGGGGTCAGAGGAAGTCGGAGTATCAGCAATTTTTCTTCTTCTCTGGTTCCACATTTTGTTTCTTCTTCTGGGGTTTTCAGCTCCAATGATGAAGGAGCGCCCGAGCTCGGCGATCTATCCCTCAGACAGTCTGCGTCAGTCTCTCCTGGGGTCCAGGCGAGTTCGATCTGGTCTCTCGCTCGCCAAGAGTGTCTCCACGAATAACATTGCAGGGTGAGAGCGGATGGCAGCTGATTGGTTCTCTAATTCAACACAGCAACAAAAACTTACCTGTATCCCTCTCTGTCTCTCTGTCTCAGGGGGTCTGAGGACTCGGTGGGTCTCAGGAGGATCCTGTCTCAGTCCACCGAGTCTCTGAACTTCAGGAGCAGAACTCTGTCCATGGAGTCTCTGACCGACGACAGTAAGTCCTCCTCTGATCAGACGATTGGTGACGATACCTTTTTGTTGTGTTGTGTATTGATGTGTTGTTGTTGTTGTTGTTGTTGTTGTTGTTGTTGTTGTGGTGGTGGTGCAGGTGAGTGGTGGTGGAGCCCCCTGCTGGAGGAGCTGCAGGTGGAGGGGAGCTGTGTGCAGGCCGACAGCTGGAGTCTCGCTGTGGAGCCGAACTTCCTGCAGACGCTCCATAAAGATGTTATCAAACAGCAGGACGTCATCTACGGTAAACACACATGTACACACACACGCACACACACACACACACACACTCGGTCTCTCTTTGACCTCACTCTCTCTCTCTCTCTCTCTCTCTCTCTCTCGCTTTCTCTCTCTCTGTTTGACCTCTCAGAGCTGATCCAGACTGAGTTCCACCACGTGCGGACTCTGAGGATCATGGAGGGCGTGTTCCGTCGGGGGATGCAGGAGGAGGTGCTGCTGGAGGCAGGCGTGGTCCACTCCGTCTTCCCATGTCTCGACCAGCTGCTGGAGTGGCACACACACTTCCTGTCTGAGCTGATGAAGAAGAGAAAGGAGGGGCTCGCTGAGGGTAGCTCCACCAACTTCACCGTCCTCAGGATTGGAGACCTGCTGCAGCGTCAGGTGAAGGCATCAGGTGGTGTGTGCTGGTCCCAATGACAGGTTTATCCTATAATAAAAATAATAATAATGATAATCATATGTAAATAATAATAATGATAATCATAATAATAATATTAATAATAATAATAATAATAATAATAATAATAATAATAATAATAATAATAATAAAAGTAATAATAGTAATAATAAAAACAGAGACAATGATAATAATAGTAGTAATTATTTTAAGAACAACAACAATAATAAAAGTGATAATAATAGTTATAATAAAATATTAAATATTTAAAAAATGAATAATAATTATTATCATCATTTTAATTATTGTGATTATTAATATTATTGTTATTATTATTTTTTATTACTATTTTTGATATTTTCATTTTTTTTACTATTATTCTTATTCTCATTATTTTCATTATTATTATTATTATTATTATCATCATTGTTTTTATTTTATTATTATTATTATTTTCATTGTTAATATCATTATTCTTATTTTATTATATTATTACAATTATTATTATGATTATTTTTATGAACATTATTTTTTTACTGTAACTATTATTATCATTGTCATACTCCTTCCTGTTTTTCTACTTCTAATTATAATAACAATAATGATAACAATTATTATTATCATTTTCATTATTATTACTATTATTACTATTTGGGATCATTAGGACTGTCAAAGGTTTTATTTCAGTAACCCCTATTTAGTGTGAAAAAAATGAAAACAATTATTGTTTATTGACAGTCCCTGAATTGGATGATCTGTCCCCGGCTAAAGCTGTCCCCGAAAATGTCCCCGATTTAAGCGTTTTATGAATGAGAACAAAAATGTTGCATGTGGGCAAGAACAACGGTTGTTACAGTGGGTAGGAAGCACAAGTAAGCAGTCCTGAACAACAGTATTTACGGGGGTTATTAAAACGGGGCGTGCGCTGCTACTAAATAGTACCGAGATTTTGTCTGTGATCACACAGCCCATGCAGCTCATGCCCATTTATTTCCAAGATGAATTCATTCATTTGTTCATTCCTATCCTGTTTACATGTTTTGTGTGATATGTCGGCCATATGAGTCTTCCATAAAAGTGGTCATCCGGAGAAGTAAGTGGGTCCGTGCAGTCCCTGAAAACTCTCGCGAGCCGGAGTGCTCCTCCTCGGACTATGCGAGCACCGAGGTCTATAGGATCCTCCAAGAACGGACAAGCCGTTTTTCGAGAGAGCTCATTGGTCAGTGGGCAGGTTTTTATACTCAGTGAGTTCAATCTGGAACTTAACCTGCCCCGGAGCAGGTTAGCCGTTCAGCGTATGTTGCCATGGAGACTCGCCTCGCTAAGAAGTGAACCCGCGTCGTAGAACAGGAAACCCGAACTTATCCTCGAAGTTTCCTCGCTAAGCAGTAATCCTGCTTCGTAGAACAGGCCCCCGGAGCAGGTGCGCCGTTCAGCGTACGTTGCCATGGAGACTCACCTCGCTAAGAAGTGAACCCGCGTCGTAGAACAGGAAACCCCGAACTTACCCTAAAAGTTACCTCGCTAAGTAGTAATCCTGCTTCATAGAACAGGCCCCAGGTCAGTGAGGGAGATCAGAAACACTTTTATACTGACTCTGTGTGTGTGTGTGTGTGTGTGTGTGTGTGTGTGTGTGTGTGTGCAGTTCTCAGGCCAGTCTGCAGACGACATGAAGAAGATGTACTCAGAGTTCTGCAGTCGACACCCTAAAGCCGTCAAACTCTACAAAGAAGTTTTGACTCGAGACCGAAGACTGCAGCAGTTCATCCGTGTAAGGACCAGTTTAGACCGGCTCAAACCAGTTTGTTCTGATACCATCCCAATCATATTCACTGTAAGCCTTTTCTCCATCCTATAATGCTCAGCGTGTCGGTCGGGGTCCTCTTCTGCGTCGCCATGGCGTTCAAGAGTGTATTCTGCTGGTGACACAACGGATCACAAAATACCCTGTCCTCCTCCAACGAATCATCGACAACACCAAAGGTACAAACAATTGTGGATGACTTCTGACCTCTGATGACCTTTACATTTTAATACCTCTGACCTTTATTAACCCCTGACCCCTGGCTTTACCTGTGTGACCTTTAACCTGTGCTCTTACAGGAAGTGAGGAGGAGACAGAGTCCTTGAGCTGGGCCCTGCTTCTCCTGAAGGAGCTGCTCAGCGGCGTGGATCAGGAGGTCCTGGAGCTGGACCGGACCAGGAGGCTGCAGGAGGTTCAGGCTCGTCTGGACCCACGGGCTCAAGCGGAGGTGAGGGGAGGAGGCGTGTTTAGAGGAGGCGAGCTGATGAGAAGGAGGCTCCTCCACCAGGGGACGCTGCTTTGGAAGGTGCAGGGCTCCAGAATGAAAGGTAAACCACACCGTCTCACCTGTTCACCTGAAGTGACATCACAGCTGCTTACTCGCCTCTCTGTGATTGGCTGCAGATGTCCAGGTGCTGCTGATGTCGGACATCTTGGTTTTTCTCCAGGAGAAAGATCAAAAGTTCACCTTCGCATCCCTGGTGAGTCACAAATGATGAATGTACTTATTTATTCTATTTATGTTGTATTTTTTAATTGTTAATATTATTTAATTTTGCTTATTGAGTAAAGGTTTAAAGAATAGTATAATGCTTCATCCTACTCATTTTCAGACATGTTGAGTTCGCATCATTATTATCTTTTTTGCTTTGATTATTGTTTTTGTTGTTTTGAATATTTTGTTTGTTTGTTTTTATTTTACTTTTGGTGTTGCACGCACATGTTCGACAAAAATAATAATATGAAAACAAAATTAAAAAGAAATGAAAGTCACACCTGTTCACACCTGGCCACCTGACCGCCTGTACACAACCCCAGAACTGTGTCACTTACCTGTAACTCACCTGTGTCTCACCTGGATCACTCACCTGTGTCGCTCTGCCTCAGGACAAGTCACCTGTCGTCTCCCTGAACAACCTTATCGTCAGGGACATAGCCAACCAGGAGCGAGGGATCTACCTGCTCAGTCACTCCACCCCCCCTGAGATGTACGAACTGTACGCCGCCTCAAAAGACGATCGCAAAGCCTGGATCACCCGGATCCAACAGGCCGCTCAGAGGTAAGAGGTTACTCCTCCCAGTTTAGTGTGTATTGCTGTGTAGTATTGTGTATTATTGTGTAGTATTGTTGTGTAGTACTTTGTAGTATTGTGTAGTTCTCAGTACTTCCTCTTCTGTTCTCAGCTGTCCGTCCAGAGAGGAGTTCCCGCTCATCGAGACTGAAGACAAAGCTTTACTGAGGAGGCTCAGAGGTACAGCACCTCCTTCATCACCTCCTCCTTCTGCTTTCCACTTTGTCCTTTTAATCATCCACACCTCCTTCTTTTCTCTTCTGTCCTCCTACAAATTTGTCCCTCCTCCTCCTCCAAAGCTGTAGACACCTCCCGAACCTCCCTCTGAACTGTTTTGCTATTGCACCTCCTGTCCCTTCTCCTTTTTACTGAGGACATTGTTTCTGTCTCCTCTAAACAGCAGCTCCTCCTTTTTCTTCATCTTTATTATCAGCACCTACCGTCTGTGTCTGTGTCCCTCTCTGCACCTCCTCTCTGTGCTCCTTGACCACCTGCACCTGCTTTTGAGCTCCAGTTTCTGTGGTCAGAATAAATTTCATATTTATTGAGTATTTCACCTCCTCGACTTCACTCCTCCCTCCTTCTTCAGCTGACATCCAGCAAAAGGACAGGGAGGTGCTGGAGCTCCTGCAGGAGCGGGTCACTCTGTTTTCAGACCTGGTGGAGGCGATGGGCAGAGGCTCCACAGAAGAAGATGAAGGAGAAGGTTTGGACCTCCGCACCTCCTCCTCCACCTCCTCTTCCTCTCGCAGGAACCTGTTCAGAGCGAACACTCCTCAGGCTCTTCAGGCCGAGCCGCTCCTCAGCGCCTCCATCGCTGACGGTGAGTTTGAGTTCTCGGTCTGCGGTGAGTTTAAAATCAGAGACGCTCTGAACCAAACCTCTGTGTGTTTTTGACGGTTTTAGTTGACCAGCTGACGGAGCTGCTGCTCAACTCCAACACTCAGAAAACCACCGTAACCAACGGCAACCAGGAGCTTAACAGTGAGTCACCTATCAGTGTATCAGAATCTGTTCGTGGTGTTAAAGGTGTGTGGTCAGCAGACAGTTGTCAGTCTGGAGCGATGCTGCCCTCTAGTGTTCTTCGGTGAACAGAGTCCCTCACCTGTCTCTCTCTGTCTCTCTCTTAGGTGGTGATTCGAACTCTCTGAACGGCTCTGAGGAGACAAACGGCTCCTCCAAGGTAAAGCCTCACCTTTGATCTTTGACCTGTTTGTTAGTTTATAAGCACAGATCATCAGCAGGTGAACATGTGTGTGTAAACACTGAGGAGGAGGCTGATTAATGAGTCTCTCTATTTTTGCTGAAATTTCAGGATAAAAACGGGAACCAGCTGCAGGAAGGAATGATCTACCCGGTAACAACCACTTCCTCTTTTCTGTCATGTGACCTGAACATAGAGGAAGCATGGTCGTTAACTGACAGTATTGATCAATCTGCTCTGAGTTTGATCGCAGTGAACCTCTGATAGATTTTATAATGGATCATCTTTGTATATAATTAAACAGAAAAAAACAACAAAGTCACGCGGCAAACATCTTTTTCTTTTTGACTTTATGATAAGTGCACATGCAACGCTCCTGAATATCAGATAATTATTCTGATTTCTGTCTCAGTTTTCTTTTTTTTGCATCGGTAACTTCCGTTGTGACTTCTTTATTTTGCATTTTTTTAATATGCAGCAGTGGCAGTTCTCAGCCACCATATTTTTCTGAGTGTGTATAATTCAAAGAAAAAACAGGATTTTGTTTTTGCATGACTGGACACTAATTGTAGGATTTAGCGATAGTCTACAGATCAGTATTTGTTGGACTAAACCCTGAATTTTAATCTCAGTTTTTGGTACATACTTGTGCTCAGTTTTATTGACTAACCACCAAATCAAACCTCCTCAGGTAAAATTAAGTTCATTTGGGTAAAGAATTTAAGGAAATATGTGGGGTGGTCTCATATTTTGTTGACAAACTTGTTCAGCTTCTTTCCAATCAGAGCTGAGGATTCTCACTAACTTAGCCACTCCTCCTCTCAGCAGATCCGTCAGCGATTGGTCAGCCTGAGCACACACCTTCACGCCCTGCAGGTACGACAAATGTTTTCCTCGAGTAACCCAACAGTAACTGTCAGCTGTTCAACCACATCCTCAAAACACTTTAACTCCGCCCTCAGGCTGCTGTGATTCGTCAGGACTCAATTTTGGAGCTGTCAGTCACAGGACCCTCCCCCTCTACTACCTCTTTCCTCCCCTCCCAACCGCGCCTCAATCGGTCGATGTCAAAGGATGCAGGATTGGACTCCAACGGGGAAGCGGAGCTTCTTCGACTGAAGGTGGAGTTTCTACAGGAAGAGCTGGCACAGTTACGACTAAAGGGGGAGGGGCCTCAGGGAGAGGGGGTGGAGCCATGCAGCAGAAAGCGAAGCAACGGAGATATCAGTAATGTCATCAAGAAAGAACAGGTGAGTCAGGTGAACTAATCCACGACAGCAGGATTAACTAAACCAGGACTAAACTTAATTCCCTTAAACTAAACCAGAATAAACTTAACCAGGGGCCTGTTCTATGAAGCAGGATTACTGCTTAGCGAGATAACTTCGAGGATAAGTTCGGGGTTTCCTGTTCTACGACGCGGGTTCACTTCTTAGCGAGGCGAGTCTCCATAGCAATATACGCTGAACGGCTAACCTGCTCCGTGGCAGGTTAAGTTCCAGATTGAACTCACCGAGTATAAAAACCCCGCCCACTGACCAATGAGCTCTCTCGAAAAACGGCTTGTCCGTTCTTGGAGGATCCTGTAGACCTCGGTGCTCGCATCGTCCGAGGAGCACTCCGGCTCGCAAGAGTTTTCAGGGAGAGTTTTCTCCGGATGACCACCTCTATGAAAGGCTCATATAGCCGACATATTACACAAAACATGTAAACATGATAGGAATGAACAAATGAATGATTCATCTTGGGAATGAATGGGCATCACAGACAACATCTCGGTACTATTTGGTAGCAGCGCACGCCCCTTATAATAACCCCGTAAATACTGTTGTTCAGGACTGCTTACTTGTGCTTCCTACCCACTGTAACAACCGTTGTTCTTGCCCACATGCAACATTTTTGTTCTCATTCATGAAACGCTTAAATCAGGGACATTTTCGGGGACAGCTTTAGCCGGGGACAGATCATCCAATTCGGGGACTGTCACCTTAGTTAAAAGCGCATGTTGAACAGTGCTATTTCAGGGTGATAATGGCATCAAAGATTACTTTTCTGCCAGCGTTCCCTCTGTGCTTTTGCAGCGGCGACGGTGTTGCTTTTGAGGTTTGTGATAGCTTTGAATTCTTCATACTTTCTCATGATCGTCTCCTGTTCCTCGTTTGTAAAGTCCGCGGTCCTTCACTCTCCAGCCTGCTGCTCTGACGCTCCAGACTGATCCATGTTCGCGATTGGTCAGATGCGGCGAGCTCCACCTTATATGTGTGCATGCGCTCATAGCAAAGCTGGATCTACTTATGAGGTTGATAACCAGCGTCGTAAAACCGCTTAGCGAGACCGCTGGCTACTGCGCTAAGTTGAGCGAGGTAGCTCCAAGGCTACCTCGCTAAGTTGAACTTGCTTCGTAGAACAGGCCCCAGGACTAAACATAATGCCCTCAAACTAAATCAGGATAAACTAAACCAGGACCAAACTTAACCCCCTTAAACTAAACCAGGATTAACTAAACTGGGGTAAACTAAACCAGGATTAACTAAACTAGGATCAACTAAACCAGGATGAAACTTAACTCCCTTAAACAAAACCAGGATTAGCTAAACCAGGGTAAACTAAACCAGGATTAACTAAACCAGGACTAAACTTAACCCCTTAAACTAAACCAGGATAAACTAAACCAGGACTAAACTTAACCCCTTTAATTAAACCAGGATAAACTAAACCAGGACTAAACTTAACCCCCTTAAAGTAAACCAGGATAAACCAAACGTGATAAACTAAACCAGGACTAAGCTTAACCCCCTTAAAATAAGACAGGATAAAGTCCATGTAGGTTCTCATTCATCCAGGTCATGGTTTTCTTGAAGACTCCAAAAACAGGCAACTGGACTGTGTAGACTTGAGAAGACGTTTCGCCTCTTATCCAAGAAGCTTCTTCAGTTCTAAATATTGCTAGTGTGAGGAGCAGATATTTAGAACTGGAAAAGGGGACAGACAAAGACTCGGAGGAGTTGGAAAGAATGGGTTGTAGAAACCCATCCCCGGGTGTTGACCCTGAGGGTCGTTAACGACCCCTATCATGTGACTACATGACTCATGCCACCTGGGTCATTTGGTCCCAGGTGTGAATGTTTGTGGAGCTTCCTGGGGAGAGAGCTGAGAACTGCATTGTGAGTGCCGGAGAGATTGTGCCTGAGTCCACTCCCTCTGTTCAGAGAAGGTTCCTCCAGTCTGGTAAAGATGGCTTCTTTAACTCCTCTTTCAAACCATCTGTCTTCTCTAGCCAACACCTGTACATTGCTGTCCTCAAAAGAGTGACCTGTGTCCTTTAAGTGAAGGTGGACAGCTGAGTCCTGACCTGAGGAAGTAGCTCTCCTGTGTTGAGCCATGCGATTGTGAAGCGGTTGTTTAGTTTCCCCAATGTACAGATCCGAGCATTTCTCGCTGCACTGGACAGCAAACGGGTCATTCCATGTCAATTCTTTTAAATCCCACATCAGCCTTACCACTCGCACTGCCTATTTCCACCTCCGCCACATCAATCGTCTCCGCCCCTCCCTCTCCCCCAACACCACCTCCATCCTCGTCCTCAGTCTCGTCACCTCCCGTCTGGATTACTGCAACTCCCTCCTCTTCGGTCTCCCTTACACGTCTCTCCATAAACTTCAACTGGTCCACAACTCCGCTGCCCGTATCATCACCAAAACCCCTTCGTCCCACCACATCACCCCCATCCTTCAGCAGCTTCACTGGCTCCCGGTCCCTCTACGAATCCAGTTCAAAATCCTCCTGTATACCTTCAAAGCCATCCACAACCTCGCCCCTCCTTACCTATCTGACCTCCTCCACATCGCCACTCCAACACGCCACCTCCGTTCCTCTTCCTCTCTCCACCTCTCTGTGCCCCCTGTTCACCTCAGCACTATGGGGGGCAGAGCTTTCAGTCGCTCTGCCCCCCGACTCTGGAACTCTTTACCATCACACATCCGCAACATAGACTCCCTCCCCCTCTTCAAGTCCAAACTCAAAACACCTGTTTAAACTGGCATATCCCTCCCACCACCCCTAACCCACTTTTTTAAATTAAATTTCAATTGGTATTATTAATTTCTTTATTTATTCCTTTGCTGTTGTTCATGTTTAATGTTGCTTTGTTGATTTTAACTGTTTGATGATTAATGATTTTAATTGTTAATAGTGTTTTATTATTGTTTTTATATGTTCTGTAAAGTGTCCTTGAGTGACGTGAAAGGCGCTTCAAATAAAATGTATTATTATTATTATTATTAATTCAACCAAGGATCTCCACTCACGTCACAGATTTTGATGAAATTTGGTGGAGTGATTGGCCTTCAGGAGAAACTGTTAGATCTCAGATATTTTTGTTCAAAGCCATCTAATTAGTGAGATAGGGGCTAATGAATTTTTGGCTAATTAGCATGACATGCGTTACAAAAGTGTTCATATCTCTGGAAGTATGGCACCTAGAGAGCTGATTCAGTTGTCGTTTTAAAGCTCTCTTCAAGTCCTATCTTTTTCTTCATAACCTTTTTTCCCAAATTGGACCAGAAAAAATTATTAAAGACCAAAAACTTAAATTGGAAATAGCAAAAAACGCGCGTCGACTAGCATCTCTGCAAGTTTCAGGATGGGCATTCCATAACTTTTTGAGTAATCAGTCAAAATGCGTGGTACATTAGGTCAAAAATCGCCATATTCGGCACATTATACAGTCCTGACCTCATCTGGAGTCAGCCCCACTTGCCTGCTTGTGTAAAATATTACTTCCTCATAGTGCAAAATGCTTTTTTTGAGTGTTTTCATTTTTGTATGTTATCCCATATTTATATGAAAAATGGCTAGAATAGCTTATTTTTGCTCAGTTTTCCATCGCATTTCTTTTCTATTTGCACCTATATCCAGAATATGAATGATCTTAGCTTCATGGGAGAATCATTTGGACATAACTGCATGTCCTGGATCCTAGGGTTGACAAATAACTTCTACCTATGCACCCTGAAATTTTGTTGCTGGTTTCCCTGTGAAGTATTCCAGGCTATTTATCCTGAGCCCTTTCAACGTTTGCTTTATACTTCAAAAGTACTTTTAGCATGGTAATCAAGCTTTGTGCAGCTTTTCGATATTGTTAGTTTGTTTACAAATAGGAAAGAATGTATGAACTACAAAGAGTTTGATAGTGTCAGTGTAAGGAGTGATGGTTCCCCAGTCGTCTAGGTCTTCTGGCTTTCAGTACATGCAAATCTGCAAAACATGCACATTTTTTTTTTTAGTTCAACCACATTGACATGATCATTGGGTCCTATTGTTTTTTCTCATAATGCGATTTCATCCAACATTTGTATACAAGGCCTGTCCTCAGGTGAAGAGGTCACACAACCTCCATTTTTTTGATCGAGCAACATCCCTTCGATTTACTGGACTGGATTCATCTGATTCAAGTAAGTAAAATGCTTTAAATATTTTTTTTGTGTTTATTACAATGTGTATAACATGAACATATGTAGGTATTGTGGAAAATATGCCTTACATTTTATTTAGAGCTTGTTTTATAATTGTTGCAATATTACAACGTTGGGTCAAAGTGGTAGCCAAAACAGCCCTGTCTTGAGAGGAATGTCTTTAGATGAAATTTTTACTTTAAAGTTATATTTTTACAATATAATTTTAAACTACACATGATTTACAAATTCTAGCCTTAGCCTTATATTACATTACATATTTTATTGTATTAGAAACTATATATTAAGATATATTGCTGTATCTAAACATTTTCATTTACTTAAAATGATTTCTAACCACCTTCAACACTCTCAGTATTTTCTCCTTATCACAGAATGCAGGACTTTCTAACAAAGAAATTCTGTTTGTGCATGTCTGCCCTTTGTCTTAGTCTTTATTGATAAGAAAATGCTCCTATCAATTCTTAGTCAAAGCAGTTGTGGGGGATGTTCCTGGTGCATTTGTGGCATGGTTCTGGAACAGGTGTTAAGGCGGCAGTAGCTCAGGAGGTAGAGCGGTCGTCCAATGACCGGAAGGTTGGCGGTTCGATTCCCCCCTAATCCAAGTCTGTCGGTTGTGTCCTTGGGCAAGACACTTAACCCACCTTGCTCCCAGTGTGTGTCCTCCACTGGTGTATGATTGTGAGTGTTGTGTGGTGGTGGTCGGAGAGGCCGTAGGCGCAGAATGGCAGCCACGTTTCCACCACCACCAAAGTGTGACTGTGTGAGCGAATGAATGATGTATCCAATGTAAAGCGCTTTGAGGGTCTCTGATAAAGCGCTATATGAAATCTGATGCATTATTATTAATGTTCATGGATATAAGGTGTGGTTGTAAGCTGGAGGCTACATGCATTCTCATTACGATGATAATCACAGTCTCCAATAGGTCAATAGGTCAGTATTGTGTGACCAGTGAAATGTGTGAACAGGCTACTTCAGTGCAAAGTGTAAACACTTCATAATGAAATCAGTCTCCCCACCACCCCATCCTTTCTGTTGGCCATCTCGAATCTAGTAGGCATGTGTGTTATTTGTATATACATTTATTTCAATTTAATTTTTTCCATTTCAGAATGCCACTTGCAAGGGGAGATCCTTGGTACAGTGTGCAGGATGTAACTGCCATAATCCAAAACGGAGAGAGTGATGTGGACATGGATTTCGACAACACTGATGCAAGTGACGAAGAATCAGATAGCGATGCCAAGAACTGCTTCAAGGACTATCACTGCAAATAAATGTGGATGTGCACACAGACTTTACTCGACATTTTCCACTGAAGACGAAGAGAGGACACTGCAGACATTGCAGTAAAGGCAAAGCAAGTGTGATGCTGTGAGACTGGGTTGGATATCTGCCTCTGCTTTTCAGAGGACAAGAACTGCTTATAATGTAAATAATGTAAATTAATTTCAAAGTTCTTGCTGGAATAAATTACTCTTTATAACAACATGACTGAGATTATTATTCATGTTATATACTGATTTGGGAACAGCAAAACCCTGCAAATGATCCTTAGTTCTGTATTGCTGTTCAGACAAGGAGTGGAAATACAGGAGATCCTGCTCCCCATTAAGCCCAACGTTGCAATATTACAACATTTCCATAAAAACTTACTATAACATAATTGTTTGAAAACACTCCATTTTCACCCCCAAAGGCCTCCTACAACAACATCTGAATGGTGGAAATTTTTTTTTTTTGCGTTTTTCTATATTTGGGTTTTACAGGGTTAACTGAGATGAATTCAACCAGAGACTAGTTAACCAGGATTAAATGAACCAAGACAAACTAAACCAGGGTTAAGTGAACCAGGTTTAAGTAAATCTGGTTTGACCTGATAAAGTTTGTTTGTGTCAGCAGGTTAGCCGGAGGCGTGGCAGCAGAGACTCATTGGTCAGTAAGGATTCTGCCGACCAATTAGACGGCGTTCAGGAAGGAAATGAGGAGGAAGGAGAGGAAGTGAGGATCTCTCCTCGCTCCGACAGTCCCAGAGGTGGGTACGATCAGGAACGATAAGTTTTATTCATGATGATTTATTTAACCCTTCAAGTTCAATAACCTAAGTAGGTAAACATAAAGATCTGTCATTAAAACAGAATTTAAATATTCGTGGGATTTTAGCTTTTATTGTTTGTGAGTTTTGTAACCATGGTTACTTGTGACCTCTGACCTTTCAGACCTACAGGACATCCCAGAGGAAAGCGAGTGTGGGGCTGATCCTAGTTAACATCCCACCTCCACCTGTCCACCTCAGGGACCTCTGACGTCACTGTGATGTCACACTGATGTCACTGAAAGGGGCTCAGACTTTTATTTTGAAAGTTGGATGCTGGAGTCAAAGTCGTTTCCTGAAACAGAGGTTTTCCTCGTTTCCAATGTGTTTTTTAAATGTTGCTGTAAATTAGAAACATGTGACCCGATTACAACATCATTTCAGCTGGAGCCCCGCCCACACTACCTTGGTCAGGTGACTGTATTGGGCGGGGCAAGACTTGTGGCCACACTACATTTCCCAGAATGCCTTTGGATCTACACAGCTGTAGCAGTGACAGCTGTGTTTAGTTGCTGTGGGGAAGGGTGGGGTGGGCTGGGGTGGGGGGATCTGTAACCATGTGTGTGACAGGCGGACTTTAAACTGTATTTATGTCGTTTTTTACTGTTTTTAACTTTAAACTAGTGAAACATTAGCTGGATGAGATTATGTCGGATTTAAAACATCAAACTCTCAGATTGACTGAAAATGTTTTAAAATTCAACAAAAAAACAAAAACAAATCCAGAATCAAAGTCTTGTAACACGTCTGAATCTTGAAACCAGTTTAAAACTAAATTGGGATGAAAATAATAATAACTACAATTATCTGATTAATAATGATGTTTAAAATCCTGTAATCTAGTAATTAATCCAATGAATGCCCTGATAATCTGATGGCATGACCAATAATCAATGAGAGTATTTTTTTAAAAATCCAGAGACTTCGAGAGAAAAGTCTGAATTCTAAAAGAATAATGTTGTAAAGTCGATTTTAGGAGGATCAAGTTTTTAAAGTCGTCATAGAGAGAAAGTCGTGACAGCGTGAGAATAAAGTCGTCATGTTACATCTTGATCGAGTTTTTCAGCAGGGTTGCTGATGTGTGCGTGCATCACTGTGCAGTAAAAATCAAATCAGCTGGAACCTGCAGAGCTCTGACGTGCAGACAGCAGGGAGACAGGGAAGTGTAGGAACACCGAAAAATAGAGGAAAAACTTTATTTTTCTTTTTACTCTGCTTTTGAAGGACAAACATTTACTGGTCACTCAGTGCGTAGCTCTTTGGAAAATCCACCTGCATTCGTGATAATCCTGGGGCTGCTCAATTTTAGTGAAAATCACGAGTTAATTTGTATGGTGATTATTGAAAACAAATATTCTGGTCGGACAGCTGCATCACACTCATTTTTAAAACCTCTGAATCCTCATAAAAACACAGTTATTGGGGAAAAGTGAAGTCTACCTGATTGTTCACTAAAGAATATCTGTCTGTTTAACTGGAAGATTAAATTCAGTTTAAAAAAATCATACATTGGACAAACGTAAGGGACTGCGCTTCATTTCCTCACTTTCTCATGACATAATCCACATTTAATCCTCTCAGCATCAAAACAACTTAATTCTGGTGATATTTCCACTTTATACTCTCAACACTGACTTTGTTCTTGTGATATTTCGACTTCACTTCTTAACATGGCCCTAATCTCCTCTCTGTTGTCATAATCTGATCAGATGGATGGGGGGGTTGTTAGTGTTGTTAGCATATGTGCATGTTAGCATGTTTCTGAGAGACTTGTATAAAATCTAAGCACCAGGGTTAGTTCAGCCGATCAGTGCGTCTGAGGATGTTTATTTTTGTTTTTTTGTTTATTTTTTTTTAATGATAATGATTAACCAAAACACTTTGATATCTGCAGAGCAGATCTTTATTGATGATGTTGAACAGCAGCTGTCTGTGCGGAGCAGGAAGACACATGTTTTTAAAAAAGTTTTAGCTTCTCTTCAGCGCTGACTTTTTGTTCGCTAAACTTTTTACACTTTTAATCTGAAAGAAATGCCATTAAGCTGTTGCCATGGTGACAGACAACCACGGACATTTCTGTGTCTTCACTGTGACTCTAAAAAAATGCTGGATAAAATTAAAAAAAAAAAAGGAGTTTAAACATCACCTCAAGTGAGCAACACAAAGATCCTCTATTCAGACAGATGCCCAGGTGGTGCTCAGGTGCTTGACAGCAGTCTGACCCTCAGACTGATCCAGAATCCATGCAGCTTTGATTTTAATGTATTTCATCTCTGAGAAGTGAAAATTGAAGTACTTTACTCTGAGGAGTAAAAACTGAAGTACTTTACTCTGAGAAGTAAAAACTGAAGTACTTTTACAGTCTGAGTGGAAAAAAAGAAGTGTTCTTACCATCTGAAGTGAAGTGTTTGTAATTTGGGAAGTGAGAGCTGAAGTATTTTTACTCTCTGGATGGCGAAATACGACTAATTGTACTTTCTGAACAGGATTATTTTTACTGTAGAAACATTAGACTGAATTAGTTTGTGTATAAATTTGATCAGAAACTGTAAATGAAGTTTGTTGTTCGTGTTTCTATGCTCTGACTATATGTCTGTGTGTTAATATAAATCTAATCAGCTGCTCAGTGTCCTGTTGTTTTTATTTATGACCTTTAATAACCCTTTCAGTTTGAAACATCTACAGTTTGAGTTTTTGTGAGGCTCTTCAGCAACGTCTTTACATTTTACAACTTGTCGTTTGTTAAAGATTTATCAAGTTATTACTGGAGTCATTTCACAAAAGTTGTAAACAGAGCATCTGTTTACAAACCCACACCTATCTTTTTTTAACTATATAAAATGTTCTCAGTGGTCTTTAAGTTGTGATAATGAAGTTATTAGCCAAAATTGCAAAATCTGTGTCATTTTCAAGGTTTTTCCTGGCAGAGCTGGGGTAGCTCATTAACAATTCACCTCTGAGTCATGGGCGGAGACAGCACTGCTCTGCACCCTCCCCCTTTGCTGTTTGTTTTCACTGTTGGTTTTTGTCTGTGTCTTGTACAGTAAAATTATAGTCTGTATATACTCTGGACAACTTGGTTCCACCTCCCACCAGTATACAGATTTGAAGCTGAAAAGCTCTCTGTAATTCTGTGTTTTTTCTCCATTTCCTGTAACCAACATTGTGCAGTAGCGTTGTATGCATTCGGCGGAAGAGTTGCCGAGAGTCGCTGTGTTGAAGCTCAGCTTAAACAGCATGTCTCTTGGGTGAGCTACGCAATCTTCATACTCCCATACGCTGTATCAAGTGTCAATCAAAGAAAACCCCCTAATAACTTTTAAAAGTGGAGCTGTACAGAAAAAGAGGAATTGAGCACAAACCAGTCTGACAGTAACTACATGTCAACATTACAACCAGGGGGGGAGAAACATTTATATTCTGTTATTAATTTATAAAGTTTGTCCACAGCTCCATAAAAAGGCAGGATTTGTGACCTATACTGCAGCCCATCACCAGAGGGTGCTGTTCTCAGAGTGGCTTCACCCAGAGAGGAGGCAGACAGCGTCCATTCTATATATAGTCTGTGGTGCTGAACAGAGGACCCAACTGTGTCCCCCCAACATCCTCAGAGCGGTTCTGATGACTTTGAAATTTGTAGGAAGGTTCGGTAACGTCACAGATGTTCCCGGACTGTTCCGGTATGCTTCCAAAATTCCAAAATTTTCTCAAACGCTCCAGAATGTAATTGATCTTTTAGAATGTCTTTGATGTAACGGAATGTTATTGGTCTTTCAGAGTGTCCTTAATCTTCCGGAATGTTCAGTGATATTCTAGAATGTTCTACATCCTCCAGAGCGTCACCACCATAGACTGTATATCCTATGGACAACTTGGTTGCGCCCTCCGCCAGTACATGGGTATTGAAGCCAAAAAGCTCTTGGTAATTCCGCGTTTTTTCTCCACTTCCTGAAACCAACATTGTACGCATTCGGCGGGAGAGTTGCCGAGAGTCGCTGTGTTGAAGCTCGGCTAAAACAGCATGTCTCTTGGGTGAGCTATGCAATCTTCATACTCCCATAGGCTGTATCAACTGTCAATCAAAGAAAACATGAATCCCCTAATCACTTTTAAAAATGGAGCTGTACAGAAAAACGAGGAATTGAGCACGAACCAGTCTGACAGTAACTACATGTCAACATCACAAGCAGGGGGGAGAAACATTTATATTCTGTGTCATTAATTTATAAAGTTTGTCCACAGCTCCATGAGAAGAAGGGATTTATGACCTATACTGCAGCCCGTCACCAGAGGGTGCTGTCACTAGAGTGGCTTTACCATAGACTGTATATAATATGGACAACTTAGTTCCGCCCTCTGCCAGTATATGGGTATTGAAGCCAAAAAGCTCTCGGTATTTCTGGGATTTTATCCTCATTTCCTGAAACCAGCGCTGCGCAGTAGCGATGCGCACATTCGGCCGTGCAGTCGCCGAGAGTCGCTGTGATGATGCTCGGCTCAAACAGCGTATCCCCTGGGAGAGCTATGCAATCCCTTAACGCCCACAGGCTGTATCAGGTGTCAATCATAGAAAGCATGAACCCCCTAATAACTTTTAAAAACTGAGCTGCACAGAAAAAATAGGACTTGAGCACAAACCAGTCTTATGTCTCATGTAACTACATGTCAACATCACAAGCAGGGGGGTGGAACATTTATATTCTGTGTAATAAATTTTTGAAGTTTGTCCACAGCCCTATAAGCTTTGCTGGCGGAGGTGGGATTTATGACCAATACTGCAGCCCATCAGCTGAGGGTGCTGTTCTTGGAGTGGCTTCACCCAGTGAGGAGGCAGACTCTGTCCATTCTTAATACAGTCTATGGGCTTCACCCATAGGAGGCAGACAGCGTCCATTATAGATAGTCTATGGGTAAAATGTAATAATATTATTATTAACAGTCCAAGACAGTCTGTAGGTTTTACATCTTTCCCCACATAAGGCACCGAAATCAACAACTAAATGAATTTTTTTATAGTAGCTTTAATCGTAGTGTTGTTGTTTCTGTGTTTAATGAGAAAACATGGATGAGGTGAAGAACTTTTGGTAATTCGTCTTAAATTTGTCAGTTAACTGTCTGTTTTCCTAAAACGGTTGAGCTGTTTTGTTTAATTTTGTTTCTTAGAGGATTTTTTGAAGTTTGATATTTTGATCGTTTGAATCCTTTTAATTTGGTAACGTTTATGCTGTACGTCACTTCCTGTGGAGGGAATTTAACCCGGAAGTGGGTGTAGTCTTTTAAGGGTGTAGTCTGTTTGAGGAAACAACGGAGAACCGAACCAGAACCAACCAGAGTCCGAAACCGGACCAGACCAGGCCGCAACAGACCTCCGGGTCAGAGTGAAGAACCAGACCGAGACGAAGCGTCAGTTTTCCCGCTTTGTTTAGAATCATCGACCGGTTAGCTGCGAACGGCTAATTAACGGGAAAGCTAACGGGGAAGTTCCGGCGCAGGTGAATTCAGGCTCGAGGCGCAGGTGTGTTTTCTTCCCGGGAATCAAACAGGTGAGGAAAAACCTCGTCCAGGTTCAGCGTTACTAACTGAATGAGCTCTAAACTGTGTTAACATGTTGAAGAGGAGGGCGGTGGTCCGGAGTTAGCATCAGGAGCTAACATGAAGAAAACGAGAGAAAAACAAACAAATCAGGTCAAAATGTTTAATTAACGAACTAATTAACTAACAGATTTAATAACAATTAAATCTAATGTCTGACACATGCGCAGAAAGAGTCCTACTTTATCTGTACAGAGGAGGATCTGACACTTTTAAAAGAGATTATTGATTATTTTAGTCAAACTGCGTCATGATCATTAAACCTATATTTCTAATATTAAATCATTAATTAACTCCTTTAATAAAGAGACAGCAGGGCTCGAGCTCTTATTGATTGTTCCTCTTATATAACCTCTTCAGAAAAAGCTGCTCTGTTCCTGGAAGATGATTTAAATAAAGATCTAACCGGGAAATAACCGCTTTCTAAGGGAACAACTCCACATATTCGAGAGATTTAATTCACACAAAACAAACTTTAACTCTTTCTTACAGTCATGATACATTAAGAGACAGTGTTTCTCAACTGGTCTCACCCTGGGACCCACATTTTCCCATGGTCCTTAAGTCGCGACCCACTTTTATAGAATTCCATCCAAGCAAATTTATTTTTTATTTAAAGAAAAACCTTTAAAGACTCAAATCTTTAACATAAATCCACTTGTTTTATTGAATAAATTGCCTTTCAGAGCACATGAAGGCAACAACATGAGGACGACAACTACTGAAGTTGCTTATACAGAAAATATTGAATATCTAATAAATCTCGCATTAAATATTTACTTTTTTGACCAGCTGTTTTTGACCCATCCAGAACATGTCCGTGACCCACTTTTGGGTCGGGACCCACCAGTTAAGAACCACTGCATTAGGAGACATGTCTAAATGTATTTATTTTTGTTTTTATATAAAGGATTTTACCTGATGGATGTACCTGCACCAACATGACCAGCCTGTAAACAGCATCATTTCCCTGAAAACTGAGATTTATTTAACACCGTCTGTTCTGAGCCCTGTGTTTCTGTTGTGTGTCTGTCAGAGGACACCTTAGACAGCCTACTGCTGAGTTTAACTAACTATAATTAGGGCTGGGCGATAAAACGATAACAATATATATCTAAAATTAATTTCCCACGATATCAATACAGGGCTCGACAGTGCAACCGTTTCACTTGCATTAGCAAATAAAAATAAATGTGTGCGAATTGTAAAATGTATTTAGGGTCACGTGCGAATAAAAAAATCAGCCAAGGTAACAAATGTTTTTTTTTTCCTGTAAATATGCCGGTGAAGTTAGTTTTAGGTTGGATATCTGACGGACATTCACTGAGGATCTAACGGTGTCTTCTCACTCTCCATAACCGGGAATAACAACAGCAGCGCAGTTAAATCTACTCAGCACCCTCGCTGTCAATGTCGGGGGTTGAATAAGTGACCATCAATAAATTACCAGTTGATGTTCTCAGAAACGGCTGTTTTCCTTCAATAGCTTCCATGTCATGTGACCAGTTGACCTAAAATTGATTTCAAATAATAATGTCGACTAATAAGACATACCTCTTATGTCCCTAATTTGTTCTCATAAATTTTAAATGTTGAATTTTAAAGGCAAATTTTGAACATTTTCTTCAGTCTTCCATGTCACGTGACCAGTTGACCTAATTGATTTGAAATAATAGTACTATGGTCGGACAATAAGACAAACATTATTTGATCAATTTTCATTGAGCCCCTAAAGTCCTTTGTGTGCTCCTTACTTTTATAAGTTAGGCGAACATGTGAAAAAATGTTGTGTCAAGCCCTGTAGTATAATACATGGTCAATATGATTTTCAAAAATCGTCATTCTGCCATGTTTTGGTAGACTATGCTAATAGCCAATGAAAAGGGAAGTTGCTCCGGGTCCGCTTCCTGCTAAACCAATCATGTGCTGAATAAGAACCTAGTATCAAACAACTGCGTAGTAGCAGACAGCAGCTAGAAAATGAGTGCTACCCCCCGACAGAAATTATGATGAAGGCTCAACAGATGATGACATCGTTGACAACACTGGCACGATAACGTTGGTGGTGTGGAGGTATTTTGGTTTTTTGAGGTCGGACATGAAGCAGAGTAATGTGGACTGTAAATTATGTTGAGTACATGTTCTCACAAAGTTGGGGAATACCTCAAATCTTTTTTCACCACCTGAAGCAGCGCCACACCGCAGAGCATGCGCAATGCAAAAGGTTACAAACCCAGAGAGGAGCAAGGAGCCCATGGCGCCTGTGCAGCCGAAATAGCTGACCATTCAATCCGCTTTCTCTAGAGCAACGCCTTATGATAAAACGTCAAAGAGACACAAAGACCTCACAGATACAGTAGATATTGTACGTGAAAAGACATGCGACCAATAAACACTTACATTTCATTTTTTATATCCTGATATATATCTATATTGACTGATATGAAAAAAACTTTGTCCCATATCACCCAGCCCTACTTATAACTGCAGACTTGAATATGAGTTGTGGGTTATAAACAGTCTCTCAGATCACAGACTCCAGTAAAGTGTACAAAAATCACCCACCAAGCTTCTGTGAACCAACATGTAAGAGGGTTGTGTGTGAGATTTAAAATCAGCCGACCTACTTCTTTTCTTTCAGTAGAACAAGAAAAGATGAGTGGAGGACTGAACAGCATCGAGGCAGTGAAGAAGAAGATCAAAGTCCTGCAGGAGCAGGCGGAGGAGGCAGATGAGAGGGCAGAGAGGCTGCAGAAGGAGGTGGAGAGGGAGAAGAGAAGCAGAGAGGAGGTACACAAACACACACACATGTACAGGTTACACAGGGAGGGACACACACCTGAATCCTCATTTATAAATATACACAACTAATGCTGTTTGAAGACATTTTACTAACGACTCTAGCCAAGATATTCACACCTGAGAGAACCGACTCTAAAATCCTGCTGCTGGTCTATAAAGTCCTGAATGGTTCTGGTCCAAAATACATCAATAATCTACTCGGTCAGTATGAACCATCCAGACCGCTCAGCCAGTGGCGGTTCTAGACCAAATTACTCCCCGGGCGAGCACCTCTCCAAGTGCCCCCCCCCCCCCAACAAAAATAATATATTTCTCAATTGCAGAAATCCTTTAATAGAAAAAAACAAAATTCTGAGGGCCATTTTCAGAAGGGCCCCCAGATCCTGAGGTTTTCTGACGTGCTAAGGTTTACAAAACAGCTGCTATCTCGGCCTCTGTAGTAGATAGAAAAAAAATTCAAAAAGTATTTGAGAGCTTAAACATGTGGCTTTCAAGAAAGCTCTCTTTCAGTTTTGCGAACCTTCATCACATTTTGAAAACCTTGAACAAACAAACTTAAATGAAATAAAGCGGCTGTATAAATAAAAGTAATGGCTCTGCACTGGAGAATGACAAATAATTTGCTTTCTGTAAAACAAGTGGCAGTCATGATAAAGTGTCCATTCAATACAAATGTAAATATAGAAAATAAGGTGTTGAAAGGGTATACAGCTGCCCCAGTATAGTGCCAGTACAAAAGCAGAACTAAACACTATAAAATGAATAAATAAATACGTGGCTGACAGTGTGTTCATCTCTGTTCTCACCCAAAGTCATGCAACACTCAGAGAAAACGCTGATAGTGTGAGCCAAAGCACTCCATATGAAGAGGTTGTTCACACTGCTGGATGTTTCTCCTCTGAAGCTGCTCTCTGCCTCCGTCATTGTTTACTTTACTCATGAAGCTCATCAAGCACGTAGCAAGATCCGAGCATGAACCCGAGCGCTTTATTCGCCTATCAAAGGCAGACGGGTACGGTGATTTCATTCACCGCGACTCCAGAAATGATTAAAAAACTACAATATGACGTGTCCGCGCTCCCGCTGATATGCTGACATGCGTACACAGAGCAGAGCTGTCCCCCCGCGACTCTCTCCCCGCCTCGTCTCCTACAGTCTGTAAGCCTCTGTGCAGCACCTTCGGAGCAAGCAGGGGCGCCTACAGCAGCGGGGGGCGCCAATTTGACAACAAGAGTTAATACAAAACCGCTGTGCGGTTAAGCTTTATTATTATTATCTTTTATTTTATTTTTTTGGAAGTGCTCGTGCCGCCCCCCATGAGTCATGACACAAATGCCGCCCCGGGCGGCTGCCCTGTTCGCCCGTGCCTAGAACCGCTACTGCGCTCAGCCCATCTGTCGCAGGTTTGCTTCCTGTCCTCAGGGTCAGAACCAGACATGGGAAAGCAGTGTTCAGTTTTAGTGCTCCTAATATCCGAACAGAAGACCTGAAAATGTCTGAGTCCTCTTAGACCGAGGTTTAACACTGACCTGTTTACAGCCGCTCAGAGTTTGATCACTTCAGCAGGTTACTTGGCTCTGTAACTTTGTAAATCTGTCTAATTTACTGTGTTTTCACCTTTTTTTATTTTCTTGCTTTGACTTTAATGTTTGAATGATTTTAAAAGTTTTCTTTCAGTCTGTTTTTCTGACCTTTTATGATTCTTGTGTGAAGCTCTCTGAACTGCGTTGTCGCTAAATGGGCTGTAGGAAAAATCTCGTCTTGCCTGTTACTCCTCGTCTGTAACCCTCACTTGACTCAGAGGTGGGACGACATAAGGAGGGAGAAGGTAGTAACAGAGGTGCAATCAGTCTGTATTATGTGTCACCAATTAACAACAAATACAATCTTGAGATTCTTCACTTTGTTATCTATGCAGGCCCAGCATCGTGAGATATGACCGAGTTCCACAAGAAACAAAGAAATATGAAGAAAAATTTAAGAAAGAAACAAAAAAACAGGAATAAATATGAACCAAGTGCTCACTACAGAGATGTCAGTATAAAGTGTGATGACTTTATTGAGGAAGAGTAACCATCTGTCTTCCTCTAAAATCACACAAAGATCATAAATGTTGAAGTAATTTGAGTGAAATCTCAAACATGAACGATAACAGAGCGCTCGGTTCACACCAGGGTTCAGTCACAGTCTAACTACATTGGCAGGAAGCTCAGACATGCAGACAGCAGAGGAGTATGAGACAAGATTGAGGCCCACAGTTTCAGCTTTGATGTTCTGACCTGGTCTCTGGTCCATGTCTTGGACCGAGTCCCTGATTTTTGTAGTCCTTCTCCAGGAGTTTTCTTTATTGGTCATCTTTGTCTTGATGCTGAAGTGTCCTCTAATGGCCTTGACCTGTTTGCACAGAGTGAGGAGTTTACTGATCCGAGCTGATATTGATTTTAACGTTTATTCTAAAATGATTGATTAATCTCTGTTCAGATTGTTATGATCAGAATTTAATGAACTCAACTGTGAGCGTGCTTTTAAAGACTACAGACAGAGCACTACAGCTCTACAGAGTGACTATCAGTGTGTGCACGTATGTTATCGAATTATCGTCCAGCACTAACACACACATACACACACACGAGGAAAACGTGTTTATGTTGTGTATCAGTTGTGTATCTTAAGTCCTAGACCAGCTGTAGGTTTCTCTGGGTCAGTTTATTCCCTGAGGGTCGCCTGACAGGCTCTGTGACTGTGAGCTCTCTATCCCTTTTCTGTGTCTGACAGGCTGAGGCAGAGGTGACGGCTCTGGGTCGCCGCCTGCAGCTCAGTGAGGAGAACCTGGACCGAGCCCAGGACCGCCTGACCACCGCCCTGCAGAAACTGGACGAGGTGGAGAAGGCCGCCGACGAGAGCGAGAGGTGCAACTCACCACCCACTCACCTGAGACTCACCTGAATCACATAACAGGCTCACCTGAGGTTTATAACAGACAGACCTGATACCCACGACTGCTAACAGGCTCACCTGAAACTCAAACAGGCTCTCCTGAGTCATACTTGAGCCACACAGCAGACTCACCTGCTGGGACATACCTGAGACATACCTGAGTCTGATAATAGTCACCTTGACTTGAGGCTCATTACAGAGTCTCCTGAGACATGTCGAACAAAAAGAACAGGTACACCAGAGCTAATATGAGATACTGAACAGACTGACTTCAGACACACACCTGTGACTGTTTTAGCTGATATCTTTCACTCACCTCCAGCCTCTCTCACCTGTCTGTTTCTCACCTGTCTGTCTCCCCTGCCAGGGGAATGAAGGTGATCGAGAACAGAGCTCTGAAGGATGAGGAGAAGATGGAGCAGCTGGAGATTCACCTGAGGGAGGCCAAACAGATCGCAGAGGAGGCCGACCGCAAGTATGAGGAGGTAGGACAACATACACAAAACAATACACACTCTATACACACACTGTACACACACTACACACACAATACACACACTAGCCATACACACCACACACTACACTCTGTATTATCACTACAAACAGCTCCTAGGGGAGGATCACAACTATGAACACAATACACAACACAATACACAATAACTCAAGTACAGAAACCGACACAAACTAATGGTTTTGAACAGGTAACACAGAAACACACACCTGACCACCTGTGACATCATGTGATGTGATAAGAGTGTATTTGATTGACAGGTGGCCCGTAAACTGATGATTATTGAAGGAGATCTGGAACGATCTGAAGAAAGGGCGGAGGTCGCAGAGAGGTACGCACGCACACACACACACACACACACACACACACATTGTGCATGTCTAACAGCTGCTCACAGCATGAAGCTGCTCTGATTGGCTCTGACAGACAGGTGCAAGTGTTTCACTCTAACAGCAGGAGAAGGAGACGCTCACCTGCTCAGGTGGCGTTCTGCTCTCACAGCTGATTGGCTGACAGAGTGGAACGCGCTGTACCTGTGATATCACGCTGATGACCCAGGCATGATGTTGCACCCATAGACTGTATATACTATGGACAACCTGGTTCCGCCTTCTGCCTGTATACGGATTTGAAGCCAGAAAGCTCTCGGTAATTCCGGGTTTTTCTCCACTTCCTTGAAACCAGAGCTGCGCAGTAGCGATGCGCGCATTCGGCCGCGCAGTCGCCGAGAGTCGCTGTGATGACACTCGGCTCAAACAGCGTATCCCCCTGGGTGAGCTACGCAATCCCTGAACGCCCATAGGCTGTACCAGGTGTCAATCATAGAAAACATGAACCCCCTAATAACTTTTAAAAACGGAGCTGTACAGAAAAAAGAGGACTTGGGCACAAACCAGTCTTACAATAACTACATGTCAACATCAAAAGCAGGGGGGAGAAAAATTTATGTTCTGTGTAATAAATTTCTAAAGTTTGTCCACAGTCCTATAAGCTTTGCTGGCGGAGGCGTGATTTATGACCTGTACTGCAGCCCACCATCAGAGGGTGCTGTTCTTGGAGTGGCTTCACCCAGCGAGGTGGCAGACTCTGTCCATCTTATATACAGACTATGGTTGCACGGCTTCACTGACAGCGCTCTAATCCTGCTGCATCCATCTTTCTCTTCCTGTCTGTTTCCATGGAAACGTCATGCTACCTGCCCATCCACCTGCCTTTCTTTCCGCCTGTCTGTCTGTCCGTCTAACAGTAAAGTTAGGAGGTTGGAGGAGCAGCTGAGGAGTTTCGACCAGTCACTGAAGAGCCTGCAGGCATCTGAGGATAAGGTACAGTGGGTCACCTGAGCGCCCACCTGCTGTCAATCACCCACCTGCGGCTCCTCCTCCTTCTGCTGCCTCACCTGACCTCTGACCTCTGATCACAGCTGTTGCTTCAGCTCCTCCTCCTGCTGCTCTGCATGGCTTTAACTGCTGCATCCAACTAGGCACAAACTATGAGTTAACTACACACGAACTACAAGCTAACTGCAAACTAACTACACAATAACTATATAAAACCATATAGTCTTGATAGTACACACTAACTACATTAACTACATACTGGCTACATAAAACTGTATAGTCTATGAACTACACAGAAACTACATACTAACAATGCACAAACTACACACAAACTACACAATAACTGCATAAACCTAACTACAAGCGAACTACACATGAACAACACAATTACACACAAACTACGCATAAACTATACACTAACTACATAAAACCGTATAGTCTATAAAGAACACACAAACTGCACAATAACTACACACTAACTAAACACGAACTACATAATAACTACGCACAAACTATAAACTTACACGCTATACACATAAAACCATATAGTCAAAGTACACACAAACCACACACAATCTACACACTAAAAATGCACTGACTACACACAAACTACACAAAACATCATAAAACCATATAGTCTTAAAAGCACACACGAACTACATACTGGCTACATAAAACTATATAGTCTATGAACTACACACAAACTACACACTAAAAACACACAAACTATGCACAAACTACACACTAACTACAAGCTAACTACACACTAAAATACACACTAACTACACAGAAACTACATACTAAACTACATACGAACAATGCACAAACTACACATAAACCACACACAAACTACACAATAACTGCATAAACTACACACTAACTATAAGCGAACTACACATGAACAACACAATTACACACAATCTACGCTTAAACTATACACTAACTACATAAAACCATATAGTCTATAAAGAACACACAAACTGCACAATAACTACACACTAACTAGACATGAACTACACAATCATTACGCACAAACTATATACTTACAAACTATACACATAAAACCATATAGTCAAAGTACACACAAACTACACGCCAACAACATAAAACCATAAAGTCTATAAAATACACTAACTACACACTAAAGGCACACTCACTACATAAAAATGTTAAGGCTATTAAGTACACACTAACAACACACAAACTACGCACTAACCAAATAAAACCACAGTCTATAAAGTAAACAAAAAAACATACAGCCTATTAAGTACACACAAACTACGCACTAACCACATAAAACCACAGTCTATAAAGTACACACTAGCTAAACACCAAACTACACACTAACTACATAAAAATATCTAGTCTATTAAGTATACACTAACTACACACAAACTACACACTAAATACACAGAAACTACACACTATACTACACACTAACTACAAACTAACTACACACTAACTGCATAATACAGTATAGTCTATAAAGTACACACTAACTACATAAAAACAAAGTCTATAAAGTACACACAACTACACGATAACTACACAATTACTACACACTAAATACACACAAACTACTCTTACTATACACTAAACTACACACTAACTACATAAAACCATATAGTCTATAAAGTACACACAAACTACACACTAAATACACACAAAGTACATAAACCAATATAGTCTATAAAGTACACACAAACTACACACTAACTTCACACAAACTACACACTAACTACATAAAAACACAGTCTATAAAGTACACACTAACTACACACACTGCACAAACTTAATTTTAACACCATAATCTACCTTCAGATTTAAACCCGTTCAACACAATCCACTGACAAAGTACTGACACTACACTTCAACTTCACACATGAAATACACACACATAGACTACATTTTAAAACTACACAAACTACACACAAACTATCCTCAAATTACACAGTCTGCGACTAATCTACTCATACCACTTAAACATCACACACGACATTTGAAAACCACACACAAACTACACACCACATCAAACTACTCTCAAACAATGCTGGAACTACACAGAAACTGCTCGGCACTACTGTGGGTGGGGTCGGTTCAGGTATCAGGTGAGATAAACTCTGAGGTGTGTCCCTGCAGGGAGGCAGGAGGCGCTGTTTCCCTGTTCTCTCCTGTAAGGCGTTAATGTTCCTCACAGGTGACAACAGTTGATCAGGGTTTAAACCTCACCTGTTTACCTGAGCAGAGCCCTCAGAACACAGACACACCGGTCTGACCTGTCTCTGATGTGACCTTTGACCTGCAGTAAAGCCCGAACTCTGGAGGAGGAGCTGAAAAATGTCTGCATTAGTTCAAAGTCTCTACAGGCCATGGCAGAGAAGGTAGGAGGAGGAGGAGGAGGAGGGGGTTAGGAACTCACCTGCAGCAGGTGTGATTAAGGACTGATACATCCAGAACTGTCTTAATACCTGATTGGCTGTTAGTCAGTGTTCCTCTTTTCTGATTGGCGGTTTGTCTCTCTTAGTATTCTATGGAAGAGGAAAAGTACGAGGAGGAGATCAGGAAGCTGACCAGCAAACTGAGAGAGGTCAGAGCAAACTTCATAAACTTTTTTTATTACCTGCTGTCTTCTTGTGTGTTACCTTCTGTTTGCAATATTTTTTTTGTAGGATGGTAGGGGAAGGTCCCGCCCTTCTTCGCCTCTAAATTTGCTCTAGAGGCACCAATCGTGCTGGGCTCCGATTGGTTATTCCTTATGGCTATGAAATGTCATCGTCTGTCAGGTTAGGAGATTGAGAATTGCGATAATGTTCTGTTCGATGTAGAGAGCCGACAGCCCATGTTCGGCTTGAGCGTGTGATGATGTTTCCAGTAGGGCCAGACCGATATGGATTTTTTGGGGCCGATACCGATTATTAGTGGGGGAAAAAATCTGATTACCGATTATCTGGCCTATTTTTAAACAATTTTTATGAAGTTCTAAAATTTTGTTAATTTGAGTAACATATCTACATATTTACTTTTTTTTTTTTCAAACACTTCTTCAAAGAATTAAAGGCAGAAAACTCATTTCAAATCCTTTTTATTGCTAAACATTAAGCATGTGTTTACATAATATGAATTCTTTTCAGCTTATTATTCAGACTGTAGCGGGTGTGAGTCTGATTATTTTGTCAACCTCCATCATGTCAAACTCACACACTCGTCATCCTCTAAAAGAAATAGCCTGTATAAATAAGTTAAAATGAAGCTAACTCGCGTACATCATAAAAAACAACTTGACACTTGATATACTGTAGGCTACTGGTCTTCACACCAACAGGGAGACCAACTGATCATCTCAGTAATATTCCTCGCATTTATCATGAATCAAACTCAGACCAGAAAAGCGTTTTCAACTACCCCCCCTCCCCACCGATCGGTGCCTCCACGTCTTAACTCACGTTACTCATTTCTGGTCCAGTCTCATCTGGAGACATGCAGCTGCCTCAGTAAGAGAAGTAGCTCGATCACATAATGTGTACTGCTGTTTATTCTACCGTTACTGGCACGGCTAACAGTGTAGCAAGGCTAATAGCAGATGGCTAACTCTAACTTTAGCTTGCATATTACATGGTGCTTCACCATTAACTCGGCGTGACCGAGACCAGCACAGGGGGGAACATGGTGAAGTGGGTTGAACTAAAACTTGTTGAACTGAAAACTGATTGTGTATTTCACAAACTGTTTTATTTACCCTTGAGGCGGACCACTCTCCTCTGTGCGTCCCTGCCACTGCCTGCTTCATATCTGTCACTCTGCTGTGCTGTGAGGTAGTTAGTGGATGAAGATTGTCAAGAGGTCGCCGCACCATCTACTGGATAAGTCGGGGAACTTTTTAAATGGCGGAACATTTTCAAAGTGAAAACAAATCTTATTCTCTGCATTTTACTTCTGAAAATATCAGCGAAAATCGAGGGGTTTTGGCCTATTACAGAGTACTCTCAAATGGGCTAAAATTGGCCGATTTAATCAGCACGCCAATAAATTGGTTGGGCCCTAGTTTCCAGTTTTTCTAGCCAACAAGAGGCAAGGGAGGTGGGACCTTCCCCTACCATCCTACGAAAAACATATCACCTTCTGGCTTCCTGTTTGTCACCTGTGTCCCTCTGTTCCAGGCTGAGTCCAGGGCTGAAGTTGCCGAGCGTACGGTGGTGAAACTGGAAAAAAATATCGATGGCCTGGAAGGTAAGGATCCGATTTAATGCAAGACGTCTCTCTCTCTCTCACCATCTCTGTTCTCTCTCTCTCTCTCTCTCTCGCTGTCTCACCCTCTCTCTCTCTCTTTCTCTCTAGGTCTATCTCTCTCTCTGTCTCTTTCTCTCTTCTCTGTCTCTCTCTCTCTCTTTCTCTCTTCTCTGTCTCTCTCTCTCTGTCTCTCTCTAATCAAATGTTATAATTCAGACTAACTGACAACGATTCGTCCTCTCAATCCGATGGTGTGATGTTTATTTTTTTTTTTTTTCAGACGCTCTGACCTCGGCCAGAAACGCCAACATGGAGCTGCAGGCGACCCTGAATCAGACCATGGAGGAGCTGAACTCCTGCTGAACCTCCTTCCCTCGCTGCCCCCCCCCTTAATGCTCTCCTCCCTCCCTCCCCCTTTGCTTCCTGATAGACTGGTGTCAGGGACTTTGTGGCCAAAACATTCCATGAAAAACCTCCCCCCTCCTCCTTCCTGCTCCTGTTGGGGAGGTCGGGGTTGAACTTTTCTCCCCCCCCTCCTCTTTTTATCTCTAACTGATTCCTGCTCCTCTGGATTGGGAGTGTTGCTTTGACTAACTTCTCCTCCTCCCCCCTCTCCTCTCCTCACCCCCTGCTCCTCCTCCTCAGTATTATGTGAGGGAGGTGAGAGGGGGAGGAGGAGGAGGTGCAGATATGTTTTGTGTGTATAAGGGAGTTTAACACCGACTTACAGCCATTCCTTTGTGAATTAACCACTAATTCCCTCTGAGTGTTTCCGTCTCAACGGTCCGTCTCTCAGCTCCTCGCTTCATTCGCCGTCTGTTAGAGCCAATCTCATGTTAGCCAATGAGCTGTCTGTGTTTTAAAGGGGGGCAATCACAGCGAGGCATTCCACTGCCGTGTATAAGGCAGCCCATGGGCCAATCAGAGTGCAGAGACGCATCCACTTATTCCTACAGGTGACCTTTGACCTGATGCCATGAACAAATAAAGTTTAAAAAGTTTTTATCGGGAGGCCAGTGACGTCATCGCCGCTCTGATGTCATCGCCGCTGTTACAGCTCATTGTAATTAATCATGAGACAGATTTTATAAAATAAAAGCACTGTTACTGGTTTGTTGATCCAACATGACTGACTTTTATTTTGTTAACAGGAAATGAAAATGACGGTCACACATTTAATTCAAACTTTTTTTCTTTATTGAATTAATTAATTTATTAAAACAAAACAAAAAAACCCCATCAAGAACCAAAAAAGGTTTCATAAAACTTTCACCACTTTTCTCAGAAGAACTTAATTACATATGACGGAGTATTAGGGCTACATTAAGAAAAATAAAAATGAAGACTTCGAGGTTAAAGTCATTAATTTATGAGAATTAGTCATTACTAACGAGAATTAAGCCTGTAAGACCCAGTGTTGCAGAATTACAACAATTTTGGTTATCCCCAAAAAACATTTTTTTTTTTAGTTCAACCACATTGACATGATCATTGGGTCCTATTGTTTGTTCTCACAATGCGATTTCATCCAACATTTGTATATAAGGCCCGTCCTCAGGTGAAGAAGTCACACAAACATCAATTTTTTGATCGAGCAACATCCCTTCGATTTACTGGACTGGATTCATCTGATTGAAGTAAGTAAAATGCTTTGAATATTTTTTGTGTGTTTATTACAATGTGTATAACATGAACATATGTAGGTATTGTGGAAAATATGCCTTACATTTTATTTAGAGCTTGTTTTATAATTGTTGCAATATTACAACGTTGGGTCAAAGTGGTAGCCAAAACAGCCCTGTTTTTGAGAGGAATGTCTTGAGAGGAACTTCAATCAAAATTTTCACAATATAATTTTAAACTACACATGATTTACAAATTCTAGCCTTAGCCTTATATTACATTACATATTTTATTGTATTAGAAACTATATATTAAGATATATTGCTGTATCTAAACACTTTCATTTACTTATGATTTCTAACCACCTTCAACACTCAGTATTTTCTCCTTATCACAGAATGCAGGACTTTCTAACAAAGAAATTCTGTTTGTGCATGTCTGCCCTTTGTCTTAGTCTTTATTGATAAGAAAATGCTCCTATCAATTCTTAGTCAAAGCAGTTGTGGGGGATGCTCCTGGTACATTTGAGGCATTGTTCTGGAACAAGTATTGATGTTCATAGATGTAGGTGTGGTTGTAAACTGTAGGCTACATGTAATCCTATTACGGTGATAAACACAGTGTTTTAGTCTCTATTGATAAGAAAATGTTCCTATCAATTCTTAGTCAAAGCAGTTGTGGGGGATGTTCCTGGTGCATTTGTGGCATGGTTCTGGAACAGGTGTTAATGTTCATGGATATAAGGTGTGGTTGTAAGCTGGAGGCTACATGCATTCTCATTACGATGATAATCACAGTCTCCAATAGGTCAATAGGTCAGTATTGTGTGACCAGTGAAATGTGTGAACAGGCTACTTCAGTGCAAAGTGTAAACACTTCATAATGAAATCAGTCTCCCCACCACCCCATCCTTTCTGTTGGCCATCTCGAATCTAGTAGGCATGTGTGTTATTTGTATATACATTTATTTCAATTTAATTTTTTCCATTTCAGAATGCCACTTGCAAGGGGAGATCCTTGGTACAGTGTGCAGGATGTAACTGCCATAATCCAAAACGGAGAGAGTGATGTGGACATGGATTTCGACGACACTGATAAATGTGGATGTGCACACAGACTTTACTCGACATTTTCCACTGAAGACGAAGAGAGGACGCTGCAGACATTGCAGTAAAGGCTAATACCCAAATTAAGTGCGATGCTGTGAGACTGGGTTGGATATTTGCCTCTGTTTTTCAGAGGACAAGAACTGCTTATAATGTAAATAATAAGCAGTTCTTGCTGGAATAAATTACTCTTATTAACAACATGACTGAGATAATTATTCATGTTATATACTGATTTGGGAACGGCAAAACCCTGCAAATGATCCTTAGTTCTGTATTGCTGTTCAGACAAGGAGTGGAAATACAGGAGATTCTGCTCCCCATTAAGCCCAACGTTGCAATATTACAACATTTCCATAAAAACTTACTATAACATAAATTTTTTGAAAACACTCCATTTTCACCCCCAAAAGCCTCCTACAACAACATCTGAATGGTTGAAATTTTTTTTTTTCGTTTTCTATATTTGGGTTTTACAGGGTTAAGTCACACTAAAATAATTACGAGAAAGTCGTACTTAAGTAATCACTTATGATAAAGTTGTAGAAAAGTCATTACTTATGAGAATGAAGTCGTAGTAAAATCCTTATTCACGAGAATTAAGTTGTAATAAAGTAATTACAGTAATACTGCAGCAAATGGGATAATTTTTAATTTAATTTTTTTGTGCAGATGCTTATATTGATGGACACTGAGAATATGACTTCAAATTTTTCACCAGGTCAAAAATACGCTCTGGGCAAATTTTAATCCGTTGTTAACGCTCAGTGGCTAAAAAAAGCCACTAACTTGACTGCTGTAAAAACACATTGGTTAATATTTTTTTCCATTTTTTTTCATACATCTCTTAATTAACTTCTGCTTTGATCAAAACTAGTAAATGTTTCATCTAAAAACATTTTTTTTAACCCTTTGAGGGTCCATTCAAAACATAATGTCACTGATATGGTAGAAAATGAATCTAATAAAATTCTGTAATTTTCCTCCCATTTTTTTCCCAATATTAGTGACTTTATGTTTTAAATGGGTCCTTAAAGGGTTCAAATTTGGATTCTTAATGAAACATTTACTAGTTTTGAATAGAGCAAAAGTTAATTAAGAGATATATGAAAAAAAAATCTGGAAAAAATATGAATCCAATATGTTTTTACAGCAGTCAATGTCAGTGGCTGTTTTTAGCCACTGAGCGTTAATAAAGGATGTAAATCTAAGGGTTACACAAGGGAGCTGTGGTTCAGTCGTTGTTTCTCTCAGATGACTCAAAGATCAACTCCAGCTGATCTTTACAGCGTCTCTACACCTGAACTCCTCTCAGGAACTCCTGCTTCTCAGGTGAGTTTTCATCTCTGCCTCACTTTGAAAGGTCAGAGGTCAAAATTCGTTATAGATCAGCTGCTTCCTCCGCCAGCTTCAGAATTGACTGAAGTTGTTCTTCTAACGAAGGGGCGTTGGCCTCGTTAGTGATGATCCAATCAAAATGAACCCCACTGTCCAGACCACACTCTGACTCAGCATCATCTACACCTGAGAGACAGACAGGTGAGTGAACAGACAGGAAAGAGATAGACAGGTGAGAGAACAGACAGGTGAGTGATCAGACAGGTGAGAGAAAAGACAGGTGAGTGATCAGACAGGTGAGTGAACAGACAGGTGAGTGAACAGACAGGTGAGAGAAAAGACAGGTGAGTGATCAGACAGGTGAGTGAACAGACAGGTGAGTGAACAGACAGGTGAGAGAAAAGACAGGTGAGTGATCAGACAGGTGAGTGATCAGACAGGTGAGTGAACAGACAGGTGAGTGATCAGACAGGTGAGTGAACAGACAGGTGAGAGAAAAGACAGGTGAGTGATCAGACAGGTGAGTGAACAGACAGGTGAGAGAACAGACGGGTCATCAGAATATTAGACAGGTAAGAAGACAGACAGACAGACAGACAGGGTCATCTCACCTGCGGTGTAGCTCCACCCCCTCTGTTTGCGTGTTTCCTCTGAACACTGGACTCGGACGCTCTGGGTCTGTCTGGGAAACTCTGACTTGAACCACTCCAAGTCAGTGCGCCGCCTCGCATCACTAACCACCTGACCAATCATAGAGCAGGAGTTTGGAACATGTCAGGTGAGAATAGAGAAGAAAAGGTGGACAGTGACGTACCCACACAGGTTGCCGCACTCCTCTGGTTGCTAGGCGACAGAAGTACCCAGGGTCCTGCCGCCTTTGGGTTTCTCCCCAAAGGATCATGTCAGCCCGGTACTTCTCCTTATATGGACCCGGACCCAGCAGCTGGGTCAGGTCCAGATCATGTTCCTGCAGGACCAACAGACCATACTGATACAGCTGTTACCATGGAGACAGGCTCACAAATCAACACTTATGAAATGTTTGTAATTGAACTTAAGTATAACATAGAAACATCTGACAAAAAGATCTAAAAACACTGAAGCAGCAGAACATGTGAAAATGTGTATGGAAGTAAATCTGTGCCATCTGATTTTGAATTTAAATTTCTAAAGCTGAATTCTTTTTGCATCAAAATCAGACTTTGAATTGCAAAACCATCGAATTTCAAGCACGCATTTTTATTTCTGACACTTATTTTTTTCACAATGATGAAATAAAAAAAAAAAATATTGAAATATTATTATATCTTCTGCAGGACTGCCCCTCCCCCGCCCCCCACTTCTACATTAGTATGGTCTCTTTGCATTACTACGTTTTGCTAACTGTGATACACAACTGGACTGTCAATATTTCATATGCACTAGCACAGGGGTCGGCAACCTTAAACACTCAAAGAGCCACTTGGACCAGTTTCCCACAGAAAAGAAAACACAGGGAGCCACAAAACCTCTTTGACATCTAAAATGAAGATAACATTGCATATATCTTTTTTTTTTAACCTTTATACAAAGTATATAAAAAACTGTAGCGAGTTGCATTTATGAAGTAAATGAACTATTTCGGCGAGTGTCTGTCTTCTTCTGTAGTTAAACTGCAAGATATCAAAATCTACCCGGATACAGCAATGCTGCTTTTTGATTGGCTGTTCAGTAGATATAATTTATTTGATTGGCTTGTGCGTGGCACGCAGCTTCTGAACTCTCAGAGGAACTCAGTTGATTTCCCCCAGTTCCATAGTTGAAGAAATGCAACTTGGTGGACATCACCGTGTTCATTTAGATGCGTGAGAAATACAATGTGTGGTGTGTGAGCGTGTGAACGAGTGGGAATGCGTGTGTCATACGCTGAATGCGTGAGACTTGAGAGCCCTGTGCTCGCGCATCATCGATGTACTCCCGAGCCATGCAAAACGGTCTTTGCAATTGTTGCACTGAACGCCTTCCTTTTCAGTCTTGGTGAAGTTTTCCCACACCACTGATGTCTTAGGTCGGGATTTAGGTTGTGTTGTGTTGTGTCCATGTTTTTCTGAGCCGCTGCCTCGGCCATGGCTGTTTCTTTTCTGTGCGTCCTGCTAATGTTTACACACCGGTGTCCATGGACATATATAAAGACCCGACGAATCGATTACAGAATTTGTTGGCAACGGATTTTTTCGTCACGACGAATCTACTTAATCGATTCGTTGTTGCAGCCTTAATAGTTTATTTAATGTTACAAGAGCATTATAATCTTTGAATTTAGAATTACAAAATAATAATAATAATAATAAAATAAAATAAAATGCAATTAAGTATTTATTATTTATTTTCCAAATCCATTGGGAGCCGCAGCTTAGGGAAGACAGAGCCGCATGCGGCTCCAGAGCCGCGGGTTGCCGACCCCTGCACTAGCACTATTGCACTTTGGGACATTATATATTATTTATTTTTCTCTATTTACGATTATTGATATTGTGTACTGGATGCCAGTGGTGGTGGGGATGCTTCATACAAATTTCGTTGTTAACTTTGTTCAGCAATGACAATAAATAAAAAAAAATTCAACATAAAAAAAATTCAGTGTCAAAGAGGCTGACTCAAATCTGGGTAATCAGGGAAAAGCAATTGATTCCTCAATCTTCCACTGGGGTGGGCGTCATATGACCAATCTTAGCATTAATTGATTGGCTGGACAATGGATGATTGAGCCAGGAATCAAACGCTTCTTCCTGGTTACCCAGATGTTGAGTCGGTCTGTTTTACACTAAATTTTTTTTATGTTGAATTTTTTTACACTTTTTTTTTAAGTTGAATTTTTACTAAACTTATATTTTGAGGGACTAATTTTTTTTTACACTGAATTTGTTTCATCATTGTAAAGTAAGTATCAGAAATAAAAATGCGTGCTTGATATTTGATAGTTTTGAAATTCAAAGTCTGATTTTGATGCAAAAACAAATTCAGCTTTAGAAATTCAAATTCAAAATCATTATATATTATATATATGATGATAATAACATCAAGATTATATTTTGTTATATTAAATTTTGTTATATTATATTATATTATGTTACATCATGTTATATCATATGATATTATATTATGTTACATTATATTTTATTGTTATATTATATTATATTGTGTTGTATTATATTATGTTATATTTTATTACATTAGATTATGTCATATTATATTATAATGTATTATGTTATATCATATTATGTTATATTATATTTTGTTATATTATGTTGTATTATGTTATATTATATCCAATTATATTAATATCATATTATATTATGTTATTTTATATTATTTTATATTGTATTATGTTATATTATATTATGTTATGTCATATCATGTTACATTACATTATATTTTTTACTATATTATACTTTACTATTCTATATACCGTCTGAGATCTAAACAAACAAATTCTAGTTCTGTTTTTACCTGACAGTACCGGTTCTGTTTTTACCTGACAGTACTGGTTCTGTGTGAGTTCTGGTCTTACCTGAGCATACTGCTGTTTTAGAGGACCGGACAGACGCAGGACGCAGCACACCTGAGGACCCAGACTGTAGAGGAAGAAGAGTCACACACCTGGATTGACACACCTGTACACTTGGGGCCTATTCTACGAAGCAGGTTCAACAGTTCTACCGCGCAGGTTCTACCGCGCTTGACTTAGCGCGGCAGAACTGTGCTAGTCCTCGTAAGTGGATCCAGCTTTGCTATGAGCGCGTGCATGTAAGGCGGAGCCCGCCGCATCTGACCAATTGATTACAGGGACCAGTCTGGAGCGTCAGAGCAGGCCGGAGAACGAAGAACCGCGTACTTTACAAACGAGGAGCAGGAGACCATCATGGGAAAGTATGAAGAATTCAAATCTATCATAAACCTTAGTCACCACTGCAAAAGCACGGAAGGAATGCTGGCAGAAAATTGCTGACAGTTTCAATGCGGAAGTATAGTGCGCAAAAAAATCTTTGATGCCATTATCATCCTGAAATAGCACTGTTTAACATGCGCTTTTAACATGCACCAGACATGTCTAATTCATTTCCAAGATGAATTCATTCATTTGTTCATTCCTATCGTGTTTACATTTTTTGTGCGATATGTAGGCCATATGAGCCTTTCACAAAGGTGGTCATCTGGAAAAGTAAGTGGGTCCGTGCGGTCCCTGAAAACTCTCGCGCGCTGGAGTGCTCCTCGGACAATGCGAGCACTGAGGTCTACACCGCCATCTTGTGGCGGCGCCATTGCTGCGGTGTGCGAGATCATGATGTTGTCATGCTATCAACAAATAAAGGTATGCTAGTAAATAGTGTCTGAGAGCATCATTGACAGCATGAGTAAAGTCACCAGAGGCCTGTACTACGAAGCTGGATTTGGTCTTAGTGAGATAACTTCTGGGTTTTCCGTACTACGAAGGTGGATCTCTTTTAATCCGGGTCCGTTGCCCCGGTAACTTACGCGGAACGCCAAACCTGCTCCGGAGCAGGTTATGTTTCAGGATAACATCTCAGCAGGTATAAAAGACCGCCCGATGACCAATCGGATATCTTGGAAAATGGCTTGCCCACTTTTGCCGTATCCCGGGGACATCGTTGCACGGATAGTGAGAGGAGCGCTTCGCTGAGAGCGTTATATTCATGATCATTCAAATCCGTTTGATTTACCTGATGACGTTCTCTATGAACGTTACAGGTTTTCCTCGGACAGCCTCAATATTCAGGTAGCATGAAGTCTAAGCAGTGCACAAATATTTGCCAAGCTCCAGGTTCCAATTTCACGCAGCATATCAGTCATCATTCAGAATGTATTGAAGCACATTAGAAAACTCTTAACCCCAAATGTGTCTGCAGATGACATGTGATCATCAGATGATGGAGAAAAAAGAAAAAAAGGCAGAGTGAGGAAATCACTGTTTACGCGTTGAAATGTGTACAAATAAAATCTTCCAATAAACTTACAAACTACTTTAAAGGATGTTTTTAGATTTATTTTCATTTGCTCCCACGTACTCTTTTCCCCACTGCTGTTGTATCTGAAATAATGAGGTCTATGATGGAGGTGATCACACACGCTGCATGACAACATATTAGGGGGCCATAAATTTATGAACGCACAAATGTAATTTACACAATCGATGATTTTTTTTGCCAGCAGTCCCTCAGGCTTTTAGCGGCTGCGGCTGTCCTGCTCCTCACTGTTATAATGTTGCAGTACTCCTCGTATTTGCGTAAAATAATGCTCTGTTCCTCGGCTGTGAAAAATGACGTGCAGCCTTCTCCATTGTGGAGATTGGTCCGGTGGCACTGACCTCACCCCCTTTACGTGTGCGCGCACAGATCTGAAGTGGCCACTCCTGGGCTGTGTCCGAAATGGCATACTACTCCTACTACTCCTACTAACCCCGCCTCTGAATTGAGTAGGCCAGGGGTCGGCAACCCGCGGCTCTGGAGCCGCATGCGGCTCTTTCTTCCCTAAGCTGCGGCTCCCAATGGATTTGGAAAATAAATAATAAATACTTAATTGCATTTTATTTTATTTTATTATTATTATTTTGTAATTCTAAATTCAAAGATTATAATGCTCTTGTAACATTAAATAAACTATTAAGGCTGCAACAACGAATCGATTAAGTAGATTCGTCGTGACGAAAAAATCCGTTGCCAACAAATTCTGTAATCGATTCGTCGGGTCTTTATATATGTCCATGGACACCGGCGTGTAAACATCAGCAGGACGCACAGAAAAGAAACAGCCATGGCCGAGGCAGCGACTGAGAAAAACATGGACACAACCCAACCCAAATCCCGACCTAAAACATCAATGGTGTGGGAAAACTTTACCAAGACTGAAAAGGAAGGCGTTCAGTGCAACATTTGCAAAGACCGTTTTGCATGGCTCGGGAGTACATCGATGATGCGTGAGCACAGGGCTCTCAAGTCTCACGCATTCAGCGTATGACACACGCATTCCCACTCGTTCACACGCTCACACACCACACATTGTATTTCTCACGCATTTAAATGAACACGGTGATGTCCACCAAGTTGCACTTCTTCAACTACGGAACAGGGGGAAATCAACTGAGTTTCTCCGAGAGTTCAGAAGCTGCGTGCCACGCACAAGCCAATCAAATAAAGTATATCTACTGAACAGCCAATCAAAAAGCAGCATTGCTGTATCCGGGTAGATTTTGATATCTTGCGGTTTAACTACAGAAGAAGACAGACACTCGCCGAAATAGTTCATTTATTTCATAAATGCAACTCGCTACAGTTTTTTATATACTTTGTATAAAGGTAAAAAAAAAAAGATGTATGCAATGTTATCTTCATTTTAGATGTCAAAGAGGTTTTGTGGCTCCCTGTGTTTTCTTTTCTGTGGGAAACTGGTCCAAGCGGCTCTTTGAGTGTTTAAGGTTGCCGACCCCTGGAGTAGGCAGTGCGTTCACACTGTACAGTATGCGAATTTTGTGTATGCGAGAAATGCCCGGATGTATACTCAATCGGCTTCGATTTCTGAGTGTGGAACGGAGCTTGCTTCACGTACTGCTTCTGCCCCACAATGCATTGCGCACCTCAGCTGGTAATATGGCCCTCTTTTCCCCGAGGCTGAAAAGAAATAGATGGCATGTGATTGCAATCATAATTATATATATATAAATAGATAAACAATATTTAGTCAGTATACATTACACAATTCTTATCATTTTGATCTTTTTACCAGATTTATTTGTATTTTAAATTAGGATTATAGGTAATGTTTTTAACTATTCGTATGAATTGACTTTATTTATTTAAGTATTAAGTTTGAGCATCTTCTCATCTCTGAATGCACCATCAAAGTGGTCACTCATATTAAGCACAGACCTCTGATTAATAAAAATTATTATTGGTAGAGAGCACATGGTTCAGAATATACACTCACTGGCCACTTTATTAGGTACACCTGTCCAACTGCTCGTTAACACTTAATTTCTAATCAGCCAATCACATGGCGGCAACTTAGTGCATTTAGGCATGTAGACATGGTCAAGACAATCTCCTGCAGTTCAAACCGAGCATCAGTATGGGGAAGAAAGGTGATTTGAGTGACTTTGAACGTGGCATGGTTGTTGGTGCCAGAAGGGCTGGTCTGAGTATTTCAGAAACTGCTGATCTACTGGGATTTTCACGCACAACCATCTCTAGGGTTTACAGAGAATGGTCCGAAAAAGAAAAAATATCCAGTGAGCGGCAGTTCTGTGGGCGGAAATGCCTTGTTGATGCCAGAGGTCAGAGGAGAATGGCCAGACTGGTTCGAGCTGATAGAAAGGCAACAGTGACTCAAATAACCACCCGTTACAACCAAGGTAGGCAGAAGAGCATCTCTGAACGCACAGTACGTCGAACTTTGAGGCAGATGGGCTACAGCAGCAGAAGACCACACCGGGTGCCACTCCTTTCAGCTAAGAACAGGAAACTGAGGCTACAATTTGCACAAGCTCATCGAAATTGGACAATAGAAGATTGGAAAAACGTTGCCTGGTCTGATGAGTCTCGATTTCTGCTGCGACATTCCGATGGTAGGGTCAGAATTTGGCGTCAACAACATGAAAGCATGGATCCATCCTGCCTTGTATCAACGGTTCAGGCTGGTGGTGGTGGTGTCATGGTGTGGGGAATATTTTCTTGGCACTCTTTGGGCCCCTTGGTACCAATTGAGCATCGTTGCAACGCCACAGCCTACCTGAGTATTGTTGCTGACCATGTCCATCCTTTTATGACCACAATGTACCCAACTTCTGATGGCTACTTTCAGCAGGATAATGCGCCATGTCATAAAGCTGGAATCATCTCAGACTGGTTTCTTGAACATGACAATGAGTTCACTGTACTCAAATGGCCTCCACAGTCACCAGATCTCAATCCAATAGAGCATCTTTGGGATGTGGTGGAACAGGAGATTCGCATCATGGATGTGCAGCCGACAAATCTGCGGCAACTGTGTGATGCCATCATGTCAATATGGACCAAGCTCTCTGAGGAATGCTTCCAGCACCTTGTTGAATCTATGCCACGAAGAATTGAGGCAGTTCTGAAGGCAAAAGGGGGTCCAACCCGTTACTAGCATGGTGTACCTAATAAAGTGGCCGGTGAGTGTACAAACGGGGGAGTTTCCAGTTGACAATGTATGTGAGCTTTACTAATTCTTACTTGTGGTTGAAAATCTGATGGTTTCTGAAATTATCATTGTACATGAAAAGAAGGTAGTCGGGAAATTATGTATTTGCCAAGGAATAACCGAACGAGGTCATAATAATTATGTTGTGTGTTGGTCATTTTGCAGCCCTCTGCTGCTCATCACACGCCTAGCAGGTGGTGTATAGCATTATCACTATGGATACACAGATGTTTGTGTGATTTTTGTCATCCACTGCCGCCCGGTTTGTGTCGTGTAGATGTTGATTATGAAAACACTTCTCAATAATTTGGAAACGTGAAGGGGGAGCTGCTGCTGCCCGGTGTTTACGGTAAATAGACGCAAACACCCACCAAGCGGACGCTTCGGTCTCCGAAAACGCCGAGACAGATTTACAAACAGCCACTATTTCAAACAACTGGGCTCATAATCGTGATGTAAACACTTACTTTATCGCTAGAAAAAATATTATTATTGAATGAATTTATATAATTTGTCCGGAATGCAGTCGTTCTGTGTAGCTTGTGGTAGGACTATTCAAATTTTCCCGGCGCTGCGTCCGGCCGGCACGAAATGCATTCTGGGGTATTTAGTATGCGTCTGTATGTAAACGCTCGTGCAGCCGCGGCATTCTCAAATCATCTTTGAGTAGTCAGTAGGCAGTAGCTACTGCTTGAGTAGGTAAGTAGATAGTAGGCAGTATGCCATTTCGGACACAGCCATAGATTCAGTTATCGAGTTGATAACCGGCTTCGTAGTACAGCTGATCGGGATCGCGGAGATCCGGTGAAGTTGAGCGAGTTGTCGCAGAGTTATCCTGGATGTGTTAATCCAGCTTCGTAGTACAGGCCTCAGAGCATTTTACGAGGAGTACTGCAACATTATAACAGCGAGGAGCAGGACAGCCGCAGCCGCTAAAAGCTGGAGGGACTGCTGGCAAAGAAAATCATCGATTGTGTAAATTACATTTGTGCGTTCATAAATTTATGGCCCCCTAATATGTTGTCATGCAGCGTGTGTGATCACCTCCATCATTGACCTCATTATTTCAGATACAACAGCAGTGGGGAAAAGAGTACGTGGGAGCAAATAAAAATAAATCAAAAAACATCTTTTAAAGTAGTTTGTAAGTTTATTAGCAGATTTTATTTGTACATATTTCAACGCGTAAACGGTGATTTCCTCACACTGCCTTTTTTTTTCTCCATCATCTGATGGTCACATGTCATCTGCAGACACATTTGGGGTTAAGAGTTTTCGAATCTGCTTCAATAAATTCTGAATGATGACTAATATGCGGCATGAAATTGGAACTTGGAGTTTGGCAAATATTAGTGCATTGCTTAGACTTCATGCTATATTGAGGCCGTCCGAGGAAAACCTGTAACGTTCATAGGAGAACGTCATCAGGTAAATCAAACGGATTTGAACGATCATGAATATAACGCGAAGCGCTCCTCTCACTATCCGTGCAACGATGTCCCAGGGATCCGGCAAAAGTGGGCAAGCCATTTTCCAAGAGATCCGATTGGTCATTGGGTGGTCTTTTATACCTGCTGAGATCTTATCCTCAAACATAACCTGCCCCGGAGCAGGTTTGGCGTTCCGCGTAAGTTACCGGGGCAACGGACCCGGATAAAAAGAGATCCACCTTCGTAGTACGGAAAACCCAGAAGTTATCCAGAAGTTATCTCGCTAAGACCAAATCCAGCTTCGTAGTACAGGCCTCTGCTCGTACGTCAGTAAAGCAGCTGTAACAGTTTTCTTATCACTTATTGGCTGAAATTAAACTTCCTGTTTACCTCTCGAGGATCCAGTCTGTCACGTAATCTTTTCCGGACTTCCGTTTCCCGCTAAAAACCAGAACCAGTCTGGGTTGAAATACCCGATCCTCCATGTTTCACCTGGAATCACCAGCAGGAACCTCCAGCTGACAGACACATGCTGATGCTGCTGCGAACAGGTCAAGATCATTCAGATTGTCGGACCATACCGGTCCCGTACCGTAATTATCAGAGTAAATAGGAAACTCTTCAGAATAAAATTACTGACAGATTGATTTTACATCTACGGTAGAGTAATTTTGGACAGTTATCGATTTATTTCTGTATATTTATCGATTAAGTGAAGTTTAAAGTTGTTTTATTTGAGGAAATAAAAAAAATAAATGATGTGTTTTCAACAGGTTCTGCATCTTACGTATATTACGGTAACATGTGATCATCGTCATATTCTGGACTGAACCACTGCAGCTCAAAGGAGGGGGGGTCTGCTACAATAAGAAACTATAGAGCATAGAAATAATAATAATAATAATAATAATTATTATTATTATTATTATCATTATTATTATTGTTATTATGTCAATGCTATAGAGAGTGCCTTTTGCTGATTTTTATCAGTTTTAAAACATTCAGAGTTTATGAAGCAGTAAATGTCTAAAATCTATCTCCATTCTGTATGAAGCCGAAGATTTGCTTTCACAAAAGGGTTAGCCACTCTATACTATTCCCTGATAACTCCGTACATGACTTATTGTATTGAGATTTGGGGAAACACGTATAAAACAAATACAAACCCAATATTTCATTTACAAAGGCGAGCCGTAAGAGTCATCTGCAGTAAACACTACTGTGAATCAATTTATCCCCTTTTTACTTCCTTAAACGTTTTAAAATTTAAAGACCTCGTAGATTAAATCACAATACAAATCCTGTACAAAGCCAAAAACCTCGCCTTATCGTAACATGAACCTGTTTAAACTGAGGGACTCTAATTTCAACCTAAGAGGCTGTGGATTATTTCAGAAACAAATGTCAAAAATTTCTGTGAGTCTGTAAAAAGAGTGAAATATGGAACGACTGTTCGACTGTAGAAAGGAGAAAATGTAGTTCTCTGGTCAGCTTAAATAGACTTTACTAGAATAAAGTTAGTTCTCAATACTGTGGAGAAAACGATGTCTGATTATTAATGTAAAGTGTAAAGCATGTTCATTACTCTGTCTGATTTGAAGAGTGTATATATATTAAAGTGTTGATATTTGTATAAAGAGTGTATCTGTATAATGGACTTCATGTATGATATAAGGGGGAGGTCTTTATAAGCATTCTGCCTTCCCCCTTTCAGTCAGATTATACTGAAATAAATCCTAAATCCTAAATATAGTTAAGACACAATTCAGACATTGATTTGCTTTAAATGCTGCACTACACCAGAGGGATTTAATTATAAGATGTGCTCAAGTTAAGAGACAATTTAATTATAATGCAAAACTACTTTTTGGGAAGTGTGGACTCAAGTTTTGAAAAATGTTTACTAAAAAAAGAAAAGAAAACAGAATTGCTTTTATGATATTAATTATGTATATAATATTTTTTAAAATAATATGAATGATATTTAACAAAATATCTATCTATCTATCTATCTATCTATCTATCTATATATATATATATATATATATATATATATATATATATACGAAATATATACGAAAAACGAAATAAGTTATTAGTTAGTAGAAGTACCACAGAAATCTGAAGTCTTGTCCATTTTTTTTTTTTTCGTTTATACAGGTTCCCATGCCAAAAAACAGTCATGTAAACACACACACACACACACACACACACACACACACACACACCCTCCTGTCCGTGTTGGTATAATCCGGGGTGAAAGGTCATCCCACCCTGAACTAACATGGCTAGAAGAGGGCGGTAATGCACCGTTCACGAGTGCCAACTGCCGTTAAACTAAAAGAAGAAGAAGAAGAAGACTAACATGGCTGCAGCTTCAGTGTTTGTGAGGAGGGGAACAGGTCTGCGGGTCTCTGTGAGGACGGTGAGGAGGACGCTGGTGTGGTTGTGAGTGTGTGAATGTTGAGTCTGCGAGGTTAGAGAGCAGAGCTGCACCGACCTGATCAATAATCGAAGGTTAGTTTGTAAAGGTTACCTGAGATCAGAGACTTCCACTGCTGCTTGAACTTTCACCCACATCCTCCGCGAGCAGCAATACGAGGACGCGCTCAAACAGCTGCTTCACAGACAGTATGGTCAATTTTTATGTAATGAAAAACAAAAAAAAAAGGGAATTAATTTTTGAAAACTACAGAATAAAAGACAGCAGAGAACTTTTCACTGGATCAGAGACAGGAGGAGAGGTTCTGGATCAGGGCTCTGTCTCCTCTTTGTAGGTTCATTTTGATGAACTGTGTTTTCACAGATTATGGTTTTTGGAAATGATTTTGAGCCCATGTGATGATTTCCACTTCAGAGTCCTGTCTGTTTTAATGCTGAACAATATGTAGAGGTAGGGCTGGGCGATATGGGAAAAAGTTTATCACGATATATTTTTTTCATATCAGTCGATATCAATATATATCGATATATAAAAATGAAATTTAACAGTGTTTACTGGTAACATGTCTTTTCCAATACAATAATCTACTTCATCTGTGAGGTCTTTGTGTCTCTTTGACGTTTTGTCGTAAGGCGTTGCTCTAGAGAAAGTGGTTCTCAACTGGTCACTCTGTGACCCACATTTTCCCACTTTTATAAAATTCAAACCTAGCAATTTTTAAAAAATAAAAAACCTTTTAAGACTCAAATCTTTAACATAAATACATGTTTTTTATTGACTAAAGTGCATTTCAGAGCACATGAACTGAAGACGACAACTACTGAAGTTGCACATATGGAAAATATCAAATTCGTCAAAATGGGGACCAGGAAAATGAAAAATTTGTCTCATGAGCATCTCTGCATTCAGAGCATATTCAGAAAAACCTGAGGAGGACAAAAGGGAATAAAAATCAAATTAAACAAAATAAGGTCGCTTTCACACCAGAGCTGTTTGGTCCACTTTAAACAGACCAGAGTTCGTTTCCTCAGATAGTCTGCTTTGTTTGGGCAGGTGTGAAAGCTCATGCAAACCCTGGTGCAGACCAAACAAGCGAACTCTGGTCCGCCTGAAAACGTGGGTCTCGGTTCGCTTGCAAGTGAACCCTGGTTCGGTTCGTATGCGGTGTGAAAGCTCACTGGACTAAACACAGGACCACATGTACATAGTGACGCTATACGAAATACATACGCAGTGCATCTTGGGTAGAGGAAGCATGGCGTCCCCTGTTGCTATGGCAACAAGTGACCACTGACATTAGCAGTTGCTAGCTAGCTTCGCTCAATTGTCTGAACAACAATAAACCATAAATTGGCATATTTAAACAAAATCAAATCACAACTACCAACAGTCACAGTCCTTAAACTCTGAGCTCATATGTTGTCACATGTTAGATCGTCAAAGTTAGAAAAATACCAGGATCAATCCCTGACAAGCTACAATAGCATTATAGGAACAGTTGTGTTCACTAACGTTGTAGCATTCCATAAAATAATGTGACAAAGCACGATACAAGACGGCTAGTCCACCCCTGTTTGTGATCCGTGAGGTTACATACCCCTCCTACTTTGTCAAATCGATGAGCGCCCCTTTCAACCACGTGATGCTGCTCGGAAAGTTCGGTGCGCTTTAGAAATCACAGTGTGAAAGCAGAACTGAAACAAGTGATAAATGCAACAATGTTGCAACTTTCAGCTCCCCAATCGAACCGAGTCCGCTTGGTCAGGTGTGAAAGCGACCTAAAACAAAACAAAAAAACACATTTTTACCGCATTCAGGCCACATTAATAAGAAACCAAGGAGACCCACGACAAATTGCGTGCCTTTCAAAATAAGCTATTTTTCAAAATAAAAGACATGTTAAACCTCAGATGCGCATTCAATATTTACTTTTTTGACCAGCTGTTCGTGACCCATCCAGAATGTGTCTGTGACCCACTTTTGCGTTGGGACCCACCAGTTGAGAACCACTGCTAGAGAAAGCAGACTGAATGGTCGTCTGTTTCGGCTGCACAGGCGCCATGGGCTCCTTGCTTCTCTCGGGGTTTGTAACCTTTTGCATTGCGCCTGCTCTGGCGCTGCATCAGGTGGTGAAAAAGATTTTAGGTATTCCCCGACTTTGTGAGAACATGTACTCGACATAATTTACAGTCCACATTACTCTGCTTCATGTCTGACCTCAAAAAACCAAAATACCTCCACACCACCAATGTTTTCATGCCAGTGTTGTCGACGATGTCGTCATCTGTTGAGCCTTCATTGTCATTTCTGTCGGGGGTAGCACTCATTTTCTTTTTTTCTCACCAACAGTGCTGTCGGCTTCACCTGTTTAAGTGCTATGGTTGGGTGTAGCTGCTGTCTGCTACTACGCAGTTGTTTAATACTTGGTTCTAATTCAGCACATGACCGGTTCAGCGCGAAGCAGATCCAGAGCAACTCCCCTTTTCATTGGCTATTTGTATAGTCTACCAAAACATTGCAGATTGCTGACTATTGTAAAGGATATTGACCATGTTTTATAGTAATATTAAGGGAAATTAATTTTCGATATATATCGTTATTGTTTTATGGCCCAGCCCTATCTGAATTGTTGATCAGTTTGCATTAATCCGATCTGGATCTTCTGTGATTTTTTTTTTTCAGTCATGGCTCCACAGCTCTGCGGCACTTCAGCAGTCCAGCCCCCCCCCCCAGGTTAAGTTTTTTCCTGCAGCCGAGGGCGTCATGCTGCCAACAGGAAGTTTCAAAGACAGGGTGGCGTTCATCACAGGAGGGGGGACGGGCCTTGGCCGCGCCATGACCACCACGCTGTCTCAGCTGGGGGCTCAGTGTGTCATCGCCAGCAGGTACGATTCCCACAGCTGATCAGAGGTCATGTGTCATATCTGCCTGTACTGAGTGAAGATGTTTTTTTGTTCAGGAAGTTGGAGGTTCTACAGAAAACAGCTGAAGAGATCAGCAACCAGACTGGAAACAAGGTGACCAGAACCAACCAGAACCTGGACTAGCACCAGGACCGAACGAACTGAACCAGACTAACTGTCCCTCCTGCTGTCCTTAGGTCCATGTGGTTCAATGTGACGTCAGAGATCCTCAGGCCGTTTCTCGCTGTGTCGACCAGATGGAAACTTTGACAGGACTTCCTGATGTAACACGCACACGCGCGCGCGCACACACACACACACACACACACACACACACACACACGCACTCTTATTTTGGTAGAGTTTTATTTCCTCACTGTGACTAAAGCTGGTTCTCACAGAGACATCGTAGTATCCGTATAAATCTCACAGCCAATCAGAGGGCAGCTTTGATCAGCTATGTCTGATGTCATCAAAAGTCCAGTTACATCATTACAGAAAAAGGTTGCATTCAAGTTACCTCGGAAGTCAGAAGTCCGAGCTGAAAATGACGTCACACCTGAGTTCTCGGCATTTCAGTTACGGAGTCGGAAAAAAAAAAATCGGAAACAAGATGGCTACATCTGCGAAAGTTATTTTAGCGCTTGCCTTATATTTGGACAAGGCAAGCGCTAAAGTAACTTTCGTAAATGTAGCCATCTTGTCTCCGCCTCTGATTTTACTTTTTTCCGACTTAAGCTGGGAACTTGGGTGTGACGTCGTTTTCAGCTCAGATTTCTGACTTCCGAGTTAAGTTGAACGCAGCAAAATCCTCAGCTTTTTATTGATGACATCACACCTCACCCATGCTCTGATTGGTTCAGGTGGTCATCAACAACGCAGCGGGAAACTTTGTTTGTCCGTCTGAACGCCTGTCCCTAAACGGCTGGAAGAGCATCACCGACATCGTCCTGAACGGGACCGCCTTCATCACTCTGGAGATCGGCAAGAGACTGATCCAGAACCAGAAAGGTCAGAAACTTATCCAGAACCAGACCAGAGACTGATCCAGAACCAGACCAGAGACTGATCCAGAACCTCTGATTGAAATGTTTTATTCAGTGCCCCTCCCTCCCTGATGGTTTTGTTGTTTTGATTTTGTTTTGGATCAGGTGCATCGTTCTTGGCCATCACCACCATATACGCTGAGTCTGGTTCTGGGTTCGTCGTCCCAAGTGCATCTGCAAAGGCTGGTGTGGAGGCGCTCTACAAGTCAGTGTGACCTCTGACCTTTGACTTTTACACACCATGATCAGACCAGTCACAGTCAGTACGTTTCCATGACACTTGAGAAAACCGAATAATTGCCTTACTCCGATTAAGACTGGACAACTGAAGTGCATGTAAACACCTTAGTCTGACTCCAATCGGAGTTTGAGAACTCTGATTGGAGTCGGATAACTCCAATTAAGACACCCAGATAATGCAATTTGATTTTCTCTACCATGTAACCAGCATAGTCGGAGTATGATCGGATAATGCATGTGCGCCACACCCCCGTAACCCCGGAACAAAAACACCAGAGAAGAGGAGTAGCGTGCGTCTCATCTGCAGAAAAAGTACCGCGTCCATTGTGCAGGACAAAAACAATGCTGTACGATGCTCCATCTTCTTGCTCCGAAATGCCCAGCAGTAGTTGTAGACACTTCTGATGTCTGGCACGGACCTGCTGTTGTTGTTGTTGACGGTTGTATGGGGTCGGAAACAGCGGCACTGAAAAGACCCATATCGCCCTCTAGTGTTGGGGAGGAGGACACGTTCACATCAGTAATTCGATTTTCTCAGTTGCATGTACGTATATGCCAACAAGGAGAGAAGTCCGATTCAGAGAAAAAAAAACGAATTATGAGCTTAGTCCGATTAAACTGTGGATGTAAGTGAATTGAGTGAGCTCAGATTAGACTGATGGTTTGGATCTTTCCTGGTTAATAAGGACACTCCAGTGACTCCTAAAGGAGGCGATAAAGGAGGGTCTAGTGTTTCCTTTGTTTAAGGAGAAACAGGAAGTTGAAGCTCTTTATGACCACTTCCATCATGGCTGACATTCAAACACCTCCAATTAGAACCCTTCAAAATATAATGAATAATTCAACAGTTAACCCCTGCTAACTAGCTCCAGAGTTTGTTACCATGGTTACCAGGCAGGAAGTGGAACACTGAACACTCTTGTTTTAATAAACATGAATCATTTTACTGGAACGAGCTTCTTCTTCAGGTCGCTGGCTGCTGAGTGGGGTCGCTATGGCCACAGGTTCAACATCATCCAACCTGGACCAATCAAAACCAAGGTACTGCCCACCCACCTAACACCAACAGACAGTTCTTTCCTGGAGTCTTTCCTTTGTTTACCCGATGTTTGATTGTTTGTTTGTTTGGATCAGGGGGCCTTCAGCCGCCTGGACCCCACAGGAGTCTTTGAGAAGTCGATGCTCGGTCGGATCCCGGTCGGACGTCTCGGGACGCCAGGAGAGATTGCCAACCTGGCCGCGTATATGAGCAGTGACTACGCCACCTGGATGTCTGGAGCTGTGAGTCCAAACTAATCTAAATTCACTAATCTTAGTCCAGATAAAGATAGACTCTAAACTAGATTAAGGCAGGCATGAAAATCTCTCACCTTTCTGCGAAATTCGCCGTTTTGAAGTTAAAAAGGGTGACCTACATGAATCGTGTAGATCTGAGGAGAGGGGGTCAGGGTCGGGAGATTTTTTATTTTTTTTTAATTATCATGTGATTGACTTAATACGCAAACTGAGCACTTCAGAAATCGGCCCTTTAAATGACACTTGGACGGTTAGCAAATCCTCCTGGCTGCTTCGCTGACGAGAACCAATCTTAGGCCTAACTACGTTCCAATCTTCCATTATTAAAAAGTGATCAACTGGACTTGGTATTGGATCTATTGAAATGGCATGTATTGTTCTCCAGTCTGGCAGGGCATACATTGATCTAAAGTGCAGGATGTAAAGTCTTTATTTTTTTATTCAGTTTTTTTTTTCTCTTCAAATGATTATTGTTCATATGGCCTGACTCATCTAACTCATTTAGCTTCTGTGAAAGTAAACTGTTTCTAAATAAAACATGGCCAGCACAAGATGCGCGCGTGCGTGCGTGCGTGTGTATGTGTGTGAGACTTGGAGTGTTTTTGGCGCCTCCTGCACATCACGGAAACACAGTGTGGGTGGACAGAGCTCAATATTTTGTTGGGTTGCACAGTGTACCGGAACGTATTTGCTCCGCACCCTTCTCACCTTTTCAACCCCTGACCCATTTTCATGCCTGTTAAAGACAGATCTGAAACCTCCTTAAAGGCTGATTAACAACCAGATTTCGACCAATATTAAACCAGATTTCAAACAGATTTGAAACCAGATTAAGACAGATTTGAAACTAGTTTAAAGACTTATTTATGACCTGATTAAAGACAGATTTGAAGGCAGATTATAAGCAAATTTAAAACCAGATTGGAGACTAATTTAAAATCTGATTATACTGATTGAAAACCACATGTAAGGATGATTTGGAACTAGGTTAAAGACAGTTTAGAAACCTCATTTAAGTCTGATTAAATACCAAATTTAGACAGATTTGAAACCTGATTAAATGCTTATTAAAAACCAGATTGAAGACTAACTTAAAATCTGATTAAAGACAGATCTGAAACTAGATTAAAGGTTTATTTAAAATAAGATGGAGGCGAATTTAAAACCACATTAAAGACTGATTTGAAACCAGATGAAATGATAACCTGAGGCCAGATTTCAGTCAATGATCCCGTTTTTGTTGTTTCAGGTGATTCGGTTCGATGGAGGGGAGTACGTATCGATGGCTGGAGAGTTTAATGAGCTGATTAAAGTGAGTGTCACCCTTAAATGCTTCCCCCAGAAACACTTGATGATCTTAAGCATGAGGAACATGAACACTTAATTCACTGTGATGTTAGGTGTATAAAAACAACACTAAGTGAGCACTTCAGGTTTTATTGTTAACAGGAACATACAGGACTTTAACGCTGATGTCAGAATCATTAAGAAACACTTTATTGGTCTCAGTAATGTTTAAAGAGACTCTGCGGGTCTCTCTGCTCAATGTCAGTCCTGTTTCTTTTCTGGGTTCTGGTGTGTGTTCATGTGATGACTGAGACTCTGAAACGTTCAGACTGAAGATCTGATCAGATGTTTTTATTCTGACCTGGCTGATGATGATGATGAAGATGATGATGATGAACACGTTAGACTCAGGTGTGTTTCTCTCTCTGTCAGGTAACACCTGATCAGTGGAAGATCATGGAGGCCATGATCAGAAGCACCAAAGGATCCTAAATACTTAACCACACCCCCACTGGACCATCCAACCAATCAGATCACAGTGTACAGGTGGGCGGTCTACCTGCTTATGTTGCCTGAGAATCTGACTGTCGCCTTTTAAGTTTAGACTTAACGTTCAAAGTTAATTTTGATCTTGACTTAACATCGCAACTAGGAAGAACTGTTAGCCTGTTAGCATGTAGCCGACTGCACATGCTCAGTGTGAACATGCTCAGTGTGAACATGCTCGTCCACTTTTGATAATAAAAGCTGAGCCCTGACTCTGTTTGTGTTGTTTGACGATATGAGGTTTCCTCCAGTAAACACAGCTACAGTTATGAGGTTTCCTGCTGACGATGGTCACATGTTGAAATGTTGACTCCCTGATGACCTTGGATATCCTCCTCACTTCAAACTAAAACCCTGTTTTCAGTGAAAAACATGTTTTCAGACCTAAAGAGTTCCTGCTGAATGTTGAGCTGACTTTAATTTTGATGGTGCAAAACTTAAAAACCCAAGAGTGTGTGTGTGTGTGCGTGCATGTGTGTGTGTGCACATCAGTGTGTGTTGATGCTCTGCTGCTGGCAGCGGCTGATCATGGTTGACACGAGTTTCTGTAGAACCTCGGCTCTCATTTTACTGATCTGCAGAACCTCCTCGTGGTTCACCTTCTCCTCCCGACTGTAGTCCAGAGACACCTGCAGGTACAGGTATGCTCTGACAGTAAGATCACAGAAAACGTTTAAAAATAACAGATTTACAGTCAGAGATCAGATTAAAAGATAATAAAGGCTACCATCTTCCGTCAAACTACTGACAGTTTTAAGTCAGTTTACAGTCAGATTTCATTTTGATAACAGAGTAAAGTTAGTGATTTATTAGGTCACAGATTAAAATAAGATTGCAATTAGTTTATAGTCAGTCAGCAGTCAGATTACTGTCAGATTACTGTTAAATTCTGATCAGACTACAGCAAGATTAAATTCAGATTTATACAAGATCACAGTCAGATTTTAACAAGATTAAAGTCAAATTCAAACAAGATTACAGTCAGATCTGATCAGAACCTTGTTGGTGATGAGGGACAGCCCGAGGACTCTGATCCCACAGTGTTTGGCTACGGTCACTTCAGGTACTGTACTCATACCTGAGGAGGAGGACATGAAGAAACAGAACGTCATGATACTGAGATGTTTGAAATTTAAACTCTGAAATCTTTAAAAATAACTGAAGGTGCCCGTCATTCTGTTTCACACTCAGTCTAGATCATAGACTGTATATACTATGGACAACTTGGTTCCGCCTACCGCCTGTAAACGGATCTGAAGCCAAAAAGCTCTTGGTATTTCCGGGATTTTTCTTCATTTCCTGAAACCAGAGCTGCGCTAGCCTGGCCGGGCCATCATGTTGCGTGAATCACTTGATGTCCCTTCCCACCACAGTCTGGACTTCGGCCCATAGAGAGCGTGTATTTCTGATCAGAAAATAACCGGGCCAATCAGAGACCGTGTTTCCACTGTTACCCAGACAACAGGGAAAGGCAGCCCTTGATTGGTCCATGTGTAGTGGTGACTACTAACACATGCTGCGGGAGTTTTCAAAGCCCCGTTCATTCATAACGCCGTTAATTCTGCAGTTGACTCTGCAAAGTCGGCAGAAATCGTTTATATACACAGAATGTCGGATATAGACGATTTCTGCCGACTTTGCAGAGACAACTGCAGAATTACAACATCAAGTGATTCACGCAACAGGATGGCCCGGCCAGGCTAGAGCTGTGCAGTAGCGATGCGCGCATTTGGCTGCGCAATCGCCGAGAGTCACTGTGATGATGCTCGGCTCAAACAGCGTATCCCCCCGGGTGATCTACGCAATCCCTGAACGCCCATAGACTGTATCAGGTGTCAATCATAGAAAACATGAACCCCCTAATAACTTTGAAAAACGGAGCTGTACAGAAAAAAGAGGACTTGAGCACAAACCAGACTTACTGTAACTACATGTCAACATCACAAGCAGGGGGGTGAAAATTTATATTCTGTGTAATAAATTTCTAAAGTTAGTCCACAGCCCCATAAGCTTTGCTGGCGGAGGCAGGATTTATGACTTATACTGCAGCCCATCAACAGAGGGTGCTGTTCTCACCCAGCAAGGAGGCAGACTCTGTCCATTTTATATACAGTGTATGGTCTAGATCTGTAAGATCCATTTAAACTCAGACACAAAGATCTAAGTTGACTCCTAAACCATCTTAGACTCTCTTAAAGTCCTCAAAGACTCTTCTGAACAGTTTGTGGATCCCTGTGGACCAATCAGAGAGGAGCATCTCACCCACAGAATCACAGCCAAGGATCTGCAGCATACGGGCCTCAGCAATGGTCTCAAAGTTTGGTCCGCTCACCATACAGTACACGCCCTCTTTGATGAAGTCACCACAGCCCAGCTCTGATCCCGCCTCCAACGCCAAACGCTGCAGATCCTTACTGTACGCATCAGACATACACGGGAACCTGATCCCAAACCTGCACAGAGATAGACAGACAGGTAGAGTTACCTGATCCCTAAACCACAAACAGAGGGTTAGCTTTTTCTGTCGTTCTCACCGCTCATCGTTGGGCCCGCACAGTGGATGTTGTCCGGCGAACCCGGGCAGGTTGATGTGGTCTTTGATGATCATGATGTCACCGACCTTATAGTCCGGACAGATCCCACCTGAGGCGTTTGTCACCAGCAGAGACTCCACCCCCATCAGCTTAAAGATCCTGACAGGAAGTGTCACCTGAGACAGGTAAACAGGTGAAGAGAATCATTCTCATTATCATGCAGTAAGTCATATCTGGTGGTTTGGCTTTGTTCTGAGAGCCCCCAAGCTCCCCATGAGACCATGAGAACCACCAAAGCCTGAGGCAGGGAGGTAATATACTTTGACTTTTTTTTTTTCATAATACAATATCATGTTTTTACCATGCAATACAATGACATTTTTATCCTACTATACAATGACATTTAACAATACTATAAAAATACATTTTTATCATACTATACTGTGACATTTTAATCATCCTAAACTCACATTTTTTAATCATACTATACTATGACATCTTTGTAATACTATACTATACTATAACGTTTTTCAAACTATATTATGACATTTTTTATGCTTGGGTATACTGTGACATTTTGTTATCATACTAAACAATGATTTTGTAAACATATTACACTGTGACAAAAAATGTCAGGATTAAATATGTTGAAAAATGTCATATTATAGTATGAAATTGTTTTTATAGTGTAGTATGTTGGGAATCATAATTAAATGTCAGTATAGTATGATAAAAAAGTCAGAGTAAAGCATGATAAAAATGTCATGGTAAAGTATGATAAAAATGTCATGGTAAAGTATGATAAAAAATGTCAGTAAAGTATGTTACAAAATGTAACAGTAGAGTATGACAAAATATGTCATAGCATAGAATAATAAAAAAATAATAGAAAGGATGGTAAAAAATGTCATGGAATAGAATGATAAAGGATGTAATAGTATAGTATGTGAAAAATGTCAAAGAATAATTAAAATGTCAATACAATATGAGAAAAAAATGTCATTGTATAGTATGTTAAAAAATGTCACAGTATAATATAAAGATTTTTATGGTATAGTGTGATAAAAAATGTCAGTTTAGTATTTTAAAAAATGGCATAGTATTGTATGATAAAAAAATCACAGTATAGCATCATAAAAAATGTCATAGTATAGTATCATAAAAATGTCATAGTATAGTATGATAAAAAAAATTTACAGTAAAGCATGATAAAAAAATGTCATAGAATTGTATCACAAAAAATGTCATAGTACAGTAAAATAAAACATGTCATAGAATAGTATGATAAAAATGTCATGGAATAGTATGAAAAATTTTATAGTATAGAATGAGAAAAATTTTAAGACAGAGCATGATTTGAAATTGTCACAGTAAAGTATAAGAAAAAAAGCCAAAGTATAGTATGTAAAAAATGTCAAAGTATAGTGTGATAAAAAATGTCATAGGATAGTAGAATAAAAATGTCATAATATAGTATGATGAAAAATTCATGGTATATTATTTAAAAAAAAAGGTAATAGTACAGTAAAATAAAAATTTTATAGTATAGTATGATAAAAACTGTAATGTATAGAATGTTAAAAAATGTCATGGTATAGTATGAAAAAAATGTCATAGTATAGTATGTTAAAAATGTCAGTATAGAATGTTGTAAAAAAGTCATAGAATAGTATGATAAAAAATGTCAAAGTATTGTATGTTGAAAAATATGTGATAGTATGTGAAAGATGTCATATTATATTATGTTCAAATTCAAAAGTATTGCATTGTGAAAAAATTCATAGTATAGGATAATAAAAAATGTCAAAGTATAGAATTATAAAAAAAATCATTGATTAGTGTGATTAAATTTCAAAGCATAGTGTGATTTAAAAAATGTTAAAGATAAGTAGTTTAAAAATTGTCTTAATATTTGGTGTAGAAAATGTCATAGTGTTGTATGTTTAAAAAACCCCTGTATAGTATGATAAAAAAGTCATATCATGGTACGATATAAAATGTCAGGGTAAAGTATGTTAAAAAATGTCATCTTATAGTATGTAAAGATGTAATATTATATTATTTTAAAAAATAGTCATAGTATAGTATGACAAAAATATTATATTATAGTATGATAAGAAAATCACGGTATAGTATGATAAAAGAAATCATAGTATAGTATGATAAGAAGATCATAGTTTAGTATGATAAAAAAATTCCTTGTTTAGTATGATTAAAAATGTCAAAGTATAGTATGTAAAAAATGTTATAGAATGGCATTATAAAAATATCATATCATAGTATGTTGAAAAATGTCATAGTTTAGTACATTACAAAATGTCATTGTATTGTATGATAAGAAATATCAGAGCATAGTAAGTTGAAAAATTGTCATATTATCCTTTGTGAAAAAATGTCTTATTATAGTATGTTAAAAAATCAGTATGTTGTACTATAAAAAGTTTCATTGTATTGTAAAACAATAGGATCATTCTATAGCATGATGTAAAATGTCACAGTAAAGTATGATAAAAAAGTGACAGAATGTATGTTAAAAAATGTCAGTATAGTATCTTAAGAAATATGAGAATATAGTATGTAAAAAATGTCATTATATTTTGTAAAAAATGTCATAGTGTAGGATGATAAACAATGTTATAATAGAAAATTTGTATTTTTCAACATTTTGTATATATTTTTATTTGTATTTTGTATACATTTTTGTGTATATTTTTATACACTGAATACACTGTTTTTTTATCATCAAACACTACGACATTTTTTGTCATCCAATACTATTACATTTTTTCATACTATACAATGACGTTTTTTTTTATCGTACTATACAATGACTTTTTTTTTATCATACTATACTATGACATTTTTGTAATGTTCTGTACTTTTTTTTATCGTACTATACTATGACATTTTTTCATCATAATATTCTATGACATTTCTATCATATTATACTATGACATTTTTTACAAACTATTCTATGAAATTTTTATCATATTATACTATGATATTTTTCAACAAACTATACTGACATTCTTTTATCATACTATTCTTCCATTTTTTATCAAGCTGTATTATAAGATGACATGTTTTATCATACTATGACATTTTTGACATCATATAATATGGCATTTCTCACAAACTTAAATTCTTAACATAGTGTACTATGACATTCTGTCGTAGAAAACTATATTTTTATCGTACTATACCATAAATTTTTTATCTCGCTCTATTGTAACATTCTTAAATTATACTTTAATAAGACATTTTTTACCACACAATATTATTTAAATTTTTAACATTCATACCATATATCATACCATACTATGACTTTTTTAACAGAGTATCCTTTGAGTTTTTTTTGTCATGCTATACTATAACATTTTTATCATCCTACACTATGACATTATTCTATAATACTATACTAGGAAATATTTTCATACTATACTATGACTTTTTTTTAACAGAGTATACTCTGACATTTTTATCATACTGTAATATGACATTTTTTAAATGCTATCCATGACATGTTTCATCAGTGTATAGTATGGCCTTTTTTTACATTTTATACTATGACATCTTTATATGCTATACTATGACATTTTTGTAACGTTCTATACTGACATTGGTTATCATGCCATACTACGACTTTTTTTGTCATTATATACTCTAAAATTTTTATTATACAATGGAGGAAGTAATTATTTGATCCCCCACTGAATTTGTAAGTTTGCCCACTGACAGAGAAACTAACAGTCTATATTTTCTTCGGTAGGTTTATTTTCACAGTGAGAGATAAAATATCAAAAAGAAATTTCAGAAAATTACATTATCTGAAATATATAAATTGATTTGCATTTCATTGAGTGTCTTGAAGACTTAAAAACAGGCAACTGGACTGTGTAGAGTTGAGAAGACGTTTCGCCTCTTATCCAAGAAGCTTCTTCAGTTCTTAAAGTGCTAGTGTCAGGAGCAGATATTTATCTTACTGGAGAAGGGGGACAGTTAACGACTGGCTGGAGTTGAAAAGAATGGGTCGTAGAAACCCATCTCTCGGTGTGTGTCCCCCAAGTCGTTATCCTGAAAGGGTCGATAGCGAGTCAGCGATCCGCAACAACAATCTAGCAGTCACGGAGGCAGAACAACTTAGGTTGAAGGTAACAGCTGCTCCTCTTGTCGGCCACACCACTCACCACGTCAGAAACTCACAGGACTTTGCTGAGAAAATCAAGGACATCAGGTTGGACCCAGATGAAACCATGGTTTCCTATGATGTCACATCACTTTTCACAAGTATTCCAACAACAGAGGCAGTCCAAGCAGTAAGACAACGCCTCTCACAGGACAGCACACTGGAAGTCAGAACCAACTTAACCCCGGACCACATCTGCTCCTTATTGGACATCTGCCTCAGCACCACCTATTTCCAGTTCAGAGAGCGCCATTACAGACAGAAACACGGATGCGCGATGGGCTCCCCGGTTTCTCCAATAGTGGCAAACCTGTACATGGAAGAGGTAGAGAGGAAGGCCCTAACCTCTTTCAAGGGAGCCGCTCCTAGCCACTGGTTCAGATATGTGGATGACACCTGGGTTAAGATCAAAACACATGAAGTAGAGGCCTTCACTGACCATATCAACACAGTGGACAGCAACATCAAGTTCACCCGTGAAGATGTCAAGGACAAAGTGTTGGCCTTTTTGGACTGTGCTGTACACTTGGAGGCAGATGGGTGTCTCAACGTTGAAGTGTACAGAAAACCAACACACACGGATCAATATCTACTTTTTGATTCCCACCATCCTCTGCAGCACAAACTGGGTGTCATCAGAACACTCAACCACCGGGTCGAGAAAGCCGAAGAAAGAAGGTAAGGAAAAGGAACAAAAGCACATTAAAAAAAAATGCCCTGACAACCTGTGGATACCCTAAGTGGGCCTTTGTGAAGAACAGAAAGAGAAATAACACGGAGGAGAGAGGCAAGAGCACTGTAATCCCTTACGTTGCAGGCCTGTCGGAAAAACTCAAGAGGATCTTTGGCAAACACCACATTCCTGTTCATTTCAAGCCTGGTAACACACTAAGGCAGAGGCTAGTCCATCCCAAGGACAAAACACCGAGACATAAACAGAGTAAAGTGGTGTATGCTGTCCAGTGCAGCGAGGAATGCTCAGACCTGTACATTGGGGAAACTAAACAACCGCTTCACAAGCGCATGGCTCAACACAGGAGAGCCACTTCCTCAGGTCAGGACTCAGCTGTCCACCTTCACTTGAAGGATACGGGTCACTCTTTTGAGGACAGCGATGTACAGGTGTTGGCTCGAGAAGACAGATGGTTTGAAAGAGGAGTTAAAGAAGCCATCTTTACCAGGCTGGAGGAACCTTCTCTGAACAGAGGGGGTGGACTCAGGCACAATCTCTCTGGCACTTACAATGCAGTTCTCAGCTCTCTCCCCAGGAAGCTCCACAAACATTCACACCTGGAACCACATGACTCAGGTGGCATGAGTCAGGTGGTCACATGATAGGAGTCGCTAACGACCCTTTCAGGATAACGACTTGGGGGTCACACACCGAGAGATGGGTTTCTACGACCCATTCTTTTCAACTCCAGCCAGTCGTTAACTGTCCCCCTTCTCCAGTAAGATAAATATCTGCTCCTGACACTAGCACTTTTAGAACTGAAGAAGCTTCTTGGATAAGAGGCGAAACATCTTCTCAACTCTACACAGTCCAGTTGCCTGTTTTTAAGTCTTCAAGATAACCATGACCTGGATGAATGAGAATCTACATGGACATTTCATTGAGTGAAATAAGTATTTGATCCCCTACCAACCACTAAGAGTTCTGGTTCCCACAGAATGGTTAGACACTCCTACTCAATTAGTCACTCTCATTAAAGACACCTGTCTTAACTAGTCACCTGTATAAAAGACTCCTGTCCACTTAATCAATCAATCAAGCAGACTCCAAACTCTCCAACATGGGAAAGACCAAGAGCTGTCCAAGGATGTCAGAGACAAAATTGTAGACCTGCACAAGGCTGGAATGGGCAACAAAACCATTAGCAAGAAGCTGGGAGAGAAGGTGACAACTGTTGGTGCAATTGTTCGAAAATGGAAGGAGCACAAAATGACCATCAATCGACCTCGGTGTGGGGCTCCACGCAAGATCTCACCTTGTGGGGTGTCAATGATTCTGAGGAAGGTGCGAAATAATCCTAGAACTACACGGGAGGAGTTAGTTAATGACCTCAAAGCGGCTGAGACCACAGTCACCAAGAAAACCATTGGAAACACATTACACCGCAATGGATTAAAATCCTGCAGTGCTCGCAAGGTCCCCCTGCTCAAGAAGGCACATGTGCAGGCCCATCTGAGGTTTGCCAATGAACACCTAAATGATTCAGAGAGTGACTGGGAGAAGGTGCTGTGGTCAGATGAGACCAAAATTGAGCTCTTTGGCACTAACTCAACTCACAGTGTTTGGAGAAAGAAAAATGCTGCCTATGACCCCCAAAACACCATCCCCACCGTCCAGCATGGAGGTTGAAACATTTTGCTTTGGGGGTGTTTTTCTGCTAAGGGCAAAGCACAACTTCACCGCATCAACGGGAAAATGGACGGAGCCATGTATCGTCGAATCCTGTGCGACAACCTCCTTTCCTCTGCCAGGAAACTGAAAATGGATCGTGAATGGGTGTTCCAGCACGACAATGACCCAAAACATACAGCAAAGGCAACAAAGGAGTGGCTCAAACAGAAGCACATTAAGGTCATGGAGTGGCCTAGTCAGTCTCCAGACCTTAACCCAATAGAAAACCTATGGAGGGAGCTGAAGCTCAGAGTTGCAAAGAGACAGCCTCGAAACGTTAGTGATTTAGAGATGATCTGCAAAGAGGAGTGGACCAAAATTCCTCCTAAAATGTGCACAAACTTAGTCATCAATTACAAGAAACGTTTGACCTCTGTGCTTGTAAACAAGGGTTTTGCCACTAAGTATTGAGTCTTTTTTGTTAGAGGGTTCAAATACTTATTTCACTCGCTGAAATGCAAATCAGTTTCTATCTTTTATTTAAAGTTATTTTCTCAATGTTCTCCTTTTGATGTGCAATCTGTCCCTGTTGAAATAAACCTACCATTATATTGATACTGTTTCTTTGCCAATGGACAAACTTACAAAATCAGCTAGGGGTCAAATAATAATTTCCTCCACTGTACTATACTGCTACATTTTCAACATACTAAACCTTGACATTTTTAACATACTGTATGATGACATTTATTTATCATAATATACTATGACATTTTTACATACCATTCTATGACACTTTTTACATACAATACGATGACAATTTTTATCATAATATACTATGACATTTTTATCATACTATAATATGGCATTTTTTTTATCATACTATCCTTTCAAATTTTTATCTTACTATACTATGACATTTTCAATATACTATACTATGTAGTTTTTCATCATACCAAGCTATGACATTTTTGTCATAGAATACTATATTTTATCATAATATAATATTAAATTTTTTTATATCATGCTCTACTGTGACATTCTTTAATCCTAATATAGCAAGACATTTTTTATCAAACAAAATTTTGATATTTTCTATCATACTATACTATGACATTTTTTCAATCATATTATACTATGACATTTTTTATCATGCTGTACTATAAGTTTTTTTTTATGCTTCGACATTTTTATCATACTGAACAATGGCATGTTTTATCATACTATACCATGATATTGTTATTATACTATACTATGACATTTTTTTCTATCATACTTTACTCTGACATTTTCAACAATCTATACTAAGACAATTTTTACATACTGAACAATAACATATTTTTACACACTATGCTATGATTTTTTTTTGGCAATTAATACTATGACATTTTTTTTAAAATCATAATCTACTCTTACATTTTTCAAAATAATATACTACGGTATTTTTATCATACAATACTATAACATTTTTTATCATGCTATAATAATAAAGTACAACATAGTATACGCTGACTTTTTTTAACACTTTATACAACATTTTTATCATACTATACTATGAAATTTTTATCATACAATACTGTGACATTTTTAATCATACTGTACTATGACTTTTTTTTAGCATACTTTACAATTATTTTTCAAAATACTGGAATATGACATTTTTGGACATACTTTACTGTGATTTTTTTTTCATAATATTATGTAAATATTATCATACTGTACTTCAATGTTTTTATAGTGCTGTACTATAACTTTTTTTCACACTATGCTTTGACATGTTTTTTTCAAAATATGACATCTTTGATATTATATTATAGCACCAACTATTATATGCAATTTTTTGACATAGTATTCTCTTTTTTCATCATACTACACTATGACATTTTTATCATAGAATACTATATTTTTATTATATCTTACTGTGTCATTTTTTTATCATGATCCAATATGACATTTGCAAATCATACTGTGCAGAGACATTTTTTTTATATAATATTTGGATATTTCTTATCATACTATTCTTTTATATTTTTAAAACTAAATGTTGACATTCTTTATCATACTTACTTATCATATGATAGAAAACATTAGAGTTGTATGAAAAAAAACCTTTTACATTTAATACTATGACATTTTTTCATACTATTTCTGACATTTTGTAACATGCTATACTTTGATTTTATTTAATGCTATACTATAACATTTTTATCACCCTACGGTATGACATTTATCTATAATACTATACTAGGTAATATTTTCATACTATTCTATGACTTTTCTTTACAACGTATACTTTGACTTTTTTTTCGTACTGTACTAAGACAATTTTTTAACATGCTATACAATAACTTTTTTGTCATTATATACTGACCTTTTTATCATACTATACTGTGACATTTTCAACATACTATACTATGATATTTTGTAATATACTATATAATTAAATTATTCATAATACTACCCTATGACTTTTTTTCATATTATACTATGACATTTTAATCATACTATACTATGACATTTTTGTCATGTTCTATACTTATACTGACATTTTTAACACACTGTACTATGACACTTTTTAATATATAATACGATGACACTTTATGAAACTATACTATGACTTTTCTCAACAGAGTATATTTTAAATATTATATTTTTAATATATTAATTATTATATATTATAAAAATTTATATCAATATTAAATATATTAATATATTTTTAAGTATTTTTTAACATACTTATCTTTGACTTTTTTTACATAGTATTTTATCATTTTTACTATGAATCCTTCATCATGCTACAGTATGATTTTTTTATCATACTGTACTATGACACCTTTGTCACACTATACAATGACATTTCTATCATACTTTACTATGACTTTTTTTACGTAATATAGTATGACATCTTTTATATATTACAAGATGACATTTTTCAACATACTATATTATGACATTTCATGTCATACTATACTATTCTACTTTTAGACATAATAGTATGATAATTTATACAAACTATACAGTTATAATAAAGATGACATTTTTATCATACAATACTATGACTTTTATCATACAAAACAATAACATTTTTTATCATACTATACTATAAAAATTTGATCTTACTGTACTGTGACTTTTTTTTATCATACTATACTATGACATTTTTAACATACAATACTTTGACACTTTTTATCATACTATAGTATGACATTTATTTATCATACCATACTATGACATTTTTTCGTCATCTTTTAAGAATAAGAAGAACCTTATTGATCCCTGAAGGGAAATTCAATTGTCTGTTGTCTCACGTAATATGTCTATAAAAGTTATCTATTATTTATATAAGTTATAAAGCCTGATGGCTGTTATTATACTTTACCATGACATATCACAACATAGAATACTCTGACATTTTTTATCATACTTTACTCTGACGTTTTATATCATACTATACTAGGATATCTTTTCTCATACTATACTATTACATTTTTCAACATAGTATACTCAGACATTTTTTATCATGCTAGACTATGGCATTCTTTAACATGCTCTACTATAACATTTTTTAACAGACCAGTCTGACATTTTTTAACACTATACGTTGACATTGTTTTATCATAGTATACTATGACATTTTTATTAAACTTAACTATGGCATTTTTTAACATACTATACTATAACATTTTTAACATTCTATTCTTTGACATCCTCTATCATACTATACTATGACTTTTTTCACACTGTACTATGATATCTTTTCTCATACTATACTATTACATTTTTCAACATAGTATACTCAGACATTTTTTATCATGCTAGACTATGGCATTCTTTAACATGCTCTACTATAACATTTTTTAACAGACCAGTCTGACATTTTTTAACACTATACGTTGACATTGTTTTATCATAATATACTATGACATTTTTATTAAACTTAACTATGGCATTTTTTAACATACTATACTATAACATTTTTAACATTCTATTCTTTGACATCCTCTATCATACTATACTATGACTTTTTTCACACTGTACTATGATATTTTTATCATACTATACAAAGAATTTTTTATCACACTTAACTATGAAATTTTTAATTATATTATACTATAAAATTTTTATCAAACTATACTATAACAATTTTCAACATAGTGTACTCTGACTTTTTACTTACTATCATACTTTATGATGACACTTTTATCATTGTATACAGTGACATTTTTTAGGCAGATTAGCTCTCGGCTAGTGTCAATAAATCCAAAAACAGTCAAGCGAAGTTCCAGTAAAAGGTGGGGTTTTATTCAACCTCAGGTTTCATCACAAAAGAAACGGATCAGAACAAGATCTCAGTCCAACTAAAAACATCCCAGGGTAGAAAATACACTCTTTCAAAAGTAACCAAAAACTCCAGCCAGCACAAATTAATGTTTTTCTTTTCACACTACACTTCTATATTGATGATTTCTTTGATGTTTGGATCCATGCTCTTCCTCTCCTCTCCCAAGAGTGCTTCTCTGTCTGCTTTCCAGCTCCTTTGTCCTGCCTCAATCAACGGTCTCAAGGACCTGCAGCTCTTCAGGTGAAGGTGCATGCTGGGAGTCGAAGTCTGCCCTGCAGTGGCCATTTTGTCTGGCCGCTGACAGTCCATAATTATATAGTACCCACAACTTGCCCCCTTGTGATGCCACACAATATTATGGCATTTTTATCGTACAATACAATGACTTTTTTTCATACTATGCCGTGATATTTTTTTTCATACTTAAGTATGATTTTTTTTTTATCATACTATACTGTGACATTTTTACCATAGTATACTATGATATTTTGTCATACTCAACTACAGCATTTTTATCAAACTATACAATAATAATTTTATCATAATTCATTTTTATCATACTATCATACTATATTCTATTATATTGGACTATGATATTTTTTCCATACTGTAATATTTTATGATACTTAATACTTTGACATTTTGTCATAATACACTTTTTTATATCACTATTATTATTATTACTACTAAACAATGATATTTTTATCATAATTAACTAGGATTTTTCTCATCCTATAATAATTTTTTTTATCATACTATTCTTTGATATTTTTAACATATAACATTTGTGTATACATATAACACATAACTATAACATTTTATAAAACTTAACTTTGATATTAATAACAATAACAATGCATCAGATTTTTTTTCAGCTGTATCAGAGAGCTGCCCTGGGGCAGACTGACAAACATGTGGTTTCCAGTTTGCGTCTCCGACCACCACCACACAACACCCACAATCATACACCAGTGCAGGGCACACACTAGGAGCAAGGTGGGTTAAGTGTCTTTCCTAAGAACACAATGGACTCACTTGGGATAGGGGGGAATCAACCGCCAACCTTCCAGTTAATGGACAACATGTCTATCTAGTGAGCTACTGCCACCTCAAGTATATTAACATATTATACGATGACATTTTTTTAAAGTAAAATATTATATTTTAATCATTCTGTGCGATGACATTTTTTATAGTGTTATATGTTTTTTATACTTTACAATGACATTTTTACCATCCTATACTTTGACATTTTTATCGTACTATACTATGATATTTTAACATACTATACAATGATATTTAAACATACCATACTATGATATATTTATCATACTTAATGGTGATTTTATTTCAAACCATAATATGATATTTTATCATAAAATACTATGACATTTTTACCATACTAAACAATAATTTTTTTTCAAACTAGTCTGTAAAATTGTTATCATAGTATACTATGACATTTTTTACATACTATACTATGACTTTTTTTTCGTACTATACTATGACATTTTTTATCATGCTATACTATGGCTTTTTTATCATACTATACTAACATTTCTTATCTTAATATACTATGACATTTTTTATTATACTATACTGTGAAATTTTTATCATACTTACCTATGAGTTTTATCAAACTATACTATGGCATTTTATAATACTATACTATGATATTTTTATCATACCATTCTATGATATCTTTAACATTCTATACTATGACATTTTATACTATTTAAAAAATCACTGTTTTAAAATACTATACTATACATCTTATCATACTTTACAATGATATTTTTATCAAACTATAATGTGACATTTTTTGTCAAATATTGTGATTCTTTTATCACAATATAGTGTGACATTTTCACCGCAGCATACTATGACATAACATACTATACTATGATATTTTTATCATACTTTATTTTATCATACTATACTATGACATTTTTAACGTGCTATCATACGGTACTTTATCATATTATACTACAATATTCTTAACACACTATAGTTCAATATTTTGTAAAACTTAGCTATGATTTTTATAACAAAAACAATGCATCAGATTTTCATAGCGCTTAATCAGAGACCCTCAAATAGCTTGACATTCGATACAACATTTGATTGCTTACACGGTCACACCTAAGTTGCCCTGGAGCAGGCTGACAGAAATGTGGCTGCAAGTTTGCACTTCCAGCCTCTCCAACCACCACCACACAGCTTTTCAGCTTTATCAGAGAGCTGCCTTGGGGCAGACTGACAAACATGTGGTTTCCAGTTTGCGTCTCCAACCACCACCACACAACACTCACAATCATACACCAGTGAAAGACACACACTGGGAGCAAGGTAGGTTAAGTGTCTTACCCAAGGACACAACAGACAGACTTGGGAAAAGGGGGGAATCGAACCACCAACCTTTCAAATACATGATGACTGCTCTACCTTCTGAGCTACTGCCGCCCTGGATATTTTGACATACTATGCTATGACATTTTGTCAAAAATTTAACAACTTTTTATCATACTTTTCTATGACATTTTTATCATACCATAGTATGACCTTGTTTCATACTTTAATATTCTATTTTTATCATAATTTACCAGGATTTTTTCTATTATACTGTAATGTGACATATTTATCATGAGAGAGAGAGGGAGATACTTTATTGACAGACTCAAGGTTGATAAACCAAACAATAAATACAAGTACAAACAGAAACAGAAACAAACTCAACACTTATCCATATACGCCTTATAAAAGACAACTGTACCAGTGTCTCCACCAGGGAAACTGGCTTCGAATGGAACTAAGCAGAGGATTTGTCAGCAACCCTAATATGGAGTTCTTAGAATCTGTCCATCTGCACATAAATTCATAAATCAGATTTCTAAAGAGTACACGAAAGGAGTAAAGTCCAGCATTAAAAAAGGGTCACTGGCACTGGTGCCCCTTGGTTTCTTCAAAAAAATCCTGAACGCATCATTGATTTTGTTCTAAAGAATAAGATGAAAATTTGGGAAATTGAGGTCCCTATCTCCTTTACATCTACAAATCATTCCTGTACTCTTTTTGAAATTGTATTGCACATCATATTTAACCCCATAATCTAAAAAAAAAGACCCAGCACTACTAGGGGAAAAATGGCCAGATCATCAGCATACATGGGATGTTTAAATATTTTGTTTTTTAACACACAATCGGTTTTACACCCATACAGATGTTGAGATAACTCATCCATGAATTATTCCTTCTATATACAGTACAGGCCAAAAGTTTGGACACACCTTCTCATTCAATGCATATTTTTATTCTCATCACTATTTAAATTGTAGATTCTCAGTGAAGGCATCAAAACTATGAATGAACACACGTGGAATCATGTGCTTAACAAATAAGTGTGAAATAACTGAAAACATGTTTTATATTTTAGATTCTTCAAAGTAGCCACCCTTTGCTTTTTCGATAGCGCTGCAAACGTTTGCTGTTCTGTCAATGAGCTTCATGAGGTAGTCACCTGAAATGGTTTTTACTTCACAGGTGTGCCTTGTCAGGGTTACTTTGTGACTGACAGATTCAGTCATGAAGTGCTTCTGTCATCAAGAGCAAGGGGTGGCTATTTTAAAGAAACTAGAATATAAAATATGTTTTCAGTTATTTCACACTTTTTTCATAAGTACAAAATTCCATGTGTTCACTCATAGTTTTGATGCCTTCAGTGATAATCTACAATGTAAATAGTCATATAAAAATATAAAGAAAAGACATTGAATGAGAAGGTGTGTTCAAACTCTTGGCCTGTACTGTACACCGACACCCTCTTTTAAAGCTTAAAAACAAAAATACATACCATGCGTTACTTTAAAGCCAAATTGATTGTCAGAAGAATCAATTTATTTAGAAACACGACCCAAGAGAACCCTCTCCAAGACCTTAGATACCACTCTAGCAAGCGCAATGGGCCGGTAGTTGTCTAAGCTTGCCATGTTTCATCCTTGATGATAGGCACTAAAGTAAAAGACCTCATAGTGTCTGGTAGCAGACCATTAGATACTAGTCCAGTAAAACATAAAGAAAGGAGAAATGCAAACTTTGAATAAGATAACTTGAGCTACTTCGCTGTTATTTTATGGAAGCGATTGTGACTCATATCTCAAATTCAATGCTTTTTCATTTCAAAGTCATGGTTGCACTATTTGACTCAAAAATAATAGTTTAGTATAATAAAAATGTCACTGTAAAGTATAATAAAATATAGTATAGTATGATATAAATGTCATTGTAAAGTATGATAAAAATGTGACAATAAAGTATGATAAAAACATCATAGTATAGTATGATAAAAATGTCATAGTATACTATGATAAAAATATCATGTATTGTATGATATTTATGTCATAGTTCAGTATAATAAAATATAGTATAGTATAATAAAAATGTTATAGTATACTATGATCAAAATATCATAGTATTATATGATAAATATAGCATAGTATAGTATGATAAAAACATCATAGTATAGTATGTAAAAAGTGTTATTGTATACTAATAAAATATAGTATAGTATGATAAAAATGACATTGTAAAGTATGATGTCATTGTAAAGTATGATAAAAATGTGACAATAAAGTATGATAAAAACATCATAGTATAGTATGATAAAAATGTCATAGTATACTATGATATAAATATAGTATAGTATGATAAATATATCATGGTTCAATATGATAAAATATCATAGTATAGTATAATTAAAATGTTGTAATATACTATGATCAAAATATCATAGTATAGTATGATTGAAATGTCACGTCATTTACTTGGCTGCACTATTTGACTCAAAAATAAAAATCAAAAGCAATATTCCAAAATGCATTTTCATTTTCTTCTTCAAGACTGCTCATTTTGTGACTAAATTGAAAAGCAAAAGCAAATCACATTTAACATTTAATTTTCAAAACATTCACCAGCAAAAAGGTCACAATATTCAATTTGAAATGTCAAATTCGAAAATTCTAAAGCATTAGCAGAAATGCTTTTTCATTTCAGTCATGGCTGCACTATTTGACAAAAAATAAAAATAAATAGCAATATTCCAAAATGCATTTTCATTTTCTTCTTCAAGACTGCTCATTTTGTAACTAAATTAAAAAGCAAAAGCAAACTCAGAAATGCTTTTCCGTTTACGTGCTCGCCCCGCAAAAAGTGTCCCCAAATTCAATCTGAGTTTGCAATCTCAAGTGGCGCCGGAAAGTGACGTCACGGACCCCACTCTTTCTGGCCCCTTCTGGCCGATAGGGGGCAGTGAATCCGTGTATCATTCGTTCAATTGATATTCAATGTAATTAACACAGCCTGTACACCTCGCTTGTTGGTTGTATTCAATGTTTGTGTGACATCTCCACAACTATGATCCACGCTTCAAAAAAGTAGAAACGAAACACTTGGTGTTAACGAAAATATATTGCAAATATTTCCTTCTTTGATGTGGAAAAGCGTCTGCTGTCACCACTCGTACTGATCGCAGTCAGCGTGAATGAAATCAAACCGCGGATCGCGGCTATCTGTTTCAGTTATTTTATCATACTTTATGACATTTTTATCATACTATACTATCACCCTTTATCATACTTTACACTGACATTTTTATCATCCTCTACTATGACATTTTATCATCCTTAACTATGAAATTTTTATTATTTTATTCCATGATATTTTGATCATAGTATACTATTACATTTTTATCATTCTATATTATGACATTTTATCATAGTTTACAATGACATTATTATCATTCATTACGATGACATTTTCATCATACTATACTATGATATTTTATCATACTTTACAATGACATTTTTATTATACTTTACAATGACATTTTTATCAATCTATATGATGACATTTTATTATACTTTATTATGACATTTTTGTCAATTTATTCCATGATATTTTGATCATACTATACTAGATTTTATCATACTTTACAATTACATTTTTATTATACTTTATATGATATTTTAGAGGGTACGAGCTGACGCTGCAAGCAGTGGGTGAGAGTTCTTTTGAAATAGCAGGAATTATTTGGGCCTGAGCTGATGCTGAGATGTAATTCCTCTTCCAGACCTTGAGGAAGACCATATCAGTAAATCCTTTGTTTAGGTCAAAGGGTGTGGCTATGGTGTCCTTTTAAACTCTGACGTTTTTTCACAGTAAATGACCTCCAGCACTCAAAGGCAATCACAAGTTCCAGCCATCATAAAGGTTAGCAGGCGGTGCGAAATGGTGGCAGTGCGCTGGGAGGTTGTTTACAGAGGTAGCAGCGCGACACCGCTCAGGCCCGTTGATGCCCCGTGGGGCACTAGTTTGTTTTTTTTTTGTTTTGGCACCTGACTGTTGTCATGTATTTATTTCTGCTGTGCTGCTGATGGAGATGCCATCATGTGGTCACAAGAGGAACTGCAGTCTGAGGCACATTTGCTCAAGTTTCACTTTCTGCTTGACTGAATCAAACACTTTGCACCCAATGCATGCTGGGTAAGAAGAAGGTCAGCGGCACTCACCTGGCAGAGAGAGTAACCCTCGTACAGGTGGAAGTGACCCTGCATGAAGACGCAGGAAGTGTCCTCAATCGTTCCGAAGACCAGACAGCCTTCATGACCCGCCACTGAGGGAGAGATAGAGAGAGAGAGAGAGAGAGAGAGAGAGAGAGAGAGCGAGAGAGAGAATAAGATAAAAACTATTTCACACCTGCAGCAGCTGAGGCCCCGCCCCTTCATCCAGCAGATGGCGGGGTCCACTCACCTGTGCTGACGGGGAAGTTGGGGATGTCCTGGTACTTGAAGGTCTGCTTGTTGGAGGCTCCATCAGCCAGCAGGCCGAGTCCTGAGCCGCAGATCACCGCCACCTTCGGACGGTGGCTGGTGTGATTCAGCAGCCACTCAGCCGTCAGTTTGTAGTCTTCGAAGGAGCAGCAGCTGAGGGGGACAGATTACAGCATTATTGGTTATGGATTATTGATGACAGATGACAAATTAGAATGATTGATTTTACAGATGAGAAATATCTTTATGACCACAGAGGGGCAAATCTGAGTCCTATTTAGAGTGGGACCTGAACTAATTTCACCTGATGACCAGAAACCCTCACCTGTCCTGACAGATAATGATTAAAGATCATATTAATCAATAACAGGCTAAAGATCATAGAAATCAGATTCTAGAATGTACTTGAGGTTATAGGTTATAGATTACTCAGATTAGCTCTGTGTTTATTGGATAAAAAGGTAAGTTTGCCCTTTGATCTGAGCTGCAGGTGAACTTTTTGCTGTCAGTCACTTTTTTCTGTTAATCATCCGTCACCTAAAAGGGTCTGGGACACCTGGAAACACCTGATACACCTGCATCTGTCACACCAGACACAAGAATAATACCTCAGTCCACCTGAAATACCTGAGAAACATTGAAAATACCACCAAGAATCATTAAAAAAACACCTGGAAAGTGAGTAATACCCTAGAAGAACTGGAACACCTCAAACACCTGAAGGCTTCAACACAAGAAAACCTTAAAATACCTAAAACACCTGAAGACATCTGAATGAGCTTAAAACCTTCAACAATAACCAACACCTGTAATACCTGGAACTCGCACTGAGACCCTGGTTACACCTTTAATACCTGCAACACTTGAAAACACCTGAAATCCTCTAACACCTGAAACACCCATTACACACAAACTCAATTAAAACACCACCAAGATGACATGTTTCCATCACCATCAGGAAACACCTGGATCACCGGAGATGGTTGTTCACCCCCCAAAACACCTGGAACATCTCAGTGACTCTAAAACCACCTGCTGGTATCATGAAGAACATCTGAAACCTGATCACCACATCAGATTGTGAATCTAAAGGTTACGGAAAAAAAAAGATTCTAACAGTGAGGTGATAAATTCGACCATGATGCAGTTCACGCTAAAACCACATTTCCCATAATGCAATGGCATCAAGGCAGAGACATAAAACTGAGTAGTCAAACAGATGTATGAAAGTTTACAAAGAGAGGATTCAGTTTGATTAAAATTATGGTGATAAAATAGTATTTATAATAATATCTTAAGGACATTAAAGCCTGGCTTTCTTTTAACTTCCTCAGTCTTAATGAGAACAAGACCGAAGTAATGTTGATCAGCGAGGTGGTACAAAAAAGTTTTTATCAGTTACGTCAGATAGCAAAGGTGAAGCCCATTTTATCAAGATCTGACCTGGAAAATTAATCCATGCTTTTATCATGACCCGTCTTGATTACTGCAATTCTTTGTATGTAGGGATTAGTCAGGCCTCCCTTGCCTGCCTGCAGCTTGTGCAGAACCCAGAACTCACTTTTACTCCTTGGCTTTCAACACACTGTAGTGTTATTTTGTTTGTTATCATCATAGCACTTGCCATGAGCCTGCTTATTTATATATTTATTTATTTTTGCATTTATGTATTCTTGTTCGCTTTATCTTGTTCTTTGCTTGTTTTATTTGTTTTAATGTCTCAATGTACAGCACTTTGGCTACCCCTGTGGTTCTTTTAAATGTGCTATAGAAATAAAGTTGATTGATTGATAATAATATTTATGACAAGAACAGATCGTTGTATTATTTGTAGAACACAAAATCACTGATAAACAATCGATTTATTGTTGTCTTTGTCTTATTTACAGATTTAACTTTCTTCTAAACACAGGATCAACTTTTCTCCAGCAGCTGTTTCTCTTCTGATTCCTCCTCATGTTTGTTTGTTTGTTTGTTTGTGTGTGTGTGTGTGTAGAGGGGCCTTACCAGGAGTGTCCTTTGCTGTGCATCTTGGCCCTGCAGATACCAGAGACAAAGAGAAGGACAAAGGTAAGCAGAGCGAGTCACCACGAGTTTGCTCTCTTCTGATTGGCTGAAACGGGCTGTAAATACATTGGAGATCATTGACTCTGTACATGAGTGACCTTTGACCTTAATAATTGTACAGTAGAGGGTTAAAGTTCAGCAGGTGGACTCAGCGTGTACTCAGTGAGCAGAGTTCACACACAAACACACATATAACCATAAAGTCAATGAGCTGTAACTGAATGACTCTGATCCTCTGTGTGATAAACACAGGTCATAAAGAACTACAAAAATGGTGGCTCAGAGGATGAAGTTGAAAAGCAGCAGGTGATGATTTAATATCTAAAATAATAAACTACTTCTTAATGATAAAATGAGAACCAGCAGCATTCTTCATCTGTGGCGTTTAAGGTGTTGCTGTCTGCACTCTATCGCCCCCTGCTGGATCAGATGACTACGTTTACATTATTCATGTCGTATTTTAGGGAACTAAAGGTGTATGTTTATGTGTTTATAGAACCTTTAGCCTCTTCTAGTACTCTGTAAGTGCTCCGCTGGAGTACTAGAGGTACTCCTGCAGTGTACCACTACTCCTGCAGTACTTTAAATGTAGTACCTTATAAGTACTGCAGACTATCACACACTACTGCTACGTCAGCTAAACAACCCAAGAGAGAAGACGAAGAGGGTGTATTTGTGACGTGTTTAAGTGTTTGTGTGTGTGCATTTAATAAAGAGCTATGTGTCGCCGTGGGAACGCTTCTGCTGGAATCCAGCACATCAGTTGCCATAGAAACTGTGTTTCCATAATAGCAACAGCCTGTGTGAGTGTGTGTGTGTGTGTGTGTGTCCTGCAGTATTTTATTTTTGTCACCAGCACTGGAGTTACAATAACACTGGCCTTAAAAAAGTTCGATAAATTAATAAACACCAGCATTCAGACATGATGATGATAATGAAGGTAATGAGAACTATGTTGCTGAATAACGATAATGATAATATGAATGATAATGTATGAGATAGCAATGTGAAATGATGTTGATAATGGTTATAAATAATACAAAGTTATGATACTAGTTTTGGAAAAGATGACAATAATGATGATAAAAGTGATGATGATAATAAATACTTTATGATTACAGTGTGATAATGATAGAAAATATGATATAATGATGAAAATACTGATAATGATAGTGATTATAATGAATATGTTAGTCATTACAGTAATAGTAATGATTATATAATGATAGTGATCAAGATAATGACAGTGATGATCATACTAATAATGATGACAATATGATAAAGTTAGTGATTACTATGCTGATAATGTTAGTGATAATGATGACAATAATGATAGTCATGACAATAATGATAATAAAAATGTCAGTACTGATAATGGTAGTAATGATGAAACTGTAAATGATGACTTTAATGATAATAACAATGATGATGATGATGGTGATGGCAATAAATCTGATATTGATAATGTCAAGGATGATCATATTAAAAATTAGGCTACTAGTAGTCCTAATGATAAAGACCGTCACACTGACCGTGTGTCTTAAGGGTGCTAATCAAGAGAAGATAATGATAATACTGATAATGTCACAATGTTGATAATGATGATGATAAAAGAAAGTGGGGTGGTGATGATGACAATAATGGTGGTAAAGATGATCAGGATGATGAAGATGATAAAAATGATGGCTTTTTTGGAAAGATGACGACAATGATGATAATGATAATGATTATGAAGATTATTAGGATAACGAGGCTGATGAACATTATGATGTGTGAATGATGATAATGACAGTGGTTCAATGTATCTTCTATGAGAACTTCAGTCACGTTATGATAATTCAACAAGTTTGAGTAAAACAGAGGACATCAGAAACCCTGATTAAACCGGATTTACCGTGTCTCCTTTTCAACTGGACTCAGTGTTCATTTTGGTGTAATTTTAAATATTTATTTGAAAAACAAAACAAAAAAAACAACATTTTTTTCTGTTTTCTTTAATTACAGATGAAGTTGTTGAACACAGGTGAGTATGAACTTCCTCCTGATGCTATTATTCACATATGTTTATACAGGCCAACATATTCTCCAAACCAAACACGTGTTTCAATAAAGTGTGTGCCTGTGTGTGTGTGTGTGTGTGCGCGCGCGTGCGTGTGTGCGCGCGGGCGGGGGCTCCTCCTCCTTGGCCGTATTTCAGATGTGAGCGGCTCTGACGGTTCAGACTGAGAAGGAGGAGGAGGAGGAGTGTCGGTGCAGCTTCATCAGTAAACAGACGGCAGCTGTTGGTAACGGTTAACGAACGGTGACCGGATGAACATGGAGAAGAAGAGGATGATGATAAAGATGATGAAGGGGATGAAGATGATGAAGGTGACGGCGTTTCTTCAGCTCGGCGGTAAGAACAGAAAAATAATCCTCCATCATCTCCTCCACCTCCATCCTTCATCCTCCTCTTCATCACCGAGCTCCTCCCGGTCCGCCCGTGTGTGCGTGAGTGTGTGTGGTTAATATGTGTGCGGGGGCGTGTATGTGTTTGTGTGTGTAATGGTGAAATGATGATGCAGCAAATACACTCTGTGTGTGCCATCACTGCACTGTGCGCGCGCGCACAGACACTTTTGCTACACAACCACACACGCGTGCGCGTAAATATAGAGCTATCATATCACTGCGTCGGAGCGAGGAGTTGACGTAAAAACCCGGGAAATATCCGGTGAAACACGGGCTGCATGCCTCTACAGGTGAGTTCCTCACCATCACCTGTGACAGGTGACAGCAGACATGTGACTCTGAGGCGGCTCTGAACCCTGTTAACTCTCACTGATCATGTTCAAATCATTTATTGACACACTGATCAATCATCAAAGTAATAACATTGTTATTATTGATTATTGACATTCAAACAGAATCTGCAGTGTGATAGTGGAAACAGTATTTTGTTTAGCAGTAATACTCTACTGTATGTTATACACAGTTGTACTACCTCAGTATACTTTATGTACAGCAGTAATACTCCACTGTATCTTGTACACAGTTGTACTTCCTCAGTATACTTAATTTGTAGTTTAAAAGCCTTTATTTCTACTTTTTCATGAATGTGTGATTTCAGAATGTTCCATTGTTCTGAAACTTATGAAATACTAAAAAATCATCTGCATAAAAAATTTACTCTAACTGCTAAAAATCTGGAAATGTCTCCTCACCTTGGCGTTGTCTGATTCAAAAATCGGTAACACGGAAATGATGACGGTTTTAAAAATGGTCCGTGTCTCACCTGAGCGGGTATCCTGTGAGGCCATGTCAACACACCTGAGGAAAAGTGACAATAAAAACATGTTTCGCTTGGCCGCCCTTTTGTTTAATCATGACTTCATGGTTTCGTGCATGACCTAACACTCAGTGCACTCACATGCACAGTTTAATGGAACTTGAAGTCCGCTGAATCGGACTTCTCTCCTTGTCCTAGTATACATGCAGCTGAGAAAATTAAATTTTTGACGTGAACGTGTTCTCCTCCCAAAAACTAGGGGGCAATATGGGTCTTTTCAGCGGTGCTGTTTCCGACCACATACAACCGTCAACAACAACAGCAGGTCTGTGCCAGACGTCAGAAGTGTCTACAACTGCTGCTGAGCATTTTGGAGCAAGAAGATGGAGCATCGTACAGCGTTGTTTTTGTCCTACATGATGGACGCACTACTTTTTCTGCAGATGAGATGCACGCTACTCCTCTTCTCTGGTGTTTTCCGGGGTTACAGAGGCGTGGCGCAAGCGCACATGCATCGTCCGATCATATTCCGACTACGCTGGTTACATGGTAGAGAAAATGGAATTCCAATCGCATTATCTGGGTGTCTTAATCTCCGACTTCAATTAGAGTTCTCAAACTCCGATTATAGTCAGACTAAGGTGTTTACATGCACTTCAGTTGTCGGGTCTTAATCGGAATAAGGCGATAATTCGGTTTTCTTGAGTGTCATGGAAACATACTGACTGACTCACCTGTTGGTTGTTTCTCTGCAGGTCATGTGACTTCTCATGGGGAATGGGTAGGCAGCATTGAGCTAGCTTCTGGTGGACAGGAGGTCTGAGGCAAGGCAAAGGATCATGGGAGATGGGGGACCCCTGCAGACTGAGGGGAACGCCCTCCTCAAAGCTGTTTTCCAAGGGAAACTGAGGCTGACCCGCCTGCTGCTGGAGGGTGGAGCTTACATCAATGAGGGCAATGAGCGTGGAGAGACTCCCATCGCCGCCGCCTGCATAGCGAGCTACGATGACCCGCAAACCCGGCAGAGGATGGTCCGGTACCTGCTGGAAAAAGGTGCTGACCCCAACATCCCAGACAAGAGTGGGAGGACGGCGCTGATGCATGCATGTGCAGAGCAAGCAGGGAAAGAGGTGGTCTCTCTCCTGCTGGAGAACGGTGCTGATCCCAGTCTTAAAGACTACTCCGGGTCCTCTGCCCTTGTCCACGCCATCAACAAGGGGGACCGCGACACCCTGCAGGTGCTGCTGGACGCCTGCAAGGCCAAAGGAAAGGAGGTGATCATCATCACCACCGACACATCTCCTTCAGGTACCAAGAAGACCAAGCAGTACCTGAACTCTCCGCCATCACCCGGCATTGTGGATAAACTCTCTCCGGCCTGCATGTCCCCCTCCGAGGTGGAGATCGGAACCTCCTCACCAGCAGGAGACAAGACCAAAGACCTGGAGGGTATCTTCAGTTTCGCACTCACCTCAGCTTTACCTTTACCTACAGCTAGACCTCCAGGAGAAAAGAGACCCCCACCTCGGAAGCTGCTGAAGAGGCTGAACTCCGAGCCCTGGGGTCTGGTGGCCCCCTCGGTGCTGAGTGGGGTTCCTCAGGAGAGGGTCAATGGAGGTCTTGAGGAGGAGAGCAGTGGAGATCTTAGCAGGACCATCACTCAAATGAATGGCCTGTCCATCACAGAACCGGTGAGACCTCTGTTGTCACGGCGACACAGCATTGAGACCCATGACCCCTGTTCCCCCAAACTCATTGACCGGTCCTGCTCAGAGGACTGCACAGCCCTCTCTGGTTCCTCCTGGGCTGACAAAGTCCAGCAGCATCAGATCCTGTACCGTAGGAACACGGCCCCAGAGTCCCAGGAGAACACTGGGGGGCCGGGAGTGGTGGTGACCCGGGCCCTGGCTCACCCTAAACTGACCAGGATGGAGCACTATGAGTCAGAAACCCACTTGGCCGCGGAGTCCATCCCTGGGTCTCCAGACTCTGGTCGAGTGTCTGTGGACCGGAGGAGGTACAACGCCTCCCCCCTCTCCTTGGTCACGAGTTCCTCTAGAGAGTCCCTGGAGAACATCCCCAACTCTGTGTCCCCCATCACCATGAGACGGCGCCCTCCGGGACTTCTGGAACGTCGGGGATCTGGGACCCTTCTGCTTGACCACATCTCCCACACTCGACCCGGATTCCTTCCCCCGCTCAACATCAACCCCCAAAGACCCATTCCCGACATCCGGGCTAACGGCAGGCCCACCTCCCCCGTCCACTCTGGACACAAGATCCTGGTCCCCATGGCCCCGGCCTCCCCCAAACGAGGTCCTGACTTCAAGATGAAGAAGAAGCTGATGAGGCGACACTCCATGCAGACGGAGCAGATGAAGCAGCTCTCCACCTTCCAGGAGATCCTGGCTGAGAAGGTCATGGAGTCCAATGGGGATTAAGACCGGAGGTGTCAGAGCGAAGCATGATGGGTACCTGCAGGGACCTTTGGGGGGGGGGGGGGGTTGGACTAGCTGTGGAGCTTCTGCATCAGATCATCTCTTCACCGATGAACTCACTAAAAACCAGGTCCTGGTCTTTATGAGGGCTGCACCAACAACAACAAAATCAACGTTCATTCATAAATTATAATCTACAAGGTTAAAGTTAACCTCAAGTTAACCTGAATTTAGATTTAAGAAAACCTGAATTCTGGGTTCAAGTTAATATGAGTCAAAGTTCATCCTAATTATAATGAATCTGGATTAAAGTTAGGCTGGGCTGTAACTGATCACATAGAGATGACCTTCATTTCAATAATTCTGGATTACACCGCTTCTGGATTTAAGTAATCTGAATTTAGGTTCATCTTGATTTAAATTAGACTGGATAAAACTGTCTGGAAATAAAATTGACCTGGGTGTAAATTAATCTGGATTAAAACTCATTGTGGTTTAAGTTAGTCTAAATTAAAGTTAAAATAGATAAAAGTTAATTTGGTTTATTTTTTGGACATGGATTAAAAATAATCTGTTCTGAAAGGTCTAAAATAAAAGAATCTGGATTGAGAGTTTAATTACATTAATCTGGCTTCAAGTTAACCTGAATCGAGTATAATTTTGATTAAAAATTGCTCTGGATTTGGGTTTGTCCGAAAATAAAATAGATTTAAATGAATCAGGTTTAAAGGCTGAGAGTTCAGATCAGGTGGGATTTCAATCTAGTGTTCAAGTTGCAATCTATCATTTTTTCACAAACTGACATTAAATACATCTAATATAATATAATAATACAATAAATAATATAATATTTTTGAAACATAACAATTAAAAGATTAGTTTCCCATTTCTTTCAATAGTGAATAATATGTGGGTTTTGGTCACATGACTTTGATCACTGTCGTCCATTTTAAATAGTCATGTGACTTGATTACTCATAGTTAGGAAACTAACTTTTATACGCTGATACGCTGCAGCAGCGTCGACACAGAGCAGGTTCTGTTTCAGGGTCAGTGGAGCTCTAACGGTTCCTTCATGTAGTTGAAGTTGGTCAGACAGACCAGACTCAAGAGAAGCTTGGATGAAGCTGAAATACTGGATACCAGTGGAGCTCAACTGGGGCGCCAGTAACTTCAGGAGGGAGCAGATTAGATTTTCTGAAGAACATCAGTGTTGATTTGAGAGGACTGCTGTTTCATGAAGAAAAAGATCTATTGATTTATTGATTTATCAGAGAGCTGAACCAAAACGATGGGACTGGTTAGAGAGGTATTCAGTGTTTTCTTTCAGACTGTTTACAGTACAGAGTAAATATGACTAAAATCATTTCCACAAAGTATCGGAAAACGACGAAGTATTGATCCATAATGTTTTTGATCAGTAACCAGGTGACATGTTGGCGGTGCAGCCCTCCTGTTCCCACACAGATGCATTCTGGGTAGCAATCAGTTTACAGCTGTCCCAATGCTTCCTAATGACACAGAGCGTGTGGAGGTGTTCGATGTTTACAGACGCATTATTTGCACTGAGGTCGAGTCGTTCTGAGGAAACATGAACCTGCTGCTGCACCTGAACTCTCACAGATCCCAGATTTGATCCTCTTCTAAAAACCGTGTGAACTTCCTGCCGCGCTGTACATTCTGTACCCGTCGTCCACATGATGGTTGGTATTTCCGTGTCTTCATTTTACCGTCAGTTTTAACGGCTGCAAACTTTGACTGATGACCCGACAGCTCGGAGTGAAGAACTTTGATGTAATGTTTTTTTTCTTGTCTATGAATCCCAAAGAGTTCACCCGGACGAGTCGAGCTGAACCTGCAGAGACAAACTGAAACTGACTCCTCCACAGGGGGGCGCTGCAGGACAAGTGAAGGGGGAGAAGACAGAGTCTGAACTCTGTATGTCCGGTTACAGCCACAGGATGTGTTAGCCTAGCTTAGCCCAGAGAGGTCAACTCATAGACTGCATATACTATGGACAACTTGATTCCGCCTACCGCCTGTATATGGATTTGAAGCCAAAAAGCTCTCGATATTTCCAGGATTTTTCTTCATTTCCTGAAACCAGCGCTGCGCAGTAGCGATGCGCGCATTCAGCTGTGCAATCACCGAGAGTCACTGTGATGACACTCGGCTCAAACAGCGTATCCCCCCGGTCTAGCTACGCAATCCCTGAATGCCCATAGGCTGTATCAGGTGTCAATCATAGAAAACATGAACCCCCTAATAACCTTTAAAAACGGAGCTTCAAAGAAAAAAGAGGACTTGAGCACAAACCAGTCTTACATTAACTACATGTCAACATCACAAGCAAGGGGGAGAAAAATTTATGTTCTGTGTGATAAATTTCTAAAGTTTGTCCACAGCCCCATAAGCTTTGCTGACGGAGGCAGGATTTATGACCTATACTGCAGCCCATCAACAGAGGGTGCTGTTCTCGGAGTGGCTTCACCCAGCAAGGAGGCAGACTCTGTCCATCTTATATACAGTCTATGGGTCAACTCGAAGGTCTAATCACACTGACATGTTAACACTGACTGAGCGTCCTTTTTCATAACTTCACCTTCGTTTTTTTTTCATTAAGATAATAACCTTGTTAGCTTGTCGGCTACTGTTTGAACTAAAAAAGTTTTTGAGTTCATGTTTTATCTTTTAAATGTTATGAGACTCCTCATCATGTCCAAACAGGAAGTTACTAATTTAGTGTAAAATATTAAATTTGATAAAACTGAAGAGTTGAATTTATTTAATTTAAGCAACTGTGATGTTGAAATTTATCTAAACGTCTAAGGCTTTTACAAATCAAGATGACTAAAAACAAAGAGTATAAAATTTTCCTCACAAATTGATGAATTTATTTATTTAAGCCTCAAGTTCTGATTTAAATAAGATGTAACCAGTGAATTAAAAAGATTTACATTTTCATTTTACAAGAATGAAGTTGTAGTTTCACCAGAATACAGTTGTTTTCTTATAAAATTAAATCAAAATAAAGGAAAAAGTCATAAATCCACAATTACAAATGTTGAAAGTCACTACTTTCAAATAAAAATTAAACATAATACAATTTGTACATTTAGAAGAATAAACCTTTAACTAAACAAAAATAAATGTATATGAGCGAGAGAAACATTCTGAAATGACACAGCTTCAAATTTTGAAATGTACAAAAACAAAGAAATTTACCAAATTTTATATGTTAATATTTGAAAAGTTTATAAACATAATTCTTTTCGAATAAACTTGTAAACTAACAAAGTCATAAAGAAAGAAAATCTTCATCTTTAGGGAATAGATTCACAATTTTATGAGAAAGAAGTCATGACTGAACGGGACTTTATTCTGAGAGTGGCTCAATTCTGATTTATTTTATTTTTGAAACCTTTATTTTTTTCTCACTGTCCAGTGAGAAAAAGTTTTGAGTTTGCAGCTACAAAGACATCTCTGATATTTTCTGACGTTTTTCACAGTTCTCTATTGTGCGACGCTAAACTAATACTTTCCCGTCTATGCTAGGCTAACACACACAGGCTGATTTGAAACGTCTTATTCTGAAAAAAAAAATCAGATTTAAAGAACGTTTTGTTGTTTTTATAAAGTTTTATCGAAGCTGAATGTTTCAGAGCTTTGTTGATGAAGTTTGAACGAATGAAACATTTTTATTGAAGCTTCCTGTCGACACTTTAAGCAGACGACTGACGATAAAGTTCATTTATGTAAAAATCAAACTTTACTATATAAAAATATTTTGTCTAGAAAATAATTCAGAGCTCAATGTTTCCGAGTCAGACGTTTGGGATAAATGGATTTAGTTCTGACCTGCTGACAGGTGATCATGTGACTCTTTTCCTCCAGGTGAGTCTGCAGGTGAATTTAAGACTCATAGGTTCAGTTTGGGGGTAACTTCCGACAGATCGCTCTATCTGCTTTTATTTTGAAAAATGTTAACATTTTTTTATAAGAACAGGTGCATGACATCACATATTGATGGCATCACCTGTGATGAAAGAAAGAAGGAGGTTTGTCTTTTTATCAGTCAGCTGATCGAACTTTGGAAAAATAAGGACATGAGAGTGAACTGGTTTAAACCAGTAGATCTGGATTAAGATTTTAAAAGTTTCAAAAAGATAAATCTAGTTTATACAAAGTCAGGTTTACTCTCGCTCTGACTGGTTTAAACTGGTTTCTTTTGGATGGGTCTAGATAAAATTGATTTACACTGGTGTTATTGGTTTTACCTGGTTCAGACTGGTTAAGACTGGATTAGACTGGTTTAAACCTCTTCAGACTGGTTGAAACAGGTTTAAACTGGATCAGACTGGGTGAACAGTTAAGAATTGATTTTAATACAGTGTCCGGTGCGCTCTGGTTTCAAATGAACTGAAATGTAATTTAACTTATACTACATTATACTGGTAAGAACCATCTCAAACTGGTTTACAGTGACTCAGACTAGTTTTGTACTTGATCTAAAACATAAAGTTTAGTTTTAACCAGCTCAAACTGGTTTATCCTGGACTAATCTAAAACAGTTTCAATTGGCTCAAACTGGTTTACTCTGGATCAGACTGGTTTACTCTGGCTCAAACTGGTTTCCTCTGGATCAGACTGGTTTATTCTGGATCAGACTGGTTTATTCTGGATCAGACTGTTAGTTTCTGGTCTTGCGGATGGACCTTGTTGTTGTGAGTAGATACTTGAAGTTTAAACTAATTCAAAGTATTTTTGTACGCCTGTTAGCAGATAGAAACGTCTCTGATAAATCTGTGAATCTATTTTTCTTCTTTGCTCAGATTGTGACTCAAACTGTGGAATAAAAATGTTTGTTTTATGTTCAATACTCGGACCTGCTGCATCATTCAGTCTGACGGGACCACCGGAGTCCTGTCAGGACTCTGTATCTCAGGCTCCCTCCACATCAGGAAGATCGATTGTTTTAAACTTTGATGAAAAATCTGTCTGCTCATTTTAAACCCAATGTCAGAAACATGTTTGACTCACTCGTTAGCTCAAGTGTAGTACTCAGGTTTGACCAGCAGGCGTTCCCGGATCCTGTCAACTCTGCAGTTTCTCCTCCACATGATGGCTAAAAAACAACCAGGAACACAGATGGAAATTAAAGTATCAATGATTAAACTGCGATCATGGGAGCATGATGGGGATTTTGTTTCCTGGTGGTGTCTGTAGACCTTCAGACCCCTGTGAGGTTAGACAGAGTTTAATAAACCAGCACAGACCTACATTTTTCAGTTTTTCTCTTTAGTTAGTGATTCTGAAGAAACAGAAAGACAAAAATCACCAGAAGAAGACTTTAGGGTTGGTTTATCCCGTCTGTTCACTCCAGTTCAATACCTGGACTCTCTCAGCTGGGCCAGTGTCCCTCCTCCATAAATGGCGTCTGGACACCTTAAAGGGATATTCCGGCGTCAAATTAATTTATGGTCAAACACACTGTAACATCGAGTTAGACACCCCCTCCAGGGATGAATGTTGCCGACCGCTTGCTTCTCTAAACCAACCAACTTTAGTAACAACCGCAGGATAGCAATACACAGCGGTCTGAAAACGCCACTCTATAGCCACAAATAATGCTCACAACAGCACCTAACTTCGTCACCAGTACATATAGGGTCCCAGCCATAGTACTAGCCACCAAACATCTTTTTAACTTTGACTAATTTCTTTAACAAAGAGACTAAACACAACTCACCTACTCTCTTCCAGCAGCCGCTTGTTTATAGCGAGACCTCAGGCCAGTCCATTATGGACTAAAGCGGGGAGTCGCAGCTCAAGGAAGAACATTTATGATCATTTCTTTATCATTTTCTTTAATAATTACCATTTTAATCATTTTACACTGCAGACGCTGTAGTTCTTCTGACTCAGTCTGATTATATTTCCATGAATACAATCAGACAATGAAATTTTGTGCACCTGATAATATCTTGTCCACCTGTTTTTCAACTGATTTCTTGACTGTTTTTATCAAACTCTTCTATGATCTTTATTTCTCATGTTGGTTCATCCTCACATTTAAACGTCTTGTTTTCAGGATTTTATGGTCGTTGGAAAATGTCGATATCTTGTTGGCAGAAGTAACTCGTGCAGATCTTGATCTCTTCCTTCCGCTGAAGTCGGTGCGAGTTCACACTTGTTCACATCTGTCTCTGTTCGCTCTTTTCTGATTGGTCACTTTCTCAGACTGTTTCTCAAACTCTCATAAGGGTGTGAGTCTTCTCTGATTGGTCAATTTCTCAGACTCTCATCCTGATGGCGGCCTGATCATTAAAACTGATGCTGCCATGACACGATGATACCGACACGACTCATCGTCTTTGAACGAAATCAGCAAATTTAAGGAAAATCTGAAGTTAGGTGCTGTTCTGAGCATTATTTGTGGCTATAGAGTAGCGTTTTGGTTGAGGTTAGTTTATGGCTCCTCAGACCGCTGTGTATTGCTATCCTGCGGTTGTTACCAAAGTTGGTATAACTAGAGAAGCAAGCAGTCGGCAACATTCATCTCTGGAGGGGGTGTCTAACTCAGTGTTATGGTGTGTTTGATTCTAAATTAATTTTACACCAGAATATCCCTTTAAGTCTGGACTTCCCTGGAGAGATGTAAGAGTGTAGACCCTCATAAGATCCATCAGGGCTGAGAACACTGTGAGACCCTCCTGGGTGATCCAGATCAGGTTCTCCTGCAGAATATCAATCCTCCTCATGGATGACCAATCATCCAGGTAAGCTGTGATGTTTTCAGGCTCAGAGGTCAGAGGTCACCCTGAAGATAATCCAGCTCTGCATGTTTGAGATAAAAAGTTTATGAACTGCAGGTTTGGATTTCACCAGGTTAGGTGACCGTTTGTTGGTTTTAATAAGTTAACGATGAGACCGGTGAACCGTCAGGATAAATCAGACCGGTTCCTCCTCCGTCTGTCACTCTGCTCTCTCCTCGTCTCCTCTCATCATGTCAGCACTCTCACCTGTGGTCACAGCGGTGGGTAATGTTGTCGTGGTTACTCATGTGCTCTCCATCCCGAAGGCAGTGGGGCCAAGCTCTCCTCAGGATCCAGGGTCCGGGTGTCGGTGCTCAGGGTGAGAGTGATCCTTCCTGCAGATGTGTTTCCTCTCTGAGCGCTCTGCTCTGACAGGTGTGTTTGTACCTGCAGGTGCTGCAGATCGTCATTGAACTCACTGTCCTCATGGTCCAGGTCACCATGGTTACCTGCAGCTCCACAATGGGGCTCTTGAGTGGAGCGGTGGTGTGGGGTCCTCTGACTGTGAGCTCCTATTTACTCACATGTTCACCTCATGATTTACCTGCTGGAGTTCTGAGACACACACACACCTGTCCTCTCTCTCTGGTCGCTACAGTTCATCTTGTCCGGGTCTCTGGCTGTTTCCACAGCAACCAGCTGTCAAGACTGTCTGGTTAGTGACATAGACACACCTGTACCTGAGGCACACCCGTGTGAAATTCAGATTCTCTGTGAAAGTTTTAAAGGTTCCAGGTGTGCTAACTGCTCTCTGCTCAACAGCTTTTTGCTGTTCAGTGTGGTTGCTATGGTTACCTCATGTGCGTCCCTCGTCATCAACACTCTGGATGCAGTCGGTTTCTACGGGGAATATAATAATTATAATGATAATAATAATGTAGCAATCAAGACAACCCTGGATGTGAAACCCACACATTCCTTACAGGAAAGTTTCCTTATCTGGTCCCAGGAAACAGGATATAAATCTTTCCAGACGTGTTTGCCCTTTCAGGTTAAATAAGTGACCCAACCGGAGGTTGACTAAACCTCTGACTCTTCAGGATTGGTCAGTTCGGCGAACAGAGACAGAGTTTTTATTACCTTTCAAACTGACTCCATTTGCTGACCATCTAAATAAACATTAACCTCAACCCAGATCTCCCATTTGAGATTTAGCGTCTTAAAGTGTGTGAACATACGGACCCCAGGATAAGGGGGGACACTGACCTCCAGACCTCGGTCGTAAAACCCTGCTCGACCATGCACTGATAAAGACTACATTCCTTTGGTGAAAGAATACAAATGACTGATCATGACATCTTATGCATTCAGCAATGTACTAATCTGTCTAATCATGAACTTTGTGTTAAAATGAGATGTTTTCCGTTTTTCTATGTGCTCCAGAAGCCGAGTTACAGAATAAATCCTTTATTCTTTAGTTTCTTTAGACCAACAGCTTTTCAGACTGTTTCATGAACTTTTAAGAGTTAAATTTATCGACTATGAATCATAACTTAACTCTAGGTAACAGAAACAGTTTAGAAATGTTTGGTTTATATTGTAGATGTTTATTTAGTATTTTTAACCATTAGGTGGTTATAATGTCACTGAATAATCTGAATGTGAGTATTTAGAATCCATTATTAATCATGATGACGTTCATTCATGTGTTTACTCTTTTGTTGTTCACAGTTTCCATGTGTTACTCTCTGTTTCATTTCAGAGTAATTTAGCATGTTCATTGTGATACTTGAAACATAATGAGAATGTTTGATGTGATCCTACACTTCATTCATATGTGTTTAGTATCAAATTATTGATCATGAAACCAAGCATTCAATGATATTAATCATAGTGAGTGAGTATCAGATCTGACTCTTTTACCAGCCAAAAGAATAAGTTAGATCAAATAATCAGAGATTCCACGACCCCTCCTCTTTCTCCTCAGACACTCCCAGTGTGAGAAGATAAAACCAGTGGAGTGGGGTTGCTCACTCTCTTATCTCTTATCTCTCTTATGCTTCTGCTCTTCTGCTGACTCTCTTGTCCCCGGCTCTTATGCCCCTTCTCTTCTGCCCACACCCTTCTGTGGTGCGTTTCTTTGTTTTCTCTTAGAACTTTTTCTTAGTCTTCTAAGTTTTACGCCACGTGTTGATTCACGTTGATTTTTCTTTAACATCGTCTTAGTTCAAGTTTTGAAACTTCAACTTTTTGTGCACATAGCAATTCAAGATTAAGCCTTTGATTGATTTTCTTTAATTTCGCGAAGCCATTTTTGAAAGTTTTCTCTGCTCTTCGAGCCTCGTTTTTCTGAGTTTTCTGCGTGATTTCAAAGTCACCTCCGAACGCAATCCAACAGGCCCAGGTCATCCTCTGTGCCAGAGTTTTTGAGTGAGACTAAAGAAGTACCCAAACGAGCATCCACAGGATCCACAGGCGCTGGTTTTTGCTTCGGGCCTGAGTGCTGCAACTCCTGGCTCATCCTTCGGCTGACTTCAGTCGTCTTCTGAGCTGAACCGCTCGAACCGCCAGTAGCCCGGACCTTCGGAACCTGCTCCATCTTCTCCAAGGACCAGTCTCACTTAAGTATGCAAACCTCCAGAGCTCTAAAGAGGGCTGGTGCTGTCTCGTGCGTTCATAACTCAGATATCCTCTTATTCTGGTAATCTTAGATTCCTCCAAATCCACATCCGAGTTTATCTCGACACCAAAGTTAGTGTAGGTTAATATGTTAGCGCATATTCACTCACTATCATTAACTTTAGTGCTCCTAGCCTGACTCAGAATCTTTATTTATTCACCTATTATTATTTTATCCTCATATCTTCTTATCATTTATTGCATGTGTGTTGTACCATCATTTATCCTGTAATAAACAGATAATTATTTTTCTAAGTTCTGGTCTGTTAGTGTTCTTCCAGAAGTGGAGTCCCTGAAATTAGAATTTCGACTTAAGATATGAGACTGATTAATTAAGACTGATTAATTAAAACTGACTTGATGTTTGATTTCTGAATTAAACTTTTGTTTTCTTTATTTTCCCACCATTAAGGGTGGGTGGTGCCCCTTTCAACGAGTGCATAAATGTCATAATTTGAGATTATTAATCTTCAGACATTTATTATAAATTCCAATCGCCAAGTATTATTTTGGTGCGGCCTTGTGAGGCTCATTTCAAATCGCTACATATATTTTGGTGCGACCGTATGAGGCTAATTTCAAATCACTACATATATTTTGGTGCCCCGTGTGAGGCGTTTCAAACAAAACTTCTGGATACTAACAGACAACCTAAAACTTAGCCTTCCAAATTGATGAGAGAAACTTATTTCCAGGCTATTTTAGACTTGATCACAATCAATGCTATGCTTGCTGAAGTTGCTTGACTAAGTTCTGATGTTTTCCTGATCTATGCATAAAACCTTTATGCACTGTGTTTCACACACTTTTGTACTACATGCCTGTAGTCTGTGTTTGAGCTGAACAGCGTGAAATGCTGTTCTGAGTAGCAGTGAGACTGACTCCTCTGCTCTGTCTAGACTGTCCAATATTTAAGTGCACGATTGTTGCGTCGCCGTACGCTTGTATTTAAGGCCTTTGGCTGAACCCAGTGTTCGCGATGCTCCGAGCTGTGGTTTCAAGCCCCTGAAGTCTCTGTAGTCTGCTACGAGTTTCTAGTAACTATATGGGATTCAGATTTCCTCCTTTCCCCTGACAGATTAGCTACCTGTCACAGGAAACCACTGTAACAGTGGGAGGTTGTTGCTTGATTGAATTCAGACAAAATTTGTGTTCACAAATCGCCGCATTTGTGATTTTAAAGTCTGCAGTTGAATCTGCTGTTGAGGGATTTGTCACTTTGATTCTTGTCTATATAGTCGGCTACGAAGTTCTAGTAACTATATGGGATTCAGATTTCCTCCTTTCCCCTGACAGATTAACTACCTGTCACAGGAAACCACTGTAACAGTGGGAGGTTGTTGTTTGAATGAATTCAGACAAAATCCGTGGTCACGAATCGCCGCATTTGTGATTTTAAAGTCTGCAGTTGAATCTGCTGTTGAGGGATTTGTCACTTTGATTCTTGTTCCTGTAAATGATTTTATTGAACCAATCTGCCTGAGCAGATGGTGTAAAGTTCTATGTTTGAGGGTGCAGACACAGCTGCTGTGAAATGTTAACCCTTTGTTGTCAGTGGAGAGACTGACCATTTGGCCTTAAGCAGATAAGGCCCTTCAAGGAGGCAGAGCCTAAAGGCCCTTCCTTCATACTTCCCAACTTCACACAGCCACAAGAGGCTAGTTGGATGACTGTTTCCTCTTCTCTTCTTCTTCTCCACTTGTGTTGTGCTTGTGCAGTTATCCCAACTCCATACTGCCCCACATGGTTGCTTTTGGTATTGAGCTAACACTGCTATTATCTGCCTGCAGTATCAGCCAGCTGTACTGCCTCCCTGTAGTCAGTGTGTAACACTCTACAGACATAATTCAAGTGATTGACTTGGTTGATGAAGTTTGATGTGCTTATTCTAAATCATTGATCATTGATTTTTGATTTTTATCTTTGTTATAAGAGCCTCCATAATGTATTGATGAAGTAACTCCTTGAATCAATCACCTGATCTTGTTGTTACTTATCACACCATTGAGCAGTTTTACTGTTCCCTATAATACATGAATGTATTAACCCTCCTCGTAAGATTAATTAATTAATGAACAAATTAATTAATATTTGAAATCTATTTTACCATTTCAGATGAATTGGGTAGTTGAATCTTTGGCTTTATTGCGATTTGTGAATTAACTTCAGAGTTAATTCCTTAAATCGACAATTTCATTGGTTTCAGATTCATCCAACTGCATCAGGCAGTTTATTTAAGCTTTGCTGATCTCTGCAACACGGAGACAATTTGAACCCTTTATTCAATGGTTCTGTATCTGATGTTAAATTTAATTTAACATTATTTCACCTTGTTTTATTTCAATTTTCATTGAAATGAATTTAACTTTATGTTATTTTTCTCTCCATTAGAGATCTACTCAGATAGGCTCTTCCTCTTTATCAAGCACTGATAAATTAAGTCGATTAACTCACTTAATTTGATATTTTGCTTCTTCCTTTCATTTTAAGCCAACTCAAACTCATCAACCAACCACCTGCTCCTCTTTACCAAAACCAAACATGCCTAACACAAAAGAGTCCAGCCAGGGAGACCCCCTGAGGGACATACACACAGTGTTGGCAAACTTGACTAGTCAGCTGATACCTCAGTACATGACTAAGATTCAAAAGGCCGAACCCTCCAATCCGGAGGATGCAATGGCTGACCTACTGGAAACAGCCTTAACCACGACACTTCGTGACAAAGAGCTCACTAGATGCATGTCTGTCGTGATGTCTTCTCAGCTTGAGTATAAAGACTACTTGCTGGAATGCGCTTTAGCAAAGATAAAGGCGCAAAAAGACGAAAATAGCGCTCTGAAAAAGACGCTAGAAGAGACTAAGAAGTCTCTAAGTGTTTTAGAAAAACACAGTGCCAGATGTAAAGCGTCAAAGCTTCCCTCACTAATAAGTCATGAAGAAAATCTTGATCTTAAAGACAAGATTGAAAGACTTAATGAAACCCTTTACAAAAAGGAGAAAGAACTTGATGACACGAATAATCAGCTTGCTAAGACCACAGAGGATCTGATACAGTCAGAATCCCTGCTAGAGCAAGCAACAGAAGATGTAAAGGCTTTGAAAGCACTGGTCAAAGTGCGTGCTGAAGCTCTTGAAGTTAAGGAGAAGCAAACTTCTACCTTACGGCACCAGCTCCAGATAGCTCAAAGACAGTTAATTCTTTGTCAAGAACGGCAAGAAAAGACAGACAAAGAACTTGAAGATGCCCAAAGAGAGTTACAATGCTCCCTCCAGTCAGGTCGAGCCCAAAGAGAACGCATGGAGCAAACGTTTCTTGAAGAAATGATAGGTGATCAGCCTCCTGAGAGAGCGCCATCACTTCCTTCCAAACCAACTCTTAAGTATCTCTCTCAGCATCATGACAGGACCCTGCTTGACCCTGAGAGGTCATCCTTAAACCAAGAGTCCTACTCTCCTCCTCATGATGGCTTCTTACCATCTCCCTCAGATAGGGATCTTGACAAAATTGCTCGCAACATAGCACGCTTTGAACCTGAGCACCAAGGTGCTACTGACACCTGCACCTACTTGAAAGACATTGACTTTTACCTGAGGAAATTTCCAGGTGCAACCGTTGATGACAAAATCTACCTTATTAAGGCGACGTCAAGTCGAGAGGTTAGCAGTTTCCTTGAACGACAGCCTTATCATGTCAGAAATAATTATGACTTGCTCTGCCAAGCATTAATTGAAGAGTTTTCTGACTATTTGACCCAGACAGGCCTCTCTGCTGCTCTGTCTATTAAACAAGGGAGATCAGAACCTCCCCAACAGTATTACAACCGCTTACGTGAAGCTTACTTTGGTTTCCGAAATGAACCAGAAATGGAGGAGGACTTGAACTTCAAAACGCTGTTCGTCCAGAACCTCCACCCTACCACCAGTCATCACCTTGGCGTCTTAGCTTGTCCAAACACTTTGACTAGCCGACAGCTTCGTGAACTTGCTGTAAAAGGTTTTGCCAAACAACGACAAACTTTGGCTAAGAAAGCAGAGCCCGTTACTCTCTTGGCTATGGGGACAAAATCACTGCCCATGGAGCTGAACGAAGCTTCAGACTGTGTATTTTCAGGCTCCGATAAGCCTCCAAATGAGTGGTTAACCAGGCCTCCAAAACCTTTTCGACCTCAACAAACTCACAAAGGTCAAAGTTACACACCAAGGCCCAGTTCTGACACAGACCAACGCCAGGTAAACTTTGAGACCAACTGTTGTTATTCAGACTCCCGTCACGGTGGGTTTTATCCCAGACAAAGGAAAAACCATCAACACCACCAAAGTGGGGTGAATGACTGGCAGAATCAGAGTAAATCACACTCTCAGAAACGACGATCTTATTATCCACCTCAATCGGTTTCATCCACTTTGAAGGTGAATAAACATGACTACTCAGCTAACCACTGAGATTAACACACTGTGGAGTCATGAAGGTGTGAGTCCTGCGAAAGCAGAAGTCACCTAGCCAAAGCTAAATGACTCCAATAAGATATCCAAATGCTGTGGTGATACATTGATGACTGCAATCCCAGTTGCTGCTTTCTTTGTTAGCATTTCTCTCTCCTCTGTCGATATGGTCAGCTTGTCAGCTGTCAAATATCCCATGAACAGATTAAAAGCTGAAATTTCTGTCACTAAGACTCAGATTGACAAATTTCAGACTCAACAGCAGATAATTAGTCAAACCGATAAGAGCATCATCCCCAAGTTTAACAGACAAAGTTTAAGAGAAACTCTGTGCAGTAAACTTTTGATGTTTGTGATTCAGGTTGACTATGCTCATACACAGATGGTTAATATGTCTATAGCAGACATTTCTTTTCCACCTAAGTCTTAACCATTTTTGAAACTGAAATTGAACTTTCAGACTTCTCCAGCAAGCATGAAAAACAGCTATAGCTTTAGATCCAGTTAGCATTCAGACTAAAGAGTGCTTTTCTAAATCTCATTAATACTAAAAATTAGGAGATTTTCTTTCACATTAGTCTACCAATAGTTAACTGAGGAAAGTCTAACAACAAGACTATTTTATTTGATAGCTTAATGCATGCTTAATTTTATCTCAAAACAGTACTAGTGATTCACATAGTGATGACGAGACGCATCAGTCCTATTTGCATACACCTGCTGCTGCTGCTGCTTCATGGTTGTCTACTCGTCGTCCCGATGCTCCATGGACAGGACCACCGTGACGAAGGGGGGACTGTAGCAATCAAGACAACCCTGGATGTGAAACCCACACATTCCTTACAGGAAAGTTTCCTTATCTGGTCCCAGGAAACAGGATATAAATCTTTCCAGACGTGTTTGCCCTTTCAGGTTAAATAAGTGACCCAACCGGAGGTTGACTAAACCTCTGACTCTTCAGGATTGGTCAGTTCGGCGAACAGAGACAGAGTTTTTATTACCTTTTAAACTGACTCCATTTGCTGACCATCTAAATAAACATTAACCTCAACCCAGATCTCCCATTTGAGATTTAGCGTCTTAAAGTGTGTGAACATACGGACCCCAGGATAAGGGGGGACACTGACCTCCAGACCTCGGTCGTAAAACCCTGCTCGACCATGCACTGATAAAGACTACATTCCTTTGGTGAAAGAATACAAATGACTGATCATGACATCTTATGCATTCAGCAATGTACTAATCTGTCTAATCATGAACTTTGTGTTAAAATGAGATGTTTTCCGTTTTTCTATGTGCTCCAGAAGCCGAGTTACAGAATAAATCCTTTATTCTTTAGTTTCTTTAGACCAACAGCTTTTCAGACTGTTTCATGAACTTTTAAGAGTTAAATTTATCGACTATGAATCATAACTTAACTCTAGGTAACAGAAACAGTTTAGAAATGTTTGGTTTATATTGTAGATGTTTATTTAGTATTTTTAACCATTAGGTGGTTATAATGTCACTGAATAATCTGAATGTGAGTATTTAGAATCCATTATTAATCATGATGACGTTCATTCATGTGTTTACTCTTTTGTTGTTCACAGTTTCCATGTGTTACTCTCTGTTTCATTTCAGAGTAATTTAGCATGTTCATTGTGATACTTGAAACATAATGAGAATGTTTGATGTGATCCTACACTTCATTCATATGTGTTTAGTATCAAATTATTGATCATGAAACCAAGCATTCAATGATATTAATCATAGTGAGTGAGTATCAGATCTGACTCTTTTACCAGCCAAAAGAATAAGTTAGATCAAATAATCAGAGATTCCACGACCCCTCCTCTTTCTCCTCAGACACTCCCAGTGTGAGAAGATAAAACCAGTGGAGTGGGGTTGCTCACTCTCTTATCTCTCTTATGCTTCTGCTCTTCTGCTGACTCTCTTGTCCCCGGCTCTTATGCCCCTTCTCTTCTGCCCACACCCTTCTGTGGTGCGTTTCTTTGTTTTCTCTTAGAACTTTTTCTTAGTCTTCTAAGTTTTACGCCACGTGTTGATTCACGTTGATTTTTCTTTAACATCGTCTTAGTTCAAGTTTTGAAACTTCAACTTTTTGTGCACATAGCAATTCAAGATTAAGCCTTTGATTGATTTTCTTTAATTTCGCGAAGCCATTTTTGAAAGTTTTCTCTGCTCTTCGAGCCTCGTTTTTCTGAGTTTTCTGCGTGATTTCAAAGTCACCTCCGAACGCAATCCAACAGGCCCAGGTCATCCTCTGTGCCAGAGTTTTTGAGTGAGACTAAAGAAGTACCCAAACGAGCATCCACAGGATCCACAGGCGCTGGTTTTTGCTTCGGGCCTGAGTGCTGCAACTCCTGGCTCATCCTTCGGCTGACTTCAGTCGTCTTCTGAGCTGAACCGCTCGAACCGCCAGTAGCCCGGACCTTCGGAACCTGCTCCATCTTCTCCAAGGACCAGTCTCACTTAAGTATGCAAACCTCCAGAGCTCTAAAGAGGGCTGGTGCTGTCTCGTGCGTTCATAACTCAGATATCCTCTTATTCTGGTAATCTTAGATTCCTCCAAATCCACATCCGAGTTTATCTCGACACCAAAGTTAGTGTAGGTTAATATGTTAGCGCATATTCACTCACTATCATTAACTTTAGTGCTCCTAGCCTGACTCAGAATCTTTATTTATTCACCTATTATTATTTTATCCTCATTATCTTCTTATCATTTATTGCATGTGTGTTGTACCATCATTTATCCTGTAATAAACAGATAATTATTTTTCTAAGTTCTGGTCTGTTAGTGTTCTTCCAGAAGTGGAGTCCCTGAAATTAGAATTTCGACTTAAGATATGAGACTGATTAATTAAGACTGATTAATTAAAACTGACTTGATGTTTGATTTCTGAATTAAACTTTTGTTTTCTTTATTTTCCCACCATTAAGGGTGGGTGGTGCCCCTTTCAACGAGTGCATAAATGTCATAATTTGAGATTATTAATCTTCAGACATTTATTATAAATTCCAATCGCCAAGTATTATTTTGGTGCGGCCTTGTGAGGCTCATTTCAAATCGCTACATATATTTTGGTGCGACCGTATGAGGCTCATTTCAAATCACTACAATAATTACATCAACTATAATTATTATGTGCCTGTCTGTTACGGACCATTTCCTGATTGGGTAAGATGATGTCACCTGTGTCTGTGATCACTTGATCAGCTCTTCTCTGCGTCACTAATATTAGTGTCAAAGTCCTCATGTTTTACATGCTCTCCTGTATGAGTCTCTCTGAACATCTGTGCGTGAAATACAGCACTCTATTATCAAGGCTGCCCTGAACACATCACTCCAGGACGGTGAAAGACTATCTACGTAAATATCAGATCTCAGGTTTGTTTCCCTTTCATTAAAGTGTTCATTTTACAACAAACAATGTTTAGTTTACAGATTAAACCGACCTGAATCATCCCAAACTGTAAAGTCAAAGTATCAATCCAGTGTCTGTGAGGCTCAGCAGAAACACATCGCCCCAGCCCTAGTCTGAATCCTCCTTTGGCCACGACTGCCAAACATGAGGCAAGAAAACGAAGTAAATACCGGAGACTCTGGTGGAATAACGGGCGCTTAAAAAGAAGGTAGACTTGACAGGAGCTAAAAAGCCAGGTCAACATAAACGATGGGGGACGCTTCGGGATCTTAGTGACCCTGTAACTTTTCTGCTGGACAGGTAAACCGCTTTAACAAAGTAAGCCAAGTGTCTGTAACAGAAGTGTATCTTGTCAAACGGGACCTGCTGTAGCGCCGCTAAACTGTTGACCTCGGGTCCTGGACTTTGTCACTTTGTCCTAGTTGTAGAAGTCCTGCAAACATTGTGTTTGCTAGTAGTCTGTTGGCATCAACAGTAGCACCAATGCTTTTTACTTTCATGTTGACTGGGCCCCATTTGTAATTATCTGAAGTATTTATCTGCATTATATCTGAATTTAATTGGAAGTTCACAGTTCACATTCAAGATTTCTCCTAAAAACTGGAACTTCCTCAGATCTTGACTACCACACCTTTAATCAGAATTTTTTTAAAGATGGTTGAAGTTTTGCCCCTGTTCGGATCTTAATTTTATCAGATGGCTGATCTGGTGTTCGATTTTAATGATGATGATGATATAGAAATGGGTGGAGCCTACCAAATGTGACAAAATCTTGTTGGCGGATCATTTCAGTTTCCCAAACCCTGGAGGTCATTACTGAGTGTTGTTGGTTCTGGTTCCAGGCTCTGACTCAGAGACTTTCGGTGGTTCTGGTCCCGCTCTGCTTTGTTCAGCTTCTTGCTGTTATGATGAGTAAAGTCTATGAGAGTCGGTCCAGGAAACAGGTGAGTTCACCTGCAGCAGGAGGTCATGTGATGTCTCTGACTCTTCAGGATCACACCCGTCCGCTGTCTTCTTCTTCTGCAGAGCATCACCAACGACCAACCAGAGAAGGGAGAATCTCAACCAATCACAGAGTCTTCTGAGAGGACAGGGACTCTACCTGGATATGAAGCCCCGCCCATACCTACGCCCTCTCCAGACAATGACTATGAGGTGACTTAGTGAGGTCAGAGGTAATTAAGAAGCACTTCACCTGTTCTCACCTTTGAAAAAGTGTTTTTCTGTCACCTGATTTTGACAGACGGTGAAGACTCAAGAGTACAACACCGAGGTCATCTGACCAACATTGGCCCTGCCCACAGCACAATGGCCACACCTCTTGCATCCTAACCCTGCCTTCTGTCGGTGACCCTCACAGCTAAATATCAATGAGACTGAAAACAGGAAACTAATAATATTGATAAAAAGTGAAAGTTTGGTGATTTGAATCAAATCTAAAATCTTTCTGCTCATTTTAAACCAACGTCAGAAACATTTTTCTAAAGAGAAAAACTGAATCAACAAAGATTCATGTTTTTTTTACTGTGTGTCCTCAGCTCTTCTTTAACCAACCCTCTGTAGTCCTCTCATTCTGGTCTGATCAAGGGTTTCAGAGTTTTTGGATCATTAACCTGAGTCAACAATTTTATGATCAGCTTACCACGCTTAAATTTATTCAAGTGAAAAAACAGAAAACTTTGTGTTGACAGACAGAAAAGAGACAGAAAATATTTACAGTTATTGATCAGCCATCTGTAAATACACATTAAAAAAACAATCTGCTGACTGATAAACAGGAGATGCAGAGAGATATGAAAACAAAGATAGAAAGAGAGAGCAGAGTTCCCAATCTGTCATTTTTAAAAAAAAAACTGATGACAGATCAAACAGACAGAAGAAAGAGAGAGAGAGAGAGAGAGAGAGAGAGAGAGAGAGAGCGAGCGAGAGAGCAAAGCAAAATCCAAACACAGTATGATAAAGATAGTTTTATAATCAAGATGCCTCACTCTGGACTAAATAATGTGGTTAAAAACAGTGGTGCATTTAAAAACGTTGATATAGTGAAATAAAAAAAACATGATCAGGCGTATAAAGATGTCTCACTCTGTCACTTATTATGATGTGTAAAAACAGATGATGTTTTTAGATATGAATCAAAGATAGAAGTGTACAGATGCCTCACTCTGTCACTTATTTTAATGCATAAATATGGATTTTGTAGTGAGATAAAAAAAAAAGGAGTGTAAAGGTGCCTTACTTTGTCACTTATTTTCATGCATAAATATGGATTTTGTAGTGAGATGAAAAAAAAAACAAAGCTAGGAAGGTAAGAAAGTCGTCATTCTGTCACTTATTGATGTGTATAAAATGTGTAGCAAGGTATAAAACGAAGAGTGTGAAGATTCCTCACTCTGTAACTTATTTTCATGCATAAATGTGGATTTTGTAGTAAGATAAAAAAAAGATAGGATTGGAAAGATTCCTCACTCTGTTACTTATTGACATGTATAAAAATGACTTTTATAGTGAGATATAAAACAAAGATGGGAGAGTAAAGATGCCTCACTTTGTCATTTATTTTAATGCATAAATAAGGATTTTGTGGTAGGATTAAAAAAACAGATAGAAGGGTAAAGATGCCTCACTCTGTCACTTATTGACGTGTATAAAATGTGTAGTGAGATATAAAACAAAGAGAGGAGTGTAAAGTGAGAGTGTCACTTGGTTCATTTCTTGAAGAACTTCTTATTGAGGAGGAAGATGAGCAGGTTGACGTTGACCTTCGCCTTGTCAAACATCTTCATCACTGCCACGCCCTCATACTGCAGCTGCAGCAGGTCCTGGGACACACACACACACACACACACACACACACACACACACACACACACACACACACACACACTAAAAACCCACTCTTTGTACACAGAATACACACATAAAGTCTCTTTACAGGCTGACAGGTGAACCTTTTACAGTTGTCTCAATACTCTTAAAACAGGGCTCTGGTCCAGGATTTGTCCCGGCTCTTTCACTCTGGTTTGACGCCTGTCGTTCTTGTTTTACTGGGATTTTTGTCCTGATAGACCCAGTACTAATTACACCAGTATTTTCCTGGTTTTTGTCCTGGTTCTTACCCCTTTAAACTCAGCATTTGTCCCAGTTTAACTCAGGTTTTGACATGGCTTATTCTGGTTTTGTTTTACTAAGGTTTTTGATGAGCTCAGTCTCTGGCCTGAATTTGCACAGATTTTAACATGGAGCTTTTTCATCCTTGTTCACAGTTCCATTCTTTAACATGTTGTTGTCCTAGTTTCTGGCTGGAGACAAACACGGGTTATGTCATGGTTTTTATTCTAGTTTTCGTCACGGACTCACTGAGGTTGTGTCCTTGGTGATCTTAGTCTCCTGCCTCTATTTTCCTTTTTTTGTTGCACTGATTGGACCTCGTTAAACTCTGTTTTGGTCTTGACTGTTCCTGAGTTTTAATCCTAGTCTTTAGCTCAGTTCTCGTGTTGTTTAGCTGAGATGTGTCCAGATTATGAACATTTTTTTTCATGGTTTAACAGAGGGGTTTCTGCCCTATCTAAACTCAGTTCTAGTCCGTATTTGTCTGGTTTTAGTCCGGTTGTACCTGGTTCTACCTGATTTCAGGACTTATCCTGGAGTATCCTGGATGGTGTTACCTGGTATTTGAACGGGAACTCCTCCATCTCCACACCCAGGAACCGTGCTTTTACTTTGAAGCTTCCTGTCTCAGGTCCAGGTGTGATGTCAAAGACGACGTTCTTGAACCTGGAAGAGTTTGGTTTGGATCGATCCACATGAGACGGTTTCACATGTTTACAATGACACCAACAAACCCTCAAGTATCTGTGTGTGTGTTCTTACTGTGTGTGTGGCAGGTCAGTGATCTCCAGCAGCACTCCCTTCTCCTGCAGCCGGGCGGCGCTGTAGCTCAGAGCAGGAAGCTTCTTCTTCCCTTTGCTTTCTGCTGCTTTCTTATTGGTTGATTTACTGGACAACACAATCACAGTGTGTGTGTGAGTGTATCATACAAAAACACAACTTCAGAAAACTTCAAAAACTGTGTGTGTGTGTACCTGCTGGCCGTTAGGTTGTCCAAACAGGAAGTGATGTAATGTCTGTAGAAGTCCACCTGCTCACTGTGGAAGTTGCTCTTCACCTGCAAACTACCAAGGGTCTGACGAAGCTTCTGAAGCTCCGTCCCTCGCCGCTGACGGTGCAGACGCTGTTGGCGGATGTCCTGGAATTAAAGGGACGGATGGGTTTATGGGGCTAAGGAAGATGATGATAAGCAGTGCGGAAAAGGTGGGTTTTGAGCTGGGTTCTGAATCTGGTAAGGTTGGTGCAGTTTCTGAGGTCCAGTGGGAGTGAGTTCGAGAGGGTGGGGGCGGCGACTGAGAATGCTCTGTCCCGCCAGGTTCGGTGCTTGGTCGAGGGAACTGTGAGGAGGTTGGCATTGGCGGAGGAGGGTGCGGGGGGATGTAAGGGTGGAGAAGATCTTGCAGGTAGGGGGGAGCCTGGTTGTGGAGTGCTTTGTGGGTGAGAAGGAGGATTTTGTACTGAATGCGATGGGGGATGGGGAGCCAGTGAAGGTTCTGGAGGACGGGGGTGATGTGTTGGTGGGAGCGTGTATGGGTGAGGAGGCGGGCGGCAGGGCTCTGGATGAGCTGAAGTTTATTGAGGAGAGTGGAGGTAGTGCCATGGAGGAGACTGTTGCAATAGCCTAGACGGGATGAGATGAATCCATGTATGAGGGTTTCAGCTGCAGAGTAGGAGAGGGAGGGGCGGAGGCAGGCAATGTTTTTGAGGTGGTAGTAGGCTGTTTTGGTGATTTGCTTTACATGCGTGAAGGTGAGGTTGCTGTCAAAGAGAATACCAAGGTTGCGACAGTGGGGGGAGGGGGAGAGGGTGGAGTTTTTAATGGAGAAATGAAAGTTTGTGACTGTGGAGGTGAAGGATTTTGGGCCGATGATGATGAGATCTGTTTTGTCGTAGTTGAGCTTTAGAAGGTTGCTGTCCATCCAGTGTTTGACATCAGTGAGGCAGTTGGGAGCGTTGGGTCTGGGGGGTGATGGAGGTGGAAGAGATATATAATTGAATGTCATCAGCATAGCAGTGGAAATGGAGATTGTGTTGACGGAGGATGTGGCCGAGAGGGAGGAGGTAGATGATGAAGAGGAGAGGACTAAGCACCGAACCCTGGGGGACACCTTGGGACACGGGGGCAGTTGTGGAGGAGCAGTTGTTGATGTGGATGAAGTGATTCGGTTCTGTGAGATATGAATGGATCCAGTTGAGAGCAGTGTCTGTGATATTGAGGAGGGAGTGTAGTGACAGGAGGATGGCGTGGTCAATGGTGTCATAAGCGGCGGAGAGGTCAAGGAGGATGAGGATGGAGAGTTGGCCGGAGTCAGCAGAAATGAGGAGGTCACTTGTGACTTTGATGAGGGCAGTTTTGTGCTGTGATGGGTGCGGAATCCTGATTGAGACAGTTCATAGAGATTGTTATTGTTGAGGTGGGCTTTGATCTGTGATGCAATGACTCGTTCAAGGATTTTCGACAGGAAAGGGAGGTTGGAGATGGGCCGGAAGTTATTGATGTCGTCGGGGTTGAGTCCAGGTTTTTTGAGGATGGGGGTGACAGCGGCCAGTTTGAGTGAAGGGGGAACAGTGGCAGAGTTGAGGGAGGAGTTGATGATCTGTGTTATGATGGGGGAGATGACAGGGAGGCAGTGCTTGATGAGGGAGGATGGGATGGGATCCAGGATGCAGGTGGATGATGACATGGAGCAGATGATGTTGGACACGTCATTTGGAGAAACAGGTGAGAAACGGGAGAGTGCTGATGGGATGAGGGGAGGAGGGGAGGAGCTGGGAATGGAAGGTGGGGGAAGGGAGTTGTAGATTGTGTTGATTTTGGTTTGAAAAGAGGAGAGGAATGAGTTACACTTTTCCGGGGTGAAGGTGGTGGAGATGCTGTCTATGGGGTGGAGAAGTTTTTTGACTGTGGTGAAAATAGTCTTTTGGTTGCTGGAGCTGGAGTGGATGAAGTTTAGCAGGAGGTGGGGGAGGGGATGCAGTGAGGGTGGTAGATAGGGAAGCGGAGAGGTCCTGTGGCGAGATGGATTTCTGAAGGAGATAAGTCGTTTTTCACTGTGAAGCGGGGGGGTCAGATATGTAGAGGTTGATGGTGGAGAGATGGTGGATGGAGATGCCGGTGGAGCAGATGAGGTTGAGGGTGTGGCCGTGGGAATGGGTGGGGGAGTGTACATGCTGGGTGAGGTTGAGGGTGTCGAGTAGATCCAGAAAATCAGAGGCTTGTTTGCAGGTGGGGTTATCGATGTGGAAATTGAAGTCTCCAAGCAGCAGGACAGAGGATGAGATGGTACTTAGTTGGGTGACCAGTTCAGAGAAATCAGAAAGGAATGATGGGTGGGGCTTTGGAGGGCGGTAGATGGTGACAATAACCAGAGGGGTGGGGCCGGGGAGTTTGACAGAAATATTTTCAAATGAGTGAACAGACGGGGTGGGGATGGGGGTGGTCTTGAGGGTCTACTTGTGGATGAATGCGACGCCACCGCCTCGTCCAGTGAGGCGGGGTTGGTGCAGGTAGGAGTAACCGGGGGGCGTGGCTTGGTTTAGTGGGAAGAGATCGAGATGGTTGTGCCAGGTTTCAGTTAAACAGAGGAAATCCAGGTTATTGTCTGTTAAAAAAGTCAGCCAGGATGTGTCCTTTTTTGTTGAGGGAGCGGGTGTTTTGAAGGGCCATCTTCAGGGGAAGGGGCTGTGGGGTGGGCAGTGAGGCAGCGGAGGTTTGTTTGATTTCTTGTCCTTTGTTTTGCATGCATGGGATTTGAGCAGGAGGATCTAGTAGATGTGATTGTTTGAATGAAAAAGCTGTGGCGAGATCCTGGTGAGATGACAGAATGGCAAAGAGTCTCTGTGATTGGAGGGTGCAGTAACTGTTTGGGTCGGGAGGGGGAGCTTGCTGTAGTGGAGGCAATGGGATTGGTGTGCAGTACCAGTTGGGGCCTGTTGGGGGAGCCGGTGGTGGGGATGGTGAGGGCGAGGGTTTCGGAGGGGGGGCTCTGGAGGGCGCTGTTTCCAGGTGGGGTAGTGACAGGCAAGGAAGAAGAGGATGACAGAGAGAGTGTAAACAATGCTAGTCAGTTGGTGTGTATGTGGTGTTGGATATTAGCGGTAAGTGTGTAATAGCCCAGTTTGTTTGGGTGAAGTCCGTCATGGGAGAAAAATGGGGATAGGTTCCAGAACAGATTAAAATTGTCAATGAAGTGGGTGGAGGAGGTGCTGCAGAGTGATCGAAGCCAGGAGTTCAGGCTGAGGAGGTGGCTAAAACAATCAATGCGTTGGTAGCACACCACTTAAAGAGATTTGCCGCTGCACTGAAGGATGTGGAGAAGTGATTTGAAGTCCCTTTTGGTCAGTTCAGACTGTTTGTGAGCCGTGTCGTTGGTGCCGACGTGAACAATGATGCGGTGGATAGAGGGAGGAAGTGACTGGAGAAGACGGGGAGTTCTGTCGTGATGTCGGCGACAGTTGCACCGGGGAAAGAACGAGTGATGGCATTGAAAAAACGGATACCTCGTGTGATGCTGTCACCGACGATCAAGGTGGTGGGTGGAAACAGCGGCGGGGGTTGCATGGCTCCTGTACCCGAAGCAGAGCTGATGGCCAGGCTGCGAGAATTCGGCGGTGCAGTGGACTCCTGCAGCAGCGGGGATGGTCTGCCATTTCGTCCGGGGCGGCGGTGGCGGGCCCGGCAGAGTTCCGTCGGACTGCCTCTCGGAGAAACCTCTTGCGGGCGGCTGAGGACGCGGTCCGGCTCTCAGAGCGGTGGTCCAGGCGGTTCCCGGGAGACCGCGCGACCAGGCACTGACGGAGAGGGGTCCCCTTCCGCTAGTGCCAGGCCACACGGGAATCCCCCTGCACGCCGGAAGGGAGGTGTTCTTCGCACCAGCGCCCGGTGACGCCTGGGAGCTGGTCGCCAGAAGATCGTCGGGCCGGCACGCCACGGAGACATCGGTGGACGAGGACGAAGGTCCGGGGACTCTGCCGGGTGGCCGTGTAGGAGCCATGTGAGCTTCGGCAGCCGCTGTGAAGGACGCCACCACGTCATCGCGGAGAGGGGACTGGTTCGGGCTGGTGCTGTCGGGCTTAGGAGGATGCATAAGGGCCTAGAAGCGGTTAGAGAGGGCCAACCGGACTGTAGAGGCATCGTTGGAGGGATTTGTCCTACTGCCGGCGAGGATCTCGGACCGGAGCAGTGGATTGCTCGGCGTGGAGCTTGAGGTAGGCCCGGCTGGGTTCCAGGGGATGGTGTTGTTGGTTTTCCTACTTCGAGTGATCACTTCAGTCCAGCTTGAGTCCTGGTTGGGTGCTGTGGTGGATGGCGGTCGGGATGAGGTCTTTGGGCTGTGAGGCTCCCAGGGTAGCGTGTCCTGGAGGGTTGCTTGGAGGGAGAACAGGTGGAGGGATTGCTGGTGGGCCACATCCATACATGTTGTGAGTAGTGTAGATTTTGATTTAAGTTCCTCGGACAGTTTTTGGATACGGAGTGTGGTAATTGTTTGATTTGCCTCGTGAAGGGCTTCGGTCTTCGCTAGGAGTAGGGACTCGCTCGCTCTCTCGCTCATGCTCGCTCTCTCGCTCATGCTCTCTCTATTAAAAGGCTCTGTCCATTTAAAGTAATGTTCGACCCTCAGGATGAAGCCTGAATGATAATGTTTGACTTTCAGAATAAAAGCCCAAAGTCTGTACTTGCCTTTTTTGTAAACGTCATAATAAAAGTCTGTATGAGCTATTTAGGACCTTCAAAATAAAAGCCTGTAGGACTAAAGTCAGAACTGTATATTTACTGCCTTGATGAGTTTTTCAGACATTCAGATTAAAAGCCTGAGTTTCCAAATCCTTTAAAGTTAGATAAACTGTTCAAATTAAAGCCAAATGTTACGAGTAAAACCTTCAAAAAAATAAACCCTCATAAGTCATGGTGGACCTTCAAAATAAAAGCCTGTGCTGGGTTTTAATCATTCATTATCAATCAAGTGTGTCTTATTTTGAAACTCTAATTATCACTTCGTTTGTTAAAATCAGCTACACTCTGATTGGTTGTTCCCTGGTCATGCGGCCTTAGTATGGTGGCTTGTGAAGGACATGGCGGTCCACCATCAGCGGTCTGTTACTGGCTCAGGTGAGCTCACCTTGGCAATCATGGTCAGGATCTGGTTCTCAGTCTGTGGTGGTCTCAGAGCCCCGAGCCCCTCCAGACGACGAAGACTCCTCACGATCTTCCTCTTCTTCTCCTCCAAACTCAGGTTGCCATTAGCAACCAGCGACTGGTTCCTCTTCAGCTTATCGGGCGTGCGGGCGTCCTGACGAGCACGCCGCTGCACCAGCCAATCGTGACACGCTTGCTGTGAAGGAAAGGATGGTTACCTGATGTTTACTTGAATCTGTGTGTGTGTGTGTGTGTGTGTGTGTGTACCTGGTCATGTGATGCAGATGCTCTGAGGATTTGGCTCAGAGAGTCGCCTGGCTGAGTCCTGATGATGTCGATGATCAGCTGCTTTGTGCTGAAAAACAGGAAATAAACCATTCAGCTGATATAACTGAGCATGCTCAGTACAGCCTTGTCTAAACCTACCTGAGCAGATAAAGCTAACATACTAACTCGCTGGTCTACCTGAGCAGCAGCGCTCTGGCGTCCTGCTTGTCATCTGACTCGTTGAAGACGTCAAACTTGTTGGTGAGCATTAGAGAAACCTCCGTCTTACTCTCTGAACCCGGATCAGCAGACAGCTCACCTGAAAACACACAGAACCAGAACCAGGATTAATAGCTGGACCAGGACCAGGGATCCCTGGACATCAGTGAGTGTCAGTGCTGCAGTACCAGTGAGCTCCTGCAGGGTGCGCACGGGTCCCAGGTCATTCAGCAGCTGTCTGAGGGGGTCTGAGGGGTCTGGACACAAAACCTGCTGATGCTCCAACAACAACTGAGAAATGAACACATGAACATGAATGAGAGGATGAATCAGAGCTGGATTCATTAAAGGGATATTCCTGCGTAAAGTTAATTTAGGATCAAACCCCAGCAACACCGAGTTAGACAACCCCTCCAGAGATGAATGTTGCCAACCGCTTGCTTCTCTAGTTATACCAACTTTAGTAACGACTGCAGGATAGCAATACACAGCGGTCTGAGGAGCCACAAACAAACCTCAACCAAAACACCACTCTATAGCCACAAATAATGCTCAGAGCAGCACCTAACTTCAGTGTAGGAGCCATAATGTTGCTTTGCTGATCGGTTATCCTGTGTTCAGTTACTTTTGTCTGGTTACCTTTGGTTTCGTTGGGTTTGGGTCACGTGGGGCTGTGTTTGAAAGCCACTAAGTTATATAAGGGGTGGTCTCACCTGCACTGGGGTGGAGAGGTGAGCCTAGGTAGGCGTAAATTTTGTTGACTGTGCTTTATGTTCTTTGTTTGATATGTATCACTTCGCAAAGTGTACACATATTCTATCTGATGTGCGTGTGTAATTACTGGCCACTGTTGAAGCGTTTTTTTCTGTTATTAAAGCTCCGAAAACGTCTCTGCCGCACGCAACTTTTAGAGGTACTAGGAAATAGAGCCAGACTGATATGGATTTTTGGGGCCGATGCCAATTATTGTGGGGGGATTCCCATTAATCAGACGATTTTTTATGAAGTTATAAAAAATACATATATACTGTAGACATCTACAGTATTACTATATACTGTAGATATACTGTAGGCTACTGCTCTTCACGCCAACAGAAAGACCAACTGATCAAACTTGGACCAGAAAAGCGTTTGCAACTACTAGTAAGTGGATGAAGATTGTCATGAGATCGCTGCGCCATCTACAGGATAAGTTGGGGAACTTTTCAAATGGCGGAACATTTTCAAAGTGAAACCGAATCTTATTCTCCGCATTTTATTTCTGAAAATATCGGCGAAAATCGGCGATTACTTCAAGGATATGATAAAGTGATGATTATAAATGTTCCTCCTTGTGCTGCGTCACCCCGCTGTAGTCCGTAATGGACTGGCCTGAGGTCTCGCTACAAACAAGCGGCTGCTGGAAGAGAGTAGGTGAGTTGTGTTTAGTCTCTTTGCCAAGTTGAAAAGATGTTTGGTGGCTAGTACTATGGCTGGGACCCTATATGTACTGTTGATGAAGTTAGGTGCTGTTCTGAGCATTATTTGTGGCTATAGAGTGGCATTTTGGTTGAGGTTTGTTTATAGCACCTCAGACCGCTGTGTATTGCTATCCTGTGGTCGTTACTTAAGTTGGTATAACTAGAGAAGCAAGCGGTCGGCAACATTCATCTCTGAAGGGGGTGTCTAACTCAGTATTACGGTGTGTTTGACCCAAGACACAGTCCTGCTGATTATGTGTGTGTGCGTGTGTGTGTGTGTTACCTTGTGTGTGTTCAGCAGCTCGCCTACAGAGATGTAGACCACGGGTTTGTGGACGATGAGCAGCTCAGAGAATTCGTCCATGTTGAATCTGTCCTCAGGCTCAGGGACGTCACACACACATGACAGGAACTTCCTGTTTATACACACACACACACACACACACACACACACACACACACATTAGAGTGTGTTAAGGTAGACGTGGATTTGAATGAAAGGAGTTCTGACACACACACACACACACACACACACACACACACACACACACACACACACACACACACACACACACACACACACTAGAGCGTGTTTAGGTGGACGTGGATTTGAATGAAAGAAGTTCTGACTCAGACCTAAAGCGGCTGTGGGTCTGGGTTATGTACTGGTTCAGCACTCGGACGTGGTAACCGTCTCCGTGGAAGTGTTTGTTGGCGGCGGCATGCTGCAGCATGCGTGCGATGGAGCCCAGTATGTGGCGCTGTTCTGACTGCAGGGCGGAGCCAGCAGAGCGGTCCACTATGTCAAAACCATCAGGAGCCACGACAGCTGGGTTCATGTAGCGATAGTAGACCAGGTTACCTACGATCTGAGGTAGGGTGGGGTTAGAGTCAAAAACCTCTGATACGCCTGAAACAAAGGAGCGTGGTTACATAAAAGGAGGCATGGTCTAAACCCTGGCACTCACCTTGTACAGGTCGTCATCTTGGGCTTCAGGAAACTTGTCCCTCAGAGCATCTCTGAGAACTTTAGCTGTGTAACGAAGACCATACCTGAAACACACAATACACAAAAATACACACCTGACACTCACTGACATCATCAGGTGGAGACGGGTGGCAGGTAACGGGGTCAACAGGTGATGATGAAGTGTTTCAAACTAAGAAGGTCGAGTTGTGAGGTACAGGTGTGACGATTACAGCAGTCTGTGCAGGCGGTCGTGTTTGAACATGATCAACATACAGGAGGGGAGTTCAGGTGTGTTTGTTTGCAGGTGAACAGGTGAGCATGAAAACAGGTGAGCTGGTGAGCAGGTATGCAGAGGAGCAGGTGAACAGGGGAGCAGGTGAACAGGTGAGCAGGTAAACAGGTGAACAGGGGAGCAGCTGAGCTGGTGAACAGGTGAGCAGGTGAACAAGTGAGCAGGTGAGCTGGTGAACAGGTAAGCTGGTACACAGGTGAGCAGGTGAACAGGTTAGCAGGTGAACAGGTGAGCAGGTGTAACTCACGGTAGTTTGTGGAGGTTGGAGGTGATGGCCTTCAGCACTCGGTCGGTCAGGTTCTTCAGGTTGATGATGGCGACATCGATGCGTCTCTGGACTTCAGGGTGACCCAGAGCGTCTTCAGGTGTGACATCATATGGCAGAGAGCTGCAGAGACACTCAGGTGAGTCAGGTATGGAGAGCAGGAAGGGTCAAAAATCACCTGCAGTGAATTTATGCATCTGAATACTTTTGTTGGTTTTGACCTTTTGGTCCCGGTCTGGGTCTCAGTCTGGTTGATCCAGGTCTTGTAGACCTCCACAGGGTCAGTCCGGATGCTGATGGTCCGGTCTTGAAGGACGTCCTTTAGAGCTGGACCCAGAGCGTCCCTCAGAGCGTTCTGACCACGAGCATGGCGGTAAAAGTTCACCAGCATCTTGATGACGGTGGGGTTTCCTGTGACCACGTCCTTGGGCTGCTCCACCTTCAGCCTGACATCAGAGACGATCAGCTGTTATTGATGACATCACAGTCACATGGTTCATCAGCCTGCAGGTGTGTCTGTGTGTCACCTGATCTCGTAGCGCAAAGCCTCAGTGAAAAGGTGCAGCAGCAGGTACGCCTCCCTGTGGTCCGAGCCGTAATTAAAGAGACTGAAGACCAGCATCTCAACAAAGGCCGTGGACCGGCTCTGAGGCATTAGGAAGATCAGCTGAGCCAGGTACAGGGGCTGGGTCTAAAACACACAAACACACACACAAACACAGCGGCGAGGTTAGTCCAGGGTCCTCATTTCTCAGTGGTATGTAGAAAAGGTTGTAATTTCTGTCGTAGGAATGAAATGTCGAATGTGCGTAAGAAAAAAATCAGTACTTCTCAAACATGTGGATACCGGTCATACGCACACTAGTAAGTAATCGGTGATGATAAATCCTACCTGTTCTTTCCTAGCGTGCTTGTTCATGATTAGGGTCATTTACATTCAGAAAGGCCTCCAATTGACCATATATGGTATCAACAATCCCTTTAAAAATGCCTGAATGGATTTTTTCCCCCTCGCTGAAATCATGGAGGTGTACACTCACAGAGCTGTTCTGCAGAATGAAGGTGTCGTGCGTTCCTTCAGGACAACGTTTAACAGATCCATATGTTCATCTCAGATTATTGATCATTGACTGAATGAAATCTTTTCCTGTTGACTAAACTGAATTTATTGTGTGAAGGTGCTGTTATTACGATGTGGGGAAATCCACGGCTCCAATTATGTTTGGGAATCCAGTGATGGCGTGAAATCCTTGTTTTATTTCAGCTTGTTTCTGATGTGTGTTTGGGAACTGGATGTAAGCTGAGGTCAGAGAAATTATTGCATTCAACTCTGCCGACATGATTCTGCTTAGTGTTGGATGTGAAATGTTGTATATGTCTCCGATCTCAGGCTGAAACGTTCGAGTTAGGGTGGACAGGAGCTGGATGGTCACTGGGATGGCTTTGGTGTGTTTTGTCTCTCGCTCCAACACAGGTTGTAAATCACGGATCAAAAATCCATTCAAATGTTTTCAGGGAAGCGGTACCTGTTGAGAATCCACTCTGTCTTCTCATTGAACAGATCAGCATGCTCTTTGGAAACGCGCTCCCTGAGGAGGAGCAGACACTTCTCCAAGTCCGCCAATAGTCCAAAATAAGACATGATACTTGTATTTGTATTTGTACTTATAAGACTTCTTGTGAGGTTGTCCTGTCACCGCTGATTTTATAGCTTTTCACACCAATCATTCCAAATGTCTGATAAATAACTAATTGATCAATTTTGTACAGAGGGAACAGAGAACATGTGTGAAGTTTGAGATTGCTGAACGCTGTGACTCCTTTAATGGGTTCTAGTTGTAGTTTCACTGTTCTACCACTAGGGTTTGTGTGTAAGCATGCCCAGAATTGGGCTTAAATTTACTCATGTTCCTAACAACAAGCACAGGTTAATAAATTCCAGACCTTACGTGGGAATGTACGTACGCACTCATTACAAAAGCACATCTGTGCGTACACACGGTTGATAAATGAGGACCCTGGTGTTTTTGAATCTTACCTGTAGCAGATAGAACAGGTGTTGGTACGCCTCCAGTCGGTCCCTCCTGTCTCGGCTCAGAGCCTTCAGGCCTTTGTTTCTCTCCATGTCCATCATATCCGACAGCTGCTCAGCGTTCTTCTTTGTCAGTTTCTTACAGTGAGACACCACATCCTGTTGACAGAGAAACTAATTAACACTAACGAGGAGGGCGGAGTCTAAGACTCAAGTTCTTGGAACATGATTTCGTCTTCTTAGTTATTCTCATGTTAGTTGCTGCTGTTACAGTGTTACCATCCTTCTCCACCTTTGTTTAGAGATAATCTTTGTTTACCTGTTTAAAGGGGACCTGCCATCAAAAATGTAATTTTGTGTGTTTTTGTGTCAGATAAGGTCCATATTATGTTCGTCTTATGTTGTAAATGTGAAAACAAACCTTTACGTTGCTTGCATTCTATAAAGGTTTAAAATAAAGGAACGGGTAAACCAGGCCAATTGAAAAAGCAGGTCCTTTTGACGTCACGCTGACCTTGCTCATTATTATTCACGAGTGCGTCCTCGGTGAGCCGCGCCCACTCTCTCGTTCTCGTACTCATTCACAGTCAACATCACTCTCCAGCCAGAGCGAGACCCAGCTACCACTGTATCCGCTATGGGTCTCTTCCAAACGACCGGTGTTTCCTTAGGTTCACTGCTGGGAAAATGAACTTAAAGCTGGGCAGAATGAATGAGAAAACACCGCTGGAGATCTCCGGCTTCTTCTTCAACTTCCACCTCCTCTTCGGACTCGGGGTCTAAAATATATGGTTTAATACCTGCCATTTTTTGCCTTTAGCATAAGGTGACCAGACGTCCGTGATTTCCGGGGACAGTCCCCGTATTGGATGACCTGTCCCGGGCAAAAGCTGTCCCAGATTTAAGCGTTTCATGAATGAGAGCAAAAATGTTGCGTGTGGGCTCGAACAACGGTTATTACAGTAGCCGAATGGGTAGGAAGCACAAGTAAGCAGTCCTGAAAAACAGTTCTTACGGGGGTTATTACAAGGGGCATGTGCTGCTACTAAATAGTACCGAGATTTTGTCTGTGATCACACAGCCCCTGCAGCCCCTGCACCCTCCCCGCCCCGCCGCACCGAGTATCCCCGGATATCATTACAGACATCTGGGCACCTTACTTTAGCACACATTAGCAAAATGGATAAACTGAAATCCGAACCTCCACTGCTGAGCCAATCAGAGCAAAGCTCATTACCATAAATGTTAACGAGCCAAAATCAGTTGGTTTTCCTGTAAGGTTTTTTAGGCATACTAAAAACAAACCATCAAATAACTTTTCAGCTAAAATTATGTTGCAAACATGATCAGAGGACATCAAGGATTATGAAAAAATGATAAAAATGGGTATGAAATTTTGATGGCAGGTCCCCTTTAAGAACCTGTGATGTAGAAACCTGTACCAAGTTCACCTGAGGAGTATTTACCTGAAATGTACCTTACCTTTGTATTTTTACCTGTTCTCAAATCACCTACAGTGATTCTACCTAGACTAACTTTTAATAATAAATACCTGTAGCATATTAACATGTGCTAATTACCTCATTTACAGTTACCTGGAGTGTGGTTACCTGAGGGGTCTTCACCTGTCATTATTTTGTCTGTCATGTGCTTCTCTGTTTTGTGTTCACCTGTAGTGTTCTTACCTGTAGAGCCTTTACCTGTTGTGTGCTTACCTGTTATGTATGTGTTTTCTCATACAGTGTGATAACCTGCTTTGTGGCATCTACCTCTGGGTACAATTGACTCACCTGTAGCGTGGCCCGGTTGCGGACCAGCAAACCGATCTTCAGGTCCATCAGGTTCAGGTCTGCCTCCAGCTGCCGGTTGAAGCGAATGCTCCTCACCACTTCCTCTCTCAGACGCAGAAGCTCCGCCTCCTCTCTGATGTCACTGTCACCCAAGTCAAGCAGGTGAACAAACTTCCTGACCACAGACAGAGGGGGCGTGGCCGAATGCACTGAAATATGTAAGGGGAGGGGCTTAATCAGTAACAGTTCTGATGATCTAAAGGACCCTCATTAAGTTTCCCCTTGTTAGGAAACTCACCGAGCATCCTGTACTCGTCTCGAGCACGGTTAGCTCTGAAGAAGGCCTGGATCTTTATGACAGCGCCCACCTGTGGACACAGAACAACTACACCTGAGAAATACACAAAAGGAATGCTGGTCTCTGATTGGTTTGAATTGAACATTAGTTCAACATACAGTGGAATCCTTTTGCTTCATCTCTGAGTTCAGATTATTGTAATAAACACGGAATGAGATTTTAGAGTTTTAAAGGGATATTCCGGTGTAAAATTAAGTTCGGGTCAAACACTTAGTTAGACACCCCGTCAAAAGATGTGGCTATAGAGCGGCGTTTTGGTTGAGCGCGTGGCTCTCTGTATTGCTATCCTGCGATCGTTACTAAAGTTGGTATAACTAGAGAAGCAAGCGGTCAGCAACATTCATCTCTGGAGGGGGTGTCTAACTCGGTGTTACGGTGTGTTTGACCCTAAATTAATTTTACGCCGGAATATTCCTTTAAAGATGTTTAAAGTTTGTGATATTAAAACGGTAAAATAATAAGTCACTACAGTTTAAGCTGTTAGAGCAATAATAAAAATGACTGCAGCTCAGTCTTCATGCTGCCCGGCTCAGAGGGAAACTCACGTGACGTCTGAAGAAACTCAGCCGAGCTCGATATTTCCTCCTCGCCAGCCACATCCTCACAAACGACTGAATCTGTCAAAAACACGCAAACAGAAAATATGGAGACAAACACGACCTGATCCACAGAACCAAAAGAACTCACAACAAGAGAAAACCGGACCAAAACCTCAGAGGACCACATGTCAGACGTGTTTCCGTCTTTACCAAGGAGCAGAGGAACCAAAGATTCAGAAACACAGAAAACTTGACTCTGTCATGACGCCACAAAACACACGCCGTTACCTTGACAACAGCTCTCCAGTTCATGTAGAGAAACTGCAGACGAAGTCTGTATGCCCTCCGCTGGACACTCCTCCTCCAGTGAGACTGAACACACACACACACACACAAACACACACACACACACACACACACACACACACACACACACACACACACACACACACACACACACACACACACACACACACACACGTGAGAGTGAAACACAGTCCACGTTGTGAGTCATCAAAAAGGTTGTAACGCCGTCTTTAAACTCTCCAGTTTGTGATGAATCTGTCAGTCAGTCATGTTCTCACCTGGATGGTGATGACAGCAGGTGTCTGACTGATCAGGTAACGCCGGCGAGCCTCCAGCTCCTGTCTGACCAGGTAACCCCGACAAACCGCCTGTAGACCAACGACCAGGGCTTCACTGCTCCGCCAGAGGACGCCGCGACTGTATGAGCCCGAAACATCACTGACCACTTCCTGCAGGGGAGATATGACATCACATGACATTACATCATATGAGTTGCACTCCATGACATCTGCTCAGGTGAACATCAGATGTTGACCTCTGACCTGTATCTGGTCCTGGTCCAGGAACACGCTGTTGTGGATGAATCCCTGCGGTTTCTCCCAGCTGCCCTCCAGGTGGGTCAGGTGGAAATAGTAAAAGGATCCGTCCTCCAGCCGGAACCGAACCCACGGACTCCTGTTGTCACCTGAACATAGACAGCACAGGTGTGAACTTCCTGTCTCACCTGAAGCGTCTTCCTCTGACACACAAAAAAACCACCAACAGAAAAAAAACGACATGATGAACAAGAAACTTACACCTGTGTGTGTCACCTGTGTTTGTCACGTGTGATAATTGTGTGTTTGTCACCTGTGTGTGTGTGTGTTGCCTGTGTGTGTGTGTGTGTGTGTGTGTGTGTGTGTGTATATGTGACCTATATGTGTTACCTGTGTTTGTGTAACCTGTGTTTGTGTGTGTATCCTGTGTGTGTTACCTCTGTGTGTATTACCTCTGTGTGTCACCTGTGTGTCTTTCACCTGTGTATGTGTCACCTGTGTTGTCTTACCTGTGTGTGTGTGTTGCCTGTGTGTGTGTCACCTGTGTGTGTGTGTTACCTGTGTGTATTCTGGGTGTGTGTGTCACCTGTGTGTATCCTGCGTGTGTGTGTGTGTGTTACCTGCGTGTATCCTGTGTGTGTGAGTTACCTGTGTGTGTATGTGTTACCTGTGTTTGTTTTACCTGTGTGTATCCTGTGTGTGATCAGGTGCAGCAGCTCTCTCTGATACTCTTCAGCACAGGTGGGAATGACTCCCTTCAGGTGAACTTCAGGTAAACTTAGAACGCGCAGAGTCTGACTCGCTCTGTTTTCCTTCACTGCCTGATTCACTGCAGCTACAGACAGACACACTGAACACACACACACACACACACAAACACACACGCGAGTGCACACACAAGAGTAAATAAATTTTATCTGCTGTGTGAGTGTCAGACAAGTGTGTATCAAGTGTGTATGAGCCTCACACTTCAGAGCTCTCTGGCTCTGCTGATTGGCTCTCTTCACCGTCTCCTGGATGTCAGCCAACCACAGCTCGGCCTCAGGGTCTCTGCTCACCTGTTTTGGACAGAAAAAGTCACCTGACTTCAGAGTTAATTACCAAAATAATTTCAGAACAAAGTCTTAGGATTCAGCGAGAGTCTCGGGTATGCTCACCTGTGTGACTCTCTTTGTGTTGTTTATTTTACCTTTAGTTTACCTGTCTGTGTGTTAACCTGTGTGTTTGTGTGCTCACCTGTGTGTCTGTTTGTATGTTCACCTGTGTGTGTCTGTTTGTATGTTCACCTGTGTGTGTCTGTTTGTGTGTTCATCTGTGTGTGTTTGTGCTCACCTGTGTGTGTTTGTGTGTTCACCTGTGTGTGTTTGTGTGTTCACCTGTGTGTGTCTGTGTGTACCTGTTTGTGTTTGTGTGCTCACCTGTGCTTTGTGTTTCTGGGCGTTGCTCAGCAGGCTCAGGTATCTGCATGTGTTCTCAGGTATGAACTGCTCCACTTCGGCTTCAGGCTGCATCAGAGCGGAGCGCAGCCGCTTGGCGTCTCCTCTCAGCACGGCCTGGTTCACTTGAGCCAACACCTGCAGCTCTGAGGTCACACAGAGAGAAGTCAGAGGTCACAAAGAGGGGTCAGGTGTGTGTACTGATGTGTGTGTTTTTGTGTGTTCGTACGTAGGTGTTCGTCCTGCACTGATGCATTGACTTTGTTGATTTCTTCCTGCAGGTGATTCCAGGTGAGCAGCTGTTTCCCTCCCTGCTGCTTCACGCGGCACAGCGCGTCAAAGTACCTGAAAGGATCCGAGGACTGAGGTTCAGTTTCTGACAGCCTGACCTTAAGTCAAGTCTTCTTTTGTGGTGCTCAGATTTAACCTCCCTGACTAAAACGCTGATATCATCGGTCACAGGTAAACAGCTGAGTACCTGTCCAGCAGGGTGGGGTCCACATCTGACAGCCCTGCAGACAGACTGACCAATAAGGAGCTGAACTGCTGCAGGTGTCCCACCTCCACGGCCTGATTGATAAGTGCAACAGCTGACAGCATCTCCACGGCAACAAACAGCTCCTCCTGCTGCAGCTCCCCCTGTTGGAGACGAATCAAACACACTCAACCACGTCCTCTCATGAAGGGATTTTGTTTACCCAGCGGGGGACAGTAGAGGCACAGAGAACCTACTGATGGATGTCAAACCCTGAGTGCGGTCTGACAGGTGAGTGTCAGGCGTACCTGTGGGCTCTGTCTCTGCAGCAGCTGCAGCTCTCGGTGATACAGAGACGCAGCGAACGGAAACACCTCAGGCAGCTGGAGATCAGAGGTCAGCAGACAGCTAACCGTGTGCCGGGGGTCACTGCCACGAAGGGATGCATTAACGGTCTGCACCGCTGCATGCACTGAAACAAACAAACAAACAAACAAACAAACAAACAAACAAACAAACAAACACACACACACACACACACAAACTTGTATTTGGTCTGTTGTTTGGTGTTCAGCTGCCCAGCAGGTGGCGCCTGTCGTCAAAGACACCCAAATGACGATCTCACCTGCTTGAGCTCTGGTGGCGTCCCGGTTGGCAAGGGTCACTCCTTCCTGCAGCTCGTCAGGCTCAAGAGTGTCCACACAGCCCTGATCCTGAGGTCAAAGGTCACACAACTGTTAAATAAATGCTAAACCCAAAAAACTGATGCTTTAGTACTATCATCATCATCATCATCGTCATTATCATTATTTCATTTATCGTCATCATTATTATCGTCATTATTATAATTAGTATTATTAATATAATAATCATTATAATAATAATAATAATTATATTTATTATTATTACTATTATTAATTTTCATTAACATCATCATCATTATTATAATCATGATTATCATCATCATTATTATTATATTTATTATTATTATAAAATTATTTTTAATATCATATTATACAATTATTATTAATATTATCATTATTATCATCATCATCATTATTATTAATATTATCTTGTTTATTATCATGATTATTATTATTGTTATTGTCATGATTATTATTATTAATATAATTATTATCTTCATTACTGTGATGATTTGTTTTTGGTTGTTAGTTTTACTCAACATTATTGTTCTTATTGAATAATTTTTCAGTATCTGTCATTATTTATTATGAAATTATTGATTTACTTTGTTAAAACATTATTGATCACGTTTATCAATATAATAAATAATATTGTTGTATAATAATTCTTAAGATTCCTATAGTTATAAATATTATAAAGACTGAAAAATAAACCATAAACACCTGGCAGTGGATCAGGCATGATTGATCAGATTTGTTATTGATCAGTAAACAGCTGAGACAGGTATGATGTCACCTGATTATAACACGTGTGTCAAACATGAACTGAGGTCCATGAGAGAGTGAGAGGTTTGAGATGATCATGTTATTAAGAAATAAGCGTGTGTGCGTGTGCGTACCAGCGCCTTCTGCTGGCGATCTGCACACAGCTGATCCAGGTACCAGGGCCCGTTGTCAGTGCGGAGGCCTTTGAGGGCCAAACATGGCAGCTTCAGAGCAGCGAGCAGAGCCAGTTCATCTGAAGAGTCCAGAGCTTCATCGACCTGCTCCACCGCAGAGCGAGCTGATCATCAATACATCAGAGTGTAATCGTCAGTAATCTCTGATATTGATTTTCTTGAAGACTTCAAAAACAGGCAACTGGACTGTGTAGAGTTGAGAAGATGTTTTGCCTCTCAGCCAAGTAGCTTCTTCAGTTCAGAACTGAAGAAGCTACTTGGCTAAGAGGCGAAACATCTTCTCAACTCTACACAGTGCAGTTGCCTGTTTTTGGAGTCTTCAAGAAAACCATGACCTGGATGAATGAGAATCTACATAGACCTCTGATATTGATATTTACAGTTTTAACATTTGATTGGTTTCCTCCACAGGGAATCACAAACAGCTAAAATAAAAACTCACTGTTCACGACATGGATGTTCTCCTGGATCTCCTTCTGAGTCAGAAACTCCTCATAGATGTCCTTCTCCTCAGGACCTCCGCCCTGACACACACACACACACACACACACACACACACACACACACACACACACACACACACACACACACACACACACACACACACACACACACACACACACACATACACACACACACACACTTTAGAAGGAGTGATCTAACATTGACTTATTGTAAAAATCCTGTTTTTATGACATCAGCTGAGCGGAGGGAAACTCAGCCCTCTGATTGGACAATCATCAAACTCTCTGAGCAATCACAGCTCAGCTCTCACCCTGCTGGCCGCCAACTCTCCCTTCCTCCTCCGAGCCTGACACAGCATCTCTTGGTACACGCTCATCAGCGCCTCCTGCAGGTCAGTGAGGAGCGCGTTGGGGTTCCTCAGAGCCTCCGCCGTCGCCTCCACACGCCCCCGATCCACCGCCTCATTAATCGCTATCACTGCCGCATGCACTGATGGGAAAAAAAAACAGACCATGTCACTGACTCCTCCTCTCCTCCTCCAGTGACTCCCAACTGTATCTCCTTTTCTTCCTCTCTGCTCTGTCACCACATCCTCCTAATTCTCATCTCCTTCTCCTCTCCTATCTCTCCTAAACCCTTTCCCTCATCCTTCATTTTAAACTCCTCTTCTCTGCACCAATCAGGGCTCGCCTCTCTACCTGCGGCCTCGTCGACTGAAAGTTCATTGGCCAGAATTCCTCCGATCTTGTTGAACGCTGGCATCTGGATCCCGTATTTATCCAACTCCATCTTCATGTTGTTGATCTCCTCCTCTGAACACACACACACGCACACACACATTCATAACGGGAGAAGCATTAGTGAATAGGTGACGCTACACTCTCTCTAATGTTCAACAGGGGGCGACTCCACTATGTAACTGTACAGCCGTCTCTTATTTCTCCGCTCATTTATTCCCTCTGTCGTCATCTTCCTGATGAGTTTATGGTCTCAGTCTCTTGTTAACAAAGAAGTGAATTTATCGAAGTTCTGTTATTAGTTAAATTAAGTATGTGTTATACTCTGAATCTTGTGTTCCTATGCTGCTGGTCTACTGTTCTCAATCAAGTCCAGAGTTGACGAGAAACAGCCGACCCGAAAATACGGACCAGCTGAAAACCATGAACGAGTGAACTGTGAGGGTTTAATCCACTTACCTGTGAACTTCACTTTTCCATACAGGTCCTGAATCTGAGGAGCCAGACCTCGTCTGTACAGGAAGAGACTAAAGGGGGGGCAAAGCGACAGGGGATGTGAGACGGATTTGAACAAAAAAATACACACACCGACAGACTCACACACTAACAGACACACTAGCACACTCACAGACACACTAACACACTAACGGACACACAGACACACTAACAGACACACTAACACACCCATGGACACACTAACACACCCATGGACACACTAACACACTAAAGGACACACTAACAGACTAACACACACACAGACAGACAGACAGACACACACACTGACCTGAGGGCATGGATACAGTACACGGCTCTTGGCATGTTCTTTTTGTCATAGACGTCTGTAGTTTCAGGGTGAAAGATCTAAAAACAAGATTTCATCATTTTCTTCAGCCAACAAACACTCTGATCAGCTTTTCATTAATTGCTTTTTTACATTTCTCTTATTGCAAATGTTCATTTTAATCAAAGTTCTTGATATTTCTTTTATGTCACTTTATTAGTTATTGTTCTTAGTCTTTGTCTTAATTCCCATCACAGAGGTTTTTACTCCTTTTACATGGTATAGAGCCTTTACTTATCTGTTCATTTAATATTATTTTCTTGTTTTAGTCCATCAGGTTTTACTCTCTTTTTTTACCATTTGTAGCTCTTTCCTCACGTCATGTCTCGGCGTCAGGCCATGTCTCTTTAACAATGTATATTAAATTCTCACTTTGTGTACGCTTGTGTGTATGTGTGGGTGAGTGAGGGTGGGTGTGTGTCTGTGTCTGTGTGTGTGGGTCCATGGGTGGGTGTGTGGGTGGGAGGGTCAGGTTTTATTGTTGTTTCATTGTTGTTTTTAGCCTCTGTGAGGAACTTTGAACTGCATCTTTTTGTCTGAAAAGTGCCATACAAATAAAGTTGAATTTGAATCAGTTGATCTGCGTTCTGATCAGGATATGGTGCGTTCACTGACCGTTGGCAGTCCCAGTGATGTGATGGCGTTTCTCCAGTGGTTGATGTTGTCTGTGTGTCGAAACTGAAGCCCCACAGCCTGATGGATCAACACACACACACACACACACACACACACACACACACACACACACACACACACACACACACACACACACACACACACACACACACACACACACACACACACACACACAAACACACAAACATTTTATCGTGGCTGTTTACTCATTTAATCCAAAATCCAAAATCACAATGATCTTTGTAAAATAACAGAGTACATACATATTTCTTTGTGAGTCAATAGTGTGTGTGTGTGTGTGTTACATTGTAGCGTAGCTGCTCGGGGTCGTAGATCTTCTTTAGGTTGACAACCTTCGGAGCGAATCGATGACCCACTTTGGCGAGGATGATGCCGTTCCTCAGCGCCTCCTCCAGCTCAGTGGGAGCAGGTAGCTCCTCGCCTAGACACGCCTCCATCCACCTGGGGAGGTGAGTGACAGTGATGTCACAGTGATGTCACAGTGATGTCATCCAGCGTGGTTGTGATGAGAGTTTTCTTTTCTTTTCAATTATGATCCAAACTGAGAAAACAGTCTGATTTACGATCTGACGATGAGGAAAAGTAAATTTAATTATCTAATATATACAGTTGTGATCAAATTTATTCAACCCCCGATGCTGTGAAGGGTTTTATGGAATTCAGTGCACGTTTGTAATTGTGTTCATAATGAAATCTTACAAGGACTTGTTAAAGAACTAAATGCAACTAAAATAGCATCAATTGTTTTTGTCATAAAGTATTAAATGGGCTTTTTGTGATTTCTTCATTGACACAATTATTCAACCCCTTTAAAACTACCACTCTTAAGAACAGAGGTTCATTCCAGTGTTTTCAATCAGGTATTAAAAACACCTGTGGATGTCAACGAGCAGCAATCAAGCATAATAAGCACCAATTAGGCAGATTTAAAAGGACTGTGATACTCAGCTCCTTCTAGACATCTACTGGTGTGTTTACAAGCATGGTGAAGGCAAGAGAATGGTCCCAGAAGACCCGAGAAGAGGTTATTTCTCTTCACAAGAATGGCAATGGATATAAGAAGATTGCGAAGTTGTTAAATATTCCAAGAGACACTATCGGAAGTATCATTCGCAAGTTCAAGTTAAAGGGCACAGTGGAAACGCTACCTGGTTGTGGCAGAAAGAAGATCCTGACCGCGACTGCTGTGCGCTACCTGAAGCGTAAGGTGGAGAAAAATCCCCGCGTGACTGCTAAGGAACTGAACAAAGACCTGTCAGATGTGGGCACCAAAGTTTCAGCTCAGACAATAAGGCGCGCACTGCATAACGAAGAACTCCATGCCAGAACTCCTAGGCGCACCCCCTTGCTGACTCCAAAGAACAAGAAAAGTCGACTGCAGTATGCCAAAAGTCATGTGGACAAGCCACAAAAGTTTTGGGACAGTGTACTGTGGTCAGATGAAACTAAATTAGAATTGTTTGGGCCAATGGACCAGCGCTATGTTTGGAGGAGGAAGAACCAGGCTTATGAACAAAAGAACACCTTGCCTACTGTGAAGCATGGCGGGGGGTCAATTATGCTTTGGGGCTGTTTTGCTTCTAATGGTACAGGGAAGCTTCAATGTGTGCAGGGTACCATGAATTCCCTTCAGTACCAGGAGATCTTGGAGGAAAATGTGATGGAGTCAGTCACAAACCTGCGGCTTGGGAGACGTTGGACCTTCCAAGAGGACAATGATCCGAAGCACACATCAAAGTCCACTAGAGCATGGTTGAAGATGAAAGGCTGGAACATTCTAGAGTGGCCATCGCAGTCACCAGACTTAAATCCAATTGAGAATCTCTGGTGGGACCTAAAGAAGGCAGTTGCAGCGCGCAAGCCTAAGAATGTGACTGAACTGGAGGCTTTTGCCCATGAAGAATGGGCTAAGATACCCATAGGTCACTGCAAGACACTTGTGTCAAGCTATGTTTCACGCTTGAAAGATGTCATAACTTGAAAAGGAGGTTGTACTAAGTACTAAAAAATAATGTCACTAGGGGGTTGAATAAAACTGATAATGATGTGAGCACAGAAAAGACATTTGTGGTTATTTCATCATAAATGTTATGTTATATTTGTCTGATTTATAAGTGCCTCTTTGATATAATTGTAAATAAGATGACTGAAATCATCAAAATCAATGTCAAACTGGCCAAAACACTTTATTTCAGTGGGGGTTGAATAAATTTGATCACAACTGTAGGTTAGGGTTTAGTACATCTGTAATATAAAGGCTTTTTGTCTGAAGTTTGAAGTGTCCTCTTAAAGAGGGACTTGATTTTTTTTTTAAGTACTCTCAGACGTATGTGACCATGTAGTGTAACAGTAAGAAATATGAGTAAATATCATTGCATGCATATTTGTCTTCACTGAGTCCATATTCAGCAAGGTTCTTATATGTTTGAACTTTAATAAATTTGATTTTATTCTTGACTGCTTTAACATGTGCCCCACATCAAACGCTAAAATAACGTCTTTATGACACTAAAACAACTTTAATTAACAAAGACTTTGATGGTTTTCAGTGTAGACAGCCTGATCCTGATCCCAAACCTGATCACACGGACCTGGTCTGAGGGTCTCATGAGGATCTCACTGACCTTTTGGCTTCCTCCAACCTGCACAGGTACTGATACGCCACGCTCTGAACCCTCTGCTCATCCATCTGCTCTGCTGTCAGACGCTCATCTGTAACAAACACATATAAAGTTGTGTGTGTTTGATGTGCACAGCTGCATAACACATACACGTGCCCGCACAGAGCTAACGTCTGGTGGTCTCACCTGGGACCACCTCACCTGTTAGACGTCAGGTGAGGTGGACTGTGGTTTAAACTGAATCAGGACGGAACGTTAAGATCAGTAAAAACCTGTTAGAGCTTCATGACCGATCACTTTACCTGCACTGATGACAGGAAACAACCTGAGACTCTGACTGATCTCAAAATAAAAGCGCCAGTATGAACTCTCTGAGCCTCAGTGTCTTTATAGTTTTAACTGTTTCACAGAGTAAAGGATCAAAACAGAAAATTATTCACAGATTTGAAACAGTCTGTAGTATCATCTGTGTCAGTGTCTTATTTATCAGTCACTCAAATAAAAGTTTATCATCAAACACTTGAAATATTTTAATAATTACCAAAGACTGTTTTAATTCATCCAAATAACAGTTTATGTTTGAATAAAAAATAACTAAAAAATTGGTAGTTATGATTAGGACTGAAGTTGATTCAAAGATTTAAGTTAAAAAAAAAAGTGAAAAAATATCAATGTATAATATTTTTATAGCATTTTTATGAGATGGACATTTTTGTCCATTGAAGGACCTAAACGTACAGGGTTTTTGTCACACATATTGTATGTTGTATATATTGTAGCACGCTAACTTTGTTATTGTAGCACGCTACCTTTGTTTGGGCTCGTGAACGGCATAGGGGAGCAGCGTCTGCCTCACAACTAAGGCTGCACGATATTGGAAAAAAATAACCGCGATTTTTTTCAACCCTGCGATATATATTGCGATATTAAAAAATACAGGAATTTTCACCAGATGACCTGAATTGCACTTAATGTTATGCTGCACTGCTGAAATCTTGAGGACAGTTAACCTGCACTGATCTTACCTCTTTTTGTGAATGTTTGTAGAATGGCTTATGTCTGTCTCAGAGATATTTTTAGCTTTTATTGTTCTGGGACGTTATTGTGGCAACAGATGAACACAGAAGACGTGTTTTGGTCGACATTATCCATCTTGTAACCGAAATAATTCCAGATAACTGACTTTCCTTTTCTTTTTGGCAACAAGTCTTCATCTTCTGTGGAAGGTGATTGGTGGATCGCTGCACAGCACATGCAGAGTCACATGCAGTGTATCTCAGTCAGTTACTCTTGAAATTAACGGAGTTCATTCACCTCCGATATCGCAGGCTCTGCGATGTGACTATCGCAGGCTCTGCGATGTGACTATCGCACACATGTACATCGTGATGACGATGTTCAAACGATATATCGTGCAGGCCTACTCACAACCAATCAGGTCGGGGAGGTAGGGAACTCTTTGTTTACAGTCAGAAAGAGAAGACCGCTAAAAAATGTTAAAATGTTGACAACACAGACATGAGATGTGTAAATCTTTTGATAAGAGAACACAGAGATATCGTTATATTTCCAAATGTCATCAATAACTAAAATCTATTGACTGATATTAAAAGATTTTTTTGTTTATACACCACAAAAAAACATGCTTCTTCAATGGATTCCTGCCTACCCCATCTTTAACACAGCCAAAATTATCAACAAATGAAAGGTAAAAAGTAGTGCTGGACGATAATTCGATAACAATATATATCGATCGATAGACGTGTGGTGCGATAGAAAAAAAACGGGTCGATAAAAAGTTCGATAGAAAAACACAGTTTCCCTTTTTTTTTCATCATAGCCTATCATGTAGCTTTTACTACAGTCATTACTTCCTCTAAACCAATCACAAACGCAGACCCAGGTACGCTACGGCACCAAGCCCAGCCCCTCTCAAACCACAACAGACAGCACGTGTATTAGAAAAAATGTTACAGCAAGGAGAAGCGGAGGACATTGTCCCGAAAAAAGGTTTCAGTAGTTCACCAGCATGGCAATATTTTGGTTTTTATAAGTCTGACAAAAAGCAAACAGCGGTCGTTTGCAAAATTCGCAGAGAATGAGTAAAAACCAAGTCTGGTGACACAACCAACTTGTTTTACCATCTAAACCGGTCGCACCCGCAGGAGTACGAGCTGTGTCGGCCGCGCCGTCGTCCGACTTTGTCGTCGTCGTCGGAATCCTCTGGAACCGCTGCCAGCACCAGCACAAAGCAAGTAAAGCAGATCAAACTGGACTTCGTTTCTTGCCAAAAATACGACAAAGCGTCCAAGCGGCATAAGGACATCACCCATGCAGTAACATGCTTCATAGCGAGGGACATACTGCCAATAACTACCGTTGAAAAGCCTGGCTTCAAACAGCTTCTAGCCACTCTTGACCCGCGATATGAAGTGCCCGGCCGCAAGTATTTCTCAAACACAGCGCTTCAGGCGTGAAAATGGGTCAGGGGTTGAAAAGGTGAGAAGGGTGCCGAGGAAATACGTTCCGGTGTTGTGCCGTAGAATGCACCCCTGCATCCCGTCCACTCATTAGCTTCTTAAAGTGGAAGAAAATGAGCTCATATTTTACAAAGACGCGAGTATTTGGATCATGACTACTAGCGGGGGGGGGGGGGCATTCGGCAGGGGGGCATTCTACGACACAACACCGGCGTGGATAAGTCCTGCTTCTCGTGCTCAGTTTGCATATTAAGTCAATCACATGATAATTAAAAAAAATAAATCTCCCGACCCCGGGAGAAATATTTCAGTGTTCAGACACCAGGCTGTGGGCAGTTTCCCACACAGTTAAAACTGGTAGTATGCTATTCCCACCTAAAGCTATTCTGTTTATTTATATATTTGTTTGTTTTGTTTATTTTCATCAAAAGACTATTTAAATATTTATTTATCAGATTTTGTGGTCACTTTAGTCTTTATGTTTGTCAGTATTTACTGACGTCACTCAGGCCACTTAAGTTGATTTCTTTTTTTTTAAGTTCTTTTTAAAAAAAAACTTGTGGTAAGTTGTGGTTAAAAAAAAAAGGTGGTTGAATAAAGGTTTGAATTTGAATTCAGTGCTTGTGTGTTCTTTATTAAAAGTAGGTCATTAAGCAATAGCATAAAACATCCAGGGCTGCAATTAAAATATATGTTAAATTTTTTTTGATAATTATCGATATCGATCAATATGATTTATTTTTTATCAATATGCTTTTTTTCTATATCGTCCAGGCCTAGTAAAAAGTCAACTAAAATGGAAAAAAAATGTCATTAGAGCCTCAGAGGGATAATGTTTAAAAGAACCACTTATTTTGGTTTCATGTCATTAAATTGAAAAAAAAAAAAAAAAAAAAAAAAAAAACACGAGCAGACAGTCTGCAGGAAGGAGCAAAGAGAATATAAAGATATGAATGATGATTCTTCAACAAAAAGAGTTAAACCATTAAAATATTTATCATTTATTCGGTTAAAACATTAAACATTGAACATTTATCCGGTTTAAACATTTAAATATTAAACATTTATCCGGTTTAAACATTGAAATATTAAACATTTATTCGGTTAAAACATTAAAATATTGAACATTTATCCAGTTAAAACATTACAGAGGACATGAAACACACCACATTGGCATCCTCACTTGGTAAAAAATCAATTAGGAGAGAATCTGAAGTAATATTTGTGTAAAAAATCAGCCGTTTAATAGGAAAACCGCTTTGAAGAGTGTATTTACGACATGCGCACAGCGCCATCTTGAGTTTATGACAGTTGTGACGTCACCGGTTGTGCAGGAACAGAGCGGTGAAATAGTAATTAGTGTACGTGACTCAATCGCTCAGTGGTAAGATGTCCGAGGACGAATTTGAGATGGATCTATCCTGCCAACCCGATGGCGTATGCTTTTGAGCCGGTCAGAAAAAGACCATGTAAGCGAGAAGGAGAAGCGGAGGAGGAGGAGGCAGTAACAACGTTACACGCACGCACGCACGCACGCACGCACACACACACACACACACACACACACACACACACACACACACACACACACACACACACAGAAGCGATCTGAAGAAAACATTGATATTAACTGTATAAACATCATCACCAGAGACTCCATCAGCTACACACTTGTCTTGTCTCATCCACACAGACCCACCTGTGTTCACAAAGCTACAGCTTTCACAGGAGCTCATCACACCACACCCTGGTTAACGGAGATCTGATATAAAGTAACGGAGGAAACGTGGCCTAAAAAAATATAAAACGTCCTTAACTCTGTCCACCACACATCCAAGCAGACACAGCAGTTTAATAATCCACCTATACAATTCACATCCCGTTTCTCGCGGTCAGCACGTTTCATCAATTCACATTGTGTGAATAAAGTTTTAGCTCGATTTAGCTTCAGATGTCCTGAGAGAGATCGAGAGCAGGAGCATCAGTGGACTTGGTACCGAGTCCAGACCACCACGGGTCCAGATAGGCCATGACTAACTCACCGCATCAGTACCTAGACGTGTTCCATGTCCCTGTGGAAGAAGACCAGGAAATAAACGACTGAGCCGGCCGACCAGAAACAGCGCTAAAAACTTTAATTTTCACGTGAATGGATGAGGCGCTGACCACGAGGTTGTAAACGGGATTCAAACAAGATGTAAACAGGAAAAATACCAGTGGATTATTAACCTGTTGGAGCTGGATGAGTGATAATGCTGACTGTTTTCCCCTCCGTTATTTTACGTCAGATCTCCGTTAAACAGTGGAGACTCCGTTGTAAAATTGGTTGGAGCAGCCTGGCGCAAAACAAAATACCCCTCCGTTAGTGAGTTTACTTGTCTTTGGCTCTCGATTCGCCATTTCAGCCATCCTAATCTGGGGCCTATTCTACGAAGCAAGTTCAACCTAGTGAGGTGGCATGGAGCTACCTTGTTCAACTTAGCGCGGTAGTCAGCGGTCTCACTAAACGGTCTTATGACACTGGTTATCAACCTCGTAAGTGGATCCAGCTTTGCTATGAGGGCGTGCACGCATATATGGCGGAGCCCGCCGCATCTGACCAATCGCGAACATGGACCAGTCTGGAGCGTCAGAGCAGGCCGGAGAGCGAAGGACCGCGTACTTTACAAACGAGGAACAGGAAGAGTTCAAATCTATCATAAACCTCAAAAGCAACACCGTCGCCGCTGCAAAAGCGCAGAAGGAATGTTTGCAGAAAATTGCCGACAGTCTCAATGCGGAAGTATAGTGCGCAATAAATCTTTGATGCCATTATCACCCTGATATAGCCCTGTTCAACATGCGCTTTTAACATGCAACAGACATGTCAAATTAATGTCCAAGATGAATTCATTCATTTGTTCATTCCTATCGTGTTTACATTTTTTGTGTGATTGTAGGCCATATGAGCCTTTCATAAAGGTGTTCATACGGAAAAGTGAGTGGGTCCGTGCGGTCCCGGAAAAGTCTCACGCGCTGAGTGCTCCTCCGCACCTCAGCACCAAGGTCTATAGGATCCTCCAAGAACGGACAAGCCATTTTTCGAGACAGCTCATTGGTCAGTGGGCGGGGTTTTTATACTCAGTGAGTTCAATCTGGAACCTAACCTGCCCCGGAGCAGGTTAGCCATTCAGTGAACGTTGCCATGGAGACTCGCCTCGCTAAAAAGTGAACCTGCGTCGTAGAACGGGGCCTATTCTATGAAGCAGGATTACAGTTTAGCGAGGTTACTTCGAGGGTTTCAGGGATTCAGGGTTTCCTGTTATACGGCGTGGGTTCACTTCTCAGCGAGGCAAGTCTCCATGGCAACGTACGCTGAATGGCTAACCTGCTCCAGGGTAGCCTGGCTGGGCCATCCAGTTGCGTGAATCACTTGCCGTTCCTTTCCACAACAGTCTGGACTTCGGCCAATTGGGAGCCCTAAGTGTGCGGAAGTACTTTCCTTGATAGACAGACTTCTGTAACCAATCACCGTAACCAAACATCTGACATCATCACAGTGCGCAACTGTGTTCCCTGCTGGGCTCTCAAGCATCAAGTAAAAGTTTGGTGTGCGAGCAAACAATGTCTTTTACGTCTTCTTCTGTGGATATAAACGATTTCTGCCGACTTTGCAAAGTCAACTGCAGAATTAACTGCATTCTGAATGAACGGCACTTTGAAAAGTCCCGCAGCATGTGTTAGACGTCACCATCTACACATGGACCAATCAGGGGCTGCCTTTCCCTTTTGTCCGGGGAACAGTGGAAACACAGTCACTGATTGACCCGGTTATTTTCTGATTTCTAATACTCGCTCCTAATTGGCCGAAGTCCAGACCGTTGTGTGAAGGAACGGAAAGTGATTCACGCAACTGGATGGCCCAGCCAGGCCAGAGCAGTGGATTAAACAGAGTGGCGACAACTTCCGATCTAGCCGCCGGAGCGGTCACGTGGTTCATGTACCCCTCCATAGTTCCAAGCGCAGCCTGCACTGTCCATGCTCTTCAATGGGACAGACTGCAGTGAGCGCGCATTTAAGCGGTAAATTAAGATTAACCGTAAAAAGTCAACATTTGCAACTCTTATTGGATTACTGCGGACACGTCAAAGTCACGTACATATATTTAGTGGCTGGATGACAGATAAAGTGAAATAAGACAAGTTTGGTAACAGGTGTTACTTTTTTATAAGTGAAAATAATACAATAAAGTGGTAAGTAACAGGTGTTACAAGCTGTTTAAACAATTGTGCAATGTTTTGGTCTTGCAGCATGGCCTGCATAACATTTTTCCAAGTTAAACATACGCCTTAAATGCTGACAGGATTTAAAAAGTAGCGGTCCCTTAACTCAATCATCCCATAAGCAGAGATCAAATTACATAGCACTTATGTTAGTCTAAAAAGAATAAATTGCACATAACATTGGGTACTGATAAAGACTGAAATCTAAAATAAAGCCCATAAGTAACCATCTCAACCTATGATTGATGATGATGATTTATCTGTGATTCAAAACGCAGTCACACAATAAATTTTGGCAGGCCTCTACAGCTGACGACGTCCAGCTAGCAGGCCGTGGCAAAAAAAAAATCGATCCCAATTCCTAACTAAAAAAAAACGTAATTACATTTGTAATTACAACTTGTGCAAACTAAAATTAAAATCATTTTACATATAAAGGGGTCCCTCGATACCATTAACACACGTATTGGCATTACATTCGTTGATACAATATTTTACCTCGGGGAGTGTTGGAGCAAACCGTGGCTAAAAAAATCGATCCCAATTCCTGACTAAAAAAATGTAATTACATTTGGGATATACATTTTTACATATAAAGGGGTCCCCTTGATATCAATAACACACGTATTGGCATTAAACTTGTTGATATTTTATCATTTAACCTCGGTGAGTGCTTGCCTTGTGGCCATAGAAGCGAACGGCGTCCGACATGACAGGCGGTCATGTTGGAATTATTGAGAGTTCCATAACCCGGAAGTGGGGTCCGCCGGGCTGTACAGCGTATGTCTATGGGAGTGTCGCCACTCTGTTTAATTCACTGCTCTGAGCCAGGCTAGCTCCGGGGCAGGTGAGGTTCCACATTGAACTCACCAAGTATAAAAACTAGGGCTGCAACTAACGATTATTTTGATAATCGATTAATCTGTCGACTATTTTAATAACTAATCGATTAATCGGATAAACAGGCTAAATTCATCAATGCAGCTGTTAATAGCAATAGCATAGGGCTTTCGTTTATCATATGAGTTCATCTGCCATGAGGTGTTGCGGTCTCTGCATGTGTAGGTTACTGACTTACTGTAATCATCGGGTCTTTCTCGTCCTTATAAAAACCTGCTCTATTTCGGCGAGTGTCTGTCTTCTTCTGTAGTCAAACCGCAAGATATCAAAATCTACCCGGATACAGCAATGCTGCTTTTTGATTGGCTGTTCAGTAGATATACTTTATTTGATTGGCTTGCGCGTGAAACGCAGCTTCTGAACTCTCGGAGAAACTCAGTTGATTTCCTCCTGTTCCATAGTTAAAGAAGTGCAACGTGGTGGACATCACCGTGTTCATTTAAATGCGTGAGAAATACAATGTGTGGTGTGTGAGCGTGTGAACGAGTGGGAATGCGTGTGTCATACGCTGAATGCGTGAGACTTGAGAGCCCTGTGCTCACCCATCCTCGATGTAATCCCATGCCATGCAAAACGGGCTTTGCAAATGTTGCACTGAACGCCTTCCTTTTCAGTCTTGGTAAAGATTTCCCACACCACTAATGTTTTAGGTCGGGATTTGGGTTGGGTTGTGTTCATGTTTTTCTCAGCCGCTGCCTCGGCCATGGCTGTTTCTTTTCTGTGCGTCCTGCTGATGTTTACACGCCGGTGTCCATGGACATATATAAAGACCCAACGAATCGATTACAGAATTAGTTGGCAAAGAATTTTTTCGTCACGACGAATCGACTTAATCGATTCGTTGTTGCAGCCTTAATAAAAACCCCACCTACTGACCAATGAGCTCTCTCGAAAATTGGCTTGTCCGTTCTTGGAGGATCCAATAGACCTCGGTGCTCACATTGTCCGAGGAGCACTCCGGCGCGAGAGTTTTCCGGGACCGCACCGACCCTCTTACTTTTCTGGATGACCACCTTTATGAAAGGCTCATATGGCCTACATATCACACAAAAAATGTTAACACTATAGGAATGAACAAATGAATGAATTCATCTTGGAAATGAATTAGACATGTCTGGTGCATGTTAAAAGCGCATGTTGAACAGTGCTATTTCAGGGTGATAATGGCATCAAAGACTTTTTGTGCACTACACTTACGCATTGAGACTGTCGGCAATTTTCTGCCACCATTCCTTCCGTGCTTTTGCAGCGGCGACGGTGCTGCTTTTGAGGTTTATGATAGATTTTGAATTCTTCATACTTTCTTATGATCGTCTCCTGCTCCTCGTTTGTAAAGTACGCGGTCCTTCGCTCTCAGGCCTGCTCTGACGCTCCAGACTGGTCCATGTTCGCGATTGGTCAGATGCGGCGGGCTCCACCTTACATGCGTGCACGCCCTCATAGCAAAGCTGGTCCTCTTACGAGGTTGATCACCAGCGCCGTAAGACGGTTTAGCGAGACCGTTGGCTACCGCGCTAAGTTGAACGAGGTCGAACTTGCTTCGTAGAATAGGCCCCAGAAAAACCCTGAATTTACCCTTGAAGTTACCTTGTTAAACAGTAATCCTGCTTCGTAGAATAGGCCCCTGGGGCCTGTTCTATGAAGCAGGATTACTGCCAGGTTACTTCAAGGGTAAGTTCGGGGTTTCCTGTTCTACGATGCCAGTTCACTTCTTAGCGAGGGGAGTCTCCATGGCAACGTACACTGAACGGCTAACCTGCTCCGGGGCAGGTTAGGTTACAGATTGAACTCACCAAGTATAAAAACCTTGCCCACTGACCAATGAGCTCTTTCGAAAAATGGCTTGTCCGTTCTTGGAGGATCCTATAGACCTCGGTGCTTGCATTGTCCGAGAAGCACTCCGGTGCGCGAGAGTTTTCAGGGACCGCACGGACCCACTCACTTTTCCATATGAACACCTTTGTGAAAGGCTCATATGGCCTACAACAGTGGCGGCTTCTGGTCTTTCAAGGAGGGGAAGCTCATTTTTCTGGCCTACATCATAATTGTGTTTGTTTATTTGTATGTAACAGAACAGTCGCCAAACACAACAGCAGTCGTTTTTAACAAAGACAAAAGTCACTGAGGATCGGTAAAGTCTCCGGAGCAGTTAAGAACAACGGAATGAATAACTTGGAAAATGCTCTGGTAGATGTTTTATTCTTCAAGATCGCTGATTCGCTTATTTAGCTGTCAATCAAAAAAGGATTTCGCCTCAGACAGCACATCCAATCATGAATGCAGAAGCTCAACGTCCGCAAGAAAGTTGGGACCGCCCTTTCGTCATAGAACTCCAGAGACGCCGAGTGTCCGATGGGCGGGACAAAGCCCAGCATTTATCCAATGAGCGTCTAGTTTCGCTGCTGGAACAACCCACTTTGAGCTTCCACATTGCGAGGATGAATGAGAATGAAGTTATGCCGGTTACCTGTGATTATCAGCTTCTTATCACAGTGTGATAAGAAGCTGATTCTGAACAAAAGATGGCTTTGTAGCGCATATTTAGTTAATGAAATGTACACACAGCAGTACGTATTTCACCACTTTTTCTTTTTTTTGGGGGGTGACATTTTAAGGGAAGCTGAGCTTCCCTTGCAGTCTTAGCGCAATCGCCACCGGCCTACAATCACACCAAAAATGTAAACAGGATAGGAATGACAAATTGAATCAATTCATCTTGGAAATTTATTAGACATGTCTGGTGCATGTTAAAAGCGCATGTTGAACAGGGCTATTTAAGGGTGATAATGGCATCAAAGATTTATTGCGCACTATACTTCCGCATTGAGACTGACGGCAATTTTCTGCCCTCCGTGCTTTTGCAGTGGCGACGGTGTTGCTTTTGAGGTTTATGATAGATTTGAATTCTTCATACTTTATCATGATCTTCTCCTGCTCCTCGTTTGTAAGGTAAAGGTTCTTCGCTCTCCGGCCTGCTCTGACACTCCAGACTGGTCCATGTTCGCGATTGGTCAGATGCTGCGGACCCGCCTTACATGCGTGCACGCGCTCATAGCAAAGCTGGATCCACTTACGAGGTTGTTAACCAGCGTCGTAAGACCGTTTAGCGAGACCGCTGGCTACCGCGCTAAGTTGAGCGAGGTAGCTCCAAGGCTATCTCGCAAGGTCGAACTTGCTTCGTAGAATAGGCCCCTGGGGCCTGTTCTGAAATGTGTACAAATAAAATCTGCCAATAAACTTACAAACTACTTTAAAGGATGTTTTTAGATTTATTTTTATTTGCTCCCACGTACTCTTTTCCCCACTGCTGTTGTGTCTGAAATAATGAGGTCTATGATGGTGGTGATCACACACGCTGCATGACAACATATAAGGGGGCCTTAAATTTATGAACGCACAAATGTAATTTACACAACCGGTGATTTTTTTTTGCCAGCAGTCCCTCCAGCTTTTAGCGGCTGTGGCTGTCCTGCTCCTCACTGTTATAATGTTGCGGTACTCCTCGTAAAATAATGCTCTGTTCTTCGGCTGTGAAAAATGACGTGCAGCCTTCTCCATTGTGGAGATTGGTCCGGTGGAACTGACCCCACCCCCTTTACGTGTGCGCGCACAGATCTGAAGAGGCCACAGCTGGATTCAGTTATCGAGTTGATAACCGGCTTCGTAGTACAGCTGATCGGGATCGCGGAGATCCGGTGAAGTTGAGCGAGTTGTCGCAGAGTTATCCTGGATGTGTTCATCCAGCTTCGTAGTACAGGCCTCTGAGGCCTGTACTACGAAGCTGGATTTGGTCTTAGCGAGATAACTTCTGGATAACTTCTGGGTTTTCCGTACTACGAAGGTGGATCTCTTTTTATCCGGGTCCGTTGCCCCGGTAACTTACGCGGAACGGCAAACCTGCTCCAGAGCAGGTTATGTTTCAGGATAAGAGCTCAGCAGGTATAAAAGACCGCCCAATGACCAATCGGATCTCTTGGAAAATGACTTGCCCACTTTTGTCGGATCCCGGGGACATCGTTGCACGGATAGTAAGAGGAGCGCTTCGCCGAGAGCGTTATATTCATGATCGTTCAAATCCGTTTGATTTACCTGATGACGTTCTCTATGAACGTTACAGGTTTTCCTCGGACGGCCTCAATAGTCAGGTAACATGAAGTCTAAGCAATACACTAAAATTTGCCAAGCTCCAGGTTCAAATTTGTTAGTCATCTTTCAGAATTTATTGAAGCAGATTCGAAAACTCTTAACCCCAAATGTGTCTGCAGATGACGTGACCATCAGATGATGGAGAAAAAAAAAGGCAGTGTGAGGAAATCACTGTTTACACGTTGAAATATGTACAAATAAAATCTTCCAATAAACTTAAACAATAAACATGGCACTGACCCGACCCCCTTTACGTGTGCGCGCACAGATCTGAACTGGATTCAGTTATCGAGTTGATATCCTGCTTCGTAGTACAGCTGATCGGGATCGCGGAGATGCGGTGAAGTTGAGCGAGTTGTCGCAGAGTTATCCTGGATGTGTTAATCCAGCTTCGTAGTACAGGCCTCAGAGGCCAGATCTGTGCGCGCACACGTAAAGGGGGTCGGGTCAGTGCCACCGGACCAATCTCCACAATGGAGAAGGCTGCACGTCATTTTTCACAGCTGAAGAACAGAGCTTTATTTAAACAGTGAGACAGACACAGCCGCTAAAAGCCGGAGGGACTGCCGGCAAAAAAAATCACCGGTTGTGTAAATTACATTTGTGCGTTCATAAATTTATGGCCCCCTAATATATTGTCATGCAGCGTGTGATCACCACGATCACTGACCTCATTATTTAAGATACAACAGCAGTGGGGAAAAGAGTACGTGGGAGCAAATAAAAATAAATCTAAAAACATTCTTTAAAGTAGTTTGTAAGTTTATTGGAAGATTTTATTTGTACATATTTCAACGCGTAAACAGTGATTTCCTCACACTGCCTTTTTTTTTTCTCCATTATCTGATGGTCACGTCATCTGCAGACACATTTGAGGTTAAGAGTTTTCTTATCTGCTTCAATGAATTCTGAAAGATGACTAACAAATTTGAACCTGGGGCTTGGCAAATATTAGTGTATTGCTTAGACTTCTTGCTACCTGAATATTGAGGCCGTCCGAGGAAAACCTGTAACGTTCATAGAGAACGTCATCAGGTAAATCAAACGGATTTGAACGATCATGAATATAACACTCTCGGCGAAGCGCTCCTCTCACTATCCGTGCAACGATGTCCCCGGGATCCGGCAAAAGTGGGCAAGCCATTTTCCAAAAGATCCGATTGGTCATCGGGCGGTTTTTTATACCTGCTGAGCTCTTATCCTGAAACATAACCTGCTCCGGAGCAGGTTTGGCGTTCCGCGTAAGTTACCGGGGCAACGAACCCGGATAAAAAGAGATCCACCTTCGTAGTACAGAAAACCCAGATGTTATCCAGAAGTTATCTCGCTAAGACCAAATCCAGCTTCGTAGTACAGGCCTCAGAGGCCTGTACTACGAAGCTGGATTAACACATCCAGGATAACTCTGCGACAACTCGCTAAACTTCACCAGATCTCCGCGATCCCGATCAGCTGTACTACGAAGCAGGATATCAACTCGATAACTGAATCCAGTTCAGATCTGTGCGCGCACACGTAAAGGGGGTCGGGTCAGTGCCACCGGACCAATCTCCACAATGGAGAAGGCTGCACGTCATTTTTCACAGCTGAAGAACAGAGCTTTATTTAAACAGTGAGACAGACACAGCCGCTAAAAGCTGGAGGGACTGCCGGCAAAAAAAATCACCGGTTGTGTAAATTACATTTGTGTGTTCATAAATTTATGGCCCCCTAATATGTTGTCATGCAGCGTGTGTGATCACCTCCATCATTGACCTCATTATTTCAGATACAACAGCAGTGGGGAAAAGAGTACGTGGGAGCAAATGAAAATAAATCTAAAAACATCCTTTAAAGTAGTTTGTAAGTTTATTGGAAGATTTTATTTGTACATATTTCAACGCGTAAACAGTGATTTCCTCACACTGCCTTTTTTTTTTCTCCATCATCTGATGGTCACGTCATCTGCACACATTTGGGGTTAAGAGTTTTCTTATCTGCTTCAATGAATTCTGAATGATGACTAACAAATTTGAACCTGGAGCTTGGCAAATATAAGTGCATTGCTTAGACTTCATTCTACCTGAATATTGAGGCCGTCCGAGGAAAACCTGTAACGTTCATAGAGAACGTCATCAGGTAAATCAAACAGATTTGAACGATCATGAATATAACGCTCTCGGCGAAGCGCTCCTCTCACTATCCGTGCAACGATGTCCCCGGGATCCGGCAAAAGTGGGCAAGCCATTTTCCAAGAGATCCGATTGGTCAGTGGGCGGTTTTTTATACCTACTGAGATCTTATCCTGAGGCCTCTGAGGCCAAATCCAGGCCAAATCCAGCTTCGTAGTACAGGCCTCTGAGGCCTGTACTACGAAGCTGGATTTGGTCTTAGCGAGATAACTTCTGGATAACTTCTGGGTTTTCTGTACTACGAAGGTGGATCTCTTTTTATCCGGGTCCGTTGCCCCGGTAACTTACGCGGAACGCCAAACCTGCTCCGGAGCAGGTTATGTTTCAGGATAAGATCTCGGCAGGTATAAAAAAACGCCCACTGACCAATCGGATCTCTTGGAAAATGGCTTGCCCACTTTTGCCGGATCCCGGGGACATCGTTGCACGGATAGGGAGAGGAGCGCTCCGCCGAGAGCGTTATATTCATGATCGTTCAAATCCGTTTGATTTACCTGATGACGTTCTCTATGAACGTTACAGGTTTTCCTCGGACGGCCTCAATATTCAGGTAGCATGAAGTCTAAGCAATACACTAATATTTGCCAAGCTCCAGGTTCAAATTTGTTAGTCATCATTCAGAATTCATTGAAGCAGATTAGAAAACTCTTAACCCCAAATGTGTCTGCAGATGACGTGACCATCAGATGATGGAGAAAAAAAAAAGGCAGTGTGAGGAAATCACTGTTTACGCGTTGAAATATGTACAAATAAAATCTTCCAATAAACTTACAAACTACTTAAAAGGATGTTTTTAGATTTATTTTTATTTGCTCCCACGTACTCTTTTCCCCACTGCTGTTGTATCTGAAATAATGAGGTCAGTGATGGTGGTGATCACGCACGCTGCATGACAATATATTAGGGGGCCATAAATTTATGAACGCACAAATGTAATTTACACAATCGGTGATTTTTTTTTGCCGGCAGTCCCTCCGGCTTTCAGCGGCTGTGTCTGTCTCACTGTTTAAATAAAGCTCTGTTCTTCAGCTGTGAAAAATGACGTGCAGCCTTCTCCATTGTGGAGATTGGTCCGGTGGCACTGACCCGACCCCCTTTACGTGTGCGCGCACAGATCTGAACTGGATTCAGTTATCGAGTTGATATCCTGCTTCGTAGTACAGCTGATCGGGATCGCGGAGATCCGGTGAAGTTTAGAGAGTTGTCGTAGAGTTATCCTGGATGTGTTAATCCAGCTTCGTAGTACAGGCCTCAGGTCTCATTCAATTGTCAATACGCGGGCTACACAACCCATTACGTCACGCAAAGTGGCACTGCTTTACGGTTCCCCGAAGTGTCGCTAAAGTGGAACTTCTGTCACAGTTTTCTAGAAATGTATTAAATTTTAAGAGTCATGAATACGGTGATCTGTGAAGTCGAGAGGCATTCTCAAAAATAATGATAATTTGGGTCAGTGTTTCACGTCCTCTTTAATATATTGAGCATTTATGCGGTTAAACATTGAAATACTGAACATTTATCCGGTTTAAATATTAAAATATTAAACATTTATCCGGTTAAAACATGACTAAACACGGACTCAGATGAACAAACACAAACTAAAGTGAGAGGAAGTTTGACTCACAGCGGCTCTGTCCTTCTGCATCTCCCATGTTTGCTCTTCTGTTAGAAACCTCTCTGCAAATGTTCCTGATAAGTACAACTTTTTTTTTTTAAATCGCTAAAATAAAAAATGCAAAAATGTTAAACCTGCAGAAACAGAAACAGCTCTACGCCTCTGTCGGACTCATCTGCTGTTTGCTTCAGCTTCCGGTCTGAAGTTTGAAAGCTCCCGCCGCGCTCTGATTGGCCGAGCGGCCAGCTGCGTCACCCATTGGCAGGAGCAGTACTGCAATGAATTGTGGTCTATGTATTTCATTAGCGTGATAAAGGCGGCGGACAGAACTTTATTTAAAAAACGAATTATTCTGGTGCGACAAAACCACGAAGTAAAACCTACAGACAGAGAAATGGATGAACGTGAAAGACTCTGAATCATTTAGCTTTCGTAACAGTTTTAAAATGTTTTTCTGACCTTTAAAAAGGAATTAAAGATTGTCAAACAAAACAAAAGCTCTATTGATACAATTTTAGCCGAGTTTAAAACACTTTTATGGGACACACACCAGACCATAATTTTAATCAATAAATTTCATTACAGAATTATAAGATCAGAGATTAAAGATTATCAGTCCCCCCTTTTAAAACTTAATTTTAAACTTAACTTTAAACTAAAAATTAAGTGTTATGAGTTAAGTCCCGCAATTTTCTGTGTGATCTGGATGTCACTGTACTAATACTTATTGTTGAAGTGTTTGCGTAAAGTTTAACAGTTTAAATATCAGAATCAGAATGCGCTTTATTGTCATTATACAGAAGGCACAGAAGCATTTTCAGTGCAATAGATACAAAAAAAGAAAACAAAGACCGAATTAAAAGTACAAAAATAGTTATATATATGTATTTATATATATATATATATATATATATATATATATATATAATAGGTACAGGCTATAAACAAGATAAAAATCCTCTAGTGCAGTGTAGACTGAAAAAGAAGACTATATACAATGGATATACATATTAATTTTATATTATAATATATATATATATATATATTATAATATAAAATTAATATATATTAATATATTAATATATATATATATATATATATACACACACACACACACACACACACATAAGGGTTTGCATCATGAGTAATTCAAAAATGTTTGAAGAAATTGTTTTAAAAGTTTGCACTAGGTTTGCAAAGATTAATATTTTGTATCTCTGTTTGTTTCATATAATTTTAAATAGCATTTACACTTTTTTTTTATAAAATGAACTATGGATTTTCCTTGAAAATGTCAAGTGGTGTATCCACAACAAAAGGGGAAATATTTCATACTTATTTTCACCTATAGTGTATGCAAGTGTAAAAAAGTTACTTAATTATAATATATGTTGAAAATAAATTTTTTTAGGATTTTTTTTTACAAAAAAATTGAATGCATTTTTGCAATATATAGCAGGATAAATGCTGAAAATATTGGCCTAATTTTTTTTTTCCTTTTTTGAAGAAGTTGAAATATTTGGTACTGTGTTTTTATGGTTACACCACATTGACATTTTCCCCATTATTTCCTAAATATTCTCTAAAAATGGATAAAATCCACAAATTTTCGACAAGGTCTTCAAAAAGAGAATGTTTCCAAGTAATTGGTGAGTTTAATTTTTAATTTTAGCTTTTTAAAATTTGTATTTCAAACGTAGCAGCAGCGGCAGTATTAAGTATATTGTTATGGCAGTAGTAAGTAGTAAGTAGTACATGGATTTTAATCCCAAATCTCCTCTCTCTGATTGGTTGTTGTCCTGCTCCTGTCGTCACCGTAGACAGTCTATGGTTGTCACTCTGTGCTGTGGTCGTTTACCTGTCGTCATGGTAACGCACTGACCTACAGCGTACAGCTAACAGATGTTAGCAGAGCATTTAGCTGCCCTTACACACTCGTCTGTAATCAAACATATCGATCTGAGATCAGTTATTTGTTAGTTATTGATGTGGACATGTGAACAGTGGTCATCATGGAGGATTCTCACCTGTACCTGTTAACGGTAAGTGTTTATATGTGTTTTAACTAACACGGTTTAAGTTTGTTAGCATTAGCAGCTACTTACTGTCAATAATGACAAAAAAGTGTAGTCAATAAAAAAGATGAAGGCGCTAAAACTGGCGAATAATTCAGAAAATTCACTCCATGTTTTTTAAAATCCTTACATCATGTAATATTTAAATGATACACTTTTTTTCCCTCTAAAACAAGAGTTTTATTCATGTTTAATATCATGTCCTAGTTTGGTTTACCCGGGGTTCATTTTATTACACGTTTGTGTGAGAAAAAGGGTAAATAATAAAAACGATTTACTTTAATGAGTTTAATGACTGGATGTTAGATCAAATGTAAAAAGTAAAAAAAAGAGACTCAGCAATATCTTTATCCTATAATATTCAATAAACCTAAGTCTGAACTTTAATGTTCATGTTGACAGTCAGAGTTCAACAAAACCCTGTAAATTACACTGATTATATGTCATTATAAAGTCAAATGTCCCTCTGTCGGTCTGTGTTCCCAATAGTATGTGTCTGCAGAGCCGGAGAGCCCTGCAGCTGCAGTTTTACACGCTGCAGTTCTACACGTGTTAGCGCCCCTGCTGGTAGGTCAGTGCTAATGCAGATGCTGCAGTTCTACACGTGATAGCGCCCCATGCTGGTAGGTCAGTGCTAATGCAGGTGCTGCAGTTCAGTAATTGGACTTCTTTACATGGATAAAATGTGTTATTTTGCTGGAAAAAAAAAACGGAATATGAGCTGACAGTCAGTATTTAAGGTTTGGTTAACCCAAAACACCTTGTAGAATTTAGGTTTATTCCATCCAAAACAGTTAGGAGTAATCTAATTTCAATGTAATAAAAAATATTTATTTCTGGACCCAGTGTTTTAAATGCCCGAGCCAAAGCAAGCTGTGCAGTGCTTGAAGCCCTGTAGGGACCGGCTTTGCCTTTTTATTATTTATTCATTACATTTGATGACAATTTGACCCCTTTGAGTGAAAATTTCATAGTATTGTCATTCCAGGTAATTCTTTGTGGTGATCAACAAAAAAAATATGATTGGCTCTTAACGTATACAAAAAAATGTCTTCTATCAAGAACAAAGCTGTGCAAAAAGGCTGTCGCCATGGAGAAGCCTTTGATCATAAAGCCACCAAGAATTAGCCTTTTGTCAAAGTGGCTAAGTGTTTTAATCTTAAGGTAAAGAGCAGTTCTTTGTGACTTGAGTGGTTGTTGGGAGAAACAGGAGGAAGATGGAGCCATGTCTGAAAAGCAGCATCAGGAAATGGGAGACAACCATCACAAGAGTCTAAATTCATATGGAATGCAGGTTTGAAGTCCCTTGATGGGGGCAAGTTCTTTTCTCTCATTATTAGAGTAGTTAATTATCTTTCTATAGCATTGAATGGAGTCATGATGTTGTCCTAATATCATAGAAACATGCTGAACCTTGTAAAATTGGTCTAAAACATACCATAATCACTTCAGAAACAAACAACACATCTTGTAGTAAACATATTTTTTTATTAACAAATTGAGGATTTTGTTGCAGGACTTGTGCAGCCTCATGTGAATTATCAGGATGGATGAGTCCTGAAAGAAAGATACATGATAGAAATAAAATGTTTGACATTTGACTTAGATATTTAAAGCCCAGATTGTGAAGTATGTAACAGCTCTACATACCATTCAGAGGTTTCCTTCCCTCTTCATTTTCTTTTCAATTGACCGACAGAATTCTTCCACTTCACTACAATAGGAAATGAAAATAATCACTGCTGGGTAAATTAATATTTGAAATTGAAAAACCTGAAAGAAAAAACTGTGATGGAAAACAAAAAGAACTGGGCTCGAAATACCTCTGGAAAAAGAACATCCATGATGAACTTGATGGGATTACTGAAGGACAGTTGTGTGTTTGTTCTCTGCAGCACTGAAAACAAAAAATTAAAAAGACGGTCCTGGTTGTCACTGCTGTCAAGGTACACAGGCACCTTGACTGACGACTCCAGTCTTATCCAGTGTGAGGGCTTCCCTTGAAGTACATCCTGTGGACAAACAAAGACAAAACAGAGAACAATCATGTGGTAATTAGAAAAGGCAAATCACCAAACCGAAGCTCTGCTGTGAGTTATTTTGTATGGTGTGTGAACAAAGTACCACCAAATGCTGCTCAGCTCCTGTGGACTGCAGAATGACATCAACAAGTAGTTTCTCTTCTGCAGCGCGATAAACAGCAATGTGGACTAAATGTCAATTACATATGATATGCATACAATTGAAAATAATTGATTAAATGATAAATGATATACTAAGAAATACCTGATATAATATACGAAAAAATGCATACGTTCAAAAGACATTTCCAACATGTATGGGACATCTCGGTTCAGAAAGCCTAAACTGTTTATACATTTTTTATGTTCAATCTGATACACATGCTAAAATTATTTGTCAGCGTACTTCAGTCTCAGTAAATATAATGGCGGCTTGTCGTCTACGGGTTATACAATTCCGACAAGCTAACAATAGCTTTAGCTGGCTTAACCAAGATAAATATTAGACGTGTCTTCCAGACTATCATGGTAAATATCATTAACGTCCGCACAACCACACATTCATTTCTCATTCAAATCAAGTGAACGATTTTGGAGACGCTAAATAAATTGTGGATTCACATTTAATACTCACGGTTCGATCAACAAACTCCGCTACAGACCATTGCATACTATTGACAACTCTTCTCCAAAGAACACGAAAACGAAGAGGAGTAAAAAAAGGGGGCGGTTACATGATTTCGAGACTCCGCCTCCTGCAGTTTTACACGCGTAGAACTGCAGTTGCAGGGCTCTCCGGCTCTGCAGAGACACCCTTCTCCTGTGTTCAGTATGATGGTCATGTGCTTACATTTCTCCAGCAGAGGGCGCTATCAGCTCTGATTTCAGGTCCGAGCTAAATACCATATACACAGGAAGAGGCAGGTTTTCGGCCTTTTTATTACAATAATAATGATAATAATAATAATAACAACAACAACAACAACAACAATAATAATGATAATAATAATAATGATGATACTACTACTACTACTACTACTACTACTACTACTACTACTACTACTAATAATAATAATAATAATAATAATAATGATAAAAAATAAATAATAATAATAATAATAGAAAGAAGAAGAAGTAGAAGAAGAAAAAGAAGAAAAAGAAAAAGAAGAATACAATAAATCGTTCAAGAAGACAATGATCAGCCTGTCTCCAAAGTCAAATTAAAATTAAAGTCAAATTAATTCTGTTGTTGTCAGCGATCCAAACTAGTGTAAATACAACATATGAAATGATAAAACAGATTTTTTTCTGGTTGTATTTTCAGACTTTTCTGCCTTTACTTGGAGAGAATAGGATTCTGTACATTAGGCAACACAACCACGAACCCAAAGTGTTACTGAAAAACTAAAACTGTTATTTTTATATGAAACTATAATCTCAGTTTGAATGCAGTAACATGTTTGTGAGAAGTAGTTAGAGGAACAACCAAACAGGTCAAAAGTCGTTTCCAACAGGTTAGTCACATGACTGAATCTAAGGCAGACATTCAGAGAAGCATAGTCTCTCAGAAGGAAAGATGGAAGAGGTTCAGGACTCTGTGAGAGACTGCGTAAGTGAAAAGTTCAACCGTTTCAGAATTAAGTCCCTGAGTGGATTTCATTGTCTAAAGAACATCAGATCATTTAAAGATTCAGAGGATCTGAAGAAATCTCTGTACTAAAGAGACCAGGACCAGAACCAGGACTGGAGGGTCCTTATCTTCAGGGCATTAAAAACAGACAGGAGTGGGAATCACCACATGGACTCAGAGTCACTTAGAAAAATCATCAATGCATCCACAAATGTGGTTCAAGCTGAAAAATGAAACAAGAAAACCAGAAACAGGATCCAGAAACACCAGAGATTTCTCTGGACCTGAGATCATTTAAAGGGATATTCAGGTGCAAAATTACTTTAGGGTCAAACACTCCGTAACACTGAGTAAGACACCCCCTCCAGAGATGAATGTTGCTGACCACTTGCTTCTCTAGTTATACCAACTTTAGTAACGACCACAGGACAGCAATACACAGCGGTCTGAGGAGCCATAAACAGGCCTCAACCAAAACACCACTCTATAGCCACAAATAATGTTCAGAACAGCATCTAACTTCATCAACAGTACATATAGGGTCCCAGCCATAGTACTAGCCACCAAACATCTTTTCAACTTGGCAAAGAGACTAAACACAACTCACCTACTCTCTTCCAGCAGCCACTTGTTTGTAGCGAGACCTCAGGCCAGTCCATTAGGGACTACAGCGGGTGACGCACAAAAGGAAGAACATTTATGATCATTTCTTCATGGAAATACAATCAGACCGAGACACTGAGGCAGAAGAAATACCACGTCTGCAATGCAAAATGTTTAATATGGTGATTATTACTTCAAGGAAATGATAAAGAAATGTTCTTCCTTGAGCTGCGTCACCCTGCTCAGTGTTACGGTGTGTTTAACATTTAATTGATTTTACACTGGAATATCCCTTTAATGTTGACTAAAGAAAGAGACCCTGAACTGTTGAGCAGCTGATTATCGTTGTTGTTGTTTCAGATTATTATGATGATTGTTGTTGTTTCAGATTATTATGATTGTTTTTGTTGTTTCTTCATATTATAAAGATTATTGTTGTTGTTTCAGATTATTATTATGATTCAGATTATTATGATTATTGTTGTTTCTTCATATTATAAAGATTATTGTTGTTGTTTCAGATTATTGTTATGATTCAGATTATTATGATTATTGTTGTTTCTTCAGATATTAATATAATTGTTGTCGTTTAAGATTATAATGATTGTTGTTGTTTCTTCAGATTATTTAGATTATTGTTGTTATCTCAGACTATTAAAATGATTATTGTTGTTGTTTCAGATTATTATGGTTATTGTTGTTTCAGATTATTATGGTTGTTGTATCAGATTATTAAGATTATTGTTATTATTGTTGTATCAGATTGTTATTATTGTTGTTTCAGATTATCATGATGATTGTTGTTTTTGTTGTTTCAGATTATTATGATTATTGTTGTTGTTGTTTCAGATTATTAAATGGAAATGCTGATTATGCATTTCCACTTATTGTTAATCCTGTCGGCCATTGTCTTTATTATTGAATTCATTAAGTGGAAATGCATTTCCACCTATTGTTATTCTCCTGTTTCTTTAATGAGTGGAATTGCGAAGCATTCCCACTATATGTTATTCATATATTTAGTATTCAGTGGGATTGCGAAACATTCCCACTATATGTTATTCATATCTTTATTGAGTGGGATTGCGAAGCATTCCCACTATATGTTATTCATATCTTTATTGAGTGGTATTGCGAAGCGCTCCCACTATATGTTATTGATATCTTTTTTGAGTGGGATTGCGAAGCACTCTCACTATATGTTATTGATATCTTCCTTGAGTGGAAATGCTGATTAAGCATTTCCACTTATGGTTCTTCCTGTCAGCCATTTTTCTTTATTATTATTATTATTATTAAGTGGAAATGCTGATTAAGCATTTCCACTTATTGTTTTCCTGTTCTTTATTAAACTTATTAAGTGGAAATGCTGATTAAGCATTTCCACTTGTTATTCCTGTCGGCCATTTTCTTTATCATTACACTTATTAAGTGGAAATGCTGATTAAGCATTTCCACTTAATATGTTATTCTCCTATTTCTTTATTATTATTATTATTATTATTATTATTATTATTATTCCATACCTTTTTTGCAACTTTTCAACTCCTTCATACCTGCTGCTATTTCAAGCGTTCAACTTTTAAACTATTCCTCTCCTTCAGGACAAGTGCAGATTTATTTTTCACTTTTCTACCCCTTATACTTTTTGATATTTTTTACTTTTTGTGCAAAAATTTTTCCATTGAAATGAATGGGGAAATCTTCAAATTCTACCTTTTACACCTCCACATTTTCAGCATTATAACTTCAGCATACTTTCACCTACAGACCTTATTTTTGCTTTAAAAAGTTCCCAATCTTCTCCTCTAAATATGTTGAATTGACTTTTTTGTGCTATCTCCTACAGTTTTTCCACAATTTAGCTTTATGCACCTAATGGTTTTCAGCATATTTTCAGGCTTTATAATGGGTGTGTATTGGAAGAGCTACAGTGATGATGTCATCGCTGGAGTGGAGAGGGCTTTTTCGATCGACAAAACCTCGCTCGAATATATCGCTCCCACGCCCACAAATTTCACTCCACAGCCATAAAAAACACATCAAAATGGAGGTATATGTGTCCTGCTTCTCACAAAAGAGGTTTCAAATCAATAAATCCTACCCCTTGGCCAGCAGGTGACCAACTGTCCAAAAATTGCAAAGAACCCTCGCATTGGCCCTAATGTAATTTTTGTCCAAAAAAATCCTGATTATCGCTCAGGCTCAGACCTTTTTAACTCGCTGTTGTGGCCACATTTTTTGGAGTACAGACATGAAAAACACATCATTGTGTTCATTAAGGGTGGAGGATTCATACAATGTTCTTATTTTCATTCTGGGATTTAAGAAAATCCCGCTCTTATGTTCTTATTTTCATTCTGGGATTTAAGGAATCGTGCTATGTGAAGAAGTTCAGAGGCGAAGGCGAGGCGAAGAAGAGCTTCTCATTCAAACAGTAGGTTAGTTAATGCCTTTGATCTCACAGCTGTTTAGGATAAAATCATTAACAAGGCACACACACACAGTCTGACAATATGTGTGTGTGTGTGTGTGTGTGTGTGTGTGTGTGTGTGTGTGTGTGTGTGTGTGTGTGTGTGTAACTGCCTATGGCAACCAATTAGGGCACCTGGAGACACACAGCTGACTGAAAAGCTGCTTCTAATGGCCATATGAGATACATGAAGCCAGGCTAAGTACACAGAGCACTGAGGGTTACATTTAAAACCCTTCACCAGAGCACTTGACAAACTTAAGCCCCTGTCTCCTACCGCACATTTGACCTACAGAAACCATTCAGCGCTCTAAAAATTCAGCTCATTGAGGACATTATGGGGTGTATTTAGGATTTTGTTAATTTATTGTATCAATATGTTCAGCAGAGTCGTGGGGTTCTCACAAGTTTCTTCTACATGAATGTAGCCATTACATGAGCTTTAGGGCATAGTTTTGGTTTTTTTTTCTCAGCTTCCATCCCCCTTTCTACTGCTGTAGTGATGCATTTACCTTCACCATGGCAACCAATTGGAGCACCTGGAGACACAGAGCTGGTTGGAAAGCTGCTTCTAACAGCCTTATGAGACACATGAAGCCAGGCTCAGTACACATAGCACTGGTGGTTACATTTATAACCTTTCACTAGAGTTATTTGACAAACTTTGTCATCTATCTCCTCCTACAATCTTTGAGCTACAGAAACCATGCAGGGCTCAAAAAATTTAGCTCAATGAGGACATTATAGGATGTTTTAGGATTTTTATCTATTTAAATGTTCCCTACTTTATAATCATTCTCATTATTCATGCATTATTCGATTCTTCAACATTTTTTTGATTCATTCACTTTGATTCAAACCTTTCTAATACTTGTAATACTTGATTTTTAATTATTTAAATTATCCCTGTTTCAAATCATTTTCACCATTCATGTATAATTCAATCCCTCAAACAAAATTCAACTCATTTGAAATGATTAATACCTTCCAGATGCCTCAAACCTCCTTCATACTTCATGATTTTAATTATTTTAATTTCTTCTTTTTTTTTGTGTTCAAGCCTTCTTTCTCCTGCTGTAATGATGTATTTACCTTCTGCATGGCAACTTATTAGAGCACCTGGAGACACACAGCTGGCTGGGAAACTGCTTCTTACCTTTTCTGTTCTTTGAAGTTTTTGTGGCTTGTTCCTACACATGACCGCTTGTATTTTTAGAGCTGGACAACAGTGCGGAACCACGGGCTGATCAAAATTTCTTAGTATTGTTTTGAACCCTCAAATTGTCAAATAATTCTTACTATTTATTTCTTATTCAACAGACATTCTGACATCAACTGTTTCATCACATTCATACTTGCCTTGTTATCTAAAGCTACTAAATCTCCATCAGGCAGTGGCTTCAGCTTTTAATTTCCCACATTTTAATCCCTCTGACCATTCATGCCTCATACTGCTTCTTCATACAATTTTCTATTCATTTAAACAGATTCAAACTTTCATATTTCACACATTCAAATTGTTGTGATTGTGAGCATGTGTCATTCACTCATTCTTTCATATAAGTAAATTAAAACTCCAGAATTTCATTTTGTTTCTTTATTGACATTGAACCAGAAAAAAAATGTGTGATATATGGCACCATCAGCCTTCGACCCTCTAAGCATGTCAGGAAAAACTCCCCCAAAAAATGCTTTCTCAGGATAAGACAAATCTTCCTGATAATTCAAACCTTCTTATCTTTCACATATTTTCAAAATTCAGCCATTCGCAATAGCAGCTTAGCTATAGCAATTTCAACTGGAGCAATCCCACTCACAATTTCTTTAGAAATTGCATTTTCTAGTTTATTTCACTGTAATGTGACCAGCTGCGCTCCGCCTGCGCTGAAAACTGACTAGGTTTGAATCGGCAAGTTTTCAGCGCACTTTATACGCCACCGGCGAGCACAAAAATGTTACTGCGGCAGCTGATTCTGTTGACACCTCCCTCTGCCACACCACCATGCCCGGCTTGGCGGACCTCAGTGCGCCCCAGTCCACGAAAATACCAAACTGGCTGTACGCCGGGCTCCGCCAGATGAAAATACCACTGCGTGGGGTCCGCCACCCTCTGCCGCCTCACCGGCGGACACGAAAATAGAGCCCCTCCTCTTTTTTTAACTTTGTGTGTGCGTGAGTGTCTCTCTGTCTATGCGACCTGCATGTACACACAGTAATCATGTGTCTGCTTCACCACCTATCTCCAGCCACAAACTTTGAGCTACAGAAACCATTCTGGGCTTCAAAAATTCAGCTCATTGAGGACATTATGGGATGTATTCAGGATTTTGATAATAAACTGAATCAATTTGGAGAGCTGTTTTCTCAGCTTCAAGCCTTCTTTCTCCTGCAGTAGTGATGCTTCTACCTTCACCATGGCAACCAATCAGTGCACCTGGAGACACACAGCTAACTGGAAAGCTGCTTCTCACGGCCTTATGAGACACATGAAACCAGGCTCAGCACGCAGAGCACTGGAGGTTACATTTAAAACCCTTCACTGGAGCACTTGACAAACTTCAGCCCCTATCTCCTCCCACAAACTTCGAGCTACAGAAACCATCCAGGGTGCCAAAAATTCAGCTCATTGAGGACATTATGGGGTGTATTCAGGATTTTTATTTATTTTAATTTTCCCCATTTTCACTCAGTGATAATTCATTGTTCAATTCTTCAAACCAATTTAAACTCATTCAAACTTACTCAAACCTTTCTGATACTTTAAAACCTTCTAATACTTGAGGATTTTTAATTGTTTAGATTTTCCCTGTTTTAAATCAGTTTTAATATTCATGTATTATTCATCCTTCAAACTAAATCCTGGTCCCTCTACAACTACTGCTAATATCAATTAAACTAGTACTTCCACTTCTTCTTCAACTACTACTGCTACTATTTCTACTTTCTCTATTGCTACTACTACTTCGACTACTAGCTCTACTACTTTGACTTCTACTTCTTCTATTCTCAAACTACTTCTACTGCTTACATGATAACTAATATCACTACTATGACTACTTGTCATACTACTACTAGAACTACAACTTAAATTTATGCCACTTCTCACCCTCCTGCCTTTTAAGGTAATTTACTTCTTCATTCAAACTTTGTGCAGTTTCAGTCATTTTTCTGGCCCCTTTCAGCATGAATAAAATTTCCATTTATAAAGCATATTCATACTATTTGTCCTTCAAACATTTTCACAATTATCCAACTTTTACTTTTTTTTCACCCCTTCAACAGCTTTAACATTTATATCACTCTCCATTTTTTATTAGCAGTTTGGCATTGCTTTTTCAGCTTTCAGTCAGTCAGCATTTCCATGCATTTTTGGCAAGGAAATGCAATTTTTCTAGTTATAAATATTGTTGTAGTTTCAGATTATTATGATTATTGTTGTTGTTTCAGATTATTAAGATTGTTGTTGTTTCAGATAATAAAGATTATGGTTGTTGTTTCAAATAATATTGATTGTTGTTGTTGTTTCAGATTATTATGACTGTTGTTTTTGTTTCAGAATATTATGGTTATTTTTGTTGTTTCAGATTATTATGATTGTTGTTGTTGTTTCAGATTATTGTGATAATTGTTGTTTCAGATTATTTTCATTGTTGTTGTTTCAGATTATTTTGTTGTTGTTATTTCATACAATTATGAATATTCTTGTTGTTGTTTCAGATAATTATGATTGTTGTTGTTGTTTCAGATTATTATGATTGTCGGTTTTTCAGATAATCATGATTGTTGTTGTTGTTTACGATCATTATGATTTTTTGTAGTTGTTGTTTCAGGTTATAATGACTGTTGCTGTTGTTTGAGATTTTTTGTTTTTGTTGTTGTCTCAGGCTATTATCATGATTGTTGTTGTTATTTCAGATTATTATGATTATTGGTGTTGTTTCAGATTATAACGAATATTATTGTTGTTTCAGGTTATTATGATTTTTGTTGTCATTGTTTCAGATTATTTTGATGATTGTTGTTGTTGTTTCACATTATTTTGATGAATTATGTTGTTGTTTCAGATAATTGTGATTGTTGCTGTTGTTGTTTCAGATTATAATGATGGTTTTTGTTGTTTTTGTTTCAGATTATTGTGATTGTTGTTGTTGATGTTGTATCAGGCTATTATTATGAATACTGTTGTTGTTATTTCAGATTATTGTTATTATTGGTGTTGTTTCAGATTATTAAAAGTATTGTTGTTGTTTTAGATTATTATGACTGTTGTCGTTGTTTCAGATTATTATGATTTTTGTTGTTGCCGTTGTTTCAGATTATTGTGATAATTGTTGTTGTTTCAGATTATCATGATTGTTGTTGTTTCAGATCATTATGATTTTTGTCGTTGTTTAAGGTTATTATGATTGTTGCTGTTGTTTCAGATCATTATGTTTTTTGTTGTTGCTTCAGATTTTTATGATTGTTGTTGTTGTTTCAGATTATCATGATTGTTGTTGTTTCAGATCATTATGATTTTTGTCGTTGTTGTTTAAGGTTATTATGATTGTTGCTGTTGTTTCAGATCATTATGTTTTTTGTTGTTGCTTCAGAATATTATGATTGTTGTTGTTGTTTCAGATTTTCATGATTACTGTTGTTTCAGGTTATTATGATTGTTGTTGTTATTTCAGATAATTATGAATATTTTTGTTGTTGTTTCAGGTTATTATGATTGTTGCTGTTGTTTGAGATTTTTTTTGTTTTTGTTTTTTTAGACTATTGTTATGATTGTTGTTGTTATTTCAGATTATTATGATTATTGGTGTTGTTTCAGAGTATTGTGATTGTTGCTGTTGTTGTTTCAGATTATAATGATGATTTTTGTTGTTGTTGTTTTAGATTTTTGTGATTGTGGTTGTTGATGTTGTCTTAGGCTATTATTATGAATACTGTTGTTGTTATTTCAGATTATTATGATTATTGGTGTTGTTTCAGATTATTAAGAATATTGTTGTTGTTTTAGATTATTATGACTGTTGTCGTTGTTTCAGATTATTATGATTTTTGTTGTTGTTTCAGATTATTGTGATAATTGTTGCATTAATAGGCCAAAAAAAATAAATTATGATTAGAAATTCTACTCAGTTGATTCCACAAATTAATTTACTCAAATGAAGTCACTAATTTTGACAGCTTTAATGAAGAATGAAACAGAAGAGGAGCATGAGGAGCAAACATGGATTTACAAACTTTCCCTCTGCAGTCATCTTCACTTGCAATTTCAACTGTGTCATAATCAGAGTAGGCTACAACTATGTTTTTGGAGATGTTAATTAACTATTTGGATTGCAGTTGTGATGTTTCAGAGGAGTAGTGAGTGTGTATTTGTGCAATACTTACGTATTCAGACGGTCTGCAATACTTTGCCATGCTTTTTCTCACTGTTTTATGGCAGTGGCGGTATTTCCTTTTTTTTTTAATCCATCTGATCATTTACCTCTTCATACGCTTCCATAAGTATATTGTGCTCCGACGGGGAGAAGTATGCAGCTCTGGTTGTCATGGTGAATAGGTGAATAGGTCAGCATTCGTGGGGGTCTATTTGAGGAGCCAGGGGTCCGTTTCACGTAGCAGGTTTAGTGGAAACTCCGAGTTTGTTAACCCTGAAATCAGGGAAACTCTGAGTTTTCCGTTTCACAAAGGAGGGTTAGTTAAACCAGGGAGAGAGGGGTAACTCTAACCTGTTTCACAAAGAGAGGTAACTCAACCTCGCGGTCAGTTACCACAGTAACAGACTCCGTGAACCTAACCTGCTCGGGAGCAGGTTTAACTCAGTAAACCCAGAGTTTCAGGTGAGACATCGGCATTTTCTCATTTTGATCATGTTTTACATTGTCAAGTAAGTATTAAGTGGCAGTTTGATCCCTTAAAAAATGCTCTTTTCACACTCAAAACTGAATTTTACTCTCTTATTATGTTCCGTTAAATGATTAGGAATATTAAACTAACACAAAAACGGGTGGTGGTCCAGCAGCCCCACCTTTAACGGAGGCAGAGGAGCTGCCCCCCCCCACAGACACACACACACACACACACACACACACACACACACACACACACACACACACACACACACACACACACCAGTCCGACGATCGCTGCTACGGGGTGGGGGTTGCGATCGTCTAAGGGGGGGGGGCAGCTCCTCTGCCTCCGTTAAAGGTGGGGCTGCTGGGCCACCACCCGTTTTTCTGGCATCTGCCCTCTTTCTGTTTGCTGAGTGAAAGTCTAATATTGAGTGTAGTGTGTGTTAGTTTAATATATGTACATATACATACTGAGAGTTAGTTTAATATTCCTAATCATTTAACGGAACATCATAAGACAGTAAAATTCATTTTTGAGTGTGAAAAGAGCATTTTCTAAGGGATCAAACTGCCACTTAATACTTACTTGACAATGTAAAACATGATCAAAATGATTCAAGCAGTTTCCCTGCAACAGTCTGTCATTGTGTTTGCACGAGACTAGATTTAAAGTTACGCATTGACGCGAGCAGCGATTTCCTCCCAAGCCCTCTCCCTCTCCTTTGCAGCTGCTGCTGTATTGCACTTTCTTTTAAAAACGTGCTGTCATTCGCTGTTGGCTTGCTGCTGCCCCCTCCTTCTCCCTGTTTCCATTGGTTGATCATTGAATCTGCGCTCCACAGATGCTGGCTGTTTATGTCTGGCGTGCACGTGCTTAACTCCAGGTCAAACTACTCGGAGTTGTTAAAACCGTCTCAAATCAGGTGTTGTGAAACCGGAAACTCAGAGTTTCCTAACTCAGAGTAGATCAACTCAGAGTTAAGGATTTAACTCAGAGTTTGTTGAACCACCTACGTGAAACGGACCCCAGGTGCGCACACTTATCCAGGATAGCTTTCAGCTGGCTTCATGAATCCATTTCTTCTCATCCTGAATTAGCGTTTATGCAACCGAATAAGCCTGGAAGCTCTTGTTTTGGATTCGTTGAGCTCAGCTCAGTCACTTATCCTGGATATCTGAATCCTATTTTGATGACACAGGCCCCAGATTATTATGATAATTGTTGTTGTTTTTGTTTCAGATTATCATGATTGTTATTGTTGTTGTTTCAGATCATTAATGATTGTTGTTGTTTCAGATTACCATGATTGTTGTTTTTGTTATAGATCAATATGATTATTGTTGTTGTTTTAGGTTATTATGATTGATGCTGCTGTTTCAGATTATTATAAATGTTTTTTGTTGTTGTTTCAGATTATTATGATTGTTGTTGTTTCTTCAGATTATTAAGATTATTGTTGATGTTGTCTAAGACTATTATTATGATTCTTGTTGTTATTTCAGATTATTATGATTATTGTTGTTGTTTCAGATTATTATGATTGTTGTTGTAAATGATGTTTCGGATTATTATGGTTATTGTTGTTGTTTCAGATTATTATTGTTGTTGTTGCTTTGGATTATTATAATGATCTTTGTTGTTGTTTCACATTATTGTTATTGTTGTTTCAGATTATCATGATCATTGTTGTTGGAAATGAATTAGACATGTCTGGTACATGTTAAAAGCGCATGTTGAACAGTGCTATATCAGGGTGATAATGGCATCAAAGATTTTTTGCACACTATACTTCCGCATTGAGACTGTCGGCAATTTTCTGCCAGCATTCCTTCCGTGCTTTTGCAGCAGTAACGGTGTTGCTTTTGAGGTTTATGATAGATTTGAATTCTTCATACTTTTTCATGATCATCTCCTGCTCCTCGTTTGTAAAGTATGCGGTTCTTCGCTCTCCGGCCTGCTCTGACGCTCCAGACTGGTCCATGTTCACAATTGGTCAGATGCGGCGGGCTCCGCCTTACATGCGTGCACGCATTCATAGCAAAGCTGGATCCACTTATGAGGTTGATAACCAGTGTCGAAAGACCGTTTAGCGAGACCACTGGCTACCGCGCTAAGTCGAGCGAGGTAGCTCCAAGGCTACCTACTTAGGTTGAACCTGCTTCATAGAATAGGCCCTAGGCCCCTCATGATTGTTGTTGTTTCAGATAATTATGATTATTGTTGTTGTTGTTTTAGGTAATTATGTGTTGTGTTAATGTTTCAGATTATTATGATTATTGTTTTGTCATTTCAGATTTTTATGATAACTGTTGTTCTTATTGTTGTTTCAGATTATAATTGTTTTTTTGTTTCAGATTATTATGATTTTTGCTGTTGTTGTGTTTCAGATTATAATGATTGTTTTTTGTTGTTGTTTCAGATTATTATCATTATTGTGTTGTTTCAAAATATTATGATTGTTTTTCGTTATTGTTTCAAAATTTTATGTTTTTTTGTTGTTGTTTCAGACTATTATGGTTATTGTCTTTGTCGTTGTTTCAGATTATTATGATTTTTGCTGTTGTTGTTTCAGATTATAATGATTGTTTTTTGTTGTTGTTTCAGATTATTATCATTATTGTGTTGTTGTTTCAAAATATTATGATTGTTTTTCGTTATTGTTTCAAAATTTTATGTTTTTTTGTTGTTGTTTCAGACTATTATGGTTATTGTCTTTGTTGTTGTTTCAGATTATTATGATTGTTGTTGTTGATGTTTCAGATTATTATGATTGTTTTTTGTTGTTACAGATTTCTTCGATTATTGTTGCTGTTGTTGTTTCAGATTATTATGATTGTTGTTGTTTCAGAATGTTATGATTGTTGTTTCAGATTATTATGATTGTTTTAGTTTCAGATTATTATGATTAATTTTTGTTGTGGTTTCATATTATTATGATTGTTGTTGTTTCATATTATTATGATTGTTGTTGTTGTTGTTTCATATTCTTATGATTGTTGCTGTTTTTTACATTATTAAGATTATTGTTGTTGTTTCAGATTATAGTGATTGTTGTTGTTGTTGGCTCAGATTTTTATGATTGTTGTTGTTTTTTCCAGGTGTTTAGGTGAATCCTGCTCCTCCATGATGGCTTCTGATGTTTCTCCTCCATGTGAGGAAGAGGAGAAGGTGAGGAGGAGGAGGAAGAGTAGGGAGGTGAGGAAGAAGAAGGTTCAGGCAGAAGACATTGAGGAGTTGACATCAGCCGGTCACAGAGCTCTGCAGGAGGGGCGGAGCCGAGACGCCGTGAGCTGCTTTAACACTGCGCTACAGGCTGCTCAGCAGGTGAGCTCAAAGGTCACAGGGGTTGTCAGGATTGGCTGTCGTGTTTTTATGGTGGTCGATTTCCCATCATGCTCTGCTCCACAGCTGGAGGACAGGAGAGTCCTACGCGCCTGCTCCTTTAACTTGGGTGCTGCATACGTGGAGGCGGGGCAACCGAAGAAAGGTCTGGATATCCTGCATCAGGCTCAGCCCGGTCCAAAGGCCGACTGCCTCCCAGACCTACAGTTTAACCTGGGCCTGGCCCACAATGCACTGGGGCAGAGCAGAGAGGCCGCCACCTACTTCCTGCAGGCTGCTCAGCTGTACAGGTCACAGGGAGACGGGAAGAACGAGGGCGACGCCTGCGTGGAGCTGAGCCGCTGCTACAGCCAGACACGGGTCAGAACCAGAACTACAGTCAGAACCAAAAACTAGAGCCAGAACCAGAACTACAGTCAGAACCAAGAACTGTAGTCAGAGCCAAACTACCGTAAGAACCAAGAACTACAGTCAGAACCAAGAACTATAGTCAGAACCAAGAACTACAGCCAGAACCAGAACTACAGTCAGACCCAGACCCATAGTCAGAACCAGAGCTAAAGTCAGAACCAAGAACTATAGTCAGAACCAGAACTACAGTCAGAACCAAGAACTATAGCCAGAACCAGAACTATAGTCAGAACCACATTTATAGTCTCTGTAACTTCTCTCACTTGTATCTTATTGTTCTTTTAATAGCAGTCAGTTTGTTTGTGAACAGGTGCATCATAACAGCAGTCTGTATGTGTGTGTGTGTGTGTGTGTGTGTGTAGGACTGGTCTCAGGCGGTTCACGGTTGCCTGCGAGCTGCAGAAAGTTACAAATTGGTAGCCATGTTGGATTCTGCAGCGGCTGCACTCAAAAAGGCAGGAAGTCACATGATCCAATCAGATCAGTTCAGCCAGGATGACATCATCAGGGTTCTGACCGAATGCCTGAGTCTGACGGACAACGTCACTGACCCGAGGATTCTGGGTAATCACAGAGCAGATGTTTCTGTGTTAATGTCAAAATAACAACATTGTTTTAATGAAGGCTTTTTAAATACAGGTGAGTTGTACCTGTCAGTGGGTGTGTCTTACTGCCGGATCAGGTGTTTCCAGGAGGCGGTGCAGTGTTTCCACCAGGCCCTGGGTCCAGCAGCTCAGCAGCCCCCCCTGCTGGCCAAAGTTCTGCACAACCTGGGAGCCGCCCTGAACTCGGAGGGCTGGTTCTCACCTGCCGTCCCCTACCACAGACTGGCTGCTGGACTGTACGGTGAGTCAGCTGTCAATCATCCCATCACCTGTCAATCAATAATCATCATGTTGGCCACGTTAATTCACATTCCTGGACACATCTGTGTTTTTGTGTGTATGTGCAGGCTCCCTTGGTTGCCGTGGCGATCAAGCTCAGTGTTTCAGTAACCTGGGGATTGCCTGTAGTCAGCTGGGTGATGATGAGGAGGCAGCAGAGAGCTTCATCCTCGCTCTGCAGGGATTCAGAGACACAGGTCTCCTCTCTGACTGTGACACATTTATTCATGGTTATCACCATTTTCTGTTTTAGAGCAATTTTGAATTAATGAGAGTGAATCTAAACTTTTCATCACATTTGGAATTTACCCCTGTGTGTCATTAAAGGGATATTCCGGCGTAAAATTAATTTAAGGTCAAACACATCGTAACAACGTGTTAGACACCCCCTCCAGATATGAATGTTGCAGACCGCTTGCTTCTCTAGTTATACAAACTTTAGTAACGACTGCAGGACAGCAATACACAGTGGTCTGAGGAGCCATACTCTCTTCCAGCAGCCGCTTGTTTGTAGTGAGACCTCAGGCCAGTCCATTACGGACTAGAGTGGGGTGACGCAGCTCAAGGAGGAACATTTATGATCATTACTTTATAATTTCCTTGAAGTAATAATCATCATATCAATAATTTTGCTCTGCAGACGCCGTAGTTGTTCTGCCTTTGCGTCTCAGTCTGATTGTATTTCCGTGAAGAAATGATCATAAATGTTCTTCGTTGAGCTGCGTCACGCCGATGTAGTCCCCAATGGACTGGCCTGAGGTCTCACTACAAACAAGTGTCTGCTGGAAGAGAGTACGTGAGTTGTAGTTAGTCTCTTTGCTAAAGAAATTAGTCCAATTAAAAAGATGTTTGGTGGCTAGTACTATGGCTGGGACCCTATATGTCCTGTTGATGAAGTTAGGTGCTGTTCTGAGCATTATTTGTGGCTATAGAGTGGTGTTTTGGTTGAGGTATGTTTATGGCTCCTCAGACCGCTGTGTATTGGTATGTGCGGTCGTTACTAAAGTTGGTATAACTAGAGAAGCAAGCGGTTGGCAACATTCATCTCTGGGGGGTGTCTAACTTGGTGTTTGGGTGTGTTTGAACCTAAATTAATTTTACACCAGAATATCCCTTTAAAGGAACATCTTATCTTACATCATGTTTGCTGCTCCGCTCAGACTGACAAAATCAGGTTCATCTGCAGCAGAGATAAGATTCATGGAGAGACTAAGAGCTGAAACCCTTTCTCTCTCTCTCCCTCTCTGTCTCTCTCTGTCTCTCTCTCTCTCTCTCTCTCTCTCTCTCTCTCTCTCTCTCTCTCTCTTTCTCTCTCTCTCTCTCTCTCTCTCTCTCCGTCTGCAGAGAACTACCTTGCTGAGGTCCAGTTGTGTGAGTCGTTGGCAGAGTGTTACCTGAGGCAGAGGAAGAAGCAAAAAGCTGTTCAGCTCTACAAACAAGCTCTGAGCGCGCTCACTAACTGCCAGGTAACTTCATATATATATACACTGTATATATATATATATATATATATATATATATATATATATATATATTTAAACGCTAGATATTTTACACACGCTGTTAGCCAATGGAGACCGACGTCTGTGCATAAAGGCCATCTTGCTTCAGGTAGCTCGCCCACTCCTAACATTCCAGTCTACGGTTCATGTAGCATTTAAATAACCATAGATTGATTAATTTTAAACTGATTTTCAAACGGTTTGGTTTGTAACAAACCTCAGAGTTTTAGCTGTGTTCCTGCATACTCAAGAATAATTTTAAGCATGGATTTACATAAATAAACATTAAGCAGATAGGTAGAGCAATAGCTATAGGCCTACACACACAAGGCAGTTTTATTAAATCATTTATATATAAAACATTTAATCATTTCATGTATGTTATATTAGTAATGTGTCTATCATAGGGATAACATAATAACATATAACAATAACATATATGTGTTTATTTTCAATATAAATTTCTGCCTCATGTTTCCATTTTAGATGTTTTTAACAAACCAAACAGTTTGGAAATAATGTGCAACTTAAGTTATGTTGAATCAAAAGAGCATTTCTGCCTCTTTAACTGATATAAAATTACTGGGTCAACTTTGTAATATGTACTTGGTCTCACTCACAGCAGGTTTGTTAGCCAAGTTAGACAGCTGATAAACACAAGAACATCCACAAAGACTGACACTTAGACTAAATAAAAAATAGGCTGCCATGCAAGAAATTAAAATCTGGATTGTGGCCTCAGCCTTGACAAAGCGACTCAGAGTTAGCCCTTGCACGCAAATAGCCATGAAACAACTGTGCTTCATGATTAAGTCTTTTTTTTCTCTCAAAGTAAATCTGTCATTTTAATATGTCCAAGCATCCCGACTCATAGCCACATTATTAAGGTCTGTAATAAACAAAACCATTTGTGAATCTGTCAAGATTTCAGCGAGTTAAGAATATTTTTGATCATGTAGATTACTCACCTCCCTTCAGCTACCATAGAGCGTACCAGAATGGTATACTGGAGTAAGATGGCCGCCGTGTACGGACGCCGGTGACTCCGCCTTGAGTTATCTAGCCTTTCTTATAGATATCTACGGGTAACTCCAAACACCTGAGTGTTTCTGTCAGAGGTCAGAGGTCACGGTTCTGACTCACCTGATATTTTCAGTCTCAGGTTTTCGATTTTTTCTCCCAGGAATCCTCTGGGGGTCTGCGAGACCGCCTTGTAGACCGTCTGACTGCAGTCCTGCAGGATCACTTCACACAGAGGCCGCACCCACTCAGACCAAACCCTTGCCAACCACCTGTCAGGAGGAAGAATGATGTCACACGAAGTCCAGGCCAAATGTCCAATCAGATATTAGACCACCACAGAGGGGAGGGGCCAAGTCAGTCTTTTCGTGACAAATATCACACACTTCACTCTGTGAGATTACAACACAGTAAATTTCCCAGCATCCCGTTCTGCCCACAGATCGAGGTACCACAGGCAGACAGGACACAGCAGGGGGTTCTGGGTCTGCACCTGACTACATGAGCGTGGTACCTGGACCTCACAGGTAACACACAGACCTCTGCAGGGCCGAGAGCCTCAGGTTGAGAACCTTCCAGCTTTGACAGTTTGTTTCTGATTCCAGCTCAGAGCAGAAGGAGCCACCGCAGGACGGTGAGTAACCACATGTACTGTGACAGTAATCAGCTCTAAGGTCACGAGGTGAAGGCGTGACGTACCTGCGTTTGTGTTTCCAGGTGAGCTGTGGTCAGAAAGAGAGAACCCGCCCACTTACAGGTAAGTGACACCTGTCAATCAATCACACAAAGTTTTATTAAACAGATATAAAAAATTATCAATTAAATTCATAAAACCTATATGTGAGCTGAGCTGTGATTGGCTGTCTGTCATTCTGGACCGTCAGGGGGCGGGGCTTTGAAAACACGTCACCGCAGTGTTTCCACAGGTCGGATGATCTGGTTACAAACTCACCAATTTGTTTTCATTTCAGTGAAACTTCATTAGTCCAGGAGACACAAGCGCCACCCTCTCTCCCAGGTGACACCACAGAGGCCACGCCCCTCTTGGACAGCTGGAGATCTCGGTTCTGTTCAGTGATGTAGACTCACCTGATGCTGTGACTGATCATATTCTGACTTTGGTTTCCATGGAAACACTGCAAACAGGAAGAAGTGGACTCTACAGAATATGTGACTTGATGATTTTTATTTTATTTTGAAGGTTTGCTCTGAATTAAAGCTTCTTTCTTTTACTACTTTATCAGGCTTTTATTGTGAAATACAAGTCTGGAAGTCCTGTGGAGAATTCTAATGTCCATAACAACATCTTAATAAATCCTTTGATTTGTACTGATTCTGTGGAGTTTATTTGTCAGTTAATCAAATATTTATAAAACTATTATTACAATTATTGTGACGGCAGGTTTACTACAACTGAGGATTTTAATCCTGCTCAGATGATTTTAAAACTTTAGGTTTTAAAGAATAAATGTTGTAAAATAAACAAATAACCCACTAATGAAGCCAAACTAGTTTTTTTTTACTTTACTGATCAATTAAAATGTTGATCAATAAATTACATCCTTGATCAGCTTTACTGTGAGACAAAAAGAGGGAAAAAAGGTTCATTCAGCTTCAGATCTGATCTGGAATCAGTGGCAGAAATCAGTGAAACACATACAATGAAACACACAGTGAAACACACACATACACACACACACACACAAACACACACACTTGGAGCTCCTCCCCCTGCTCGGAGCTCTGCAGGTTTCTCCTCAGTCTTCAAGGAGCTGCTGCAGCAAACAGACCTGGACTTCTCAGGATCGAACCAGAACCATTTTTTTTTTTGATTCAGGGTACTTCAGGGATCTTTGAGGATCTTCGTCAACTCTGAGGACCTATGGGGGTCTCTGTGGATATCTGAGGACCTGTGTTGGATCCTGGGCAGAGAACATGAGGACCATCCAGAGCTGCTGATCAGGTAAATTCACAGATTCTTTCACAACAAGAGCCTCACAGAAACAGCGCTCTGCTTTTTTAAACGTTCAGTTGTGTTTAAAAATGATCAATCAATCTGGATCAATATTTAGACTTATCTAGACTGTTCAATAACTAAAACATAATAACTTAATTTTAACTCATAAGTGACTTTCCTGAAGGGGGCCATACAAAAAAAAAAAACTACAGATATCTTTATATGTGTAAAATGTCAAAAATATATCTGTGAATAACAACCATTAAAGGCTGCAGCAGGTGATGAACAGGGTCTTCTGTATCAGAGGGTGTCTGTGCTCCACAGGCGGAAACTGTACAATCACCATCTTTGTATCTGTCAAAGAACACAGAAGAAGGTTAGAGATACACCTGACCAACAGTGATCAACAATGACCAGTGATGGAAACAATGACAACAATAACAACAATGACAAACAATGACCAACAATGACCAGTGATGGAAACAATGACAACAATGACCAACAATGACTAACAATAACCAACAATAACCAATGATAACCAATAACGACCAACGATGACTAACGATGACAACAATGACCAATGATAACCAACAATGACAACAATGACCAATGATAACCAACGATGACAACAATGACCAACAATGACTAACAATAACCAACAATGACCAACGATGACTAACGGTGACAACAATGACCAACGATAACCAACAATGACCAACAATAACCAATGATGACAACAATGACCAACGATAACCAACGATGACAACAATGACCAATGATAACCAACGATGACAACAATGACCAACAATGACTAACAATAACCAACAATGACCAACGATGACTAACGATGACAACAATGACCAACGATAACCAACAATGACCAACGATAACCAACAATGACCAACAATAGCAATGATGACAACAATGACCAACAATGACCAATGATAACCAACGATGACAACAATGACCAACAATTACTAACAATAACCAACAATGACCAACGATGACCAAAGATGACAGGGATGACAGCAATGATCTTCAGTGACCAACAATGACAAATGATGACCACCAGTGACCAACAATGGCTTTCATCAGCTGATTACCATCTGTTTAACTTTTTTTTTTCAGTTTAATCAATGTGCTTGATTCTTTTGAAGCATCTGCTGCAGAGACTTGTGGTATGTTTGTGTGTGTGTTAGTGTGTGTGTGTGTGTGTGTGTGTGTGTGTGTGTGTGTGTGTGTTTTATGAAATTATTGATCCAGGAGAAGATGGGAGAACTGACACCCTGTAGAGAAAAAGAGAGAGTGGTTGCCAAGGTGACACCAAGACCACACTCACACTGCCTCCAGAAATAAACTGTGATAGCTCTGCACAGAAACCTGACCTCAGGGTGTGTGTGTGTGTGTGTGTGTGTGTGTGTGTCTGATTAATCAATACAAAACCTGAAACTTTGTTGATATTCTAGTGAAAGGGCTTTTATCTGCTTTTATTTTGAAGGGAGTTTCAGGTGCACACAGGAAGTCTAAATAAGGGCGGGACTGAATGTTTCATGGTAATATTCTATAGATATTTTGTCTTCTGCTCTACAGGATGTCAGGTAACTGGTCCTTCCTGAGACTATCAACACTAACCCCACCCACTAGCGCTATAACCCCACCCAATTCCAACACTTCCCAGTATCCCCCCTTCTCAGACTGGGAAGCTCCCAGCTTCACCCGTGCCGCTCAGTTCCGTGTCGGCGCCACCTTCGTCCTCTTCCTGTTTGCCGCCAGCAGTAACCTGGCCCTATTAGTCAGTGTGTGGTGTGGGCGTGGTCGGCGGCTGGCATCTCATCTCCGGCCGCTAATGCTGAGCCTGGCGTCAGCTGACCTGATGATGACCTTTGTGGTGATGCCTCTGGACGCCGTGTGGAACATCACAGTGCAGTGGTATGGAGGAGACGCCCTCTGTAAGCTGCTCTGCTTCCTGAAGCTGTTCGCCATGTATGCCGCCACCTTCATCCTTGTGGTCATCAGCCTCGACCGCCAGCACGCCATCCTGCACCCACTGGACGCTCTGAGCGCACACTGCAGGAACAGACGCATGCTGCTGATGGCCTGGAGTCTTAGCCTGCTGCTCGCATCACCACAGGTAAACACCAGCACAGGTAACAGTCATCATGTTTCATGGAGTTGAGAGCATGTCTGCCTCCCAGGTCCATGTATTATCCGTCCATTCAATTATTCCATTCAATCTAGTAAATGAAAAACGAAAAAAAAATAGTCAATATTTTGTTTATTTGTTTTTCTGTATAACCAAAAAATTAAAAGATTAGTGTTTGTTTTCGTATTTTCAGTTCAAAACAGAATACATAATAGAGAAGGAAACGAAAACAAAAAAATAAATCTATTTTTCATTGTCGGGTTATTGATGTCCCCATTTCCCACGGTGCCTTTCTACTGTTCGCACATGCGCATTGCACAACAAAGTCGCCAACAACGTGGACCAAAAACTCCAGGCCAGAGCGGTAGAGAAAGCCTATCCTGCTGTCATGGAGATGGACGCATCCTAAGTATTAGTCAAAGCCGCCAGGAGGGTCACGCTGAAGAAAAAACTCAGCGTTTCAGTTGCCAAGTCGGAAAAAAGCAGAATCGGAGGCCCAAAACAAGATGGCTACATCTACGAAAGTTATACTAGCGCCTTCCTTGTCCGCAAGCGCTAAAGTAACTTTGGTAGATGTAGCCACCTTGTTTCAGGCCTCCGAACTTGCTTTTCTCCGACTTGGTAACTGAAACGCTGGGAACTCAGGTGTGACGTCATTTTCAACTACGACATCTGACTTCTGAGGTAACTTGAACGCAACATTAATGCTGATTGGTTTATATTGCGTGGTGCCTTCTGTGGTTGGTTAGATTTAGGCATAAAGGACTAATGGATTGTTCTGGGATTGGTCCGTCAATCAGAGTTACTTAAACTACGGCTAGCCAAGTTTATTATCACGAAAAAAATCAATACAGAGTATTGAACGAGGAAATATAAGCGTGAGAAATGTCAAGTGTGGTGTGTGGTGTAAGAATGGGTCAAATTGCGTGACAGTCAAACTCAAAGCGTGACGCTCGGCAGCTCTGTTGTCTGACTGTTTTGTAGATCAGTTTGAGGATTTTAAACTCTGTACTAGATTTAAGAAAAGGGGGAGGAGCCTGAATTACACCTGAAGTAGTGAGTAAACTCCACTCATACTGACTGTGATATAAATCTACTAAACACGCCTACAGACTGTGAACTGTGATTGGCTGCCTCTGTCTGTTCCTCAGCTCCTGCTCTCTGATCAGAACACTTATTATTCATGTTTCCTCTTCTCCATCTTTTCCTGCTGAATATTTCATGAAGCTGCTGCAGATAACATCTTTACATCACACTGTTATAAATGAATATTAATGCTGAGCTCATCTGAGCAGCTCTGAAGGAAACCTGGAGGTCAAACTGAGGAGCTGTGATCACCTCAGTCTGAGGGCAGAGCTGTTCACATGATTTAACTTTATCATCACTTCTCATCTGTGCTGAGGGTCAGAATCCCTGAGATAAAGTCCTCCTGCTGCAGGTTCACAGTTTTCTGTTTCAGTCTGAACCTGAACTCAAATCCTCCTGAACATGAAATCCCTGCAGGAATGTTTCGAATTAAAGTCGCCTCCTGCTGTTTGCTCCGGCTAACACCTCCCTTTAGTTTCTATCAGGAATGCTAACAATGCTAAGAGGATGCTAAGCAGAAACAGGCAGTTAGAAGGATCACCTTAGGAGACCAGACCAAAACCAGGCTCAGGAGCGAGAACCTGAACCATCAGAACCTCATACTGAGGTGCTGTGATACTAAATACATGATGTTTAATCCCAGAACTCCACCTGAGCTTCCTCTGACCCTCCACCTGTCCTCCTGCAGCTCCTGATCTTCAGGGCGGTCCAGGTGGAGGGCGTCAACTTCACCCAGTGTGCCACTCATGGCAGCTTCAGTCACCGCTGGCAGGAAACCATGTTCAACATGTTCCACTTCACCACGCTCTACATCCTCCCCCTGCTGGTCATGAGCTGCTGCTACAGCCGCATCCTGCTGCACATACACCTGCAGCACCTGAGGGACAGAGGTAACACACCTGAAACACACTTGAAACATCTGCAGCACCTGAGGGACAGAGGTAACACACCTGAAACACACCTGAAACATCCTGCTGCATACACATACAAGGATAACAGGTAACACTGCATCGACGTGTAAGAAATGTGAACACACCTTCACACCTGCAGCACACTTGTATCTGACTGTAAACATGTGACACACCTGTAAAAACACACACCTGTGACACACCTGAACCACCAACTTCACCCTTTATTTCCTGACATTGTGACATAACTAACATAGCCCCTCCCTCTTTCAGCAGGTGAGTCGTACCTGAGGCGCAGTGGCACTGACATCATCCCAAAGGCTCGGATGAAGACGCTGAAGATGACCGTGGTCATCGTGCTGTCCTTCGTGGTCTGCTGGACACCGTACTACCTGTTGGGGATCTGGTACTGGTTCCACCCTGATATGCTGCAGGTCACACCTGAGTGCGTCCACCATGCCCTCTTCCTGTTTGGAAACCTGAACACCTGCTGTGACCCCGTCATCTACGGCTTCTACACGCCCTCCTTCAGGGCCGACCTCGCCGCCTGCTGCCGCCGCACCAGGATAGACACCCCACCTCGCTCTCCTGACCACCTATCAGCAAGGCCTCACAGCAAGGGGTCAGAGCCTCCCACCAATCAGCAGCCTGCAGTAGACTGACCATCCAATCAGAGCACAAAGTGATGTTACATTGAAAACTTGGACTGGATCAGTTACAGGCGGATCAGGACCGGGTCTGTCAGCTGGTTCTGGACTCAAATGTTGTTATTATGATCCAGTTCGGAGCATTTTTTTAAATATATTATGGATCTGTTTTTATTTTTCTGAAATCTGATGATCTCTGCAGCTCGACCTAAATAAACAGACCTGGAAACGTCCTCATATATCTTCATGTCTGTGGGAAACAGTATCTTCACACATTCAGGATCTTTATGAAACAGAAAGCAACCAGACTGGAAATCCTAGAAAGTGCAAATAATGTTGCATTAACCAGGGATCCCTCAGACCTAAAGGACGACCTCAGGTTAGCACGTCCTGACATGTCTTATTGTCTTGGGGATCCGTCTCTTCACACATGCAGGACCTGAATGAAATGGAGAAAACAGCAAAACTGGAACTCCAGAAAAAAGTGAAAATGCTCTTAAATTAACCGGAGATCCCTGTATGTCAGTAAATAATCCAGTTATCCAAGAATAACTGCACACTGTCTTGACAGTGATTTTGTACGTGCACTCCTGCATTTTTCTGTATGTTTAACCATGTGATCCTTTAAAGTGATAAAATAAACCATGTATGTAAAAGGATGAAAAATTGTTCATTCATTCGTTAACAGAAGCGCAGATGGAGGACACATTACTGTATTTATACATTTACTAAAGAGAATAAACCTTTCATTAATAGTAAAGTGTTTGTTCTGTGAGTTTAAAACAACATGAGAAACTTATACGAGAAAAAAAAAATGTATATATAAAAATAAATATGTATGTATACATGCATAAATTAAAAATATATTTTTTAATTAATTTATATATATATATATATATATATATATATATATATATATACACAGTATATATATATATATATATATATATAACCAAACTGAGTTTGAAAATATTGCCTTGTCAGAAACCAACAAATATCAAATATTTTGCATCTGAACTTTAAACCTCTCTACTCTTTGCATCATGAGACCTTCAGACCTTTTTGATAAAACACTGTAGAATTTATTTTAATAATAAGAAATCTAAAATTCAATCATTACACAAACTATTTTTCTTTATGTAATTATTGAATTTACAGATGCGATTAATCCCGATTAACCGTGTCAAAATTCTGTGATAAATCGCATCGAAATTTTGTGATTTGTTTAATTGTGAATTTTAAAAGTGAATGTTTAATAGGATTAAAAACAAAAGTATGTTTGTTTTATGATATAACCCAATGTGACACACGGACAGAGCTGCTGCTGAAAATAAAAGTTAGAGTCTGATTGTTTGAAGAGTGTCAGAAAAAGGAAGGAGACTGAGTTTTCTACTTTAATTCAGTTTATTTGGTTTTTATGTGTCTAAACATCAGAGAGGAGAACAGACAGAACAGAACCAGAATCATGAACAAACACAGAAGAAGAAGAAGAAGAAAAGGTTCATCCTCTGAGGAAGAAGAAAGAATTCAACAACAAAACCTCAAACTTCAAAAGTTCAGAGTTTGAGACTGAACCGTCTTTAAAAACTGTTTCATGTTTCTGCCTCGTCTTCTGTCCGCTCTGTTTAAAGCTTTAAGTCGCTTTTTTTAAATGACACATGAATGAAAATAAAAACATTTGGAGAGAAAAGAAATCAGAAATATTAAAGCATCGCTTTTCTCATTGGTTCTAGCCTTCGCTCTCTACGAGCTCTACGTTAAGTTTCTACAGCATGTCGACAGGCAAGGTCGTCTGGGTGTAAACTGACAATAATCCACTTCTTAAGTATATAAAATTACTCTGAACTTCTGCGTAAAATATGGCTTTTATCTGTCATGTATGGCTTATTATCATTATTATTATTTAAATATGGCTGTAAAAATCGTTACCTCCAGCTGCAAACACGGCATTTTCAATTCTAGAAACATTTTCATGTCAATAATCTACCATCAAAAAGGGTCAGAAATTCAAACAATAGAGAAACAGAGAGGTCATAATCATAATATTATTATCAATAATATTTAAAAATAGTAAATTCTCTTCTTCACAGATTTTCATTTTGGCAGATTTTCCTCTTTGCTGCCGAGCGACGGCGACGGAAAAATAGCTGAGAGAAGAAAGTTCTAGAAACAGAACAGCAACATTAAATTTATACATGTTAGTTTGTTTTTGTATAAACACATCAGGAGCTCTGAGTGACAGTGACCTCTGACCCTGGGACAGGAAGGGGAGGGGCTCAAGGAGACAGCCATGAAACCTTTGAAACCTTAAACCCTCACCGGAGCGTCCTTTTTTTTACAATCTTCAGACGATAAAATCTGTGACACCATCTTTGTTAAACATTCAGTATCTGATGTCTCTGCTCTATTAACAACTTTGACATTGAAAAACCGCCTCATACCGCTACCTCAGTACAAAGCTTGGCTTACTTTAGCGTCCAACTGTTCTGGACGATCACTGTGACTCTCCATCTGTCCTCCCTCTGGTGCTGTGGCTGTGAGCGACAGCAGGAGAAGTTCACCGTAAAGATTGGCATTTAAAGAGTGACCTGTTGTAAAGATGATTAAAAATCAATAACTGAACTGTGATAGTCTTTTACCCTCACTTAAAAAAAGGGGCATGGCCTAGTAAAAAAAAAGGTCAACATCGTGGGAAAGACAGTCTGAATTATGAGAAAGTTAGTCGTACTTATTTAATAAAAAAATCAAAATAATGAGATAAAGTCTACTTTAGAGATAGTGAGTCATTACTATAAGAAACTATCATAATCATAAGAAAGTCATATTCTATCATGAAATAAAAAGTCATAACTATGAGAAAGTAATAAATTAAAAGATAAATCGACAGTGCGACCGTTTCACTCACATTTACGACTAAAAATAGATGTGTGTGAATTATAAAATGTATTTAGGGTCACATGTGCATAAAAAAATCAACAAATGTTTTTTCCTGTAAATACGGCGGTGAAGTTAGTTTTAGGTTGGATATTCGACAGACATTCACTGAGGATGTAACGGTGTCTTCTCACTCTCCATAACCGGGAATAACAACAGCAGCGCGGTTAAATCTACTCTGCACCCTCGCTGTTAACGTCGGGTGTTGAATAAGGGACCGTCAATAAATTACCGGTTGATGTTCTCAGAAAAGGCTGTTTTCCTTCAATAGCTTCCATGTCATCTGACCAAAAGACCTTAAATTGATTTCAAATAATAGAACTAAGGTCGGAAAATAAGTCAAACATTATTGATCAATTTTCATTGTTCCCCTAAAGTTCTTTGTGTGCTCCTTACTTTTTTAACTTAGGAGAACATGTGAAAAAAGTAAGTGTCAAGACCTGTAAACTTTCTCATATTTTAACTTTTGTCTCATAATTCCAGCATATCTCATGACTTTGACTTGAATCTTGTTACTGTGACTTTTGACCTTTTTCATAATTTTCACTGCTTAATCTTCGGACTTTAAATCTCATATTTACGTCTTTTTATGTTATCATCATCCCTACCATCAAATTTTTTAAACTGTAGACTTTTTAACTTATGAAGTCTTTTTCATAATTATGACTTTTTATCCTTATAATCTTTTTTCTTTTATTAAAACTGGCAGAATTGAGTTTCTGTGTTAAATTCTGTTTATAAGACAGTCAGACTTTTTCAGTCGAGTTTTGAGGAAAAACTCTTATATAAAGTTATTAAGGTCTCAGGGTCTCCTGGTCCGGTCGTTGTTCCCTGAAGTTGGATGTTCAAGCTAAAGATGGTGTCTCGTCTGAGTCGACCAAAGTTTGGGTTCAAGTTTTTTTAGTTCTTGATGTTTTTTGCCGAAACAAAGAGGGTGAAAAAGTTTGTGGTTGTTTCAAAATAAAAGTTCCAAATGGAACGGGTCATAAGAGCTTCAGGGGGTCTCAGGGTCTCCAGGTCTGTGAAGGTTTGGGGGGTCAGGTGCGTCACGGTCTGCAGACTCAGACTCGATAAAGACATTTAACCACAAACAGTCTCAGAGTGTCTCTGGGTTTGGGTTTAGGTCGTTTCAGAGTTTCAGTCGAGCTTTTGGTCATAATATTTGGCTCTAAAGAAACAAACAGAGCTTAAAAAATATCGACTCTCTTCTCTCTCTTTCCAAAACCTTCTTCTGAAATCTGAAACTAGTGTTTCTTTTGGTTCTGTTTGTTCTTCGACTCTGGAAACAGGAAGTGAAAAACAAACAAACAGGAAATGTGAAAAACTATTTTTTCATCTTTGGACGTTTTTCCGTCTTTTTTAAAGAATTTTTGGAAGTTTGGTTGAATCTACGGAAAGCTGCTGTTCATCTACCATGAGGTTCAGGACATTCTTTCAGACATTAGAAGACATGAGAGGACACTTCCATCATGGCTGCAGAGGCAGTTTACACAGGAAGTGACTGCTCCCTGCCAAAATAAAACATTAAACATAAAGAGTGGAAACATCTCACACTGAGAAGGGTCCACCTGTTCGTCGCTCCTCCTAGTTTCTTCTCAGGTGGAGGCGTCTCCATGGTGACCAGGACAGGTGCTTCTGACTGACACTTTCAAATTAAAGTTTCTTTTTTCAACGTCTCCAAAAAGCCTGAGGACCTAAACTGTTCAACAGATCCTCAGACCAGAGAGGATCCAGATCTGGTTTAAAAGCAACCGGGTCTTCGGACTTTGAGGAGGAGAGACGGTTGTTGGCCTTTGGACCCTCAGACCTTCAATCTGTTGTTGGGGTCCAAAACTCAGTTCTGTCCACTATTTGGTCCACCTCTGGGGGGTTTTAAGAATCTTTATACCAGATCCAGAACAGGTCTCAGTGGTTCAGAGGGTCAGATCCTTTGGGAGTTCAGATCTGGAACAGTTTTTGGGTCCTGCAGCAGCTCTCTGGAGGAAGTTGTTGGATTTTGTATCAGTTATGGGTCAAATAATCATTCTCGACCTTGACGGGCCAATCCATCTTGGGAGGTACAGGCAACATTCAGAGTCTGGGGGCTCTGGGGGTTCTGGGGGTTCAGTTTGGCACAGGACTTCAGCATTGGTACAAGAAGGCAGAAAAACGGCAAAGCAGCTCCTGAGGAGCCTTTTGGTTCGAGGTAGGTTAAGTTGGCCAGCAGCAGGAGGCTCATGGCGCCCGCGGTTCAGGCGTTTGGCATTGAGCCCAAGGTAGCTCTCTTTGGAGGTAGGGGGTTTGGTGGAGGAGGACAAAAAGGGGTCAGGGGTCAGGGGTGGACCAGCGGACTGTTGACCTCCTCTCCTTCCTGACTGGAGGCGAACTCGGTGAGACACACACACATACACTAAAGGCTAAAGCAGCGTAGAGGAGAGCTAGCATCCTCCACAAACACCTGCTGACCAGAGCAGTAAAACATCCCTTTGGCTCTGGGTCTCAGAGGAACCACACCTGCTCAGGTAGACCTCTGAGGACCCGGTCTCCGGTCAGACGGGTGGAAGGCCTCAGAAAACTTGGCACGGACGGTGACAAACTCAAAATGACCTCAAACTGAAGAAAAAGGTTTTGGTTTTCAAAGAAAGCATCAAGGATGAAGGAAATGTTGGCATCTGACCGCACAGAGGAACCATGTGACCAATGTTTCTGAACGGACCGGGTCTGAGGAGTTCAGCTTTTGGCTCTAAAGAAGATGAATTGTTGACGTTTGTGGACATCTGAGGGTTCTTTAAAGGGGTTCAGTTTTTCTTTGGGTTCCTCTGTGGTTTCAGATGCTCTCCTGATGTTCCTCACACAGACTCATAATCATCTTCGCATCCTAATCTCAGATAATCTCTAATCTCTCTCATTCATCAAGGCTGCTGGACTGTAAGGCTGTCAGGAGGAGAGGAGGAGCTAACAGGCTGGAGGAGGAGGAGGAGGTGGAGGTGTGGGGGGTTATCCGGTGCCTGTGCCGGGCTGAACAGGTAGATCCTGCTCCACCATGACCCTCACCGGTTGAGGGGTGGAGTCATGTCTCTGTGGGTGGAGCAAACAGGGACAATGTTAGCTGATTGATAACATGGATTGATGACTGATGGTGGCGCTGTTCTGGACGGAGGCATGTTGGATCTGTGCGTCACTGGATTTGTTGTTTCTCATTTTAAAAACTCAACTAAAAAACTTTAAAAACTGAAGAAGAACAAGGCATTCATGATTTCAAGGATATGTATGTAGACTCTATTTTTGCACGCTTTGATGACTTATCACACTAATTTGACCTCCCTCGGTCAAGCTTATTTTGATATTTCCAAGTCCACCACTTCTTTCAACATCATGATCCCAAATTCCCGTTCATAGCATCACCTTCTGGTTCAGATGATCTGTTCAAATCTACATTCACGACTAAAGGGCGAGTATCAGTGTTCATATAACCTCTTTTAAAAACACGACACTGGCAAAGATTAGAGCAGACTGGGTGAATAAGCTGGGGGAAGAACTTGGAAGAGGAGATTTGGGAGAGTAAGAGTTAACAACAGTACCTCCTCCTTTGCCAAATGAAGTATCATACAATTCAAGATTCTACATCGCACCCACTAAGCAAGACTGGCTAAAATAGAGCCAAACACAGATGCAGGCTGCAGCAGGTGTCAAAACACTCCTGCTGATTTCACACAGATGTTCTGGTCATGTCCAGCCCTGGCAACCTACTGGCCCACCATCTTTAAAACGTTGTCAGAAGCATCGCATATTGATCTTCAACCCAACACAGCAATATATTTTGGTACCACAGATAGCAGACATAGAACATGAACACTCTTTTCTTTCTGAGATCTGGTGTTGAAGAATTTTGGTAAACTTCAAATTTAATAACAGCTTAGCACCATCCTGTGTTTGTGATTGTGATCAAGTTCATGTGAACCTTATCCTCCTGTTTTGTGCAGTGTAGGCGAACTCATGTATGTGCTTAATTTTGTTTATATATATATATATATATATATATATATATATATATATATATATATATATATTTTATTCTACTTAATAAACCTTTTTTTTTCTTCTGGACTGATGTCTTAAATATATGTTTATCTATAAACATTTTTTGTTGATGCTCAATAAAAAGAAAATGTAAATAAAACAATAAAAATTAAAGGAGAAACTTGTTTTTAATAATAATCATTTGTGTGTGTGTGTGTGTGTGTGTGTGTGTGTGTGTGTGTGTGTGTGTGTGTGTGTGTGTGTGTGTGTGTGTATTACCTGACTCAGCTCCATGCTCTCAGGTGGGTGACCTTTATGACCTCTGACACCATTAAGGTGGGGAGGAGTCTCCCAGCTCGTCTTCTTCCTGCAGAAGAGACTGAAAACACAGTTTGCTGACATCACCAGGTGAGGAAGATGATGATGATAGTGATGACAATGATGGCGAAGGTCTCACCTGCGTCTGTACCCCAGCAGGACCAGCAGCAGGCAGCAGAGGATGCAGGCGAGGCTGCTGTGGAGTCCGACCAGCAGGGGCGATGTTGAGCTCAGAGACTGATTGCAGTTACAGGTCTGTCCGGCTGCTGGACACACAGAGACACTATTAAACCGGTTCTACTGCTTTCAATGGAAGGGTCAAAGGTAAGGTGACTAGACGTCTCAGATTTCCGGGGACAGTCCCCGAATTGGATGACCTGTCCCCAGCAAAAGCTGTCCCCAAAAAAGGCACCGATTTAAGCGTTTCATGAATGAGAACAAAAAATGTTGCATCGAATGTCCCCGGATTTCATTACAGAAATCTGGTCACCTTAGTCAAAGGTCAAGTAGCAACTCTCACCTGGTTTGGTGGTTTCTCCCTCCGCCACAAAAAATGTTGCACCGAATGTCCCCGGATTTCATTACAGAAATCTGGTCACCTTAGTCAAAGGTCAAGTAGCAACTCTCACCTGGTTTGGTGGTTTCTCCCTCTGCCAGAGACACCAGGCGCTGGTTTGATGGACTGTCACCGTTACCGTTAAAGGCCAACAACTGAATCTCGTAAACAGCCGCTTTCTCTGCAGAGAGAATTACAGCGACTGTTAGCATCAAAATGTCCTTACAGGAGTCCATACTGACAGATTTATGCTGACTGGAAACCAGCAGCTTAACTAACACCACTGCTCTAAAGACGACAGATAGCTGTTGTCTCGCTAATGGCGCCCCCTCTGTAAAAACCCGTACTGTCCCTTTAAGAGACTGACCCAGGTGGGAGATGGTGTGGGTGTTGATGTGTGCAGGAAAGATCTCCTGCCCTTGGACCTCTGGATTTGAGACCCCGCGGTACTCCAGTCTGAAGCCCTCTACTGCCCCTGGCTTATTAGGCAGCTCCCAGTACACCTGCATGGCGGTCTGGTTCAGAACCTTCGTGAAGAAACTGGGAGGACTGGGAACTGTGGGACACAGAGACAGACACAGGTTTAAGGTGGACTAGATCCAAAGGTTCGCTGACTAAAAGGGGGATTGACTGTGTCTTCTATGCTGAAGGTGGACTTCCTGTTTATATTTGAGGTGGACGTACCGCCGCCCTGCGTCGTGGCGGTGATGGCGTCGGACTGCTGGCTGCCACCCTGAGCTGAGTATGCCTTCAGGTGGATGGAGTAGGTGGTTGCAGCCTCCAAGTTGAGGAACTCGTGTTTGAAGGTGGTCTTACTGACGGCCTCCTGCAGCTCAGCGCTGTCGGGTTCTTAGGGGACAGGGGTCAGGGGTCAGAGGTCAGAGTCGAGCCGGTCTCTGATTGGTCAAACCTTTCTTTCTCTCCTGCTCTTACCTCCCAGCCGCCGGATGTGCAGAACATATCCGATGATGTGTTGGCTGGCGGGCTCAGTGGGCTGGTCCCAGGTCAGCTGCAGGCTACTGGAGCTCAGGGCCATGGCCCTCAGGTTGGTGGGGGCTTCTGGGAGTTCGGACCCCTGGATGATGGCGAGGCGGGCGCTGGCCTGGTTGGTCCCGGCGCTGTTTTCTGCGATACACTGATAGATGGCCTCGTCCTCAGGGGTGATACGAGTGATGGCCAGAGTCCTGCAGGGAGAGACAGAGAGCACTGATACCTGGACTGAGGGGGACCAGTACCCTCAGGGGCCCCAGAGCCTGTAACAGATCTGACCTGAGAGACCCTTGGCTCGTTTACAGTTTTAAAGTCATACAGGCGTCTCCCAGACTCGATAAAAACGCTGTCTTACGTGTTCCCGTTGGTCAGCTTGACGTTGCCACTCGGCGTCAGCAGTTTGCCGTTCTTCAGCCAGATCAGGTGAGGCTCAGGAGCTCCTGATGCCGTGCAGCTGAAGACTGCACTGCCCCCTGCTGGTCTGGAGACAGACTGAGGCCACTGCACAAACTCAGGAGGAGCTGAGGGAGGAGAAAGGAGAGGTAGAGGAGGAGAGGAGGAATATCAGCAGAAGAGAAGAAAGGAGAGGTAGAGGAGGAGATGGCAGGGAGGAAGGAAAAGAAGAGAATAGAATTGAATTCAGCTTTATTGCCATTGCACATGTCACAAGTACAGAGCAATGAAATGCAGTTTGCATCCATCCAGAAGTGCTTAGCAAGTATGAATATATTTACAAATGTACACGGTATGCAGGAGATATATACATGAGTATGTCACGAGTATATAACATTGTTATGAATATGCTATAACTATAAGTATGTACAGGCTATAAACAGACTATAAATATGATTATATGACAGATAAATTATACAGTAGTGCAATATTGGATGTAGCAGTGCAATTGAGGTTTGAAAGGTTTAAGTTGGTTTATGAATACAAAGTGCAGGTAATAGTAGATAATTGTAAGTGGTGGTTCAGTGGTTGTGAGTGTGTGTGTGTTCAGTTCATGAGTGTTAATATGGTTCAGATGTCAGGAGGCAGAGTTCAGGAGTGTGACAGCACTCAGCAAAGGAGAAGAGTGATATCACACTATTTTCTGTTTATCATTAAAAAAAATTATATATTAAAAAAACATTCATTTTTGTTCATTTCAATTCTTTTAATTTCTTCTTTTTCCTCCTCAGCGATGAAGTTGTGTGTCTGTAGTATCTGCAATACAAGTACAGTGCATTGGTAGGATCATTGTCATTACTGCAGAGCCCTTAGTGTCCAGCAGGGGGCAGCAGACAAACAGACTGAAGAGCGGGACTAAAACTGTAAAAGACCCTCGAACATGACAAATCCCTGATTTAATCTTTACTTTTCAGAGTCTGTGTACATGTGGTGGTTTTAATTAAACTTTAAAATATTTTTATCATCGATATAAAAACATGTTTCAGAGCTGCTCTTATAAAAATAAAGCAAAGCTGGTGTTTAGACGAGCTTCCTCACTGTCCATTTATAAAACCCGTCTAAAAACCCACTTTTACTCCTTGGCTTTTGACCCAGCATGAGACAGCATTTGTTTTATTGCTTTTTATTATATTTTGAAACAACTATTTATTGTTGTTTGATGTTTTGATGTTATTATGTACAGCACTTTGTGTCAGCTTTGGTTGTATTTAAAGTGCTCTATAAATAAAGTGTTTCCGTCATTTTAAATCAGAGTTTATAAAGTCGTGATTCACATTAAACAAAAACAGAGATAATGATGTTTTTAATGTCTGATAAAAATGATAAAATAACTTTATTCATCTTTTAAACTAACAACCCTGTTCTTTTTCATCACTTTATTGAGTCTGTTTCTGATGGTTGACTCTCCTCTCTGAACTTGAACTTGTCGCTTTGTTTGGGCACCACTTTGACCTTCGACCCCCCCCCCCCCCCTCTCTGAGCAGACAGACAGGTGCTGTCTCGCCTCCGGCTGCTGCGTCTCCACCGCAACAAACACCCCATGACACTCATGAGGGTCTCTGTCACCCTAAATAACGCCCTGAAGGACCACCCCCTCCTATACAGAGAGGGGGGTCAGAGTTCACGGGTCAGGGAGGAGGGGTGTGTGAAAGAGAGACATTTATTTTCAGTCGGGGGGTGGGGGGGTCATTAACATAGAAATGAAGTTGATTTGTGAGAGAAGACCTTTCACACACTCTGAGAACACACTCAAGTTCAAGAGCAAAACACACACACACACACACACACACACACACACACACACACAGAGTAAACTGCTGTCTTTTACTTTGAAAGGTTCTCATCTGTCATTTATTTTGAAAGGATCGTGTTTTTTACTGAGGTCACTGTCTTAATTGATATTAACAGGACGTGTTTACAAAAGGTAAATGAAGAGCCTCGGTATAATCAATAAGGTCTGTCCCCTGATCAGTCCCTCTGCTCACTTATCTTTGAATTATAGCTTCCTATTTCCTTATATGAATGATTGTAATATTGTATGGTCTGCGACGTATCCAACTTACCTCAAGAAAATTTTATTAATCCAGAACGGATTCTTAAGAATGATATCTTGATCCAGCAGACATGAACCTTCTGCACCTCTCTTTACTAAATACTCAATCTTATTGATTGACAAACTCAATGTCTTTCACTCTTGTTTGTCCTTAAGTTCATCAATAACAAACAAAACCTTCCTGACTACTTCAGAAACTTTTTAACCTTTACATCCGACCTTCACCTGTACTCAACAAGACAAAATGACCATCTTCAGTTTCCTTTCTGTTGAACTTCAGTCTAATATCACTTTCAGAGAACCGAAACTATGAAATGATCTGGATGGATCTCTAAAATCAATATTATCCTTCAAATCCTTTAAAATATAATTAAAATCTCATTTAATCATGTCTTAAACACATCATTCTCTGTTATGTTCATGTTTCTTTTCTTTTTATGTATACTTACACTACATGCCAAAAGTTTGGAAGCAAGGCCATTACAGGCCGAACAGTTGGGAGAAACTTCAAGTTTTTGCTCACATTGCTTTTTTAAAATCCAGCATGAGTTTTATGTATTTTGGGATGTATTTACTCCATGATCAGATGTTGCTTTCATGGAAATGCACCATTTTACTCCATTTACCTTTAGACATTGATGTTAACAGACCATTGCTAAATATATGTCAGCAAAAGATAATAAGGGCTTAGTTTTAGAGTTGAAAACATTTGCAAGAGTCACAACTTCAGTGCAAAAGCAAAAAAACAAATCACTGTTGGATTATTCACTTTAACTTTTTGGCTTTTGAGTGTCTGCATACAAAAATCCTAATAAATCTCAACTGCGTTCAAACTACTGCAAAAATGGCTAGAAAGAAGCAACTGAGTAAAGAAACAAAAGTACAGATTTGTACATTGAGGAAAGAAGGATACACAGAAAGAGAAACTGCAAAATGCGAAAAGGTGTTTAACAAAGGAGTCCACTACACTCTGAAGAGACTAGAGGAACCTGGAAGTTATGATGATAGAAAAAGACCTGGATGAAAGAGAGTTACTACAAGAGCAGAGGATAAACATAGCATTGTCACCAGTAAGAGAAATCGTCGAAAGACAGCACCACAAATAAGGGAGGAAATCAACATGACAAGGTCGAAACCCATATCTCTGACAACCGTGAAATGACGTTTGAGAAAGGCTGGTCTGAAGGAACTCTGTATCAGCTTATTAGCTTCTTTCCCGTTTTATCTGTGCTAAATAAATAAATAGAAATAGAAATACTGAGAGACATCTTTTACACTCTTCACCTGACCTGTGTTTGGTTCAGTCCAGTTCAGCCTCTTTGTTCAGAAACCAGCTGGAAGACCAGAACAGAGGACAGACCGGATCAGCTTTGACCAGAACATCGCTCTCAGTCTGAGTGTTTGTTACACCGGGACTTAAACCCTCCTGATGCAGCTCACTGATCAGGTGTTCAAAGTGGCAAAAACTCAGAAGAAGACTGAAACTCAGCAGACTGAAGGGGGGGGGGGGGGTTAAAGGGATATTCTGGCGTAAAATTAATTTAGGGTCAAACACACCGTAACACCAAGTTGGACACCCCCTCCAGAGATGAATGTTGCCGACCACTTGCTTCTCTAGTTATACCAACTTTGGTAACGACAGCAGGATAGCAATACACAGCGGTCTGAGGAGCCATAAACAGGCCTCAACCAAAACGCCACTCTATAGCCACAAATAATGCTCAGAACAGCACCTAACTTCATCAACAGTACATATAGGGTCCCAGCCATAGCACTAGTCACCAAACATCTTTTTAACTTTGACTAATTTCTTTAGCAAAGAGACTAAACGCAACTCACCTGCTCTCTTCCAGCAGCTGCTTGTTTGTAGCGAGAACTCAGGCCAGTCCATTACAGACATTACAGACTGCAGCTCAAAGAAGAACATTTATGATCATTTGTTTATCATTTCCTTGAAGTAATAATCACCATACTAATCATTTTCACTGCAGACGCAGTAGTTCTTCTGCCTTAGCGTCTCAGGTCGGATTGTATTTCCATGAAGAAATGATCATAAATGTTCTTCCTTAATTTAATGCCGGAATATCACTTTAACTGGAGAGCAGAACAGATCACCTGGGGTTTACCTGCTGGTCCAGGTGTGTTCACTGTCAGTTCATGAGTTCAGGTTTGACTGCCAATGACCCCTACAGTCCAATTTGTTAGGCCTGTATGAGTGTTCTCAACTCAAACTGGGTTCTGTGGTGGACTTAAGCTTATTATTACCCCCCCCCCCCCCCCCCCAACATGGTAAAGAGCCTTAGTTTTGACAGAAATACACAAACTATCCCTTTAATTAAAAAAAGAGCTCTATCATAATGCTCAGAATTAAGATGATGCTGATTTTGTGTGTGTGTGTGTTAGTGTGTGTGTGTTTCTTTGTGTAGAGACTCAGTGTTCGCTCTCAGACTGAGGGGACTCCAGTTTTTAATCTCATGAAGTTTTGCTGAGTCTGACAGACGGACTCTGAGTGTGAATAAAGTCCTCATTGTAAAGTGGACCCTTCACATGCAAATCTGTATTCTAATGAGACACGCACACACACACACACACACACACACACACACACACACACACACACACACACACACACACACACACACACAGAATGAGCCTGATGACCTCTGACCTCTCCGTCTCAGAGCGGGGGGAACCAAACAAATACCCAGACATCAGAGGGAGACCGCTCACTGATCAGCTGATTCTGGTTTTAGATCACTGTGATCAGATCTTAATTTAGGTTATTGATCATCAACTGATTGTTGTTCAGAGTATTGATAATCAGCTGACGAGTGTTTAACCCTTTAATGCCTAAAGATTGTGGTGAGAAGATGTCAATTTTTTTGGGCTGAAATGTTTATTTCACTTACTACTGAAATCCAAAAAGATCAAAATGTCCTTAAAATCTAACAAATATTATAAATGCATATATATATATATATATATACATATATATATGTATATGTATATAACAGGCATTAAAGGGTAAAGCTGTTGTTTGTATGATCAGCTGATTATTGATTGTTTTTTTAAGGTCAGCTGACTTTTTCAGACTTTTATAATCAGCTGATTATAATTGATGATCAGTTTATTGTTGTTTTTATTGATCTGATTAAGTTTGGGCTTTTAAAAGTCAGCTGATTATGTCTGGGTAGTTGATGATCTGCTGATTATTGTTTACATTTTTGATAATCAGCTGATTATTCTCATTTGAGTTATGGATGATCAGTTGATTGTATTTTGATATATGAATTGATCAGCTGATTAGTGTTTTGATTATTATGATCTAAGGGTTTTAGTGTTAGTGTGGCTCTCTTCTTCTTTATTTCTAGTTTCAGTCACTTTTAACGGTTATTTTATTTTTTTTACAGCATCTCACTGATTCATTTGTATAAAAGCATCTTAACGGTGGAAACAGTGGGTCAAAGTCAAAGTCTCTTTTTAAGTTAAATGTATAAAGTGGTGTCCCACATGGCACTGTTGCCGGTCCTCTTATTTTTCAATCATTGATAAAAACGTTTATTTTTTCATTTTCTGTGTTTGTCTCTTTGGAGAAGAATTACTAACCTCTTCTTCTCTCTCTCTCTCTCTCTTTCTCTCCAGTTTGGTTCACACTGAGACAAAAGCACAAAAGACCAAACAAAAACCATACAGGAACATGGACCACGTCTGCCTTATAACCAGAGGGTCCTGGTTCCCCTGAGGAGGAGGAGGGGGAGGGGTCTGCACGCATCACTTCCTGCTGCAGGCTGCTGTGATGAGGCTGGAGGTTAGGGTCCGAGGTCAGAGGGGATTCTTCTTCTGTGGATCTAATTATTCCAGTTTTAATCCTCCCAGACAGACTGCAGCTGAACATCAGGTCCGGACCCGAAGGTTCCTGCTCTCTAAAAAGGTTCCTCTGTAACAAACGTAGAGCTGAGTCCTTTAGATTTGGTCTTTATTTCTGTCTAAATATCAGTTTGTATTTTCTCTGCTGTTACTGTGTTATCTCTTTCACTCTGGTTTCTCTGCAGCTCACAGTCCAACAGAACCGTGTCCAGGATGTTTTACCTCCCTCAGACCTCCAGCAGAAGTTTTATTTATTTCTCTGGTTCTTGATGAGTCTGTCTGAATTTACTAATTTACTCTGTAGTGTTGGTGAAAAAATCTCCTCCAGGCTCAATAAAGATCATCTGCTGTCCTCAAAGAATCACAAAGATGATGATGATGATTATTATTATTATTATTATTATTAGTAGCAGTAGTAGTAGTAGTAGTTGTGGTAGTGGTTTTAGTATTATTATCAACATTATTATTATTATTAGAAGTTATAATTAATTTTATTAGAAGCTATAATTTTAAAAAAAGCAGTAAAAATAGGTTTCATGTTTCTTTCTCTGTGTCTCTGCAGGCCCCTCCCCCTCACACAGGCACATGCTCAGTCAGGTCAGGGGACAGAGGTTGGGGGTTAGGAGTCAGACGGTGGCAGGAAACATAGCTGACAGATGGACACGCACACACTCACACACTTAACATGATGAGTTCAAGTTCATCTGTTAACAAAGAAACATGTCAGAGATCTGAAACTCAGCTGCAGAGAAAAATAAATCTGAATCAGCTGTTTTGTGTTTATGTTGAGCTGAGTCTTTCTTATTGAGTCTGTGTTCAGGTTCTTGTGTGTCCTGGTTCTGATCCTGACCTGGGTTTGATCACTCAGGGAATCACAGCGGTCTTCATTCACACAGAAAACCCCTGATCCATACTTGTGTCCTGGTTCTGGTTCCTGTGGCTCGGTTCTGTTATGGTTCTGCTCTATCAGCTCTCGCTGTACAAACATTTTCAGTGTGTAGTTCTGTGTGTGTACTTTGTGCATACCTTGCACTACGAGTCGTCCGAGCGCCGTTCTCCGTGACCTGCTGCCGGGTCGGTTTGCCGAACATACGTAGACCCCGGAGTGCTGCAGTGTGGCGTCAGAGATCATTAGGTTACCTGTCCCCAACACCTGGATGCCCTCCACGCCGATGGACCGCCCATCTGACACACACACACACACACACACACACACACACACACACATACACATGCATCATGTTACCATGGTGACCCTGTTGACAGATAACTGGCATCAATAACTGATGAATCGCTGATCTCACCAAGGCGGCTCCAGGAAACTATCGGTCGAGGGTTTCCTGTGGCGATACATTCCAAGATGGCCGTCTGGTGAACATTGATGGTGAGGTTCTGAGGGCCCGACAGGATGACGGGTTCTTTGTAAATCCTAGATCCTGCACCTGGACCAGAACCACATGAGTGTTTCAGCAAAAAGGGACAAAGACACTTAAACTTTCAGGTTAACAAAAGATATGTCCTGAGTTTGGTCTTATTTCACCCTGAATTGGTCTTGTTTAACTCTGAGTTTGGTCTAATTTTAGCCCTGAGTTTGGTCTTATTTAACTTTGAGATTAGTCTTATTTTACCCTGAGTTTGGTCTTATTTTAGCCCTGGGTTTGGTCTTATTTTCCCCAAAGTCTGGTCTTTTTTACCCTGAGTTTGGTCTTATTTTAGCCGTGGGTTTGGTCTTATTTAACTCTGAGATTAGTCTTATTTTACTCTGAGTTTGGTCTTATTTTAGCCCTGAGTTTGTACTTTATTTTCCCCTAAGTCTGGTCTTTTTTTACCCTGAGTTCGGTCTTATTTTAGCCCTGAGTTTGGTCTTATTTAAGCCCTGAGTTTGGTCTTATTTTACCCTGAGTTTGGTCTTATTTTTCCCATGAGTTTTGTCTTATTTTACCCTGAGTTTGGTCTTATTTTTGCCCTGAGTTTGGTCTTATTTAACTCTGAGATTAGTCTTATTTTACTCTGAGTTTGGTCTTATTTTAGCCCTGAGTTTGGTCTTATTTTCCCCTAAGTCTGGTCTTTTTTTACCCTGAGTTCGGTCTTATTTTAGCCCTGAGTTTGGTCTTATTTAAGCCCTGAGTTTGGTCTTATTTTACCCTGAGTTTGGTCTTATTTTTCCATGAGTTTAGTCTTATTTTACCCTGAGTTTGGTCTTGTTTTACCCTGAGTTTGGTCTTATTTTTCCCTGAGTTTGGTCTTATTTCACCTTTGTTCAGTTTTTTTTTCACCCTGAGTTTGGTCCTATTTTACCCTGAGTTTGGTCTTATTTTACCCTGAGCTTCGTCTTATTTAACTCTGAGATTAGTCTTGTTTTACCCTGAGTTTGGTCTTATTTTTCCCTGAGTTTGTACTTTTTTTTACCTGTGTTCAGTTTTTTTTTCACCCTGAGTTTGGTCTTATTTTACCCCGAGTTTAGGCTTACCTGTCACAGACAGCTGAGCTTCGTGACTGTAACGAGTGTTGGCGATGTTTGTGGCGACACATCGAAACAGACCACTGTCAACTCGCTGCACGCTGGTGATCTGCAGGACTCCGTTTGGCAGCAGAGTGTACCTGAGTGGGAGGGGCACAGGTGTAATACACAGAACATAGACAGGTGAGCGAGTCGTATTTTTGGTGGTTATTGATCAGCCTGTTCATCAACTTTGGACTGATCATGTGACCCATAAACTCAATAATGATTAATCTAAATGAGAAACAGGTGACCTGTACCTGGGATCCTCGGTGCTTAGTGGGCGTCTGTCTCTTTGCCAGGTGATGCTGGCTTCTGGAATTCCATTTACCTGACAGGTGAGTCTGGCCACACCCCCTTCATCGACTGTCATGGACTCAGGGTGAGACAGGAACTTAGGGAGGGCTGGAGGAAAGGTGAGGGCACAGGTGATCAATACGTGTTACAGTGTGCATGTATGATATCACAGGTCACATGACTCACAGGCAAGAAGCACGCGGGCCTTGCGGCTGATGAGGCGTCCGTAGCGGTTCTGAACAGCGCAGTCGTACTCCCCGGCGTCCGTCTCGTTGCTTTCTCGCCTCTTGGCGACGCTCTTGATGAGCAGCGTACCATTAGCCAGCACTGTAGCTCGAGGGCCCATTGCCACGGGAACACCATTTCGTCTCCAGGTGATAGAAATAGGCCCCTCCCCCTCCACCTGACAGTCCAGCATCAGGGAGCGGTCTCTCACTGCGATGACATCAACAGGTTCTTTGAGGAAGGCGAGTTCTGAGGCTCCAAACACACCTGAGACAGAAACACAGTGAGATGTTTGCCCTTAGTTTGGTCTCACAGGCAACACAGAAAATATCCTTTTTTTTTAAATCATGAACGTTAGAGAAGTAAAACTAAATAATTTCATCTTCTATAATAATAAACATGACCATTTTAATGGACATGTTTAGTTGGTGTATTTGTTCATGTTTTTATGATTTTATTGATTAATTAATCAGGTTCAGTTTTTCATTGATGATTATTGATTTAGATGAAGAAATAAAATCACTATTGAACTTCAGGAAAAAAGAGTTCAGCCTCTGAGTGTGAAATAAATATATTCTGAGATCAGACAAAGAAAAGAGGAAATGAAAAAAAATTATATACCAATCCTTTCAAAATAAAAGACAAGCGTGTGTTTATTAACTTTTGATTGTCTTAAACAGGAAATACTCACTGACTGATGGGGTGATGAGGATGAGGGTGAGGATGAGGGTGGAGATGCTGTAGATGATGAATACAGCAGATTATTTAATATCTTAGTGTTAATAATAATAAATTATTTATAAACTAAGGATGATATTACAGCTCGTTAGGCTCCACCTTCAGTCAGCACTCAGGGTTTATTAAACTGCTCTGTTCAGTATTAAATCATGATGGAGGAACCTCATTAACCATGAAACCTGCTCCAGTTTGATTAACAGCTCTGTCAGAGACCCCGCCCTCCTGCTCTCAGAGAGGATGAGAGTCTAAACAAACAGATGGAGGTTTGGGTCACTCAGTGTCTGTGAACCTTAATGGGTTTAAAGACAGAGAGAGTTTTTGTCCACAGAAAAAAAAGCTTTAGTCTGAACCCCTGGATTAAAACAACACTAAAAACCAGAGAGCGCAAAACAGTGAAAAACAATGATTTAAAGGGTGGAGAAAACATATTACATTGGTTTACATATGACATGGATTTTACTCCAAATAGCTCAGATAGTAGATTTAAAATATGGATGAAAATGGACCTTACGGTTTATTACTGCTTCATGGACAACGGGTCAGTGAAGAGTTTGGACAATCTCAAAAAGGAATAAGACTTTTTCAGATATCTTCAAGTAAGACATCGATTAAAAACAATTGACAAGTTCTATTCTAAAGATCTTTGTCTCAATATATAAGTCTGGGAGTGGAAAGAAATTAAAATCTAGTTTTTAAGACTCCTGGAATTCCAACAGCCTTCATATTAAATATCGGTAAAGGGAGGGAGATTTGGTCATATCTGAGGAAGAATGGGAAGATATCTGTAAATTACAATGGAAAACCACAAATTCAAGGAGCTTGCGGGAATTTGGATGGAAAAACGTCATGAGATTTTTTTATAACACCGGCTCAGCAGAAACATCAAGTTGTTGGAGGATGTGCGGTCCGGATTCAGCTAACATTATCATTTATTTTGGGATTGTCTGAAACTTGTGTCTTACTGGCATGATATTCATGATTGTCCATCCATCCATCCATTTTCTACCGCTTATTCGTGGGTCTCGAGGGACACCCTGGACAAGTTGCCAGTTCATCACAGGGCTGACATATAGAGACGAACAACAACAACATCCACGCTCACATTCACACCTACGGGCAATTTGAAAGTGGCCAATTAACCTCACCTCACTTCTGCATGTTTTTGGGAGAACATGCAAACTCCACACAGAAACACCCTGACACGGATTCAAACCCATAACCTTCTTGCTGTAAGGCGACAGTGCTAACCATTACATCACTGTGCCGCCCCATGATTGTCTGGAATACATATTTCAAATTACTATACTATTTAGTGTCAGCTTAATGTATTTCAGTACCATGGCATTGCATACTCAAGTGATAGCAGACAAATATCTAATGAAGATATTACTGATTGGAGCAAAGAAGACGATAACAAGGAAGTGTTTACAACCCAACTCACCGACACTGGAAGACTGGCGAGGAACTGTTCAGGAAATTTATATGATGGACTGACATTCGCTCTGAGACGACAGTCGGAGACATTTAAGAGATGTTGGTGGATTAGATATATAAGAGCACGGAGAGCTGAACTGCTCTAAATACCTCTGATACATGAAGTACCAGACTATTAAAGTACTATTAAAGTACTTGGACAACTGAAAACTGATATTGGTAGATGTGAGGAAAATGACTTACTTACTTTACGTATTATAAAATGAAAGGGAGTGTAAGAGACGAGAGAATATGTTAGTCTAATTGGACAGGTTTGTTTGTTTATTTGAAACAAATGTGTAATTGTGATTGGACTCACTTTATTTGTTTTTGTCTGATAGTTTTTAAAAGACGGTGTCACTGGAAGAGAGTCTGGTCTGGAGTAGAAACTGAGGAGAACATCACTGATCAATGTTATTGATCTAAAGAATGAAGTGGCGGAGGAGTCCAAGGATGGAGCCCTGCGGAACTCCTACAGTTTATAGAAGTGAACCTCCTCCCTGTAGATCAGGGCGCAGATTTCACAGACGTAAACTCATCCCTCACCTTTAACTTGAACTTGGTCAGCAGACTTTCCCACACCCCCAAGACACCCCCCCCCCCCACACACACACACACACACACACACACACACACACACACACACACACACACACACACACACACACACACACCTCCATTCCCTAACCTCCTCCATCCTGGTGTGTCCCAGCTCCTCCTCCTCGCCTTCATGTAGGAGGAAACGAGACGACGGCCATCAGGAGGACCACCGTGATGTCTGGACCCTGATCCCCTCCCCTCCAAGTATGAATGACAAAAAAAACCTCAACAAAGGTCTGAAGCAGACACAACAGACCCCCCCAGACCCAAAACAACCCCCCCACAAACAGAGAAAGTCTTCATCGAGCTGCAGCTGCTCATCTCTAAAACCTTCATCCCCATCACTCTTCCTCCTCTTCCTCTTCCTCCTGGTTTAAGTCTCAGGTTCAAGTTCAAGTTCATCCCGGTCTCAGACCCCCGCAGAGGTTTCCTGATACTGAGTCTCTAAACGCACCATGACACCTCAGAACCTAAACCTGGACCAGCAACATAACCAGAAAAGGCTGGTCTACGGTTAAACCAGGACCTGAGCCAAGCCTGGTAGATGTTTTGGACCAGAACCAAGGCACACGTCCACATCCTAACCCTGACATTAACAGAGACTTTTCGGAACCTGCTGAGGGGTCTGGGTCCAAGTTTGAACAAGTCTACCCCGGGATCTGATCTGATTCTAATCTAAAGGAAAAACTCAGCAGGAGACTGAGGAGCAGAAAGTTCCTCCTTTAGCAGAGAAGACAGGAACCTCTGGACAGGAACTCAAGTCCAGGAGACTTACTCAGAAACCCTGACCCAGGTGCTTCTTTATGAGTCAAAGAACCAGAACTTTGGACCTGACACAGTGGGACAACTTTGCCATGTAAATACTGATCTTTAAAGATCCTCCTAGATCCCAGATCCTCCTCTTCTCCTTGAGTCTCGTGTCTCATGTCTCTTTAGGTTGTCTCATGTCTCTTGTAGGTTGTCTCATGTCTCATTAGGTTGTCTAATGTTTCATATGGTTGTCTCATGTTGTCTATCCCATAATATCCTATGGTTTTGTTCTCATATCCTCCTGTGTCAGACTGTATCATAACATGAAGAAATTATAACTTTAATCCGCATGGTGTCTCATTGTATCATATGAGATCACACTGTCTCTAAGTAGTAACCTATCATATTGTATCATGCTCAATGATGTCATATCCTCTCATATCTTGCCACGCCGTATCCTGTTGTATTGTGTACTAGCCATGATGTCTTGTGTTGTGTCATTTCTTAATTCACTGAATGGTATCATGTTGTGTCTCATATGATTTTGCTGTATTATAACATATAACAATATATCTTATCATGTAGTACGGTGTTGTATTACATCATAACATTTCATATCCAGTCCTGTTATCTTGTATTATTGTCATTGCACTGGGTTACATTATATTATATTAGGTTATATGGTTTCTTTTTGTATCATATCCTTTAATGTAGTATCATGTCATATTGTGCTGTAAAGTTTTGCTTTATTATCATCTATAGTATCACCATGTTATATCATACTGAGTCACATCATATCTAATTGTCGACTGTGAAGCACATTGCGACAACTGTTCTAGAAAGGTGCTATACAAATAAAGTTTATTATTATAATTATTATTATGCTGTATCATGTTATGTTGTGTTGTGTCATAATGTATCCTGTCACATCATGTATTATTATATTTTACCATCTAATTTGTGTTGTATTATAACATATAATAATATGTCTTATTATTTAGTATTGTATTGTGTCATAGTGTAGTGTGTGGTATTGCTGTGCCATTGTATTCTGTGTAGTGTAGTTGTTTTGTGTCATTTCACATCTGTATGAGCCATTTTATCTGTATTATTTTTGGGGTTTTGTTTTGTTATTCGCACAATCACCACAAGGAGCGCTTCAGGTGAATGGGCAGATAAATACTACAAAAGCGACACAGGTGAAGCAGCGATCTGGGAAACGGGAAGAGCACTCTCACCCTCATCATGAGCCACACCATCGTAGTAATTTGGACATATTTGTCTTATTTTGTTTGTTTTTCATTTAATCAATAAATGTCAAAATTATAACTCAACAACAACCTTGGACTGGACATTGGATTATACTAGAAGGGCGTCAAAAACACCTCACCCCCACACCCAGACAGTGACTAAAATCCAGGTTGTCATAGTCACGACAACATCTGAACTGTTGACTTGTGTTTAATTTCACTCTAACTTTAGTCCTGAAATTAACTTTTTTAAACTCTGAAAGTCTCCTCAGGTTTACATTTGGGATCATCTGATCTGCTCTGATCTGTGTCTGCGGCTCGTTCAGGATTAATTCCTGGACTCCCATCTGGGTCCTCATTATTTTGTGGTAGATGGGGGGGGGGGGTATCTAAAACACTGGACCAGACAGAGACACCCCCCCCACCCCACACACACACACACCCCACACACACACACCCCATTATGACCTGCCCCCCAAAAATCCCCTGAACCCTAACTCCTCCCCATCTGACAGTGACCTTGGCCCCTGGAGGTCATGGGAGTCTGAGTTTAGGTCCCGGAGCTCCGCCCCCTCCCCGTCTCTCCCTCTGTGGTGTATTGTTGCACACCCAACTTGACCGTGAACTTCACGATTTTTTTGATCACCCCCCCCCCCCCCCCCTTCCGAGCAGACAGATGGCGGCGGCAACTCTTCATCACTCAGACATGATCAGACTGATGATGATGATGATGATGACAAGGATGACGAGGATGAAGGTTCAGCCGTGGGAACCAAGAACCTCCCGCAGACACACACACACACACACACACACACACACACACACACACACACAAATGATTATTAATAAAAACAAGTTTCTCCTTTAATTTTTTTGTTTTATTTACATTTACTTTTTATTGAGCATCAACAAAACACACACTCTCTCTCTCTCTCTCTCGCTCTCTCTCTCTCTCTCTCTCTCTCTCTCTCTCGAATTAGGGCTAATTAGACCTGATGAGTCAGCTCCACTTTAATCAGCTGATTGACTCTGACATCAATCATGATTGTTTCTCAGCAGGTCATGTGATCATTGTGGTTAATTTGTCTGTATTTAAACTCAAGCATCAGGTCCGATCATGTCCTTCATGAATCAGTCTGTCAATAATCAACAATCATAATTAACAAATAAGGAGGACATCTAACTAAATCAAATAGGTCACCAGGAATTCAAAAATTCTTAAGGATCAAAATCTCACTAAAGCTTCAAGTTTTATCTGCAGAGCAGCAGGGGATTCTGGGTAATGATGCCATGAACAGCTGACTCACTGACAGTATCCACACTGTTTTATAAATAGGGGTTTTTAAAACTCCAAAACTCCTGGAAACTTCTCAAGGACCCCTGGAACTCCCTTAAAAACAAGAAGGTTCTTCAAGGCAACAACCAGGTCACATCTGACCTCTCAAGGACAGAAGCAGTGTTCCTGCAGAGTCTGGATCTGTTTATGAGTTCTCATCCCTCAGTCCTGTTCTCAAGGACTAACATGGGGAACTTATTTAAACTTTTTTTTTTTATGACAAAAACAAAAATTAATTCTTCATTAAAAACAACATCAGGAAATGTCATCAGTCACTTTCAAACCCTGATGTTTGGCACTAATTCAGGTGAAACCCTTCTCCTCATTTCACTGAGAATTCAAACCTCTGTTCATATGAAGCTCCGTCTGTTTGTGAGTTTAAATAAAGTTCATAATTTATAATTCAAGTATAACTCAAGTTCATAGTTTATAATTCAAGAATGACTCAAGTTCATAATTGAGTTTAAATTCAATCAAACTTCATCACTGTGGAGGACTGACCAGCTGCAAGTCCTCACACCAATACAAGACTGACATTTACACACACACACTCATTGAGGAGGACTCTTCATTACAGCTCAAGTTCAAGAGCAAAACACACACACACACACACAGCGTCTGTATGGTGATGAGCTGATGAATATGTATGTTAGCGAGGACCGTCTGCTCAGACTTTAAACATAGGAACTGTTTTCATATTCACCTGAATCATAAAAATCATGACAGACATAATTATATGTATCTTTTTAAACATTATTTCTAATGTGTGTGCGTGTGTTTTCTTCTATATAAACTCTTAATTCGCTCTCACTCAGACTCTTTAAAATCACAGTTTTATGTTATTATAACATTACTGGATAATGTGCTGAGTGTCTCCTGGTCAGGATATAAACTACTATATTTATTATTAAAATGAAATCACAGAGAGTCAGACCTGAGCAGCAGAGTCCCAGCAGCAGCAGCATCATCATCAGCGGCTCCAAATTTTAAAACATCAAAAATAAAAATATTCCTGTTAATCCTTCTGACAATCCGCTAAAATCTTTTTTTTTTTTAACCCGTGCTGTGTCTGATCGGGCCTGCAGCTCCGGTGCTGCTAATCTCATGAAGACCTGATCCAAACTGACCCCAAGCAGCAGAGTGTCTGGGGGCGGAGTCTCGGGTGAGGGGCGTGGCCAGAGGGAGTATGGACCGCATAATGAGGGACAGACTGAGAGATGGGGGGGTGACTGTGACCCTGAGGTCAGGTGGAGAGGGGGTGGAGGGTCACAGCTGAGGATCTGCAGGGTGAGAAATGAGGGGAGGGTCCCAGTTTTATCCGGATGTTGGAGACTCAGAACCGAGTCTAGAGACTCAGAGTCAGGTTTCCCAAAGACCGGATCAGATCAATCCGTTATCTGCCCTGACAGGAAACCTTAATTAGGGGTAGGAGAAAAATCGATTCACATAAGCACTACGATTTTTTGTTTTACAATTTTTAAATCGATTTTTATGTTCCAAAATCGATTTTTTTTTTTCAAATTTTAGAATAAATCTTAAAAATTGACTAACATGTGATGTGTATTTTTTGGGTGAATATTGTTCCTGGAATAGTCAGTATACAGTATTATTAACAACAACAACAGTCAGTAGGAGAAAAACATATCGACCCAGCCCTAATAATATTATTAGAGCAGATGTCCTTGTGACAGGAGCAGGTAAATATCATCAAATATAATATCTGCCTGGTCAGTATGTGGAGGTGATCAGCTGGTATCAGGTATCAGGTTGTTCCTCCAGGTGACTGTCAGCCGAACAAACACACAGACAGTTTTATTCTCACTCAGGTCCTGTGAGGAGATTTTCTTCAGCAGTTGAAATAGATAGATGTTTATGGATGTATCTGAGATAAGGTATTTAAATCAGCTTTATGTCATTATCACAACAAGACGTTTGATTATCTTCACACATTCTCACCTTTACTGACAAAAATAATACTCTCTGTTTGACTATAATTTAATGAGACATGTTGATGACTGTTTGGATTCAGACTGGTAAAAATAAAGGTTCCTCACAGGAACTTAAACTCTCCCTACACTCCTCCTTTCAATAAATAACATAATCCAACCTTTCTATTTAATCAACTTAATATAATAATAAATTAATTAATAAATAAATTAAAATTGATATTAATAATAACTTTATTTTTATAGAACTTTTGAAGATTGAAGATTACAAAATGCTTTGACAGACAGTCATAAAGCACAGAACATCAGCACATGGAAATAAAGACAAATAAAAATAAAAATAAAAATAATAATAATAATAATAATAATAATAATAATAATAATAATAATAATAATAATAATAATTATGTGTCTCCAAGCGAATCCAGCCCCTCACCTGAAATGCGCAGCTGTGCAGCGGCACGCAAAGAATTCAGGGATACCAACGGCACGAAAGCGTGCATAAATGCACTTAGCATTTCTTAGCATTTCGTGCCAAATGGGACACCGTTCGCGTCGCGTGATGACATCATGCACGCTTCAAATGCGCCGTTATGTGCAGTTCAACGGTGCGGTCTCTGAAATGGGACACATACGGTGGCCTGGAAGTGCAAAACACAACCGCAAAAGAGAAAACACGACAGCAAATCAAAACGCAAAAGAGAAAACGCAACCACAAATCACAAAACGCAACTGCAAATCACATGTGAAAACGCAAAAAAGAGAAAACACGACAGCAAATCACATATGCAAACACAAAAAAGAGAAAACACGACAGCAAATCACATATGCAAACACAAAAAAGAGAAAACATGACAGCAAATCACATATGCAAACGCAAAAAAGAAAACGCAACCACAAATCCCAAAACACGATAGCAGCGTCTGTCTTCTTCTTCGTTGTAGTTTAATGGCAGTTTAATGGCAGGGTGGAGTACTACCTACACCTGCTGGATCGATGTCGGAACGGGAAAGTAAGCACTCGAATCGACTCGTCTGTCCTTTGACCCGGAAAGACACAGACCGTGGCGCGACAGTCGTTGATGATGTATTGCCGATACTGTGGCAAAGAGCTCCCTGGACAACCCAACTTTTGCAGCAGTTGTGGGAAAAGGCTGCAAGAAGCAGACGATGACAGTCCATCAAGTTAAGGGATGTTCAATTAATGTGTTCTGCTACACAACATGTCGACTATTACGTCATATTTGTGTCCTGCATCAAAATATTGCTGGATAATTTCGAGTACACTTTCGCTTTCGGCGTCCATGTTCATGTCTACTTTCCCGTTCCAAACTCCAGCAGGTGGCAGTAGAACTCCACCCCCAGTGGAGTAAACTGCCATTAAACTACAACAAAGAAGAAGAAGACAGACGCTGCTATCGGCCCAATTCCAAACCACCCCCTTACTGACTCATTGACTTAGGTGCGCGCTCATGTGAGCTCTGTAAGGGCTTGAGGGTTGTTCCAAATGAAATCGGTAAGTCAGCGAGGGCTCGGGAACGCCCCTTTCTGCACCCTTTCCGTAAGTCCGTACCGTTGGAGACTTTGGCTGTGTCCGAAATGGCATAATGCCTACTATCTACTTACCTACTCAAGCAGTAGCTACTGCCTACTGACTTCTCAAAGATGATTTGAGAATGCCGCGGCTGCCCGAGCGTTTACATACAGATGCATACTTAATACCCCAGAAAGCATTTCGTGCCGGCCGGATGCAGCGCCGGGAAAATTTAAATCGTCCTACCACAAGCTACACAAAACGACTGCATTCCGGACAAATTATATAAATTCATTTAATAATAATATTTTTTCTAGCGAGAGAGTAAGTGTTTACATCATGATTATGAGCTCAGTTGTTTGAAATAGTGGCTGTTTGTAAATTTGTCTCTGCGTTTTCAGAGACCGAAGCGTCCGCTTGGTGGGTGTTTGCGTCTATTTACCGTAAACATCGGGCAGCAGCAGCTCCCCCTTCACGTTTCCAAATTATTGAGAAGTGTTTTCATAATCAACATCTACACGACACAAACCGGGCGGCAGTGGATGACAAAAATCACACAAACATCTGTGTATCCATGGTGATAATGCTATACACCACCTGCTAGGCGTGTGATGAGCAGCAGAGGGCTGCAAAATGACCAACACACAACATAATTATTATGACCTCGTTCGGTTATTCCTTGGCAAATACATCATTTCCCGACTACATTCTTTTCATGTACAATGATAATTTCAGAAACCATCAGATTTTCAACCACAAGTAAGGATTAGTAAAGCTCACATACAATGTCAACTGGAAACTCCCCCGTTTGTATATTCTGAACCATGTGCTCTCTACCAATAATAATTTTTATTAATCAGAGGTCTGTGCTTAATATGAGTGACCACTTTGATGATGCATTCAGAGATGAGAAGATGCTCAAACTTAATACTTAAATAAAGTCAATTCATACGAATAGTTAAAAACATTACCGATAATCCTAATTTAAAATACAAATAAATCTGGTAAAAAGATCAAAATGATAAAAATTGTGTAATGTATACTGACTAAATATTGTTTATCTATTTATATATATGATTATTATTGCAATCACATGCCATCTATTTCTTTTCAGCCTCGGGAAAGAGGGCCATATTACCAGCTGAGGTGCGCAATGCATTGTGGGGCAGAAGCAGTACGTGAAGCAAGCTCCGTTCCACACTCAGAAATCGAAGCCGATTGAGTATACATCCGGGCATTTCTCGCATACACAAAATTTGCATACTGTACAGTGTGAACGCACTGCCTACTCAATTCAGAGGCGGGGTTAGTAGGAGTAGTAGGAGTAGTAGGCCATTTCGGACACAGCCGCTGTGTCCGAAATGGCATACTGCCTACTATCTACTTACCTACTCAAGCAGTAGGTACTGCCTACTGACTACTCAAAGATGATTTGAGTATGCCGCGGCTGCCCGAGCGTTTACATACAGATGCATACTAAATACCCCAGAATGCATTTCGTGCTGGCTGGACGCAGCGCCAGGAAAATTTAAATAGTCCTACCACAAGCTACACAGAACAACTGCATTACGGACAAATTATACAAATTCATTTAATAATAATATTTTTTCTAGCGAGAAAGTAAGTGTTTACATCACGATTATGAGCCCAGTTGTTTGAAATAGTGGCTGTTATATATATATATATATATATATATATATATACAGGGCTCTCAAGTCTCACGCACTCAGCGTGAGACACACGCATTCCCACCTGTTCACACGCTCACACGCCACACATCGTATTTCTCACGCATTTAAATGAACATGGTGATGTCCACCAAGTTGCACCTCTTTATGGAACAGGTACGAATCAACTGAGTTCCTCCGAGAGTTCAGAAGCTGCGTGCCACGCGCAAGCCAATCAAATAAAGTATATCTACTGAACAGCCAATCAAAATCAGCATTGCTGTATCCGGGTAGATTTTGATATCTTGCGGTTTGACTACAGGAGAGGACAGACACTCGCCGTAATAGAGCAGGTTTTTATAAGGACGAGATAGACCCGATGATTACAGTAAGTCAGTAACCTACACATGCAGAGACCTCAACACCTCATGGCATATAAACTCATATGATAAACTAAAGCCCTATGCTATTGCTATTAACAGCTGTATTGACGGATTTAGCCTCCGTACAGCCATTTCCAGCCATTTTCCCCTCCACAAAAGCTGCATTTCTCATATATCTCAAATATAAGTTCTGATACTCATGACAGTGTAATGCTCATGTACCAAAGGATTAAGTATCTCCATGTTTGTGAAACCTATACTAAAGTAAAATTCATCTAAATGCTCCACAGTGCAGATTTTAACAACTTTACGACTTAATACTTATACATTAATGATTTTATTCTCCCAAATAATAACTTTATTCTGTAAGATATAAAAACGTTTTTTTCTAATTGTGCCCCTTGTGCTCCGTTGTATTTAAGAGATAATTATACTAATAGTTATCTTCACCCCCCCCCCCCCCCCCCAGGAAATCTCACTCTAAGCTTAGTTCAAAACTTGAGAGCCCTGTATATATATATATATATATATATGTATGTATGTGTGTGTGTGTGTGTGTGTATATACATACATATATACACACACACATACACACACGCATGCGTTATTCTTATAACAAAGAAAATTGATTTTTACTTCAAACTTTTATCTGAATCAATACATTTTATACTGAACACTCTAAAGCAGTGATTACTTTCAGAATCTAGTGCTTCAACCTTTTAACCATTCAATATCACTTAACCTATCATTAATGCTGGTTTTATAATTTATCAATCTAATCATTATTTACCAGTTACCTGTTGTCTATGTTCAAGAGCAAGTGTGTGCAAAAGGAGCTAAACAATGTTGGCATTTCTTCTGCGACGTCGCTGGCCGCGAAATAAATGCAGAATTAAGAGGCCCAGAGAGGCAAGTGTCAGTCGCATCTTTGGTTGTCACGGCAACGTTGTCGTCTGTCGTCAAGGTAACGTGGCACGTCACAAAGGGCTGTTCCATTGCTTTTATACCCTTTTGGAGGAGAGGGACCCAGCTGCAGCGCAAAGATGGCGGACCCAAAAGATGAACAAACGCAATGAACAAACGCAATGAATTTCCGCATTACCTCCGATTGGCGGACCCAAAACAATTACTTCCGGTGGATAGGCTTTCTCGTTGGCGGACTTCCGGCGCCGGAATACTTCAGGTAGTCGGATTTAGTCACCGGATCCTTTTTTATTTTTTTTCGCTCCGTTCATTCCATAAGAATCGAATTAAATTTATAATTGAGCTAAAAATCAAAATAAAACGTTTATGTATTAATTAGGTTTAATGATTTAATTCTGAATTCTTTACAGTAATATGTATATATAGACTGATGTCCTCATATTCTGATAATTTGTCAGAATAGGTATAAATGTATGTAGAAGTTATCATCTTACTCAAATTCTTATGTAAGAGTTTGCTACAAGTATGGACTGTTTTAACCTCTCGTTACACATCATATAAGAGTGTTTTCTAACTTCTCTCTCCAATAGCTTTATTACACAGCACATGAATGTTTCTTAAATTCTCTGTGACCTTGTTTCTCCACTCCTACTAGGACCTCGTTTAATGTCAACAATGTTGCCCTGACCCTCACATATTTTCTGTTGTTCATAATTATGTTTTATGAGAGTGCTTATGTTGCTGCACATATTTCCCCCCCCCATCCTTTAGTAACATTGTGTAACCAGGGACATAATATATGAAATGGTGTGCTTCCTGGTGAACCTCTTCAGGATTGCTTGACTGTGCAAAATCCAAGTATACAATAGTTGTAGAGACACAAGTCACATGATCTCTTTAAGGTTCAGAAGAGCCATATAGCAAAAACAATTGAATAGCGATATCATTACAGACTGTGTAAAGAAATGGGAAATTGTCATACAACTGCTTCAAAGATTTCTTTAATGTTTTCCAAAAAAAATTGTGAACAGTAAAAAAAAATATAATATATACATAATTCAGAGCATTGCCGTCGGTGTGGTGGGGGGCTTAAAATACGTTGCCACAGGCCATCATCAGCTCTGCTCTTAACCGGGTGATGCCATGCTCCTTCAGTGCTTTGATCAAAAGCTGAAAAACAGTCAAAATAATGTGAACAATTGAAGTTATGCAGTATGGGTTAATTGTTGTTCTTGAGCTTTCCAAATGAATAAGAACAACCTCTTAACAATATCAATTTTCAAAGCAAGCTATATAGTTTGATCTACTCACCTCTGGGAGCATGACATCAAAGACAAAATCAAGCAGGTGAATCTCGCCTCTTTTGATTTTTTCCGATATGGTTGTTGCCTCCTCAATAAACCGCAGGAGCTTGAAGATCTATTGAAGAAAAACACAGAAAGTAAACAGCTTTCAAATGTAACACCTCTGAGAGTAAAAATACTCATGATGGATGGCATTTTTACTTACGCGCTGCTCACTCCAACTTAGTGTCCTTTGCTGCGTCCGAACTGCCCGCTCGGATACTACATGCTACTGCTACGTGCTACTGCTAGATCCTACTCCTACATACTAAAAACGTTGGCCCAATTCGGACACACTAGACGAGCGGTGGGGAAAGACGACCCCCGCAGGCAGAGAGTAGGTACTGCGCCCGTGCAGACAGTGGTAACTGAAGCCCTTCATCTGTGGGCCTGGCTGTAGTACTGCAGCTGTGCAGTTTAATGATGGAATAAGTGAGCTTTACCTCCATGATGTCGCCACTTGCTCATAAAATGATTACTTGGGAAAATATGACACCATGACATGACAAAGAGATACAACCGCACATTTTTTAGGACAGTGTGTGAAGTTACATGAACCTTACATCTGTACTGCTGCGGTCCCGCCTGCTGCTGCTGCTGCTCCGACATGGTGCGCGCTGCTGTGGCCAGCCGGCGTTCGCGACGCATCTAAATAGGCAGCAGCTGGTGGCGCTAGCATCACATGCGCTTCTACAACTTTTAAGAGGACGAAGAAGAAGCCCGCGGTGCATTTTGGGTCAGTAGCATGCCCGTAGGATGCACCGAGACCAACCTACAATGTGGGCGTGTCTAGCATCTGAAGTAGTATCTGAAGTAGCATGCTACTCGCTCCGGTGGCCAATTCGGACATGCTAGATACTACTTCGACTACTACTTCGACTACTACTTGGCAATTCGGACGCAGCTCTTATCTTAAGATGCTGCTTTAGTCGGAGTGAGGTGGCGGGATTCCTCCAAAGGAACATTCTGTTGGAGCGGATCTTTCCAGACAGTAGATCATCGTGTAATGTCTGAAACCAAAGAGCAAGAGACAAAAATGTAATCATCTGAAAAAGAAACGGTGGCTTTAACAACTGATAGTGCATTCAAAAGCAACCTTGATCTGTGTCTTAGAAAAGACAGCATGAATTCCTCCACTGTCAACAGCATCCTTGATCCTGCAGAGAAATAAGAAAAAGAGCAAGCCCTCATTTTTTCATCCTTTGAGCCTCGTATTTTTGACTGATACTATGTTTCCTTGATAAATTATGTTATACCGAGGATGCTCAATGGAGTCCTCGCACCCGCAGACAAACGGCTCCATTTCAATCCCAGCACAATCCTGATGCAGCCAGCCCCTGCACGTCTTGCACTGGACCCATTTTATGACGTTTACCTCAGGGTAAAGCAATCTGATCAAATGAGAGACAAACTTAATATTAAACAAACACGCTGTCCAATTGATTATACCTCTGCAGCACATTTGAATGTATAAATAATTTTCCCGCATGATTCGTGCATTTAAACTATATGTAAAAGTGGTCACTACATGGAAAATCACTGAATAGGCCCCGATAATTGCATTTATTCAATTGAGTCTGCAACACACCTCTCTCCTGTGTTGTTCGATGTCTGGTAGACACAGAATTGCATTGAATCTGCCATGCACATTCTTTGGACATCCGATGCCGTCTGCGTCATGGTTTCCTTGACAAGGCAATTTGAAAAGTAACATCAATTACCAAATACATCGAGACAATGTTGATCCATACAACTGTGTGCATTTTGAAGGACTCCCACTGAGATAATACTGTTTTTAGAAGGCAATTTTCTAACCTCTATGTCCTGCTGCTCTGCCTTCCTCTTTAGACTGAAGACCGGAGTATGCTTTCCAGCAATGAGCTCTTGACATTCTTTGGTCCATTGGGCGAAGATTTTCCCACAACTGTAATGACAATATATCTTTAAGGACAATATATTGATCGTCTTCTAGTTAATTAGGACATCTAGTTTACTTAAACTGTCTACCTGTTCAAAGAATTGTTCTCCAGGAGCAACAGGCACCACCATCGCCGCAAAACAGGCATGTCATGCTGAAATTGTTGTTTGTATTTCATTTTAGTGCACAATACAAAATACAATCTTGAGGATGACACTGCGTGTTGAAAAGTACTTACAACTGAGTAGTCAAACTGTGACTCCATAACGATGTACATGGCAGACTTAAAAAAAAAAATTATGAGACAACATGTGAGATAACTTTAAAAAAGTCCATGTTGGAAAGTTATTCTAGATACAATATTTGTGCATTACAGCTCGTTATGACCTACCATCAACATGAATATGCCACAGTCTGAGCCGAAGTCCTGGCTGGGGAAGCCCTGATTTAACAAAAGCAAACGTTAATCATCTTGTCACATACACTTTGTAGGAGCCAGATTGGGGTTTTGCAGTTTATTGTTATGTATTTTTTGTGCCAGCAGATGGTGCTATTGTGCCTGTCTATTTAATGGGTGGGTTGATTAGGACAGGTGCGCACATAAAATGATGAATGAGTAAATAAATCAAAACAACAGAAAATATGGATGGTGTGACATGTGACATTATTCCACCTGCGGGCACGCATCAACTCAAGCAAAAAGGTGTTTGCCACAAGTAACAGCATTGGAAAGCTGTTATACACTTTTCAACTGTAATATAGAGCATGCACAAATACCTCTAAATCTCTGCCCGTTTTCTCAGTCCATTGCCCAGGACATATCCTCTGCGCAATGTTTCTGTTAATTTGAGAGTGTCACTTAGATTTCCCATGATGGAAACAATGGAATGCAGGGTTAGGGTTAGTTTGAGTGGGTCGCAGGTGAGATTGAATGAATGCAGACGGCTTGCTTCTTTTCAAACTTCCTGAGAGTTCTTCTTCTGTAAATTTTGCCGTCAGAAAGTGTAGGTGCATACCGCCACCTACTGTTCTGGCATCGCAAAGCGGAAGTTCATGTTTTGGGTCCGCCAATCGGAGGTAATGCGGAAATTCATTGCGCCAATCGGAGGTAATGCGGAAATTCATTGCGTTTGTTCATTGCGTTTGTTCATCTTTTGTCCGCCATCTTTGCGCTGCAGTTGGGTACTCTTGTTTTGGAGCCCTTAAACCCTCCCACACTCAAGCACTTACCAGCTGACTTAACCTAAGCTAATGAGGGTGCAGGGCTTGAGGGCTTAGGGTGGAGTTTGGAATTGGGCCATGGTGTTTTGGGATTTGTGGTTGCGTTTTCTTTTTTGCGTTTGTGTTTTGCACTTCCAGGCCACCGTCGACACAGCCTATGGGTTACACACTATGGGTTACACACACGTATGTTCGCTCCTCCGCGCCGGTAGGTGGCGCTCTGAGCTCAGCGAGTTTTCTCACCGGAAAAGCACAAAGAAGAAAAAGATGGCGGGTCTGTGGATGTAAACAAAGATGTGAGATTGAGCTCTGGAAGCTTCTGAGTGATTTTAATTTCTCTGTTAGTGAAAATGAGAAGAAAAGACGGAGGAGAGGAAGAGGAGGACTCACTTGTCCGTACACACTGAAGGTGAGAGAGATTTGAAACACGTGACCTGTTAGCTCCGCCGGCTAACCCAGAGGCTAACTCTACTTTAATAACATCCCTGAATAAACAACATTAACTCTGTTATACTGCAGTATTTGTACTTCACTGAGGCAGTACATTTACTGTAAATCAGAGCTGATGAAAATACTCACCTCTCCGACCTTCTCTGATTGCAGTAATTTTAGGTTAAACTCTTTAAAAACAACAAAAACTTAAGAAAATAAAGAGTTTATTACCTCTGCACAGCTCCGCTTTAATAACGTTTTTAATATTAATGTCCTTGGTAAAGTTAAAGTCAGGTCTGTGTGTGTATGAAACATGAGAGGATTTAAGAGACTCTGGTCCTGACAGATTTATAATCAGAGAAAGTTCAGGAGTTTTATAACACAGTAATTCCTAACTGGTCTCACTCTGGGAACCACATTTTCCCACTTTTATAAAATTAAAAACAACAAAATTTATTTTTTATACAAAACACCTTTGAAGACTCAAATCTTTAACATGAATACACCTATTTTAGTGAGTAAATTGCATTTCAGAGTACATGAACTAAGGACGACAACTACTAAAGTTGCTTAAAATATCAAATTGCACAAAATGGAGACCAGCAAAATGAAAAATTTGACTTATTTGCATCTATGCATTCAGAGCATATTCAAAAGAACCTGAGGAGGATAAAAGTGAATAAAAATCAAATTACACAAAATAAAAAAATAGACGCCGTCTGCCTTCTTGCTGGGTGAAGCCACTCTGAGAACAGCGCCCTCTGGTGATGGGCTGCAGTATAGGTCATAAATCCTGCCTCCTTATGGAGCTGTGGACAAACTTTATAAATTAATGACACCGAATATAAATGTTTCTCCCCCCTGCTTGCGTTGTTGACATGTAGTTACTGTCAGACTGGTTTGTGCTCAAATCCTCTTTTTTTCTGTACAGCTCCACTTTTAAAAGTTATTAGGGGGTTCATGTTTTCTTTGATTGACACTTAATACAGCCTATTGGCGTTCAGGGATTGTGTAGCTCACCCGGGGATAGGCTGTTTGAGCCGAGCGTCATCACAGCAACTCTTAGCGACTCTCCCGGCCAAATGCGCACAACCCTACTGCGCAATGTTGGTTTAATGCAATGAAGAAAAATCCCGGAAATACCGAGAACTTTTTGGCTTCAAATCCACACACAGGCGGGAGGCGGAACCAAGTTATCCATATTATATACAGTCTATGGCCAGGACCCACCAGTTGATAACCACTGATCTAACACATCATAAACCAGAAGGTGCTCTGCCTGACTCTTAATACCTCCAATCAGCATATGCAGTATATCCTCCGCAGTCTGTTGGTTTACTGAACTTCTGATCATCGAAGTGTGTAATAAAGAGTTTTTGTTTTTTTTCTGAACTTTTGGGGGACAGAGCCTTCTCCGCTGCTGCCCCGACCCTCTGGAATTCACTCCCCAAACCCATCCGAGACTGTTCAAACCCCCACAACTTAAATCACTCCTTAAAACAGACCTTTTAAATTGGTTTTTAACCTGTGAACTGCTCTGTTATTGTCTTGCAACATTGTGTCTTTTTTTAACCTTCTACACTGTTGGTCGTATTACTCAAAATTTTCTGTATTTTAAATTGTGTTTTTTTTTTTGTAAAGCGTCTTTGAGCACCTGAAAAAGCGCGTTATAAATAACATTTATTTATATTATTATTTGTTTTATTCAGATTGACACCTTCAGAGTTTTACTATGTAAAATCAGCTCCTAACAGAAAGAGATTTTCTGATCATCGTAGTGTCGTGGAAGTTTTTCTCTTCCGTCGCTGCTGGTGAATAATGAAATAGAGACTTCTGCCGGCCGACAAGGTTTTATTTTTCTTTGCAAAGAAAAGGTCAATCTGCATCCGAGCGGTTAGAATCCAGAAAGACCCCGAACATGGGGAAATCAGAACATTTTATGCTTGAGGACCGCCCCTCAGAGGGCAAGGAATGGGGCTTTGATGTTGGCACCATTTGTTTTCTGTGGGGACTGTCACTTCACCCCCCTGGGGTGGTGGTGGGGATGTTTCACACCTGTAACGTCCTGCAGGATGTTGATTCTTGATGTCTAGACATCATGATTAATTGATATGTTGATTACAAAGTCTGTTGTGGGGGGCACCTCAAGCAGTTCTTAACAAAGACATTAAAATTACAATTACAGTAGTTAATATAGTCACATTTTCAGCGACGTGAAGCGACAGTTTTAATAATAATAATTAGTGGTGCAACGGATCTCAAAACTCACTGATCGGATCAAGAGTCACGGATCGGATCAGCAAAAAGCAAAAAAAAACAAAAAAAATCAAGACAAATAAACATACGTTTTGTCTGTTTATTAAACACTTAAATGATTCAATTAAAATATATAAAAGTAGTGCACAAGGCATTATATCTTCTTTTTAACATAATTATTAATGAAAAACAACTTAAGTGCAATATATAGGCATATCTCCTTCCTTTAAAATGTAAAAATGAAGTGTGCGCGCGATGGGATGCCGTAACGTGGCTCAAGCACTTTCAGCATGTTTTTAAAGCCCTCATTTTGCACAACTGAATATGGCCTCATGTCTGCTATAAACACGCCGATGGCGTTTGTGATAGCTTCAGCCCGGTCGGATGCGCAGGAAGAGGCTGCATAAATGCTGTGGTGATGAGTGGTTGTTGGCCAGCTTTCGTTTTATCTCCAGTGTTGTGCCATAGAATGCACCCCTGCCGTAAAATGCACCCCCTAACGGGAGCGCGGTTGAAAGTACATAACAAGGCGAAATAATATAAGTTTTCCTTACATTGGATGGATTGAAACGCATTTGCCTTCAATAATTTCATTCAGGCTATTCATATAAGCCAAAAACAACAGCCCTCGGAATATTGCTGTCCCGAAAATATAATGCTCTCTACCTGGACAGCTTACTGTACAGTTTATATACCCAAGTACACCTCTATATGTGCAATTTTGAGACACATAAAAAAAAAATGAAAGTTTGCTGCTCCATTTGACATGTTGCCATGATCTAATACTCGTGTTTTTTTTTTATATGAGATCATTATCTCCACTTTAAGAAGCTAACGAGTGGAGGGGATGCAGGGGGTGCGTTCTACGGCATGGGTGCAATCTACGGCACAACACTTGTCAGTAAAACACCCGGGTGATGTCGCTTCAAATGCGTGAACATGCTCGATGTGTTTCCACTGTCATATGGCTCTCTTATGCCACAGTGCCTACACACCATCGCAGTTTTGTCCACTGACCTCTTTCCTTCTTCATCATAATTGACAAGAAAGCCAAAATGCTCCCATACAGTGGATTTAAGAGTCGCGGGGCGTTCAAGCTCCTCCTTTTCTTCTGCTCGCCATGTCTGCCCTCCTCCTTTCTCCGCTAGCCACAAGCTGTGTGCGGACGGAGCAAAACTTTTTTTTTTTTTTCAGAAATCAATCCGTGGGTCACGTGTGTGCCGAACCGATGACGTCGATACGAACGGATCACGGATCAATGATGATCCGTTGCACCACTAATAATAATAATAATAATAACTTTATATTTATAGCACTTTTAAAAACAAGACCTCCAAATTGATGGCCAATTTCATTTGTCATAAGAAACCCAGACAATAGAAGAACCCTACAACATATAATGAGACCATGAGGACCAAAAAAAAAAAAACATAAAATAGGTAAGAAAAAGAAATGTAATAATAAAGGAGGTAGAAAGCAGGAAACAGGATAGTAAATATAAAAAGACAATATTAATAATGATAATAAAATCATAATAAAATACGATCAGATGTTTTTTTATACAGACACAGGTTTTTTAATTACCTTGCTGACATGTTTCACGTGCCATCAACCGGGGTGAGGGGGCATATATGCTATCCCACACCTGGAGTGCCATATTGCAGGGGGCGAGCAGGCAGCTGAAGGTGTGACCGATCTGTCAAACTGACGGAAAGATCACGCCTTCGGAAACATCAGCTGTTTTAAGACGCGTCACACAACCATCATGTGACACTCTGAGGAAGACTGCTGTAAGCAGGTCAAAACATGTCAGCAAGGTAAATAAACCTGTGTCTGTATAAGAACATCTGAGTGTAATTTATCAAGAAAGACACAATGACCCTAATCTAAGAATTATGCATAATAAATAATAATGATGGTAATAGTAATGATAAACTGGAATAACAAAAATGAGAAGGAAAAAAACAATAAAATCTATAAAAGGCCTAAAAGGATAATAAAACAAAGGCTTAAAGGATAGAAAGTCCAAATAAGATAAAAGAGAAAAGACATCATCACATTAAAGCAAGTCTGTAAAAGTGAGTTTTTAAATTTAACTTAAAAGAAGCAACTGTTTCTATACGCCTTATCTCCTCTGACAGGTCGTTTATTCTGCTCTGTGATTGGTCCATCAGGATCCAGATTTACCTCCAGTTTTATCTCAACTGCCTGATCCAGTCTGACCTGAACTAGTCCACCCTCACCTGGTTCAGCCTCACCTGGTCCAGTCTGGTGTGGTCGGTCCAGTCACTCCTCTGACCGTGAGACCTAGGAAGTAATGGCGAGTCGAGGCAGGGGGCGGGGCCTCAGGCTGATGAGCTTTAGCGTGGAAGCTGTGGGCATCACCAGAGGGGACAGTTTACCTCCGTCCATCCAACAACCCACACCTGTGTATCCTGTAAGACACACACACACACACACACACACACACACACACACACACACACACACACAGCTTAACATACAGCGGCTGTCAGAGAGAGAGCAAGCAGTGCATTCTGGGAATTGTAGTTTACCCTGTTTATGTGTGTTTGGCACAGACGATGGAGCGGAAGCCCCTCCCCCTGACAGGCGGGGAGGAGGCGGAGTATCTGCTGGCACTGAAACAAGAGTTCAGAGGAGCCATGAAGGGTCTGCCCTGCTTTATCCAACCAGCTGCTGCAGCCAGAGGTCAAGGGTCACACGCACGCACGCACGCACGCACGCACAGGTGATCAGCAGGTAGCTTTATTTTGAAAGTCTCTCCTGTTTCCTGTCAGATGTGGAGAGATATTCAGATAAATATCACCAGAGCGAGCAGGTGGACCTGACCACAGACTGGACTCTAGGTTAGACTCTTCATCATCATCATCATCATCATCATCATCATCATAACAGTGCTGCCTGTTACAGAGTGAAGTATTATTGTTATACTCAGAGGTACTTCAGTAAAAGTACTGCAGTATTTTCTTGTTGTTTCAGACTGGAGGAGACTTCCTAAAGAACTGCGAGTCTGTAAACCTGCACCGACAGGTGAGCAGCAAAGCTTCAAGAGTTCTTTTTATGTTTCGGGGCCCGATGAGGGTCACATGATCCTCCTGGTCTGACCTCCTGTTTTCCTCTCTGACCACTTGGCTGAAAACCTGCTGATTCAGCTCCAGGCTGTCTGTGATACTCAGCAGAAATATTAGAGCTGGATCATCAGAGTAGGACTGATCCAGTTTATCAACAGTCATCCGTGAAAAACTCAGCTGAACTTACACAACCTGCTGGGCCTGACGTCAGCCCTAAAAACTGGACCTGATTTTAGTTTCATACAAACGCTAAACCAGGTTCAGCTTTTATTAAAGCTACATTTTCTTTTTAAAGGTGGGGTAGGCAGGAATCCGTTAAAAAAGCATCTTTTTTTGTGGTGTATTTACAAAATAATCTTTTAATATCAGTCAATAGTTATTAGTTATTGATATTTGGTAATATAACAATATCTCTGTGTTTTCTTATGTCTGTGTATTTAACATTTTAAAATTTTTGAGCGGTCCGCTCTTTCTGACTGTAAAGCCATTCTCCACCTCCCCGACTTGATTGGTTGTGAGGCAGACACTGCTCCCTGTGTCGTTCAGGAGTCCAAATAAAGTTAGCGTGCTACAATATCGGACAGTAGAAACCATCCAGAAAGTACAGAAAATTGTCTGAATCCTCTTTTGGCCACGACTGCCAACACAAGCAAGAAAACAAAGTAAATACTGGAGACTCTGGAAGAGTAACGGGCGCTTAAAACGGAGGTAGACCGGACAAGAGCTAAAAAGCCGGGTCAACATAAATGATGGGGGATGCTTCGGGATCTTGGTGACCCTGTAACCTTTCTGCTGGACAGGTGAACCACTTTAACCAAGTAAGCCAAGTGTCTGTAACAGAAGTGTTTCTTGTCAAATGGGACCTGCTGTAGCGTGTTGTATCGCCACTAAACTGTTGACCTCGGGTCCTGGACTATGTCACTTTATCCTAGTTGTAGAAGTCCTGCAAACATTGGCCCTCATTTATCAAGCTTGCGTATGGCAGAAAACTTGCGTACACCTTGCATACGACAATTCTGACGTGAGGATCGGCATTTATCAATCTGCACGTGAGCGTACGCTACAACAAAATCTCAAGACACGTCTGACATTGTGTACGCAAGTTTGAGTCAGTGTGGGTCTGTGGTGAAACAAATGTCTCTCAAAATAATTGATAAACAAACCTCAAACCTGTCATTAAGCACAACAGTCAGATTTCATTAAAGAATAAGATGTAAATCAAATAAAATAAATTTGTCATGTCCTTAGTGAATAGGCCTATTTGATAACTCTGCCCAGAAACACTGCCACAGAGCAGGAGCACCGTTTCAACATTGCGCACACACCATTTGGTGAGGTTAATAATTATTTTTGTTCAGCCTATGTCAGACACTCCAGTCTACTCTCCAGTCTGCTGGAGCAGAGAGGAAGGGGAGAGGAGGAGCTGAGGGGAAAACTGGTTGGGAGGGGTAGAGTTTACATTCAAGATTTCTCCTAAAAACTGGAACTTCCTTAGATCCTGACTACAATACCTTCAACTTCCTTCAAACTTGATTTTCTAACAAAGTCTATAAACACTAAACAGGCGGGCACATTTATGAAAAAAAACACCTAACCCTAAAAAAATTCTAACAAAGGTTTCTCAGCTTTTTTTTTATAGTATTAGATGTCCTTAATAACAAACTAAAAGTTTACCAAAGTTTGACCACTAGAAAGGTGTCATTTTCAAGATGGCGTCCATGATGTGTTGGAAACCCAGGGAGACACCCCAGGTAAATAGGGTAACATTTTTAACTAACAGATATCACCATGAAACTTCATAAGTTTATAACTTACATTAAGACAAATATTTTTCATATTACAAGTTTTGTCAAATGTTATGTTTAAATATGTAAATGATGTAATATCTAATTAAATTTGCACTAATTTACATACATTTACAGAACCAAAAACTGAACAATGGATAAAGCCTCTTTGAAAATTCTCGTTTTATTTTGTTGACATACTAGAGTCAGAAAGGTGGGAGGAGGGGACTTTGGATATCTCTTTTTATCACTCTGTAAATGAGAAAATACTCTCAGCACCCCTAAAAATTCAAATATCTCCATGCGACACTGTCTGTGGGGCATTAAGTTGTACTTGTAATCATTTATCTATCATACAAATATGCTAATTAGAATATTACATGGTCAAAACATGTATCAGGCGCCAGTATTCCTGGTCTAAAATGAATACAAAGGAGTAATGGTCATTTTAAGGACCTAAAAAAAACATTTTTTTCGGGGTGGTGACCGACTCTAGTATGTCAACCAAATGAAACAAGAATTTTGAAAGGGGCTTTATCCATTGTTCAGTTTTGGGTTCTGGAAATGTCTGTAAATTAGTGCATATTTCTTTCTTTCTGTCTTCTTTATTTATCTCAAACTTTAGGAATAACAAAAAAAACAACAGCTAGAAACAAAAACACTGAACAAAATAATACATATGTTCACCAAACAACTGCATGTCAAAGATACATTTACACAACATATGTTTGTAAAAAATAAACAGTTTGAGAAGAAACAGAATGAAGCAAAGTGTTTATCTAGTCCTGCCCTTTCCTTGCAAATTTGAGATTTAAAAAAAGGAAAAATCTAATTGTATAAATTACAAAGATCTGTTAAAATGCCTACATATTATTATATTACACAAAGTAACACTACATAGGTTACTTATTATAACTACTTGCATATTATAATAATAATCAGTGTTATAATATTGAGAATTAATATCATTTCTATGCAATCAGGTATATCTAGTATGAAACCATATTTTTGTAAGTTTACTTATATGAATCTTTTAATACTTCTCTATAGTTTGACATTTTTAAAGTGACATGATCCAGGCTGTTCCAGAGTTTAACACCACAAACAGAAATGCACATACTTTTTAAACATACCGTTTTAAAATTGACTGTCACTAAATTTTAACAATTTTGATTTTTTTTTATTAAATATTTTTTATTTAATTAGACATTACCTCATTTACATATTCAAACATAACATTTGACAAAACTTGTAATATAAAAAACATTTGTCTTAATGTAAGTTATAAACTTGTGAAGTTTCATGGTGATATCTGTTAGTTAAAAATTTTACCCTATTTACCTGGGGTGTCTCCCTGGGCTTCCTACCCATCAAGGACACCATCTTGAAAATGACGCCTTTCTAGTGGTCAAACTTTGGTAAACCTTTAGTTTGTTATTGAGGACATCTAATACTATAAAGAAACCTTTGTTAGAATTTCTTTTGGGTTAAGTCATATTTGCTCCTGACTAAAAGAAAAACACACACACAGAAGGCCTGACCAGCTCTGCCTGACCTGTGTTTTTATGCCCTGCTCTCTGTCTGTCAGGTGTCTCAGCTGCTGGTCGCTCTGACAAAGTTCAGCCGCCTCAGAAAATGAAACGAGTGAAAGAAAAAGAAGAAGTCCTGATCAAACTGGAGGTAAGACCTGAACCGGTTTTACCAACCTGACAGTCAGCACTCTGGGAACTAACATGAAACAGTCTCCTGTTAATTTAAATCCATCCAAACTAACATCCTGTTCACCTGATTACAACTCCACCTAATTAGACTCTGGAGAAGAAAGAGGAGAGGGGGAGCTCTGGGGAGGAGGAGGAGGAGGAAGAAGGGGAGGAGAAGAAGAAGCAGGAGGAGGAGGAGGCTGAAGGGGAAGAGGAGTACGATGAAGAGGAGTTTGAAGAGGTGAGTGAGTCAACTTCAAAAATTATGATTTTATGAATGAGGTTTGGTTTGACTGTGTGTTTGTGTGTTTGTGTGTTTAGGAGACGGACTACGTCATGTCGTACTTCGATAATGGCGAAGAGTTCGGAGGAGACAGTGACGACAACATGGACGAGGCTATTTACTGAACCAATATGGACGAGGCTGTTTACTAAACCAACATGGACAACATGGACAATGCTATTTACTGAACCAACATGGACGAGGCTATTTACTGAACCAGCTGCACCTTTTCATCACTTTTTAGTTTTTTTTTACTTTGTGTGTGTGTGTGTGTGTGTGTGTGTGTGTGTGTGTGTGTGTGTGTGTGTGTGTGTGTGTGCAGAGGAGCCGCCCATCAGCTTGTTTGAATGTTTTATAAACAGTAGAAAAGTGAAAACAGTTAAAGTTGTTAAAAAAGAGCTCTGCAGTCTTTTAGAAGAAAATATTTTTTTTGTCTTTTTTTATTTGTGTTTTATCGTTTTAAATGTTCGTAAAAAAAATTTCAAGTTTGTTGGAAAATAAAAACATGAAACAAAATGATGTGAGTGTTGGTCCATTATGACCAGATTAAGTTTAAAAAATAATGTTTTTCCAGCAGCGAAAGCTGAAAAACAAACATTTAATTTAGTTAATTATGAACATGCTGAAGAAGACGGTAAAAACTGGTTCATTGAAAAATTACCAGAGGATGAACCCAAGGAAAAAAAAAGGACAATAAACCCTCAGAGCCAATCACCAGGAGATTAACAATTAAAATCGTCCTCAGACCCAACAACAGACGCAGGTTCCTACGTGTTTTTAAAACAATAACTAACAAGGCAAAATACACACAACGATAATTAACTAACTAACTAGCAGATTAACTAACCAACCAATTAACCAGCAGCCAAACTCATTAACTAACTAGAAAAATTGCATTTGCTTGCAGAAAAAGCGTGGAAATGCTGAGTGCTGAAAGCTGAAAAAGCAATGCAAAACTGCTAAAAAAAAATGGAGGAAGGTTTAAATGTAAAATTGGTTAAAGGGCTGGAGAAAGAGAAGTAGAAGTTGGATGAAAGTGAAAATTGCTTAAGTACAAATAGTATGAATGTGCTTCAACAATTAAAATTGCATTCATGCTGAATAAGGCTAGAAAACTGTCTGAAATTGCAAAAAAAAAAGGAAGAAAATTACCTTAAAACACAGAAAAGTGAGAAGTGGCATAAGTTTAAGTTGAAGTACTAGAAGTAGTATGATAATAGGTAGTTGTAGTAGTGATATTAGTAGTCATGTAAGCAGTAGAAGTAGTTTTAGAGTAGAAGAAGTAGAAGTCAAAGCAGTAGAGCTCGTGGTAGAAGTAAGAGTAGAAGTAAAAAAAATATTAAGAGAAGCAAGAGCAGTGGAGGCAAAAGTGAAGATACAAGTTAAAGTGATATAAGTAGTTATTGTAGTGGTAGAACTGGAATTTTCTTTTAAGAATTAAAACACATAAATAATGAAAATGATTTTGAAGTGGGAAATTTTTTAAATAATTAGAAGTCCTAAAGTGTTAAACAGGTTTGAAGTATCAAAAAGGTTTGAATCAGTTTGAATGAGTTTGGATTTGTCTGAAGAATTTTAATAATGCATGAATAATGAGAATAATTTTAAAGTGGGGAAAAGTTAAATGAATAAAAATCCTGAGTACACCCCAAAATGTCCTCAATGAGCTGAATTTTTGGAGCCCGGAAAGGGGCGACAACAACACACACCACAACAGCGAGTTAAAAAATTCTGAGCCTGAGTGATGATCTGGATTTTCTTGGAGAAAAAATACATTAGGGCCAATGCCAGGGTTCTTTGCCTTTTTTGGACAGTTGGTCACCTGCTGGCCAAGGGGTATGATTTAATGATTTGAAATCTCTTTTGTGAGAAGCAGGACACATACACCTCCATTTTAATGTATTTTTTATGGCTGTGGAGTGAAATTTGTGGGTGTGGGAGCGATATATTCGAGCGAGGTTCTGTCGATCAAAGAGGACCTCTGCACTCTAGCGATGTAATCAAACACTCTAGCCTCTCAAATACACACCCATTATAAAGCCTGAAATTTGCTGAAAACCACGAGTTGCTTAAAGCTAAATGGTGGGAAAACTGTAAAAGATATCAAAAAACTGCATGCAACTTGAATAGTCGATAAGTGAATGAACATTTTAAAGCAAAAATGAGGTCTCTAGGTAAAAGTATGCTTAAGTTATAAGGCTTAGAAGGTGGAAGAGTAAAAGGTAGAATTTTAAGATTTCCACATTCATTTTCTAATGCTTAATCATCATTTCCACTTAATAATAAACAAAATGGCCGACAGGGATAACAATAAGTGGAAATGCTTAATCAGCATTTCCACTAACTAATAATAACGATATGAATAACATGTAGTGGGAATTCTTCACAATCCCACTCAATAATAAAGATATGAATAACATATAATGGGAAGGCCTCGCAATCCCACTCAATAAGCAGAGGATGAACCTTCAGAATAAAATGAACCTCCAGAAAAAAATCAGCAGAGGATGAACCTTCAGAATAAAACCAGCAAAGGATGGACCTTCAAAATAAAATAAAGCTTCAGAGTAAAATCTGCAGGGAATGGACCTTCAGATTAAAATAAGCAGAGGATGGACCTTTAGAATAAAATGAACCTTTAGAATAAAATAAACAGAGGATGACCCCTCACACCTAGAGAATTGGAGAATAAACCCACAGGTAAAGACAACCAGAGGAGGAACCTTTAGAATAAAATCAGCAGAGGATGGAACTTCAGAGCAGAGGATGAACCCTCAGAGCAGAGGACGGACCCTCAGAGCAGAGGATAAACCCTTAGAGCAGAGGATGGACCCAGAATAAAATCATCAGAGGATGAACCTAGAAGAAAATCAGCAGAGGATGGACCCTCAGACCTGGAGCTCTGTGTTTTCTCTGTTGAACCACCTGAACCTGACGGACTCAGGGTGGATGATGCACTGTGCAGCCTGCAGGTGGTGCTGCTGTTATATTGTTCCCTGAACGTGCTGGTGTGAACTCTGTGCTTCCATCCTGTCCCTGTGTTTATTTACAGTCTGAGAAGATGCCACAGATACCCTGAGCTCGTCTGTCCAGCCAGCTGTCCCCCTGTCTCTTCCAGGAAATCCTTAACCTGATCCTCTGGACTTTTATTCTGGAGGGTCTTTCTATGAAGTACAGTTCCTGTCCCACCAACAGAGAGTAGCCAGATTATTAATATCAAGTAATAAATCATTAAATCTGTGTTAGCTCACCGATTATCTGCCCTGCTGTGCCCTATTCAAAAAAAGTGCTAAGCCTGCAGATTTTTGTCCTGCTGTAATCTTTGACCTCCTTTCTTTCTGCACAGCCGGCGCTAACATTAGCCTGATTGTGCTAAATGTGGAAACACAAAGAGGAATCTGGATGTCAAATTAGACCCTCAAAGCCTCCACCAATCACACACAGCCTGAGCTCATCCATCAGCCAATGAGAGAGAAGGGTGAGGAGTGTGTGAGCGTGTGAGGAAGAATCAGGGCGGCGGTAACATGATGAGACGGACAGACGGGTTTTTGGGGTCAGAAGAATTATTGTTCAGTCCAAAGATGAAAAATCTCCTTTAATAAAACATTAATGAAGATTTTTATGAACAAACAGTCATTCAGCGTTTACAGACTGTATCTGTGCTGTTATCAGAGGGCGGCATGAAAGACAGCTGCAGTAAACAACAGAATCACATTACACACACACACAAGCACGCACGCACGCACGCACGCGCTGACCTCAAAAAACATCAGTCTGATCCCTGAACAAAGTCTGCTGCAGTTCCGTGAAACTTTGAATAGATGCTGAATTTTCCCTGTCATTTCTGTAAATAAAAATAAACACACTTTTCTGTGCATCATCAGTCCTTCAGTGTATTTTTTATGAATGTTAAATCACGAGAATATTTTGGACCTTTGCAGAGGAGCTCTTGGTTAATGATGAAGAAATGGAAACACCTGAACAAAGTGATCTTTGCCTGTTTCGTCTTATATATTGATTAATTACTAGACCATCTGCAGTGGTCCAATAATGAACCACAGACATTTCAGAAAATTCCTTTACAGTTCAGTTTAAAATACGGCCTCCTGCTTTTTCTCCCTGCAGGATCTACAGATAAAATTGGTTTGTCTTCTAAAACCAGCCCGGGTTTTTGATAATAAGAAATCAAAGCTGAGTGTGTAAACTGAAGAGAATCGCAAAAATAAACTACCGTATTTTCCTGACTATAGAGCGCAACTCAATATAAGCCGCACCCACAAAGTTTTTTTAAAAAATTGGAAATGTACTTATATAAGCCATACCGGCCTAAAAGCCGCGGTTATCTACTGAACTGAATATTTAACTGAACTGATCAGTTTCCGAACGGTGCCCAAAGCATAAAAGTGCTTATCAAACATTGATTGCTTTATTCCTTGTCCTCCTGCGCACTGAAACCATCGAAGTCCTCTTCTTCAGTGTCGGAGTGGAACAGCCTCAGAGGAGCTTCGTCACATACCTTTTCTGTGGCGATGTCAGTGTTGCTCTCCGTGTCGCTCTCCGTGTCGCTGTCATCATCCCGGGGTGAAGCTGACTCTGAAGCTGAAGTGCTCTCTTCACGCAACAGTCCAGCCTTCCGGAACCCATTGGTGATGGTAGATTCCTTCACGCTGCTCCACGCAGCTAGGATCCACTGACAGACATCAGGAAATGATGCTCTTCGCATGCGGCCAGTGTTTGTGAAGAGTTTATCGCCACTCGTCATCCAAGTCTCCCATTCACAGCGGAGTGCTGCTTTAAACGCTCGATTCACGCTGATGTCCAGGGGTTGCAAAAACTTTGTAGTACCTCCAGGAATCACAGCAGGAATTGAGTTGGTTTTCTTGATGACTGCTTTCACTGAATCAGTAACGTGGGCCCTCATACTGTCCAAAACAAGCAACCTTTTTACAGTGAAAAAATCCTCCTGGGCGCTTTCCGTAGCACTCTGTGACGGCCCTGCCTAACTGGGGACAGGTGGACTAATCCTGGTGGAGCCGTTTCATGTTTTCCCTGCAGGGCTACCTGGGAGAGAGTGGATGTGGCAGACAATTCAAGCACCTGTGCCTAATGCTGCCACAGAGCATAAAAGGCCCTTCTCCAGTGCGGCTCGCTCTCTTGCTCTGACCCTGCCACAGGACTGCTGTCTCAGGCTTTTTGCTTTGGTTTGACTTTGGTTTATTTTCACCCCACAACACCCTACACTTCATTACTCACACATCCACGCTTACTTGACTGATATCACTGACTAACACACTCCATATTTACAAATTATTGTTTAAGTCTTCACTTTGGTAAAATAAATCTTTACTTCCCGCCCTACACTGCGTCCGTTTCCATATATGTCATGGCTTAAGAGCCGGGTTATGACAACTCCGTTAACCAGTCCTTCATTAGACTTTCTAGCATCCATCCTTTCTGGTTGACTTTAACCACAATGTCCTTCGGGAGTTGGTCTTTCGGCATAGTTTTGCGCTTAACCATAATGGATGATGCACCTGTCTTATTTACAGTCCTGGTCAGAGGCAGATCAAATGTCAGTGGCACTTCATCCATATTTAGAATGTTGTTTGGTCCTATGGCGTTCTCCGCGATCTTTGTTTCAACAAATTGTCGGAAATTTGCAAGTTTTTCCTGGTAGTCCAGGGGGAGTTGCTGACAGAGAGTTGTCCATGCCCTGATGGACAAGCTCTTTCTTCTCATAAATCTGAAACACCAGGATGGTCCTCTGTTAAAATCGTCAATATTCATTTCGCAGGCTACTGATTTGGCTTTCAGCCGGATTTGCTCTCTGCAGGGTGCTCCGCCAGCCACTAGGGGTCTCCGGTGCCCGTATTCATGGTTGTGTTGACTGGACTGAGGGAAAGAGTGAATGTATTTCCTGTTAATGTGAATACGCCGGTTCGCATCAGTTGTTGTCAGTTGGTGTGGAAGCTGTGCGCTCCTTATTGTAAGTTTGCCTTTTGAGTTTTATTATTTGTGTTAATATGTAGTTCAATTTAACTATGTGGTTTCTCCTCTTAATGAGGAAGAGTTTATATGTTCACTGTGTGATCGGTCGATGTCTTGTTCTCGAATGTTTCATGCAGGGCTTCGGCATCTTTGTCATTAAACCATCCTACTGACGGTGGGGAGTGTATTTCTTCATGCCAAAGCCATGGCCGTTGTCGAGTGCTCCGCACCTGACTGCGCTTTCAAGACCGACGACGTGTCAGAGGCGCTCGCCATCGCTCTGCTGACGAACCACGGACTGGCCCATCAGAGAGCGCCGTACGTCGCGACCGATCCGATGCTGGCCCCCGCCCCTCAGGGCCCGAATTTGGACTGCCCGAGGGTTGACGTTGGCGTGTCCATTGAGGAGTGGAATGTGTTTATCCGCCGGTGGGAGGTCTTCCGCTCCCGTTCAGGGATAGGTAATGCCCAGGCCCCCTTCCAGCTCTTCCAGTGCGCCGGGCCCGAACTTGGTGACAGCTTGCTGAAGGCTAATGCTACCGTCGCTTCGGGGTCGCTGCCAGATCTCATCACCGCCGTGGGATTTATGACTCGGACATACGCTGGGAGGTGCTGGGGACCCCTGACGTTTTAGGGAAGCCTGTTAACGATGTGATCGCACTCGTTGAAAACAAGGAAATGGCTCGCAACGCTCTCCCGTCCTCGGCCCTGTCGGCTGTGTCGTCATTCCAGCGCTGGAGGAGGGGGCCGCAGGTGTGCCCCGCCCCGCCCCCGGGTCCAGGTCTAGGATCGCCTCGTGCTCAGAGTGCAAGGGCGCCTTTAATGCCTTCTCGGAGGGGCCTCGCGGGTGGAACACCAAGCCTCACAAGCTCTGCAGTGAATGTTACAGGGCCCGTTGGTACAAGAAGCAGCCCCTGCCATCCACGGGGAGTCAACAGGCCGCTATGGAGTTGGAGCCATTCTCCCAGAATGCATCTTTCCAAACTTTTGCCCCTCCTGGCCGGCGCCACGGGGGCCATGTCGACGCACCTGTCGTCCTCGAGCACCACATCTTCTCCAAGGGTGAATGGAGGCGAGCGAGGATGAGGGACCACCCTTGGGCACCGATCACCATCTCCGTCGACAGGCCAGTCGGGCTGAGGGGCAGCCCTGGTGGCCACGACCCCGCTGTCGTGGCGCGGGTGTCCGCCATCCCAGACACTGTTGCACAGTCGGACCTGTGGTCTCTTGCGGAGTTCCTTACGTGTGGCTTCTCGCGCGACGACCTGCACCCTGTACGCCTTAGCATGTTGGCCGCCTACCGCTCTCCCATAGCGGTTGAGGGCGCCTTTTTCGCAAAGCTATCTACAACGTCCCGCAGCGGGGGGTTTCGACCTGCCACTCCATGGTGTACGTGAGCAGCTTGGTCCAGGCCATGTACCTCTCCAACGACTCGTTGCTCAACCTTGGCCTGCTGCCCAGGACCTTCCCATCTCTGCTTTGAGGTGCTCTAGCGGCGGCTGCACGAGCCGGGCCAACGCCTAAAGGGGACTGTACGCTGAGGCGTACGGTCCCCCGACATGCCCGGCGGCCCTGCCATTCCCATGCGTGCCATTCCCGTGCCTGCCTGAGAACAACGGCCGGATAAAGGGATGGCTCCGGCAGAGATACACCTCGTTCACCTTCAACACTTGCCCGCATCGGGCGTTGCAGTGCATGGAAGGGCCACCCATCGAGATCCATGTGGACCCTGTGGCGACGCTGAAGGCGTGCCAGACTGCGGCTGTTGTACCTCTGCACTGGCAGCAAAGGGTCCACGAGGACCTTCTCCGAGATGAGGCCCTTGGCATCATTGAACGCGTGCCATATGGCAAGCCGGTGTCATGGTGCCATCGCATGGTGGTCACTCGTAAACACGACGGCTCACTCCGCAGAACTGTGGACCTCTTGCCTCTCAACAAGTTCTGCCGGCGGGAGACATTCGCCTGGGAGTCTCCATTCCACCTTGCATGTCGGATCCCGAAGGGCACCTGGAAGACTGTCACGGACGCCTGGAACGGCTATCACAGTGTGCCCCTGCGTGAGTCAGATCGTCATCTGACCACCTTTATCACGCCCTTTGGCCGTTGGCGCTACACGAGGGCGCCTCAGGGTTTCTTGTCGTCGGGTGACGGCTACAACCGCCGTTTCGATGCTGTCCTCTCTGATTATGAGCGCAAGGAATGATGCATGGACGATACCATCCACTATGACACCGACCTGGAGCAGCACTGGTGGAGGACGATTGACCTTCTGACACATGTCGGACGCTCAGGCATCGTGCTGAATCCGGACAAGTTCCAGAGAGAGAGGTCGATTTCGCGGGCTTCAGGGTGTCGGAAGCCACCATCGAACCACTCCCTAAATACTTGGATGCTATCCGAGATTTCCCTGCGCCGGTCTCCACGACGGATATCAGGAGCTGGTTCGGCCTTGTCAACCAGGTGGCTAATTATGCACAGCTGCACGACATGATGGCTCAGTTCAAGCCGTTCCTTAGCCCGCGTTGCAAGTTCTTGTGGTCGCCTGAGTTGGAGGAAGCCTTCCAGTCATCCAAACTTGCAATTCTTGGGGCCATCCTTGAGGGCGTGGAGATCTATGACATGCAGAGGTGCACGTGCCTCCGTCCAGATTGGTCGAGGCAATGCATTGGCTATTTTCTGCTCCAGCAGCATTGCGACTGCGCCTTGGGCTTGCCTGACTGCTGCCCGGGCGGATGGAGGATCAACCTTGTCGTTGTCACCGATGACAAGCTATTGGTAAAGATCTTTGGTGACTGCACACTGGATGTGATCACGAACTCACGCCTGTTCAGACTAGGGGTGTGAATCTCAGCACTGAGGACGATTCGATACGTATCTCGATGCACTGCCAGCGATACGATACTTTAACGATACATGGAATTTTATGGCAATACGATGCGATACGATTCACCCTCTGAATGATGCGATACGATGCGATACGATACTTTAACGATACATGGAATTTTCTGGCGATACGATGCGATACGATTCACCCTCTTCATGATGCGATACGATGCGATAATCATTTAGTTCAAATCAATGCGATCCGATACGATATGATGCAATCTGTTGCGATATGATGCAATTTAACATGATGCAAATAAGCAAAGAAAAAAAAGAAATAAAAAAAAAAAGTGGAATTCAGTATGGTACTACAAAAAGGATTTGGCTTTATTCCTTATAGGCACATGGCAGTTAATTCAACAAAAGTGCTTTTTTTCTCACAGATTAGACAGACCTCCTGCAACTGTTAAGGAATCTGAATCAATAAAATCAAAAAATCATCATTTGAGTGAGTTCTGCAATAATAAAAGAGTAAAACAATTAAACAAAAAAGTACAGTAAACAGCAACAACAAAACACTCTCATTGAGTAACCTAAAGTGACACTTTCAACAGTGCAATCAATGTTTGTTCATATTCCTGTCTGCCAAACATACTGTTAATATGAACTCACTAGGAGGTAGGCTAATACAGTAGTGAGAAGAAAGTGTAAAACAACTTATACCCTTTCACAATTGGGTTTTGTGCAAAGAAAATGTAAACAATTTGGCACCTGAGACTTAAAGCTGCTGCTGTAGTCTAAACACAAACAGACTACTCTCACTGAGTGTCTTATAGGAAATGTCCATCTCTATATAACATAAAGTAAAATATAATTTAAACAATATGGCAGTCACAGGCTCAAAGTTGCTGTGTGTATTGTAGTGTAAACAGACTACTCTCACTGAGTGTCTCATGAAATGTCCATAAGAATTAAAAAAAGAAAAGAAAATGAAAACAGATCTTTCTCTAAATGCCACTCTCACTATCAACACCTCACTTTGTGATCCATGTCATATGGCGTTGCTTCAGGTTTTTTTTCAGGAAGATTAGCTGGTCCACATGTTCAGGAAGAAGCCGACTGCGCTCTGCTGTTATAATGTCACCTGCTGTGCTGAACACTCGTTCAGAGGGGACACTTGTTGCAGGGATGGACAAATAGCTCCTGGCCAATTTTGAAAGCAGTGGAAGATCCACTTGTTCTTTCCACCACTGCAACATGTCACCATTGACATCTAACCCATTCCTCCCCCTGTATTTTGTTATTTCCTCCTTAGCTCTCTCCCTTATGGTCTTCTCTGGTGCTCTAGGAGCGAGGAAACCTCCAAGCAACTGGTCCATGGCTGACTTCTTCTTGGGAGGTTCTGGCTCATCATCTAGGGTAGACAAGACAAAGCAAGACAGGACAAAAGAAATATGAGTCACAACAATATGTCTACAATACTATCACAAACACAAACAACAACAAAAACAGTATAACGCACATCCTCCTCTTGGTGCTGATACATTAACAGGAATCATAAAAAATAGCACAGTCTCAGAACACTTTGAAATGCTCCAAATTAATTAACATGCAGCTGCGCGAAGCTGTGCTTTTGTTTACAATAATATCAGCATATTAAATTAGTTATTAGTTAAATACCATATAACTGCATTACAATATCATCATCACTCCTATTTTCAAATCAATGCACTATTATAGATAACAAAACCAAGTCCCAAAACAAACCTCTCTCATCTTCCTCTATCTCCTCCACATCATTTTCATTGTCGTCGTCCTCCTCCTTCTCCTCCTCCTCCTCCCTGTGGCCTCTCCCATCACCTTCTGCTTGAGCTGCCTGGCTCTCATCATCCAGCATACCATCAGCCCTTGCCTGACAATCATCAGAGCAGAGAGCAGCTGAGATTATCATCATCATCATCATCATCATCTAGAAAAGCCAACTTGGACAAGTGTTGAAAACTAGCATAAGTGTTAATATATTTTCCTTGTGAAATAAATAAATACATATAATGTCATTAGAACTAAAACAGAAAACCCTTAAGTGAGACAGAAAATAATGAGAGTAAAACTAACTGCTGATAATATTGTATTTCTTACCATATCCTCCACTATCCTCAGGAAAATCACGTCCTTTGCAGTGTTGTCAGCATCCATGAAGTGCAGGTCTTTGAAGCGGGGGTTAAGGGCTGAGGCATTGTCGAGGAAGTCTTGAATGTAGTTGTAGCGGGAATCAAAGTCCTGTCTGAAATTTTCTTTCATCTTGCCAATGACTGCTAGATCGCTGTGGTTTTCTCCAAATTCTGACCGTAGTTTAGCCAGTAGAGGGGAAACGATGGAGATGGTGGGGGTCTTTTCCTCGCTGAGGAACTTGGTTGCCAGTTTCAGGGGGGACATCAGTTTCACAATTTCTGGGATAACTTTCATCTCCTCATCTGAGAGGGGAGGCAGTGGTTCTCCCCTTGGCTTGATTTTCCTTAATACTGCCGCCACAGCATCCTTCTGTTCAATAACGCTCCAACATCTCAAGGGAACTATTCCACCATGTGGAAACATCATGAATTAGCTTGTGGTGTGCCAGACCCAAGTTTTGCTGCTGATCACGGAGAGCATCAGATGCTTAGGTACTTCTGTGAAAAAATGTAACGGCTCTCCTTATTTTCACCAGGATAGGTTTCACCTGGTCTGCTTTAAATGTTTTTTGCGAGGACAAATTAAGTGTGTGTGCTATGCATCGCACATGCGGCTTTATTTCTGCTCCAGACCCAGCCAGTATCATGTTTGTTGCATTATCCGTGACTAACGCTGGCTTCTTGTCGCTAATCTTCCACTCGCGGCTAACGTCGCGCAGTAACTCTGCAAGATTAGCTCCGGTGTGAGACTCACGGAAAACTCTGGTCTGGAGAACGAAGTTTTGCATTTCCCACTCCGTGTCAATGTGGTGTGCCGTCACTGTTATATATGAGTCTGTGGCGCAAGACGTCCACCCATCCACTGTAAGAGCAACTCTTTGTGCACTGTTCAGCGACACAACAATCTCACTTCTCACTTTGTTGTACAGATCGGGAATATGTTTGTCAGTGAAGACAGACCTGTCTGGTATTTTATATTTGGGTTCCAAAACGTGCATGAGCTGTCTGAAGCCCTTGTTTTCTACCACGCTATAAGGCTGGATGTCTTTACATATGAAGTAAGCAGTGGCCTTAGTTATAGCCATTGCGCGGTCACAGTTTGCTGCGAGAGGACCCCCAAAATAAGAAGCGACACTTTTCTGATCCTGACCTGATTTGCTCTTTTTTTCTCCGGTGTCCGTCGAGGAACTAGACGGGGAGCCGGGGGAGGTGGCGTTCGACTTGTCGGTGATGTGGTGTACTCTTTTCAAGTGGGTTTGCATGTTTGTCGTGCTGCCGTTGTACAGCTTCTTAACGCGGCATTCCTTGCAAATGACGAACGTTTTGTTGAGCTTTCCGTCTTTTTTGGCAAATCTGTAGTGTCTCCATACATAGGATTTAAACGTAGCGGGTGCATTATAAATAAACTCTTCCTCGCTGCTACTCACTTGAACGCGGTCCATGCTGTTTTACTTGTAGTGTATTAAATGTCCCTCACGGCTTCAGTCCGTATTCAATAAAAAACGCGAAATAATGATGGTGCATTCATTGCGCCTGGGGAACAGCAGATGGGGTGAAGTTTAACATGAATAAAACGGCGCTTGCATCGGATTTTACCGATACCCACCAACGCATCTAGATGAATCTAGATTTCATCCGTCAATTGCATCGATACCCGGTGAATGAGCCGACGCAGTCGCATCGCGCACATGCGCATCGATGCATCGATTAATATCGATTATTTTCGACACCCTTAGTTCAGACTCAAACAGCGCACTCTCCCGTGGCGCTTTGACATTGTGCACCTGCCGAGCAGGAGCAACCATGCCGCCGACACCCCTCTCCCTCGGCTCGGCGGACGGCCTCTCCCTCGGGTTGCCAGATTTGCCCGATGACGTGAAGTCTGCTCATATGGCTTCCATCTGCACCGATGCGCAGGAACTTGGTGCCATCTCCTGGTTCCTCCTTGCACAGGAGACAGCGCCTTACGCGTGCTTTAGCCACCTCCTGTACTTGATCGAGCACGGGGAGAGGGTCGACGCAAACGACTCCGCCCTGGCTGGCCTGTCGTCGGTCTGTGCCTCCATTTACGCACAGGATGGCGTCCTGCTGTATTGTGACCGTGTTGTGGTCCCTCCATCCCTCCGGGACAGGGTCCTTTGGAACCTCCATGCAGCCCACCAGGGTATATCGGCGATGGAGCAGTGTGCCCGTGCCATTGTATATTGGCCTGGGATGTCAGAGGGTATACGGGCCACCAGGTACGGGTGCGCGGACTGCAACTGCAATGCACCGTCGCAGGCAGCTACCCCTCCTACACCGTCGTCTACACCGTCGTCGCCACCGTCCACCCCATTCGAGGCGGTGTTCGCCGACTACTTCGACTATGGGGGCTGCCACTATCTGGTTGTCGGGGATCGTCTCTTGGGCTGGGTGGAGGTCCTGTGCTCCTCAGCGGGCACTGACATGGGGGGGTCGGCTGGTCTGATTCGCCACCTCCGTTCATTCTTTGGCTCCTTTGGCGTTCCGGTGGAGCTGTCCAGTGATGGCGGCCCGGAGTTCGTGGCGGCCCAGACACAGGACTTCCTCCGCTTATGGGACATCCGACATCGGGTGTCCTCAGTCGCTTTCCCGCAGTCGAACGGGAGGGTGGAGGTGGCGGTGAAGACTGCTAAACGCCTACTGATGTCCAACACCGGCCCGTCTGGCAGTCTTGATCATGATCGCTTCTTACGCGCCATGATACAATTGCGCAACACTCCCGACCCTGATTGTGATCTCTCACCGGCTCAGATCATTTATGGTCGCCCCCTTCGAGGCTCGCTTTCCTTCGTCAACAGGCTCGAGAAATTCTCTGACTCTCGTGTTCGTCCGCTCTGGCGGCAGGCGTGGGCGGCGAAGGAAGATGCCCTCCGGACTCGGATGTCCCATACAACTGAATCGCTGAGGGCTCATTCGAGGTCACTTCGCCCGTTGGCGCTTGGTGCTAGGGTGTTCCTCCAGAATCAGCAGGGCCCTAGCCCTACCAAGTGGGACCGGTCCAGTGTTGTGGTGGAGTCTCTCAGTCACGATCAGTATCGGGTCAAGGTGATGGCTCCGGACGCTTGACTCTGTGCAACCAGCGGTTTCTCCGTGGCTACACGCCAGCCACCCCCTGCGCTCCGCCGCAACCTGCGGTGCCGTTGCGACCGCCTGTTCCCCCGGGATGCCCCCCTCCGCTTCCGCCTGCCCACCCAGGCCCGGTTGCGCCCCAGGGGCTCATTCAGGAGTCGGAGGTCGGGCCCCACTGATGTAGGTCTGGGCCCCTCCTGCCCGTCGCCATGTGATTGTGCAGCCCTCGTCCGCGGGTCCCCGGTTGACCCGCGGACGACCTGCCCCCCCGACCTCGTCCCTGCGTCGCCGCCCCTGGTGTCGCGGTTGTCGCCGCCCCTGGTGCCGCGATCATGGCCGCCCTCCGTGCCGCGGCCGTCGCCGCCTCCGTCCCCGCCAGGGCGGCCGTGTCACGCTAGGAGGCCGCCTATGCATAATGAGCCGGAGAGTGGCCGCTGGGAACTGGGCTGAGTCCTTTGCTCTGCCAGCCACTAGGGGTCTCCGGTGCCCGCATTCATGGTTGTGTTGATTGGACTGAGGGAAAGAGTGAATGTATTTCCTGTTAATGTGAATATGCCGGTTCGCGTCAGTTGTTGTCAGTTGGTGTGGAAGCTGTGCGCTCCTTATTGTAAGTTTGCCTTTTGAGTTCTATTATTTGTGTTAATATGTAGTTCAATTTAACTATGTGGTTTCTCCTCTTAATGAGGAAGAGTTTGTGTGATCGGTCGATGTCTTGTTCTCGAATGTTTCATGCAGGGCTTCGGCATCTTTGTCATTAAACCATCCTACTGACATCAAGGAGTGTATTTCTTCACTCTCTGAGTGTTAACCCAGTCCTCAAGAACATTTTCGAGTTCAGGCCACCTGCTTTTATGTCCTCTGAAAGCCTTTCTAGTCTTTTGGCATTGCATGAATTCTTCCCGCTGCTGCCTCCAGCGCCAAACCATGGATTCATTCATGCCAAGCTTGCGTGCAGCAGCTCTATTTCCTTCCTTTACTGCCAGATCGATGGCCTTCAACTTAAATGCGGCATCATATGAACTTCTTCGTGTGGTTTCCATGATGAAGGGGTATGGGTTTGAAAAAAAATCCCTGTCCTGCTGCTTGCATGTGCTAAATGAAAATTAGCACTTTCTTCTTTTATGTTAAAATTTGACTTTCACCTGTCTCGTTTTTTTCACTTTATATTAAAGTCCACAGAAAATCCACAGAAAAGCCGCACCACATTATAAGCCGCATAGTTCAAAGCATGGGAAAGAAGTAACGGCTTATAGTCAGGAAAATACGGTACTTAAAAAAATAAGAAATACTTAAAAAAAACTTGTCTGGACAGCTGACATAAACCAGCATCATAGTAACCAAGTTTAAAGGCAGAAACGTGTTTTAGAGACATCTATTTGACCTACATTTTGATTTTAAGGTTTGACCCATATCCCATCTGTTACCATGGAGGAGGTTGGGTTTATAATCTATACTGCTATACTGCAGACAGCCAGCAGAGGGTGCTCTAAATCTTGTCAGGGATTATGGCGATTAAATATACAGTTTACCCTTTCACCCACACCACGTAACACTCTGTAACTATACTCTAAACACACACATACACACACACACACACACACACACACTTATATTAATACCCCCCCACACACACACACATAAATATAAATAAATGTACACACACACACCTGTTACTGTAATTCTACACATTTCTTACATCAGACCCTCTGAACACGACCAGGTTGAGGTGATTCAGCAGTTCCTGTCAGACTGAGACTGAACAGAAAGTTCTGATGGATCAGATCCGATCCTGGACTCAGTCCAACTTTAACCCGGACGTACTTCGACCTCAGAGTTTAAAAACTAAAATATTTTTCTTGCTGTTTTCATCGAGACACTCCTAAAGACCAGGACCTGGATTTCTCCATGTTCATCAGGTGATCTGATTCATGTTCTATTTTTTTTTTTAAGAGTTTGTTTTTATAGGATACACAGAATTTTAAAAGAACTTCGGTATTCCAACACCTGCACGAGAATATTGTATTTGATGCAATACCAGCTTGTTTCTTAAAACTATTACAAGGCAGCAATGTATTTAAGGAACAACCAATGTTGAAGACTATCCTGCTGAACGGCATCAATATCAAAGATTAAAAATGTAATAATAAACTGTTTATCTCACAGTGTTCTTTTAATTCTGGTGCCAAAAGTTTTTGTAATGGTCTTTTTGATTGAATTATTTGGAAAAGGGTTTGGATTTACTACAAAAAATATTTGATCAACAATAAAGTGACTGAGGTTTATTTCAAAATGATTCACTTCATCTATCCAACTAACCACTTGATCACAAAATATCGAACTGATATCTCATACTCTAGTGTATTGTGTAACCTTGAAAAAGAAACAATTGTACATTTATTTTTTGACTGTATGCATGTTAAATTTTTCTGGATTGAAAATGTATTTGAATTGTTGTCTGGATGTAAGATTAACCTGCAAAAAAGAGAGATATTTTTTATTAGGAAAAAAGAACATGAACCAAAGTCATATTTTTCTGTTAAACCTTTTTTCTTTGTATGGAAGATTTTATAAACATAGATGTAAATGGTCTAAAAAGAAACCAAATATCCACCAGTTTAAAAATGAAATGAAGATCAATTTTAAAACACTAACTGGACTAACAAAACTTTGACTTTCTACGAAGTCTTAAGGTCCTCTCTATGATCTGAACTGAACATATGATCCCCATGTCACAAATTATATCATAACTTATGTATTTTTGTATGCCGGACTTAGAATTTTTGTTTTTCTTGCAAAGTTTTGATTCCTCTGAAATGAATGTAGCTACCCCATGTTCAATAATATGTATTTGTCATTTTTGAAGAACTGAAATAAAAGTTTGGAGAAAAATAAAAGTTTTGTTTTTATAGGAGGTTCACTGGGGTTCTGGTTCAGTTGTACAGTTTTACTCATTTAAGGAAATGTATTTCCTTTTACCAATAACGTACGCGACTAAAATAAAATCAGAAAATGTAAAATTACTCTGTGATATTTAAGAAGCTTTCCAAGGCAAGTACAAATATTTGATGGGTTTATGTAAAATATTTCATGGAGCACATAAAGGTTTCATAAAATGGTAAAAATATCTAATAAAGAAAAAAATGAAACAAAAATATGATGATATACAAAAAAATAAACAATTAAATAATGTCAGGAAATTAAAAAAATTAGATTGGTTCTGAAATTAAAAATATTTTAATGTAAAAATATTTTAAGGGTTGTAAACACATTTCACAGAAACTGTTGACAGGATGAAACAAACATTTAAAATCGTCTCTAGATAAAAAATATTTCAGTGACAATTTTAAAGTGTTTCTCCATCTGGTCAAATGTTTTTGTGTTTGAGGAAACATTGCTGTTTTTACTGAAATGTTTTGGCAGTTGACCTTTGGGGCCACCGTAGCCATGTAATGAAACATCAGCCAGACGCTCAGTCATCACCATGGAAACACGATTCTTTCAAAGTGGTTTATTGCTGGAGTAAAAAAACATTAAATCCTGTTCTTATTAACAAAATATTTACAAAGTTCACTTCCTCTAAAAATAAACAAACAAAAAAAAAACAGCTGCAGGTTCTTTAAATATCAAAAACAACTGAAAGTACAAAAACATGCTGAGTCAGCGACAGGAAAACTGCTAAATCAGCGACAGTAAAACTGCTGATTCAGCGACAGGAAAACTGCTGAGTCACTAATTACATCTTCTCGTTAAGACGGGGGGTCTGTGGGTTTGGACTGAAGCTCTCAGAAGACCTGGACCTGAGGGGTGTTCACAGAGTCCTGATCCACCTGGACAGGAGCAGAGAAGGTTCTGGATCAATCAGCTGATCAGAGAAGGTTCATCTTTTACTGTAAGATCTATTTTTAAACTCGTCTTTTATTTTCAGTTTCAAACAGAAAAACTTTATTTAAACCTGTAGCACAGACAGAGCCGAGGGGGAGGGGGGAGGGTGGGGTAAATCAGGGGTGGTTCTGACCTCGGTGTAGGCAGGCGGAGGTGGGTAGAACAGTTCTGGTGTTCTCATGAACAGCCCCCCCTCGTCCTCATCGTCCTCCCCGCCGTCGTAGTCGTGGAGTAGTGGCGTGAGCGGGCCGTCCGCCCTCAGGTCTCGGTGAATGTTGCTGTAGCTCGGGGGGGCAGGGGGGAGGGAGGCCCAGCTGGAGAGCGACCCCGCCTGGCTGCTCATGCTGCTCGTCCTGCTCCCCACGCCGCTGAATGGGACCGTCCCCACCACCAGTGGCAGCTCCACCGCCAGCTTCTCGCTGCCTGGGACGTGCAAGTAGATCTGTGGGGGGGTGAGGCGCGTTAGTGGGGCGTGGCGGCGAGTTTGTCTGTTATGATGTCATCAGTGAGACTCACCCTGAGGGTGTAGTCCACCCTGATGATGTCACAGCCCCGCAGTGTGGGCTTCAGTTTGGGGACCCGGATGGTCTTACTCTGCCACATGTCACACATGCCTGAGATGATGTGGTTTCCTCGCACCGCGCACAGCTTCTGACACAGTTCCTGGAGAGGTCAGAGGTCAGTAAGACTTACAGAAACAGCTTCCTGTTTAACACACAGGATGTGACATTGCGTCTTTACCTTAGTGCGCCCGCCCACGGTGTAGGTGTGTTTGGCGATGATGGCGGCCTTGGGCACGACAATACGTGAGCAGGTGTTCTCAAACTTGGCATTGATGCTGATTTCCTCACCCTCACAGAAGCCCTTCCTGTCGATCTGAGCGCTGATGGACACCTGTCCGTCAGGTATGAACATACAGGTGACCTTCTTCTGAGCTGAAGCCGCAGACGGAGCCTGACAGGAAACACAAAACAGATCAGGTAAACATGGTCCTCTAACCTTCAGGTAGATCCATCAGATCTAAACCTGCTTCCTCCACACTCAGAGGTCCACAGAGGTCCAAAGAGGTCTGGTTTAAAGGAGAATTCTGGTGTTTCTTTCGCTCACAAAGGAGGAACTCTGACTTTTATTATTCCATAATTCCAACTTCCCTCTTTGGGCTTTTCTAATTTTAGTTTTCTGAGTAGAAGGACCAGAACTCTGAAGTCCGAAATTCTTGGAAAAAGCGCTAATTTAAGACAAAAGCCAGAATTCTGATGTTAAACCCAAACCTGTTAAACCTCGAGTAAAGTTTGAACAGATAACTGACGGATTTTTGTAAAGACATCTTTAGATCCCAGAAAACGGGAAAAAGGAGAGGAGTCTAAAACACCGGACTGACCCTTTAAAGGGATATTCTGGCGTAAAATTAATTTAGGGTCAAACACACCATAACACCGAGTTAGACACCCCCTCCAGAGATGAATGTTGCTGACCGCTTGCTTCTCTAGTTATACCAATTTTAGTAACGACCGCAGGATAGCAATACACAGTGGTCTGAGGAGCCATAAACAAACCTCAACCCAAACGCCACTCTATAGCCACAAATAATACTCAGAACAGCACCTAACTTCATCAACAGTACATATAGGGTCCCAGCCATAGAACTATATTCAGAGTTGTTCTAACTCCTAAAAAAACAAAATTAAGCGGGGGGAATTTCTCCACTTCTGTAGTCTATTGGGCCAAGAAACTTCTACTGTAGTAAAATGAAAAGGTAAAGGTGTTTTTGTTAAGCCGAATTATCAATAAAATCATGATTTTGTTAACAGGTATGAATATATGAGCTGTCGAGTTAATATATTTCAACAAGAGCACAGTGAAGTTAAATCAGCTAATTTTCCAATGAGGTTCTGTTACTGAACAGAACTACACTGCGTTCTACTGAGGTTAGTACATATAGGGTCCCAGCCACTGAACTACCCAAAGAGACTAAACACAACTCACCTACTGTCTTCCAGCAGCTGCTTGTTTGTACTGAGACCTCAGGCCAGTCCATTACAGACTACAGCGGGGTGACGCAGCTTAAGGAAGAACATTTATGATCATTTCTTTATCATTTCCTTGAAGTAATAATCATTATATTAATGATTTTGCACTGCAGACACGGTAGTTCTTCTGCCTTAACGTTTCAGTCTGATTGCATTTCCATGAAGAAATGATCATAAATGTTCTTACTTGAGCTGCGTCACCCCGCCGTAGTCCGTAATGGACTTACTCGGTGTTACGGTGTGTTTGACCCTAACTTACTTTTATGCCAGAATATCCCTTTAAATTCTGAGTGTAAAGAGTCATGATCATTATCAGCAGCTGTGATGTTGTACTGGTGTGTGTGTGTGTGTGTGTGTGTGTACCAGCAGGTCTGGTATGTTGATGTCCAGCGGCTCCTCCACCTCAAACTCATGCTCACACTGTAAAGCATTCTGGGAAGGTCTGTCCAGCAAGGCACGCACATAGTAACGAACATATCCAAACTTTCCTTTATAGGACGAGACCAGACGCCTGGAAGGAAGGAGACAGAAGATTAATAACTCTGATCACACCTCCGATCAATAACCTCTAATCACTCCTGTCTGAACACGTCTCACCCCGCAGGCGGAAGCTCGAAGCCGAATAAGAAGTTGTAGGTTTTTCCAGCTTGCAACAGGAAGCAGCTATCTGAGTCTGAACACAGAGACAGAGCTCATGAGCAAGGCATCATTAACCCTAGAAGACTATCTCCAGGTGATTTTCCCCAAATCAAACATGTTTTTAGGTGATTTTCATGATGTTGCATTTGTCTGAGTCCCTGGGTAGCTTCAGCATTTCCTTTGACATCTTTGAAGGCATATTTGTTTCCCTGATCCAAAACCTGCTTTTTCCTACAGACATGTGATTTTCACCCGGCAATAGTGATAGAAGGTAAAGTAAAGTTTGGGTGGATTTGATAGCTGCATGTAGGGAATAATGTCAGTAAGAGTGGTCCTAGAATTTACATCCTATCTTTATTTAGCGCAGTGGTTGTGAATAACTATTACAAAGTAGTGATTTTCAAATGTTCATATGGTGATAAGAAATACTTGAGTCAGCTGATCATTTTTTAGTATTAGGGCCACATTAAGAAAGATTAATTTGTAAGACTTTGAGATTAAAGTAATCACTTACGAGGGTAAAGTTGTAATAAAATCATTATATTTTAACCTGTTGTTTAAGATGACAGTTGTTAAAATTAGAGCCATGGAGCATTTCATGAAAATGTACTTCAATATCTGTTTCTCAAACAAGGAGATACTTCATCTTTTGGCACATCAGCACCACATTATCATAAGTATCTTAATGATTTTATTACAACTTTATTCTAGTTAGTAATGACTTTATTCTTGTAAATTAATTGTAAATTAAATCTTGTAAGTTTCTTTTTTCTTAATCTGGCCCTAATACTCTGTTGTAATACTTACTCACGCCAAATGAATGCCTAATTTAAGTTATTTTGTTGCATTTTTATATGGTTCCCTCATGTCACTGCTTTTCCTCCCTTTGGACATTGCACAGTTAAAAATTAACTATCTTTAAAAAAAAAAAAACTACTTTAATTTGTCATGTATTGTCCTATTTTGATATATTTTGATGACAAGTAATTTTTCTTGGGTATATTATTTCGGTTAAAAATCCCCTGGTGATAGTGATGGTGTTATTAATTTTAGTGTTCTAGGGTGGATACAGTCACCATCATCATTAATAACACTAATGTGTAACCTGGACATCAGAACTTCATCAGAACTTCACAGGATCTCAGTGTTTTAGTCTGAAGAACCTGCGCAGATGTCCTCACAGTCATGGATAAAACCATAAGATCCCTCCAGATCTCATTTCAATGAGATCTGCAGGTTTTTTTTGTTTTGTTTTTTTAAATAAATGCAGACAGTTTTTTTCTGGATACCTGACCTCCTCCTCTGTCTCACCTCTCCTCAGCTCCTCCTCCAGCCTCAGCTCCTCCTCGTACTTCAGGTACTCCACCTCCTGGCTGCGGTTCTTGCGGTTCTTTCCGCCGCGGTGGTCCACGCGGGCGCAGCCGGCGGCGGTGACTGTGAGACGGGAGACCCTGCAGGAGTGAGCCGCTTCCAGCTGGACGGAACCGGACAGTTTCTCCCCGCTGCTGTAAAAGGAGCGAGCCGGGTCCGAGAAGACCACCCGGAACACCTTCAGCTTGTTCGACTGGTTCAGGACCATGGTGGTACCCTGGTTCTGATTCGGATTTTAAACGCTGCTAAGTTGCAGAAATTCACCGGACTGGTGCTCCAAATTTAAGAAAAGAGAAAATAAATCTTTTTTTTTCCGTTCAGTACTGATCGTAAAATATCGATGAATGAAATTAAAATGAAATATGCACACATTCACATAAAAGGAAAAATAAAATTTATTATTAAATAAATCGGTCGGTAGTTTATCTGTTTCTCTTCGGTAAACACAAACGGTGCTGCTCCTCCGTTTTATAGAGCTAGGGGGATTTCAGGAGGGGGTCCCGGTGTCCCCTTACCTCTGACTGGGCAGCATGTGCACACGGTGTGGGGACACAGAGCAGCAGGGGAACCGAGCCCTCTGATTGGACAGAGCAGGGTTTGGGCAGAATGCAGCCAATCAGAGCGAAGAGAAAACGCGTGGGCAGCTCGTGCCACGAGGGGGCGGGGCCCGAAGTTGGCCCGCCATAAATAAGGGACAAGTTTAAAAGTAGAGTCATCAAAGTGATAATAGAAACAGACTAACAGTACTACAACAACAATAAAGGGCAACAACAACTACAAGAACAGTAAAGGCAACAACAACAGCTACAACAATAATCTAGGCAACAGCAACAATAATAAAGGCAACAACAACAAAAGCAGCAACAACAATAAAGGGCACAAACAACAAAAACCAAAACAACAACAATATAGACAACAATAACAGCAACATTAAAGGGCAACAATAAAGGCAACAACAGCAACAGTTAGACTAGTTTAAATGTGGAGTCATCAGGGGCCTATTCTATGAGGGGGGGGGGGAAGTTGGTGGCTGGCAGGCATAATGTGTGCAACGGGTGGCACAGCTAATAAAACATTGGCCGCAGCGGCGCCGCCCCTAATGTCCAAAATGTGACAAATCAGTCACTGGCTGGCTGCAGGCTGCACCTGCATGTTCGCCTATATGCACGGGCCGGGCATGATTCTCCCTGTAGTAGAATCTCTTCATACATTTAGGTTAAGAAATATAGAGTAATTATCTTTTAGTAAGGAGCTACAAATAATCTAGGATGGCCTGCTCCTGCAGCCTCATGACCCTGAGATTGTAAACTGTCTTGCAGGAGCCTGAACTATCTGTCTGTTGGAACATTTAAAGCGAGGGTCAAGACGAGCCTAAACAAAGTGTCGTGGGGCAGACGTCATCGTGAGGAGCCTTCTGGAGAATTGACACACACACAGACACACACACACACACACACACACACCTGAGAGCATAAAGGGGAGTAGAAGAAAAGCTAGAGAGGCTTCCCTTGGTCTTGGTCGAGACTGTTTGTCATCTGTACTGATTCCTACATCTGTACAATAAAAGACGCCCAGGCTGTTCTTCAGATCTCATCCTGTCTCCTGTGCATTGTTTTACTAAGTTTATGCTGGATTTTCTACAACATATTGGCGAGCCAACACAGGATTTGTGTCTGGGAACCAGGGGCTGTGGCTCTGCGACCTCTCACGGGGGAGACGCTTGGGGCCCCAAAAAGAAAATAAGGTAGGAGATCTCCTAAAATTTTTCTGAGCGCTTTGCCCTGTGAGATAGCGCAGACCTACGCTCTCTGTTCCCTTTGAATTAAAGAACCTAGAATAGAAAAGAAGAGACTGTGGGAATGAAGACAGTCTGGATAAACTGCATGCATGCAGTCAGCTGATCAAAGTCTGCCAAATTTGTGAGGAAGCCAATTTAAATTGGATATATATCAGCTGAATATAGGGGAAACTGCAGTTGGTTGTGTGAGACCGTTATATGTGAAGCTAATAGACTGGGTGCAGAGAAGCACAAGGCCAGTAGTTTGTGGAACTAGCTAGACTGGGTGCGAAGCGGCACAAGGCCAGTAGTTGTGTGGAGCTAATTAGACTGGGTGCTAAGCGGCATAGGCCAGTAGTTTAGGGAGAGACCGGTGTATTAGAAGTTTTCCAGACTGAGTGCGAAGGAGCATAGGCCAGTAGTTGGGTGGACACCGGTCTGCAAACAGCCTGGCCCGGGTTGTGATGTGTTTTTAGGCTGAATGCGTGGTGATAAAGAGGATCTGGATAATTGTTGAGATAACAAGGGAAGCGGCAGGCACGAGTGTGTCTGTCCATTGTTGAACTGTGAGTTTTAGGTCATTCTTTTATGAGCTCTGAAAGGTGGTAGCCGACGGATGAGCAGATTCATCTGGTAATACATACATGGATTTTCTTTTTGGAAAACTCCACTAGAAAGGAGGATTTGTCATGCGGAGTTCCGCTAAGGCTTAAGAAAAAGCCAAAAGGAGATAGAAAAAGAGGTCAATAAGGATAGGCTGAAAAGCCTCTCAGGGATCCCAATTGCACAAGCACGTCCCATATCTCCTGACCAATTGTGGAAGAATCACACAAATTGAAAAAAATCACACAAACTTGAAAAAATGAAGAAATCAAAACAAGAATCAAAAATAAAAACTGAAGACCGACTCGAATGACTGACAAGACTATCACATGTGTGAAAGGGTTAACCATTGAATGGTGAAAGAATGAAGTGACTGAGCTGAGTGTTACAAGTGCATGTGTGTGAAATCTGCAGTGAGTCAAGTGGCTGAGCTAAGCGCTGTGAGTGCGTGTGTGAGATCTGCATCAATGCCTTCAGCTGCGCTTACAGGCTGACTCTGTCTATGATTACATGTATGTGTTTGGTAATAACTTCATCTGTGATTACATGTATGTGTTTGGTTATAACTTCATCTGTGATTACATGTATGTGTTTGGTTATAACTTCATCTGTGATTACATGTATGTGTTTGGTAATAACTAACCTTTATTTTTCCTGTGTCAATGTGATTCAAGCAATAGTTGTAAAAGGGTAACACATATATATGAAAGAGGGACAATTAGTGCTGTAAGTGTGAAACTGTTAAAAAGATCAAATTTTAAAGGGTTGCTTCTGCACATCTGCTGTATCTGCTGAACCTGTCAAAATACTGTGGGTTTTCAAATATTGTTGAACCAATACTGATTTTTGCTGTGAGACTCCGTTTGAAGAATGTTTTTAAGTGCTGCATTTTGAATGGTGACGCAAGTTATGATTGAAGTAGAGTGTGGCATTGCACTGTTTGAGTAGTGAATGTGTAAAAGACTAACAGTGAGAGCATTGTGGCTCTGATTGAGGCATAGTTTGAAGCAAGGCAAGGCTTGGGAAATCGGTGCGACTTACAGGGAAAGACAAGATCTGCTCTGGTAGACAGCTAGAAAGAGTTTGAGCTAGCCGGAAGTGATGCAGAGGAAGGAGGGTGGAGTTTTGTAGAGATATTCTCCTACTCCCTACCCCCCTTTCTCTATCTCTCTTCACTTGCAGGGTGCCTTGTTCACCCCCCCTTCCATGTGAAATCCTGACTTTGTGTTGGGTCTGTTTTGTTCTTTTTTTTCTTTTTCTGCAGCAGGGGCTGGCTGTGTGCTCTAAATTTGACAGCAGACAGAGGGTATAAGAAAAAAGATAGAGAAGTGAAGTGGTAACTGTACTGTCTCCTGTAGGTTAAAAACAAAGATCCAAGTTAAAAAATAAATTAATAAATTAAATAAATAAATAAAAATAAAAATAAATAAATACTTGTTTTTTCTCAGTTTTGGTAGAGCAGTAATTAGACAAGGGACTTTAAAATAGAGTGCTAATCAGAGACTAAAAACCAATAGAAATAACAGATTTGGCCAAAACAATTAAAACTAAAACAGAAAATGAGTACAACTCCGGTTGTACTAGTGGGGTGTAGATACCCTGAGCACCTGAAAGACATCCAGAAACTAACAAAGAAATGGGAAAACCGTACCAAGGGGTCGGAATCTGCATGGCCTAGAGAAGGCACGTTTGATGTGGCTGTGTGTGAGGATTTGGAGAGGCGGATAAAAGATTATAAGACCAAAGATAAAAGTAAAAAACGCCAAAACAAGAGAGAATTGGAGCTAAAAGTACTAAACATGTTTAAAAGCGAGGGACAACACTACCTAAATAATCTGAGAATTGGAATGGCAGAGCTGAAAAACACCAAGGAGAAGGAAAAGTCACAATTTTGGAGGAAGACCAGAACAGAAAAAGAGATACCAAAACCGGGACCTGTAGGTATATATCCTTCTCTGGTGGGAAAAATCAACATAAATGGCGATTTTGAAGTTGATAGAGGGGAAGCTTCACTCCAAAATATCTCAGGTGTGGGAGGGGGAGATAACTGCCCAAATCTAGAAAAAAAAGCAAGTGGGGACAATATTGGACCACCAATCTCACAACATTGCAGCACAACAAAGAAACAGGCACAAAATAAGCCAAATTAATCTGTCGCCACATGAGATGCTAACTGGTAGACCCATGCCTTATCCTGCATGCAGAGGACCTTACAAGGGCCCCACACTTGAGCAGTTGCAGAATGAACTAAAGGAGTATATGAGACAACTGACTGTGATACATAGGTCCATCTATCTGCAGGAAAAAAGCCGTGAACTTGATCCAAACCGAGAGGTGGAGAAGCCAGTGGAGCCAGGGGATCAGGTCTACATCAAAGTCTTTCGAAGAAAGTGGCACGAACCTCGAAGAAAAGGCCCGTACACTGTGGTCCAGGCTACACCTACTTCGGTGCAAGTAGAGGGCAGCACGACGTGGTATCATCTGAGTCACTGCACAAAGCTGCCAAAAAGACCTAAGGGAAGTACAATTCTTGACGAAAAAGACTCCAAAGATGAATGTGCTACTAATCTTGAAAGTAACTGTTCTCCTGATGTGGTTGCTGAAGGGCAACGTGGGCAAAGAAAGGGAGAGAGAGAAAGCGGAGACAGAGGGGGCGCAGATGAAGGTCATACAGGTGCCAATACTACTGTCCGAAGAGGGAGCCCGAGACATTGTCAACTTAGGTGAGTACGATGCAACCCAAACACAATCCACACCACTCCAGACAGTGTTAGAACCCATGCCAACATTCACTGAAGAGCAACACACAAAAGGCCACAGTCATACACAAAAACAGACAAGATTTAAAAAGGACAGACATAGATTGTGGGTCAGGGAAGTTGAGCAGCCGTCTCCGCAGGAAAAGGTAGCAGTACCAGCCACTGTTCCAACCACTCCTAGGGTAGAGACAACAGCACCAGCGCCCAGGACAGGACCAGCGCAGCAGCCAGGTGTGACACCTGCTAGAACAGGTCCAGTAACCACAATAAGTGAGGAGGTAAATAAAACACAGACCACAACTCAAACTATGTTAACAACACAGGGTAGGAAGATAGGAGAAAATGACAATACAGATCAGGATGATTATAATGATTATGATAATGCAGAAAATGCTGATGAGCAGCCAGGAATGGATGTATTGTTTAAGGGAAAACTTTGGGGAAACACAAGGCCAATTTTAAGAAGCATTCAGGGTTATCCAGATGAGGGGTGGGAGATGGCCAGGTATAATGGGTGGTATGAATGGGCATTGTTTACAGCTAAAGCGGTAGTTCCTGAGGAATGTATTTTATGTACTGAATCTCCGCTGTCAGTTCCAACCGTAGTTCCTGAGAAATACACATTTAGAGAATGTGCACAATACCAAAGTCAGAAATGTAAAGAGGGAAATTTTTACCATAGATACAGATTCGCTAGAACGTTCACCTTTATATCAGGGGTTGTTTAAATATCCTATTTGTGGTATTGTGTGTAGGCTCCTATATGGGTCCAGACGTAATCATGATTATCTAGATAAATGTCCAACTTGCAAGTTTGATTCTAAATGTGCAGAATTCCAGTTGTTAACTGATCAAATTGAGCCACCAATGAGGTACAAGGTAGATTACACACAGAGCAGTGGCGGCTGCTGGTCTTTCAAGGAGGGGAAGCTCATTTTTCTGGCCTACACCATAATTGTGTTTGTTTATTTGTATGTAACAGAACAGAGTCATTTTTAACAAAGACAAAAGTCGCTGAGGATCGGTAAAGTCTCTGGAGCAGTTAAGAACAACGGAATGAATAACTTGGAAAATGCTTTGGTAGATGTTTTATTTTTCAAGATCGCTGATTCGCTTGTTTAGCTGTCAATCAAAAAAGGATTTCGCCTCAGACAGCTCATCCAATCATGGATGCAGAAGCTTGGAGTCCGGGAGAAAGTCGGGACCGCCCTCTCGTCATAGAACTCCAGAGAAGCTCAGCGTCCGATGGGCGGGACAAAGCCCAGCATTTATCCAATGAGCGTCTAGTTTCGCTGCTGGAACAACCCACTTTGAGCTTCCACATTGAAGTCAGCAGACTCTGAGCGTCCGGCTGTGTAATGCGCTGAGGATGAATGAGAACGAAGTTGTGCAGAATCAGCTTCTTATCACACTGTGATAAGAAGCTGATTCTGAACAAAAGATGAAGGCCTTCTAGCGCGTATTTAGTTAATGAAATGTACACACAGCAGTACGTATTTCACCACTTTTTCTTTTTTTGGGCGGGTGACATTTTAAGGGAAGCTGAAATAAGAAATATAGAGTAATTATCTTTTAGTAAGGAGCTACAAATAATCTAGGTTGGCCTGCTCCTGCAGCCTCATGACCCTGAGATTGTAAGCAAGTCTGTCTTGCAGGAGCCTGAACTATCTGTCTGTTGGAACATTTAAAGCGAGGGTCAAGACGAGCCTAAACAAAGTGTCGTGGGGCAGACATGTCATCATGAGGAGCCTTCTGGAGAATTGACACACACACACACACACACACACACACACACACACACACACACACACACACACACACACACACTTGAGAGCATAAAAGGGAGTAGAAGAAAAGCTAGAGAGGCTTCCCTTGGTCTTGGTCAAGACTCTGTTTGTCATCTGTACTGATTCCTACATCTGTACAATAAAAGACGCCCAGGCTGTTCTTCAGATCTCATCCTGTCTCCTGTGCATTGTTTTACTAAGTTTATGCTGGATTTTCTACAACATCCCCCAGCAGCGGGCAGATCCCCCCCCCGCCAGTGGCAGCTGCAGCGGGCGCAGCAGCGGGCGGACCCCAACTGAGGTTGCCTAGAGCGGCACTTATTGCCCAGCCGGCCCTGCTAACGAGGTAGCCTTGGAGCTACCTTGCTCAACTTACCGTGGTAGCCAGCAGTCTCGCTAAATGGTCTTACGACGCTGGTTATCAACCTCGTAAGTGGATCCAGCTTTGCTATGACCGCGTGCACACATGTAAGGCGGAGCCCGCCGCATCTGGCCAATCGCGAACATGGACCAGTCTGGAGCGTCAGAGCAGGCCAGAGAGTGAAGGACCGCTGACTTTACAAACGAGGAGCAGGAGGCGATCATAAGAAAGTATGAAGAATTCAAATCTATCATTAACCTCAAAAGCAACACCGTCACCACTGCAAAAACACGGAAGGAATGCTGGCAGAAAATTGCTGACAGGCTCAATGCGTAAATATAGTGCGCAAAAAATCTTTGATGCCATTATCACCCTGAAATAGCACTGTTCAACATGTGCTTTTAACATGCACCAGACATGTCTAATTCATTTCCAAGATGAATTCATTCATTTGTTCATTTCTATCGTGTTTACATTTTTTGTGTGATTGCAGGCCATATGAGCCTTTCATAAAGGTGGTCATCCAGAAAAGTAAGTGGGTCCGTACGGTCCCTGAAAACTCTCCTGGCAGGAGTGCTCCTCGGACAATGCGAGCACCGAGGTCTATAGGATCCTCCAAGAACGGACAAGCCATTTTTCAAGAGAGCTCATTGGTCAGTGGGCGGGGTTTTTATACTTGGTGAGTTCAATCTCAGGTGGCAGGTTAGCCATTCAGCGTACGTTGCCATGGAGACTCACCTCGCTAAGAAGTGAACCCGCATCGTAGAACAGGAAACCCCCTAACTTACCCTCGAAGTTACCTCGCTAAGTAGTAATCCTGATGCGTAGAACAAGCCCCAGAGGGAGAATAGAAACAGATTTACAACACAGCAACAACAATTTAGGGCAACAGCAACAACAACAATAAAGGGCAACAACAGCAACACAGGCAACAACTAAAGCAACAACAATATAGGCAACAACAGCAACAAAGGCAACAACAATATAGGCAACAACCAATGCAGGCAACAAGAACAACAAAAACAACAACAGCAAGAACAACAGCATGACTACAGGACTACAGAGAGATGACAGACATTTTCATGTGTTTACAGGTCCCAGTTTTAACCATATACCTTACATCAAATAGACACTCTGAATGTTCACTGTCTGTGAAGCCAAAAGATTAGAGCTCCCCCTGGTGACCGGCTGTGGTGCTAGTCAGAAACTTCAGGAAAACTGTCTCTTCACACAGGTTTCTGATTGAAATAGAAAAGTTGCTTTACACCAAATTTAACATGAAGATCGGTTTATAGTTGTCTCAGTTTCTCAAAGTTTCACAAATCTTTGCAAACATTTTTAAACTTCTAGTATGTTAGCATAAACTGCAAGCCAGCTAACTTACCTCTGAGGTGAAAGAGGTGGAGCTGGAAATGTCACATCAAAGTTGATCACGTTCTACAATCAAGCGTTATTTCACCGTTAGCTACAGTTGTTGTTAGCTCTGGTATCTAACACAGCGTTACAACAACACACTGTGATAATGTGGAACGTCACAACTAGTCCATGGGTAGAACCTGCACACAAATGATGATATAAACTGTTTCTGAGACTCCAAACTGTGGCATTTACGTTTTTGGGGAGTTTTCCCGTCTGTTTCAGATGGCGGGTATGTCGGGTATCTTGATATTTCCTGGTTATGTTGCAGTTTCTGATCATGACTGAAATAAATGACAGAAGTAGCACGGTTCTTCATTTTTCTATCAACCAAACCTGAGTTTGTATTTAAGACATGCTGTCAGTAAATGGTGGAAAAGCCTGTTTCTATTTCAGGGGAGGTTTATTATCACACAAAGCGCTCACACTAAGGAGGCTGTCTGTCTGCAGGAAGGATTTTAATCAGAATCCAGATTTCAGCCCGTACAGATCACCTCTAAATACCATCTATGGGCCTGAAGACAGTCCATCTTTGGTTTAAAGTCTAAGTTGCTTTGTAAATGGACCACAGATTTAAATTTTTCTTTTATGCCAAACAAAGAATTTCCTTTAAAAGATCCAGACTCTCAAACTTAAATCTACAGACACTCAGAGAAGAGGCTCCACAGTTTGATCAAGTCTGTCTGTGAGGACACTTTTAGAGGGGAATCCCTGCAGGACCCAGGACCTGAGACCCATGGTGTGGACTGTTACTGTGGACAGAGCGCCCTCTGCTGGACAAACAGAGGAGTGTGATTCAATCCTCACAGCCCAGTTCTCCTCTTCCCCTCAGTTCACCTTAAATGCTTATAAAGACACCCCCCCCCCCCCCCATACCATACATGGAGTCCATTATACAGATACACTCTCTTTATACAAATATCAACACTTTAATATATATTCACTCTTTAAATCAGATCGAGTAACGAGTAATGAACATACTTTACACTTTACGTTCATAATCAGACATCATTTTCCCTACAATATTGAGAAATAACATTATTCTTGTAAAGGCTCTTAAAGCTGACCAGAGTACATTTTCTCATTTCTACAGTCGGACAGTCATTCCATATTTTCACCCCTTTTACAGACACACAGACATTTTTGACATTTGTTCGCACTTTGGTTTCTGAAATAATCCACAGCCCCTTAGGTTGTAATTAGAGTCCCTCAGTTTAAACAGGTTCATGTTGTGGTAAGGCTAGGGTTTTGTCTTTGTACAAGATTTATATTGTGATTATATCTACTTGGTCTTTGAATTTTAACAAATTTAAGAAAGTAAAAAGGGGATGAGTTAATTCACGGTAATGTTTATTACAGATGACTCTTACAGTGTGGAGGAGTTCAAGTATCTCAGGATCTTGTTCATGAGTGAGGGTAGGATGGAACGGGAGATCAGACAGGTGAGACAGGCGGATCGGAGCGGCGTCAGCAGTGATGTGGACGCTTAACCGATCTGTCGTGGTGAAGAAAGAGCTGTGCAGTAAGGTGAGACTCTGGTTTTACTGTTCGATCTACGTGTCGATCCTCACCTATGGCCATGAACTTTGGGTAATGACCGAAAGAACAAGATCGCGGATACAAGCAGCCGAGATTGGGTTTCCTTCGCAGGGTGGCTGGGCTCAGCCTTAGAGATAGGGCAAGGAGTTCAGACATTCGAGAGGTGCTTAGAGTAGAACCGTTGCTCATCCATGATGGCGCCCAAGATGGCTGCCTCCTGCGTTTGTGCAGAGAAGTGGATTTAGAATCCAATAGATATCTTTTTTTCTAGCTGCCATCTATGGGATTTTTCAGTTTGGAACAGTTTGGAGCTATTATTTCTGTGTTTGACTGGTTCCCAAATGGTAGAAACACCAACTGTCTTAAAGTACACCATGGAATCCATGAAGAAACTCAGACAAGCTGCTACCCCACTAACCCCTCGGCTGAGAAAGATCTTAAGAAAAGAGGGAGTGTTACGTGTACCAAACAGAAAAAGAGGCTGTGGAGGGGGTAAGACTATTGTGCACAACATTCGGACTGTTGTTGGCAGGAGACCTGACCAGAATAAGCCTCAAATGTTTTGGATAATCAAAGTCACCATCCAGAATAATAGGCCAACAGACCATGCCATGTTAACAACTTTTCTGATGACGAACCCCAGATCTCTTGTCTATAAGATTGGTGAGCTGCAGTCTGTTCTGATACAAAACCATGTGGATGTGGCTGCAATTTCAGAAACCTGGTTTAGTTCCCATAAACCTGAAGAATTATTGGGTATTGATGGCTACACCTTGTTTTCCAAATGCCGCAGCACTCGCCGTGGTGGTGGTATTGCATTGTACATCAGAGACTGTGTTCCATGTTACCCCCTAACCTGCATTAAAGTTCCACAACATCTAGAATGTTTTTGGGTGAAGGTGAGACCCCCAAGACTCCCCCGGAACATATCTGCTATTGCTGTGTGTGTGGTGTATTCACCACCTAAATCGCCACATGAAGATGAACTCATTGATCATCTCATAGCCTCAGCTGATTTGCTCCGTACTAAATACCCAGACATTGGACTTGTAATTCTTGGAGATCTTAACCACCTTGACATCCGTGACATTTGCCTGGATAATAAACTTTGCCAAGTGGTTGAGAATAATACCAGAGGTGAAGCCATCCTCGACAAAATTATCACAAACATGAAACCAATGTATTTGAAGCCTGAGATTCTCCCTGCCCTTGCCTCAAGTGACCACAACTGTGTTCTCTGGAGCCCCAAAGCACAATCATGTCCACCTCAGTGCATTAAACGGGTAGTTCAACCTATAAGGGAGCCTGGTTTGAGTGAGTTTTGTAGGTGGATTACCACCCATCCATGACAGGAGGTGACTGAAGCAACCAGCACCAATGAAAAGGCTAATGCTTTTTACAATACTATTGTGTCTAAAATTAATAGAAACTTTCCTGTGAAGACAGTGAAAATCTATCCATCAGACATGTCATGGATCACCCCCAAAATCAAACACCTCATTTACCAGAGACAAAAGGCTTTTAAATCTGGAAAATCATGTGCTTTGGCACAGTTCTACAAAAATAAGGTCCAAAAGGAAATATATGCTGCGAAAAAGAACTTCTACAAGTCTAGAAGGAATGGAAAAAGCTAATTCCAGAGCTTGGCAAAACAATATCAGATCAATGTGCAGTAAAACTCAGAAAAAGGAGGCCCGGATCGATGTCCCAGTAATGAACCCCCAGGACTTGTCAAGGTGTCCCAGTCACTGGAGCCTCTGGACTTCTCAGCTTTACCCTCCTTCCTACCACCCCCCTCACTGCCCACTATACCAGTGTGGGAAGTGTATAATAGATTGTCTTCCATTGACTGTCATAAGTCCCCTGGCCCAGAAATGATCCCCCCCAAAATATTGAAGGAGTTTGCATGTGAGATCAGTATTCCTCTTTGTGACATCATCAACTGTTCATTTGATGAAGGGATTGTGCCTAGAAAATGGAAGGAGGCTACTGTTGTCCCTATACCAAAGTCATCCCCATGCAACAAAGAGCCGACAGAACCATTCCACAACACACAATCTGGTCAGTCTTATGGATTTTATGTACAGGACCAGTGATGTTTCAGGCTCAGTATGTACAGTAATTACAACAGACTTTGCCAAGGCCTTTGATGCTGTCGACCACACTGTGGCAGTACAGTGTCTCCTGGATCTAGGAGTGAGACCAAGTTTGATTCCATGGATCTGCAGCTTCATGACAGATCGGCAGCAAAAAGTGCGCTACCTGGGACATCTGTTCGATTGGGAATATCCCACATGTGGAGTCGCTCAGGGGACTGTATTGGGACCGATAGTCTTCCTAGCACTGATTAACAGCGCCCTCCAGGATGGACCACATCACTGGAAATATGTGGATGATATGACTATAGCCCAGTCGTGGAGCCCCAAGGTCCCCTGTACTCTCCAACAGACCCTGAATGGCCTTGACACCTGGGTAAATGAGCACAAAATGAAGCTCAATCCAAGTAAATGCAAAGTTGTACATGTCACTGGCATGAGACAAAAAAAACTGCCCTACCAACACTGTCCATAAACCAAAACATACTGAAAGTTTGTGACACAGTCAAAGTTCTGGGGGTCACCATTCAAGCTGACTTGAAATGGAACAGTCAAGGCCATCCATAACCTTGCCCCCCCCTACTTCTCCGATCTCCTCCACATATCCACCCCCTCACGCTCCCTCAGATCCTCCTCCTCCCTCCACCTCTCTGTCCCCTCTGCCCGGCTCAGCACCATGGGGAGCAGGGCTTTCAGTCGCTCTGCTCCCAAACTCTGGAACTCTCTCCCCCAGGACCTCAGGAACATGGACTCATTACCCCACTTTAAATCCAATCTCAAAACACACCTATTCTGAATCGCATACTCACTTTAACTGTCTTCTTTCACACTTGTATGTTGTTCTTATTTATTTTAATTATGTTTCTAGCTGTGTTTTTATGCCCTGTAAAGTTTCCTTGGGTGCTCAGAAAGGCGCTTTTAAATAAAATGTATTATTATTATTATTATTATTAACAGTCAGGTGGACTATATGTTGACCTCAACCAACAGAAAGCTGTTTGTCCTATGCCGTCTGAAGAAATTCGGTGTCAAAGACCCAGAATTGGTCTCCATCTACACAGGCTATGTTCGGCCAGTGCTGGAGTACGCTGTCCCAGTCTGGCACAGTTCCCTTACTGCCAGCCAGTCAAATAGTCTGGAAAGAGTTCAAAAACGGGCAAGCAGAATCATTCTGGGCCAGTGGTACATAGGATACACAGAAGCTCTCCATACCCTCAAATTGTGCTCCCTAGCAGAGAGGCGCACTCAACTATGTCTTGACTTTGCCAGGAAGCTGTTCAAGTCCAACTTCAGAAACTGGCTACCCCCACTCAGGAAAGAGACCCCTGGACAACAAACACAGAATGGAGGTGACCTGGACACCCCAACATGCTGAACTGAGAGATACAAGAAATCACCAATCCCATATATGTGCAGACAATTAAATGAGAATGGTGTTTAGCTTTTTAAGTTTTTAGGTTGTTGCCTCTTAAGCTGCATTTTATATTTGAAGTTTTATTTTTTTTAATCAGCAAAATAATTCAGTGTTTTTAATGGCATCTGTCTTTTTAAACATCTGTGATCATGCTGAAAGCTGAATAAACATAAACACATAAACATAGAGTAGAACCGCTGCTCCTCCAAGTCGAGAGGAGTCAGCTGAGGTGGCTTGGGCATCTGGTTAGGATGCCCTCTGGATGCCTCCCGTTAGAGGTGTTCCAGACATGCCCCAACAGGAGGAGACCTCGTGGCTGGGCCAGGACCAGGTGGAGGGATTATATCTCTCGCCTGGCCTGGGAGTGCCTGGGAATCCCCCTGGAGGAGCTGGTGGAAGTGGCTGGGGTGAGGGCCGTCTGGGCTTCCCTCTTGAAGCTGCTGCCCCCGTGACCTGGACCCGGATGAAGCGGAAGAAAACGACGACAGCTCTTACGGCATGCTTTTGTAAAAGAAATATCGGGTTTGTATTTGTTTTATAAGTGTTTCCTCAAATCTCAATACAATAAGTCATGTACGGCGTGATCAGGGAATATATACTTTATACAGAATGGATTTTTGATTTAGTATGATTTATGTGTGATTTCCAACTCAGTTTGTTATCTACTATGACCCTGAGAAATTTGTTCTCAGTTACCACCTTGATTTCCTTATCGTTTATAATTAGATTTCTACATTTAATTTCTTGCTTATTTTTGTCACAGCAGCATCATAGACAAAGAGTGCAAAAATGCAGTTATAAAAATAAAGATCGTAATATTAAGAACTTAAATAAATGTAATAAATTAAGAAAAAAATTTAGGAAAAGGAAAAAGGGAGAAGAAAAATAAAACTATATACAATACACACAATTTAAATGCAAAAAAAAAAGTGGTGGTGTGAGTCCAATTTTATTACAGTTCATTGTAAAGTCTTATTGCAGAAGGGAGGAATGACCTGCGGTAGGGCTCCGTCTTGCAAGGTGGGAGTCTAAGTCTGCTGCTGAAGGAGCTGCTTAAAGCCCCAACAGTCTGGTACAGTGGGTGAGAGGGATTGTCCATGATGGATACAAGCTTTGCTAACATCCTCCTCTCACCCACCTCCTCCAGGGAGTCCAAAGACCAGTCCAGGACAGAACTGGCCCTCGTGACCAGTCTGTTCAGTCTCTTCCTGTCCCTCTCGGTGCTCCCTGCCCCCCAGCAGACCACTGCATAAAAAAGACCAGATGCTATCACAGAGTCATAGAAAGTCTTGAGCAGAGTCCTACACACTCCAAAGGACCTCAGTCTCCTCAGCAGGTGGAGACGACTTTGGCCCTTCTTGTACAGGACGTCTGTGTTGGTCGACCAGTCCAGTTTATTGTTGAGGTGGACACCCAGGAATCTGTAGGACTCCACCATCTCGATGTCCAGACTCTGGATGTTCACTGGAACAGTCTGAGGTGTCCTCCTCCTGCGGAAATCCATGACCATCTCCTTTGTCTTACTGGTGTTGAGCTGGAGGTCATTTGTGCCACACCAGTTTACAAAGTCTCTCATCCCCTGACGATACACATCCGACGATGGCTGTGTCATCGGAGAACTTCTGGAGGTGACAGCTCCCAGAGTTGTAGCTGAAGTCCGAGGTGTACAGGGTGAAGAGGAAGGGGGAGAGAACTGTCCCCTGGGGAGCCCCCGTGCTGCAGACCACCATGTCCGACACACAGTTCTGAAGCCTCACAAACTGTGGTCTGTCGGTGAGGTAGTCCACGGTTCATGCGGCTAGGTGACAGTCCACTCCCGCCCTCTCGAGCTTCCCCCTGAGCAGTAAAGGCTGGATGGTGTTGAAAGCACTGGAGAAGTCAAAAAACATGACCCTTACAGTGCTGCCGGTGTTCTCCAAGTGGGCCATGGACCTCTGCAGCAGGTAGATGACTGAGTCATCCACCCCGATGTTCGGCTGGTACGCACACTGCAGAGGATCCAGATAAGAGCTCACCAGGAGGCGGAGATTCCTCAGCACAATCCTCTCCAGAGTCTTCACCAGGTGAGAAGTGAGGCCCACAGGTCTGAAGCGGTTGGGCTCCCTGGGGTGTGCTGTCTTGGGGACAGGAATCACGCAGGAAGTCTTCCACAGTGTTGTGACCCTCTCCAGACTTAGGCTCAAACTGAAGATGTGCAGTAGCACCTCACAGAGCTGGTCTGCACAGTCCTTCAGGAGTCTGGAGCTGATGCCATCAGGACCCGTGGCTTTCCTTGGCTTCATCTTCCTCAGCTCACTTCCCACCTGGTCAGCTGTTATAGAGAGGCTGGGGGTGGTGCTGGAGGGGGTGGTGGAGAATGAGTGGAGGGGGGTTGATGATGCCGGTGCCAGAGAACTGAGGTGGTGTGAAGAAGAAGCAGCAGACGGGTCATTGGTTTGATGAGTCGGGGGAGGAGTGGGAGCAGAGTCAAATCTATTGAAGAACAGATTCAGCTCATTGGCCCACTACCTGTTTCCTGCTTCAGGTCCCCTCTCGTGGCCCCTGCTGTGACCTGAGATGGATTTCAGGCCTCTCCAGACCTCCCTTGCGTTGCTCTGTTGCAGAAGGTTTTCCATCTTGGTCTTGTAGCTGGCCTTCCCCCTCTTCTTCTTCTTCTTCTTCTTCTCCTTCTGCACCCTCCTCAGCTCCTCCTTGTCCCCGGATTTAAAGACCCTCCTCTTCTCCTTCAGGAAGACTTTAAGTTCTGGGGTCACCCAAGGTTTGCTATTGGAGAAACACTGTACTTTCCTGGTGGGTACGGTGTTCTCAACACAGAAGTTTATATAGTTCGTGATACAATCTGTCATGGTGTAGATGTCATCACCATGTGGGCCACACAGTACATCCCAGTCTGTGGGCTCAAAACAGTCCTGCAGCGCCTCAGTGGCCTCCTCAGACCACCTCTTAACATACCTGATGGTGGGGAGTTGTTTCTTCACCATAGGTATGTAAATGGGCTGCAGTCTCACCAGGTTGTCATACTGGCTGAAGGCAGGGAGAGTGGAGGAGAGCGATGCATGATTAAAGTCTCCAGAGAAGATGATAAGAGACTGAGGGTGCGATGTTTGTAGCTTGGACACTTCACTGAGGAGGAGTTCACAGGCTGCAGCAGCATCAGCCGAGGGGGGGATGTAAACAGTTAACGCAATGACGTGCAAAAACTCCCTCGGCAGGTAGTATGGCCGCAAGCTCACAGCCAGCAGCTCAATGTCCTTAGAGCAGCGCTGCTCTTTAACATTGACGTGCCCAGCATTACACCATCTCTCATTCACATACACCGCTATCCCGCCTCCTTTCTTCTTACCACTCTCCCTCACGCTCCAGTCCACTCTGACAAGATGAAATCCGTCCAAAGTTACGAGCGGGTCCGGAGAGAGTTCGTTCAGCCATGACTCCATGAACATCATGAGGCTGCACTCCCAGTACTCCCACTGCAGCCGAGTCAGTGCTGTGAGCTCTTCCATCTTGATGGGAAGAGACCTCACGTTTCCCATGATAATGGACGGGACAGTTGGTTTATAACGTCTCCGCTTTGCCCGATGCTGAACTCCAGCTCTGCATCCTCGTCTTCTCCTGCGGAGCTTGGCGGGGAAGTCCGGTCTGTCCAACAAAGGTGGCCGGGCTTGACGCAGCACCAACAGCTGTTCACGGCTGTAAACAATGGAGCCGCTGAACGGGTCACCAGACGCGGACTTAAAAACTCCAAAAAGTAAGAGAAAACAAAGTGCTAGAGTCATGAAATGCACATCCATGGTTAGAATATGCAAAACACATCACTGCTTAATAAAAGGAAAGACAAATAAGGTGCAAAAAACAACAATAAAAAGGCAAAAACTTAAACTCTGTGACGAGCTGCTGTGACTTGCTGCCACTCTCAGGGTGCTCAGTCCTGATTTTTTTTCTTAATTATTACATTTATTTAAGTTCTTTATATTACGATATTTATTTTTATAACTGCATTTTTGCACTCTTTGTCTGTGATGCTGCTGTGACAAAAAAATTTCCCCCATGGGGGATCAATAAAGGAATATTCTATTCAAATCTATTCAAATATAATACATTTAGTTTTGCCGAAATGGAGTGACACTTTATTCATGTCAAACCAGAAGTGTGAATTCTGTCTAAACTTAGAAAAACAAGCGTCAAACTCTGTCACAGGTTTGTTCAGTGCTTTTATTATCATCATGGTAGGGGTTTAGATTACACATTGTTCACTGAGCTTGTTGGTGTGAGACTGTAGTTCCTCTGAGCTCCACCAGAGGTCACTGTGATTATACACTGATGAAGAAAGAGAGGAAGAAACTCCTCAGACGAACTCTTCATATTAGGAGAGAAGAAGAATAACAACGGTATAATAACAACCATCAGGAACTCTCTTTGTTCTCTTTGTTTTTTGCTTGTTCAAATGAAAAACAGGATTCTCTTCAGACCATCAGAACCAGAACTATCAGGACCATCTAAGTCAGGACCTGCAGGAGAACCAGGTTTAACCCCCCCCCCTTAATTAAGTTAAAGACAGACAGTATAAATAAAAACCCTCTTTACAAACAAGAGGTCAGAGGTCATCCCTTTGACTTTTAGGACCTAAACAGTTTGTTGACCTCAGTGATCATCATCGGCCCAGGTTTTCATCGAACCTGCAGAGACACAAGGACCAAGAGCCGGGTCATCAGAACCAAAGGGGTGGGTCATCAGAACCACAGAGGAGTCAGCAGAACCACAGAGGGGTCAGAAGAACCACAGAGGGGACAGAAGAACAGCAGTAGAACCACAGTAGAGTCAGCAGAACCACAGAGGAGTCAGCAGAACCACAGAGGGGACAGAAAAACCACAGAAGGGTCAGAAGAACCACAGAGGGGACAGAAGAACCACAGTAGAACCACAGTACAGTCAGCAGAACAACAGAGGGGTCATCAGATCCACAGAGGGGTAAGAAGAACCACAGAGGAGTCAGCAGAACCACAGTAGAACCACAGTAGAGTAAGTAGAACGACAGAGGGGTCATCAGAACCACAGTAGAGTCAGAAGAACGACAGAGGGGTCATCAGAACCACAGTACAAAAACAGTTTGTACATCAGAGAGATAACAGAACCACAGACAGTACAACCAGTACAAGAATATTTAGCACAGCCTTGTCTATAGAACCACACAGAACCAAAGAAGAACCACAGTAGAGTCCAACAATAGCAGTTTGGTCTGTAGAACCAAAGAAGGGTCATCAGAACCACAGAGGGGTCAGCAGAACCACAGATGTACATCAGAGAGATAACAGAACCACAGTCCGATCAGTACAAGCATATTTAGCACAGCCTTGTATATAGAACTACAGTAGAATCCTAGTTGAGCCACATAGAACCAGAGTAGAACCAGAGTTAAGTCCAAAAACAGCTGCTCAGTCTGTAGAACCATGGTGTGATCACAAGAGAGTTGATACCAGAGAAATATCAGGAGAGACCCATTTTTTCCCAGCCCAGAACCTCAGCAGAAACACAGCAGAGTCAGTAGGACCTCAGTAGACCTTGAAGAACCACAGCAAAGACAACAGAACCACAGAAGGGCTCTGGTGGAGTCCATATGGTTCTGGTATTAGAACCTTCTAACCCCATGAGCTGAGCTTACTTTGAAAAGACCCAACAGAAAAGTTCTGAAGAATCTTCAGTGAAGTTCTAGCTCTCAGGTATCCGTTCAGATCAGTTCAGAGACCTCCTGCTGTCACCGTCTGAACCTCAAATCAGAGCGGACCCATTTCTAAACGGACCAGTCCCAGGTTTACAGCGGAGACGGTTTTACCTGCGGATGGCATCTGGGATCTGCAGTCGGTCCGTGGGGATGTACTCGGAGAGCTCCTGCAGGTTCTGGATGAAGCAGATCTTCCTGCCGAACTTCTCACTGAGGAGTCAAAGAGGAACTTTAGGGACATGCTGAAAGAGTTCCTGGTGGTCCTATCTTTAAATCCTGGTCACTATCACATCAGCTCAGAGTTCACAGCTTTAAAGGAGAAGCTGGAAAACTTGGACATGACCTTCAGGGTCCAACCGCTTAAGGTCAGAATTAATCCTTGGTTCCTACTCTGTCCGTTTTGAGGACATTTGTCTTTTTTTTTTCATCTTTATTTTGAGCTGACAGCACATTTTTAAAGATTGGGGCATCAAATTTGGTGAGAGTTCTCATTTTTCTTCATATTAAAAAAAACAAAACTCTGTGTCACCTGTAGTTCTCTGTCGCCATATTTTAGCTCCACCCACCCTCCTTTGTCCTCAAATCGGACAATAGACTTCCATTAAAAACAGGTTTTTTGACCATGTGTTTATGGCACCATAACAACATAATACAACCTTTTTTTGCAGTCAGTCGATCAGCAGGGCTCTAAATTTGACTTTCCGCCAGTGATACAACAGATTAAGCCAGCACATCATTTTAACCCCTTCTGTGCCGCACACGCAAGTCTTCATTCGTGGACTGAGAGTGTTTGAAGCGCTGATTCATCCACTAAACATCAACAGAAATAAATGGAACTTTACATGCCACTAGATATGGATATCTAAGAGTGGGATATGTGTGTAAGGAAAGTTTGTGTGCTCCTGCATATATGCACAGGTGCGAATCTGTGTCCATGTTTTTAACCGGTCATGCCTTGAGCGGAGTTTTTACAGTCTAAAATCCAACGTCCAAGTTCTGCAGTGTGGGACAAAGAGAGGGGGACATTTGGACAATATAAACTTTGCCCTCACTTCAGAGCAAGTGGATGGACATGCATGAGGATGAAAAGGTCCTTCAGATCATTAGATGAGAAGATATCACATCTCAAATATGCAGTTATTTTTTATATGCACTCAATCAGCGTAATCACGGTCATATTTTGGTTAGAGGTGGATAACCACTTGTAAATGACTCATATCTTACATACACTACAGGCCAAAAGTTTGGAAGCAAGGTCATTACAGGCCGAACAGTTGGAAGTAACTTCAAGTTTTTGTTCATAATGCTTTTTTTAAAATCCAGCGTCAGTTTTATGTATTTTGGGATGTATTTACTCCATGATCAGATGTTGCTTTCATGGAAATGCACCATTTTACTCCATTTACCTTTAGATATATGACATATGTTTAACATTAATGTGAACACACCATTGCTAAACATATGTCAGCAAAAGATAATAAGGGCTTAGTTTTAGGGTTGAAAACATTTGCAAGAGTCACAACTTCAGTGCAAAAGCAAAAAGACAAATCACAGTTGGATTATTCTCTTCAACTTTTTGGCTTTTGAGAGTCTGCATACAAAAATCCTAATAAATCTCAACTGCGTTCAAACTACCACAAAAATGGCTGGAAAGAAGCAACTGAGTAAAGAAACAAAAGTACAGATTTGTACATTGAGGAAAAAAGGATACACAGAAAGAGAAACTGCAAAACGCCTAAAGATGTTTAATAAAGGAGTCCACTACACTCTGAAGAGACTAGAGGAACCTGGAAGTTATGATGATAGAAAAAGACCTGGATGAAAGAGAGTTACTACAAAATCAGAGGATAAACATAGCATTGTCACCAGTAAGAGAGATCGGCGAAAGACAGCACCAAAAATAAGGGAGGAAATCAACATGACAAGGTCAAAACCCATATCTCTGACAAACGTGAAATGACGTTTGAGAAAGGCTGGTCTGAAGGGTTGTGTACCTGCAAAAAAACTACTTCATCCACAGAACAAGAAGAGATATAGGCTGTATTGGGACAAAGGAAAAAGTGCCTAGAAAGTAAATCGCAAAAATGCATTGAACAAGTAGCACCAGCGTAGTTGAACGAAATTCACTTTCTAGGCACTTTTTCCTTTGTCCCAATACAGCCTATGACCTCGAGCGAAATTTCTTTTGCGGAGTTTCAGATGCCGTGGACGTGGATGCATCGGCGATGCTGCCTGAGGGGTTTGACTGACCCGCTGCTGCATCACGTTCTTGTTTCTCAAACCCCTTTTGCAAATAAATCACTGGTAGCATGTCATGTGAAACCCAGCGTCATCAGGAACATTGTCAAATTCGATATCAACACAATGTTTATAAGTTTCTGCAAGGTCCTTTGTCTCACCCTGTAGAGAAAGCCACTTTCTAATACCAGTTCTGTAAGTTTCCCAATGTGTCCTTGTAAAGTCGAGAACGTCTTCACTCTGGACAGATGATAGATGCATATAGCATCTTTTCGCTCATTTTTTTATGCACTTTTGAAGGCTGTTTTCTTTTTTTCCTATTCTTTTCTTCCTCCTCGCTTGTCTCGCTGCTAGATGCGCTCGTCACCATGTTTGTGTATTTCTTATACTATGGCAACGAGACTCGGCTCCTATTGGTCCACGTAACAAAAATTGCTTCACCTCTCTGCATATTCGATTGCGCGTGTGCAAGTATCACTACGCCGCAGAAGGGAAATAGTTCAACACCGAAACACTGATTACTAAAAATCGACTGGATGGCATATGTAGATATTTTTTATTAGTACTTACTATCAATAGAGCTATTTTATGAATCACAGTTTATGTTGCCCCACTGAAGTCGAACGAACCAACACGATCTCACTCAGCCAATACAGCCTAATATGAGTGGGCAAAAGCTCACAAAAACTGGACTTATGATGACTAGAAACAAGTTTGCACTATTTGGTTCACAACGTAGAGTCAGTTTGTCATTGACAAACTGGTGAACGTCTGAAAGCACCATGTGTTACACCCACAATTAAGCAAGGAGTTGGTAGTTCCATGGTATGGGGATGATTTGCAGGTGATGGAGTAGAAGATTTGTTTGAAGTAAAGGGTATTATGAAGAAGGAACAGTACCACTCCATCCTCCAGCATCATGCTGTTCCATCTTGGACTCAGACTTGTGGGTCATAAGTTTGTTTTTCAGCAAGACAATGACCCTAAGCATTCTTCCAAGCTCTGTCAGGGTTACCTTGACAAAAAAGAAGAGGAAGGTGTTCTTCAAAAGATGGTTTGGCCCCCTCTGTCTCCACACCTTTCTCCAACTGAGCTTGTGCGGGACGAATTGGATCGATCAATCTGAAAAATGTGTCCCACGAATCAGCAGTCTCTTTTTAATGAACTTAAGAAAGCCTGGAATGCAATCCCTGGAACATACCTTAAAAAACAAATGCCTAGTATATGCCATGCTGTCGTTAAAGCTAGAGGAGGTTACTTTAAAGAAAGCAAAGTCTAAGCAACAATAACTCTAATACCTAATAATTATAGTCAAAATGTCTTCTGATATGTTACTCTTTACACAATAGTCATGTTTATTGTGTTGCAAATTATATATATGAAACTATGATCTTTTTTTGTACAAATCTGATCGTGCTTCCAAACTTTTGGCCTGTAGTGTATATCTTCTGATTTTATATGCCTATATATAAAAGTAATTTAACATGAACAAATGAATTTGATCACATTTGATTTTGCTGAGGACAAGGCACGAGAAAAGAAGGTAAAAATGGCTGTTTAGAACGCACACTTAATCAACAAATATGACATGTTGCACAAAAACTTGAATAAAAAGGGTAATACATTGAATTTTTTATTCATTACTTTTTCATGGTTAGGGCTGAAGTTGTTTAAGAGATCTGAATCAAAAAAAGTAAAAAAAAAAAAGTAAAAAAATTATTATTTTACGAACACTAATCTGCATGTCCATTTTGGGAACAAGGTAGGCTGGATGGGGCTTTAAATACGGAAAATTGGCACTACAAAAATAATTTAAATGCACCAAAATCAGCTTTACTTCTCATCATTGACATGGCCCAGACTCTTTTCATTAAAAAAAATTCATCTAGGTCATTTTATATGAGAAATATCGCAATTTTGTGTTTTTCACCATTAACAACAGCAGTGACATGGCACAGATAAGAGATTTGAGTCAAAAAAAAGTAATGCATGTCCATTTTGAGGACAAAGTAGGCTGGATGGAGCTAAAATAGAGAAATCCCAAAACAAAACAAGGGGTCCTGAAGCCAGGTTTAGTTAAGCCTGATCCTCATCTCAAAGCAGGGCTGGATGATAGGAACTAATGTTCAAAAGTGTGTGTTTGCATTAGTGTGTGTGTGTCCAGTGTGTGTGTGTGTGTGTGTGTGTGTGTGTGTGTGTGTGTGTGTGTGTGTGTGTGTGTTACAGACCTGATGAAGGGCTTGATGACCGTGAGCAAAGCTTTGATGTACCAGGCAGGATGGACCACTAGCAGACCCTTCAGGTCCTTTTTCAGTCTGTACACAAATGATAATGGAGACTGTGTTAATCGGTGTGTGTGTGTGTGTGTGTGTGTGTGTGTGTGTGTGTTTGTTTGTGTGTGTGTGTGTGTGTGTGTGTGTAATCCACAGAATCAATGGGGCCCAAATATTTTCTAAATATTTTTCTCAGAGAGAAATGTTTAAATAATTATCACATAAAAGTTAAATCAGCCATTTTTGAAAGAAATAAAGAAAGTCATTGTGGTAAACAAGCTCTCATCATCAGCATTAGTGTGAATGGGTTCAGACAGCTCCACTGCCTTATATGGAGGTCCCCGTTAGACTGGTAGATCTCACTCAAGGATCCAGGTCCCCTCTTGGCAATTAAAAAAAATAATAATTAAAAGTAACATTTCAAGTAACATTATGTTAAAAGGCCTTCAAACAAAATTTTCTATTTTACTTTGGTTTTACTAAAATAACCAGAAATAGGGGTCCCTTCTTAGTCAGTCTGGGCTGATAGTCCACTATTGGTGGACGTGTGTGTGTGTGTGTGTGTGTGTGTGTGTGTGTGTGTGTGTGTGTGTGTGTTTGTGTGTGAGTGTGTGTGTGTGTGTGTGTGTGTGTGTGCTCCTCTCTGCAGGGCTGTGCAGGTGAGCTAACCCAGCATACCTCCTGTTGATGGAGGTGTAGCACTGATGGAGCCATTTGATGGCCGGCATCTTGTTCCTGGGGGCCATGGCACACAGGTAGACCAACAGGTAGTTCTCTGAGACCATCAGGTCCAATGTCCCCACAATGTACCTGAGACAAAACACACACACACACACACACACACTTACACATGTGATCTTACATATTTTTCTCTTCCTGTTTCACCTGTGAGGCAGACTCACCTGAACAGGTTGTCCATGACGTACTCATAGTCTTCTATTGTGTTCTCAGGAAGGTAACAGGATGTAAACAGGATAATGGCGTTCATTTCATCGCCATAGTAACCTAACAGCCAATCAGAGACAGAGTTTTACCAAATTAAAATTCTCTCAGCACCAAAAATAATCACAAAGATTCAAATCCTCCTTTTTACTCTCATGACAAAAAAAATTGACAAAAAAACTGTTGAAAAGTGAAGCCAAAATAGAAATACCAAAAACTGCAGTTATGTGAGTGTCCACTAGAGGCTGTCCCCATGGAGCCTCATGTTACAATGTTAAACTTAACAGCAGAAATAAACGCGTTTACAGTTTCTATTGATCATTTTTACAGTGGTTGACAGGCGCAGAAAATCGGCAATGATCTGAACGAACTTCATCAACACAACGATGACAGGAACAGGCTGTGAATGAAAAACGGTTAAAAAAAAAAACTAAAACTGCACCAGAGAAAATATTTATATAATTTTTCATGTATCATGAATTTGTCCTCTTCAGTACAAACATATGACATCACTGAAATCCTGTTTGAGTTTAGTAATGTCAAAGGTGAAAACATGCAGGTGTGTATGAGAGTGTGTGACCTCTGACCTCCATGTGACAGGACCTGCAGGTACGGCTCCATGACGCTCATGTTGACGTGGTATTCTTGTCCTGAGATACAGAATTTCCTCCAGCGTCGGCCCCTGCTGTCCACTCGGTCCAGTTCCATTAAACCTTCTGACTGCTCGACTGGACTCCTGGACCCCACTGTGGCCCCGCCCCCAGCCGCCATCCTGGCCATCCGGGGAAGGTCATCTGACAGAGAGTGGTCAAAGATCAAAGTTTAGAGGGATGAGAAGATGTTCCTCTGGGTTCCTCAGTTGATGTTATATCTGTATTCAATGATATGCAGATGACAACATGCTACATATCTCCGCCCATATCCTTATCTTGAGTACAGTGTTAGTTCAGGCAGGCCAGTCAGTTAACCCAGGATATCGACCACATCCGGAATGGCGGCGTTTTTACCATACACCAATTCCTACCGGATCCGTTTGTGAGGTGAATTTCGTGGCAGATTACGGACAGCAGGAATTGCGAGAACTCACAAGAACCCGCAGATTCAAGTTCAATCACGCGATAACGAGTTGTCTCCATAAAGACAGACACATAGACATATAAGCAGTAGATTGTGTCCTTCCAGAGGAGGAAATCTACTTCTAGACTTCTAGGATCAGCATCTCCTCATCCATGGTGTCATCGGGGTGAAATGATGTCTATAAACCTTTCACTTGTTCGTCTCTGCCCATTTACATGGTGTGAAATACGATCTGCCTGAAACAGGGAGTGTTTTATTTGGAAAAGAAGCCGGATGTTTTATTTTGTGCCTGTGCCCAACTTCCTTTCCAGCACGGGTTAATCTGTGCTGAATTTATCCGGCGTCCAGAAAATATAGAACTCTTGCGATCAGCTGTGGAGTCTGGCGATCTGTAGAGGAACGGAAAGAAGCCGGTGGAAATTGACACATTAACTTGAATGGTTACCATCAGCTACGATCAGAGGGTACAACCTTTTAGTAGCTGTTTTGGATGTGGTGGAAATTGGGGGTTAGTTGTAATGTTCACAGCACATCAGCTGATCTTAAAGCCAGCCCCAGTCAGCTGACAGTTCAGGGGGATTACCTTCTACCATCCAGTTAGTGACCCTCCCACAGCCCAGCTCCTCTTTTTGATGTTGTGTCTAAAATGACTTGGTGTGCCACATACAGAGGTAAAAGTGCAAAGAGCTTTCAGGACAGAGTCATGGTGTCTCTGCTGCTGCTCTCCCTGCCTTCACTTTTTCTATATGTACATGAAACAGAAAGGCATGCACTCCCCACTGTGGGCTTAAGTATTACATAAACACTAACTGAAGGGGAGAGACTTCTCAAACCAGAGCCTGTTGGTCTTTGCTGCTGCTCTCCCTGTCACAGGCTTTGGCGTCCCGCATACGCAGGTGGAAGTGCAGACAGGTGTTTTAGGGAGGGTTTTTTTTGTTATCTGCAGACATCAGATGTTATCTGTCGTTATCCCGTCTCACCTTCCCACTCCAGCTCATGCGAGCTGTCGGGCAGTGTTCCCGTTTCGCTTCCTGATGGCGTCTCCAGAGCCTCCAGGTCGATGTTGAGTGACGGTGTCTCATCTGGCGTTGCCGACAGTGCAGCGGCGGAGAAGCCGTCATTGCTCGGGTGAGAGTCTCTGCGGCTCAGAGTGAGGCTGAGCGATGGTGCCACCAGACGCTTCTTTGGGGCGCCTCCCGATAGGGCCAGGCTGGTGGGCGGAGCTTAGGGAAAAAAGTAAGAGACAGAGTGAAGGGACAAGGTCCAACAGCACAATCTGGACCAATCAAACTCCTCCACAGAAACTCTGACAGTCCCCTGTCTTACCTGGCTGCCCTCCGCCGGTTGGACTCTCCGCCTCCCCTGGACTCTCTGGGAGAGGTCTGAAACAAGAGGAGGTTCAATTAAAGGGACATTACACAGATTATTAAAACGGTTTCATAACTGATGGTTAAATCTGTACAGTGTTTTTAAGGTGGGTGGTTTTAAAGGATTCAAGGCTGAATTTATGAAGAGTCTTTTTGAAGGTGGAGAGTTTTGTAGCTGAAGGTCTTCTTAGGTGTTTTTTTTTTTTTTTTTAAAGGTGGATGTTATCAAAAAAAAAAAATGTTGATTTTAAAGATGGCGTTATGATGAGACCTGGGGAAGCCGTCATCCTGCCACTCCTCTCTCAGCTCCATGTCCTGGATGTTTGGGGGGTCAGAGGCATCTACAGGAGCCCTGCAGGGACAAAAACACAAGCATCATAAAACCTGAACCTGAGTGGAGTTTGCTTGGTTTATAACCTTATTAACCTGAAAGCATCACTTTTTACACGCGCACACACACACACACACACACACACACACACACACACACACACACACACACACACACACACACACACACACACACACTCTCTCTCTCTCTCTCTCTCTCTCTCTCTCCCTCGTCTGTGTTTACCCTCTCTGTTTTCTCCTTTAGTGTTTCGAAGTTTCTTCCTGATTTTGTGGTTCAATGAAAATCTTCAGACAGGTGAGTTTGACCTGTCGACAGGTAACTCTCTCCTCAGTCTGATACACAGTGGATCCGGCAGCTCATAAAATCTGATAAGAGTGAACCAACCTGTCTGACAGCTTTGATTGTGACTCTTCACACAGACTCACCTGTGCAGGTAAAAGGGGCGGGGCTCTATTGTTACTTTGTTTGTTGTCACTGAAGCAGAAGGCTGACACATCCACAAAGGTGACCACACCTCTGTGTGTGTGTGTGTGTGTGTGTGTGTGTGTGAGTAAGCAGATGGTACGTCATCCTTTAATCAGGGATCTTGTTTCCTTAGCGGTGCCTTCAGGGTCTGGTGGGGAAAATCCAACTTCAGCAGGTTTCTGTTCGGTCTGTTGGCAATGGTTTTTATGTGGTGGGATTAAAGGTAAAGTGACCTGAAGGTCAACGGCACAAATATTTACTGAAAACCAAAATCATTAAAAGAAACGCAGAAATGTTTGAAATAAAAAGCAAAAATATTTGCTGAAAAGAAAAATCACAGTGAAAAAATTATGTCCCAAAAAAGTAAAAACTCTTTCACAAAAACAAAAATCTTTAAACAAAATATTGAATTCTACTAGCATAGCAAAAGTTTTTTTTCAAGCAGACAAAAACAAAAAATGTTTCATTCAAAAATTTTTAAAGCCCAAAAACATTCAAATGCAAAAAGCAAAAATTTCAAAGCACGTACATATATTTCACTAAAATATTTCATGCAAAAATTATTATATAACAAAAAATTTTCACAGAACTTGAAAAATTCTTTAAAATAAATAAAATATTTTCACCAAAAAGCTGAAATTTACTCCACAAAACACAAAAATATTTCACCAAAAAATTTTGTCTGAAAGCATAAAAAGCAAAAACAAGAAACAAAAAATAAAAAATCAAGGAAAAATTTTTTTTTGGCGTCATAGTTTTCATGAACTCACTTTATGTCTTTTCATGAATTTTTTTTTAACTGAAATATTTTTGAATTATGTTGTTTAATAAAGTAAAATTTGTTCTGCGCTCAATTGAATGTTTTTGTTTGGTGACCATAAGAGGTCCTGAAGTCGTTGTTAAAGACCCCAAAGATAATCCAGGAGAGTCTCAGGGTTTCAAGGATTCTCCTGGAGATTCCAGGGGTTTTGGTCATACTCACAGTGTTTGTTTGAGGGGGTTCAGGGTTCCTCTGGGATGTTCTAGATCTTCGAGAAGAAAATCCTGAGACCATTGATACAGGTCAGTGGTCCTTGAGAAAATCCAAGGATCATTGAAAAGCTTTTGTGTAAAACTGATGAGAGGATCTGGAGAGTAAATATAAAAATATTCCACTGATCCAAAAGATGTTTCAGGGTCTTCAAGTGTCTTTTCGGGGGGGTCAAACTGAACCAGTTCCTGATACAGATCTAATCCTGGACCAGAACCACACCTGGAGACCCATCGTCCCCAGTGGAGGACAGGAAGTAAGCTGACATCGCTTCCTGCTGATCAGGAACACTTAACAGCAATGCCATGACCACTTCACTGTCCGCCTGGAAGAACGAGCACCGGGACCAAAAACACGAAATACAACAAACACACTTCCTCTTTGAGCTGGAACAGGAAACACACACACACTAACACACACACACACACACACACACACACATACATACACACACTCATATCACACACTCTCAGACACACACACATACATACACTCATCATATCACACAAACACACACACACACACACACACACATCATATCATAGACTCACAGACTCTTAGACACACACACATTCACACACAGGGTCTGTCACTGTGTGTGTGTGTGTGTGTGTGTGTGTGTGTCTGTGTCTGTGTCTGTGATATGATTTGTTTTGTTGTACCTGTCCTCTGGGGGTCCAGCGACGAAACTCATGATGTCACAGTGATGTCACGGTGTGTTCTGACCAGCAGCAGGTGTGAGCGGCTGGACGTCGCTCGCTCTCTAAGTCTGCCTCTTCCCTCTCTCTCTCTCTCTGTGGGAGTTCCTCTCTGACTCAATGAGACTCACCCTCCCTCTCCCCTCTCTCTCTCTCTGCCTTACAGGTTCAGCAGCATTTCACCGCAGAGCTGTCGTCTGATTGGCTGCTCTGTGTCGACAGGTGCCTACTGCCTGCCTGTTTATATCACACCCTGAACATGTCAGACTTTTACCACCTGTCAACTTTACCCTTTATTGCCTTTTTTATCATATTTGATTCATACTTTTATATACTTCTATCAAATCAATATAATCAACAAATTACTAAAAAACACCTAAATACAGTTCGATAAATGATAAAAATGTCCTCTTGTAGTAAATCAGTTTCCAAAAACATCACAAGATAATTAAATATATTTGTTAAATGTTAAGGACATTTTTTTTTTTTTTGGTTTTCAGTAGTAAGTAAAATAAACATTTCAGCTCCAAAAAAATGTGAATTTTCTGTCCATAATTTGTGTTTTCAGGCATTAAATGGATAAAGAGTGAAAACCGTCACTCTGACTTCTCCCCTCATAGATCCACTCAGGTGTTCGTCTGTCAGGTGAGCTGATATGTGAACAGGTAAGCAGGTAAACATCAGTGATTGGCTGGGATGATGATGATGACACGTGTATCATGTAACTGCTGTGAATCTGAGAACATAATGAAGCTGTTTCACCGTCTTCTCAGTGTGTTTGTTTTTACTTGTCTCTGCTACCTGCTCAGAAACTGAACATGGAGCTGTCACTGTCTTCTATATAAAAGGTTTAAACTCAGAGTTAAGCGTTAAGGGTATTGAAATGTGCATGTTATGCATATAACAATTTAAGTGTAAGAATTTGACATTATGCAAAAATTAATAATGTATTAATTTCTATGTTGCATGTGATCACTGACATATCCCTGGCTGTAATAATTCAACATAAAATTCTCTTTTGCATTAAGTGTATTAAAGATAATCCATTTTTTCTGTTTTTTTTTTAAATCTAAAAAAAGGCTAGTATCATGACAAAAACCTGGCACTGAAAGGGTTAAAATGATAAAAAAAATATTGTTATTTTATATTTATAATTAGGGCAGATGTGGACCAAAAAATGAGCTCAAAAACCGTCAAATCCAATAATATTTAAGTTTATTTTTATAGCTTTATTTCTTAAATGAGCATGTTATGCACATAACGGTTCAAGTGTAAACAAGATTATAGTGATACCAGAGGGTTAATGACGCTCAGACTTTCCAAACAGAAGGTTTTTTTTAATTCCTCCTGAGCATGTGTCAGGGGTTAAAGGTCAGTGGGTCTTCAGAATGGGTCCTGCAGACGACAGTTCTGCCCTAAAAATGCTCACATTAAAAACTCTTTTCAAAAAGAACAAACTCATCTGTTCCTCCTGTCACTTCCTGTTGCTGCTCAGTCATCACTTCCTCTGTTTCATAATAAAATGCTCCAGTGGTTCAAACCAACCGCCATCAAAGCCTTATTATGAAACTTCAACAGGAAGTGAAATTACCAACTGTTCAGGAATTCAAGTTACCATGGCGACGAAAAGTTCCGAGTGTAAAGTCAGGAACTGTTCAGCAGACTCAGAGGAACCACTCGACCACATTCTGACAACAGGAGAAGAGTCCTGCTGAGGAACTGGACTGATGCGGTCCTGACTTGAAAACATTTGGAGCATCAGGACCCCAAAAACAGGACCAAGGAGACCCTGAACTGTTGAGCAGCTGAGATCCTCAATCAGAGACAACCATAGACTGTATATACTCTGGACAACTTGGTTCTGCCTCCCACCTGTATACAGATTTCGAGCCGAAAAGTTCTTGGTAATTCTGCGATTTTTCTCCATTTCCTTAAACTAACTGTTACAACCCTGGCTCTCAGGTTGAAACAAGGGAGAGGAGAGACACAGAGCTCTGAGGATCTAAAATGTTTATTTAACTACAATAACCCCAAAATATACATACAGTGCATCCAGAAAGTATTCATAACACTTCACTTTTTCCACATTTTGTTATGTTACAGCCTTATTCCAAAATGGATTAAATTTCTTTTTTCCCCAAAAAATTCTACACAAAATACCCCATAATGACAAAGTGAAAAACTTTTTTTAGAACATTTTGCAAATTTATTAAAAATAAGACACTCAAATGTTGCATAAACACAAGTATTCACACCCTTTGCTATAAAACTCAAAATTGAGCTCAGATGCATCCTATTTCCACTGATCAGCCTTGAAATGTTCCTCCAACTTGATTGCAGTCCACCTGTGGAAAATTCAGCTGAATGGACATGATTTGGAAAGCCACACCTGTCTATATAAGATCCCACAGCTGACAGAGCACGTCAGAGCACAAACCAAGCCATGAAGTCGAAAGAATTGTCTGTAGACCTCCGAAACAGGGTTGTATCGGCGCACAGATCTGGGGAAGATTACAGAAAAATATCTGCTGCATTGAAGATCCCAAAAAGCACAGTGGTCTCCATCACTAAGAGATGGAAGACATTTGGAACCACTAGGACTCTTCCTAGAGCTGGCCGCCTAGCTAAAATGATCAAGCGGGGGAGAAGGGCCTCGGTCAGGGAGGTGACCAAGAACCCGATGGTCACTCTGACAGAGCTCCAGCGTTCCTCTGAGGAGATGGGAGAACCCTACAGAAGGACCACCAGCTCTGCAGCACTCCACCAGTCAGGCATTTATGGTAGAGTGGCCAGACAGAAGCCACTCCTCAGTAAAAAGCACATGACAGCCCGCTTGGACTTTGCTAGAAGGCACCTGAAGGACTCACAGACCAGGAGAAACAAAATTCTCTGGTCTGATGAAACGAAGATCGAACTCTTTGGCCTGAATGCCAAGCGTCATGTCTGGAGGAAACCAGGCACCGCTCATCACCTCGCCAATACCATCCCTACAGTGAAGCATGGTGGTGACAGCATCATGCTGTGGGGATGTTTTTCAGCGGCAGGAACTGGGAGACTTGTCAGGATTGAGGGAAAAATGAATGCAGCTAAGTACATTGAACTCCTTGATGATACCTGCTCCAGAGCGCTCAAGACCTTCGACTGGGGCGACGCTTCATCTTCCAGCATGACAATGACCCTAAGCACACGGCCAAGAAGACAAAGGAGTGGCTTCAGGACAAGTCTCTGAATGTCCTTGAGTGGCCCAGCCAGAGCCCAGACTTGAACCCGATTGAACATCTTTGGAAAGACCTGAAAGTAGCTGTGCACCGATGCTGCCCATCCAACCTCACTGAGCTTGAGAGGATGTGCACAGAAGAATGGGAAAAACTCCCCAAATCCAGGTGTGCCAAGCTTGTTGCATCATACACAAGAGGACTGGAGGCTGTAATCGCTGCCAAAGGTGCTTCGACCAAGTATTGAGTAAAGGGTGTGAATACTTATGTATAGGCAACATTTGAGGATTCTTATTTTTAATAAATTTGCAAAATGTTCTAAAAAAAGTTTTTCGCTTTGTCATTATGGGATATTTTGTGTAGAATTTTTGAGGGGAAAAGGGAATTTAATCCATTTTGGAATAAGGCTGTAACATAACAAAATGTGGAAAAAGTGAAGTGGTATAAATACTTTCCGGATGCACTGTAATCGTGTGTGTGTAGAATCAGGTGCAGTGTGTGTGGGTGCAGGTGGGGTAAATGTATGTGAATCTCCGAAAACAATCACCAAACTACAGCAGGCTCTAGGATTTAGCAGCAGTCAGCTGCTCAACCACCAGAGAGAGAGCAGACTGACTGAGGCGGCCTTTTAGTAATGAGGCCACACCCTAAGGTGTGGTCTGCTTAGGACGGCCCCCTGCTTCCTGGGAGGCACTGAGAGGAAGCAGGCAGATCACAGAGCCGTCCAACTCCAGAAGTTGGAAGGGATCACCTAAAGACAGGAGCAGAGGAAATTAGATTTTTTTTTTCTGAGGATCTTGTGACCACACACACAGGAAAATCTTTTTGTAGTCATCACACTCAACCTCCACCTGGCCAACAGCTGGAGAATAGGTGACAACTGGCGAGGGAGGAGACTCAGGAAATGGACCATCTATCAGATCATTCCCCAAAATCACCTGCACTCCCTGGACTGGAAGAGCCGTCCGCAATGCCAAAGACATCTCCCCTTTAACCAGATCAGAAGAGAGGACAACCTTATGCAAAGGCACTGGAAACACATTCAATCCCATATCTCTCACTAGCACAGAGTCTCCAGTGGCAATGTCTGCTGAAAATGGCAATACAGAGGCTACAATGAAAAATTCCAGAGCACCAGAATCTCTCAGGATTTTGACTGGAACTTTTTCCTCACTCCCTACCAACGAAACAACCCCCTCACTCACATATTTCCAATAACCAGGATCAACATCTTCAGCCTTGACAGTGTTGTTGTATTTGCTCCGAGGTGTCTACAGAAGATTTCTCAGGGGGACACAATGCTTCCTCAAATGAGAGGCAGGAAACCAGTGCAACAGGCTTAGTGTGCTGCTGTACCGCAGCGATGGCTGCAACCCTCTCAGTATGTTCACCATCCCTCACATAGGAGCAACTAAGGCTGCAGGTTTAACAGGGCGAAAACCTGGGTTGGACCCGTGCTTGGACCTCAAAACAGGACAATCAGCCTTCCAGTGACCTTTACCCAAACAATAATTGCCAGTTGTACTGTCATCCCATTTGCCAACATTGCTAGCTGCCTTGAGAACAACAGAGTCACTCCCTGAACTCCTGGGATAACCACTAGCTCCACCCCTATGTCCAATTTCCCCACAGACCTTATGTGTCAGAGCATATTCATCAGCTAAAACAGCAGCCTCAGTTTAAGTCTCAACACTCCTCTCACTCAGATAAATGGCCAGGTTTCTCTGAACTGTTCCACCAAAACCAGTTCACACAGTTTTTAAAGGTCTGAACCTCAGAGGCCAGCTGCCAATGGCTAAAAAGAGTGGACAGTTCACAGGCAAATTCAACGTATGTTTCTTGGTCCTGCCTCCGGATGCCCCTGAACTTCTGTCGATATGCCTCCGGCACCAGTTCATAAGCCTCTAACACAGCCTGTTTAACCATCAGATAGTCTTCACTGTCTGATAATGACAAAGCAGAATAGGCTTCCTGAGCCCTCTCCGTTAACACACACTGAAGCAGTAAGGTCTGATCTGAATTATTCCAATTCCTGTTTCTGGCTAACCGCTCAAAGAGTTAAAAAAAGTGTCAGGGTCCTGTTCCGAGAATTTTGGCAACCATCTTCCCCTCCTTCAACAAATCTAGTTTGTAACGTTCAAACTGTTGCTGTTCCCTCTTTTGAAGTAATTCAACCTCACATAAAGTAAGAGTAAGAATAAGAATAAGAACTTTATTGATCCCCAAAGGGAAATTCAATTGTCTGCTGTCTCAGGTAATATGTCTATAAAAGTTATCTATTATTTACATAAGAGTTATATAGCCTGATGACTGTTGGTACAAAAGATCTTCTAAATCTTTCTGTCCTGCAGCGAAGAGAGAGGAGCCGTCCACCACCATTTGCCCTTTGGTCCATCAAAGTGTTGTGAAGTGGGTGATCCATGTTCTTGAGAATAGTCTCCACCTTCCTCAGTGTAGATCTCTCCACCACATCCTCCACTGAGTCCAGCTTGAGTCCTACCATTGAGCCAGCCTTTTTCACCAGTTGGTAAAGACGTCTTGCATCTTTGTGTTTGATGCTTCCTCCCCAGCAGACTGCAGCGTAGAACAGCACACTTGCCACCACAGACTGATAAAACATCTGCAGTGTCTTACTACAGATGTCTATTGATCGGAGTCTTCTCAGGCAAAAGAGGCGGCTCTGCCCCTTTCTGTAGATGTAGTCTATATTCTTAGACCAGTCCAACTTATTATCCAGATGTACACCTAGGTATTTATATGATGTCACCACTTCGATGTCCACTCCACAGGTGTTCACTGGCTGAAGAGGGGGTTTGGATCTAAGGAAGTCTATGACCATCTCCTTTGTCTTTGAGGTGTTGAGGAGGAGGCAGTTTTTGTGACTCCAGTCACTGAAGGCTCTTATTAGATCTCTGTTTTCAGCTTCTTGTCCATTTCTGATACATGCCACAATAGCAGTGTCATCTGAGTATTTCTGGATGTGGCAGGACTCAGTACTGTATTTGAAGTCTGACGTATGCAGTGTGAACAGGAATGGCGCCAGCACTGTCCCTTGTGGAGCCCCTGTACTGCTCATTAATATCCCAGAAACACAGTTCCCCAGCCTGACAAACTGTGGCCTTCCTGTCAGGTAATCTGTGATCCTGGAAACACAGGAAGGATCCCCTCCCATCTCTGTGAGCTTGTCTTTGAGTATGGTGGGTTGGATGGTGTTGAATGCACTTGAAAAGTCGAAGAACATGATCCTCACATAAACCCCAGGTTTCTCCAGATGAGACAGGGCACGGTGAAGCATGTTAAGGACAGCATCATCCACTCCAATGTGTTCTTTGTATGCAAACTGCAGCGAGACCAGTTTGTCTTTAACCTCAGACCTCAGAAGGCGTAGAATCAGCCGCTCCAGGGTTTTCATGATGTGTGAAGTGAGGGCCACTGGTCTGTAGTCATTGAGTTCAGCAGGACATTTTGTTTTTGGTACTGGCACAATGCAGGATGTTTTCCACAGAGCGGGTACCCACACCAGCTGTAGACTCAGGAGAGGTTGTGGAGAGGTTGACACAGTTCTGCAGCACAGTCTCTAAGCAGCCTTGGACACACACCATCTGGACCAGCTGCCTTCCCAGGACAAAGTCTTCCAAGCTCCATTCTCACCCCTGTTTCGGTGACAGACAAGGACTGGTGTTCTCGGAGGGAGGCAGTTGAAGTGGTTGAGACATTTGAACAAGATTGAGGAGGAAGGGGAGAAGTTGTAGTGGAGATTTGTTGCGAAGAGGAATGTGGAGTAGCAGTGGCAGTGGGAGTGACAGCAGTGTCAAATCTGTTGAAGAACAGGTTGAGTTCATCAGCTCTTTTCACATCACCCACCACTGGCTGTCTTTTCTTTTCATTGATGTGTCCAGAGATGGTACTGATTCCTCTCCACACTTCACGGATGTTGCTGTGTTGCAGATTCTTCTCTATCTTCTTTTTGTACTCCAGCTTTGCCATCTTCGGTTTCCTCTTCAACTCTTGTTGCACTTGTTTGAGTTGTTCTTTGTCACCATCTTTAAAAGCTTTCTTTTTCTGGTTAAGGATTGCTTTTATGTCTCTTGTGATCCAGGGTTTGTTGTTGGGGAAACAGTGATATAATTGTGGGTATAACTGTGTCTCTACAGAAGTTGACATAATCAGTAAAGCAGGCAACCTGTTTATCAGTGTTCATACTATCCACATCTGCTTCCAGCAGCACATTCCAGTCTTTTGATTTTAAACAGTCCTGTAGAGCTTCACTGGCTTGAGGTGTCCATCTTCTGATTTTGACTTTGGTCACAGGCTGCCTCAGTACACAAGGTCTGTAACAGGTTTGCAGATAGACCAAGTTATGATCTGACTTGCCCAGTGGTGGTAAGGCAGTGGCTCTGTAGGCTTCTTTGACGTTGTCATACAGCAGATTTAGGGTTTTGTTTTCTCTGGTAGGACAGTTTACAAACTGTGTGAATCCAATCAGGTGAGAAGAGAGGGTGACATGGTTGAAGTCTCCTGATATTATCATTAGTGCCTCAGGGTGTTGAGTCTGTAGCCTGGCAACACTATTTTGCAAAACATTGCAACATTCCTCAGTTGATTTGGGTGGGATGTAAACAACTACTGTTATGATATGACTAAATTCTCTGGGAACATAATATGGCCAAAGAGAAACTGCCAACAGTTCAATATCTGGACAACACAACTTCTCCTTGACAGTTATGTGTGAAGGGTTACACCATCTCTGGTTGACAAATAAAGCCAGACCTCCTCCTTTCTTCTTGCCACAAGCTTGAGCATCTCTGTCTGACCTTATAAGAGTGAAGCCAGGTAGATCCACACTGGAGTCCGAGTTGTTTTGATTTAACCAGGTTTCAGTAAAACACAGGAAACTGCACTCACGGTATGCTTTCTCAGTCTTCACCAAGATCTCCAGCTCATAATTTTGTTGGGCAGAAAGTTGACATTTCCCATGATGATTGATGGAAGAAAGGGTTTATATCGCCACCTCCTAGCATTCAGCTTTGCCTTCACCTTTAGACCAGCACGGCAACCACAATAACACCTCCTGATGTCCTCGTGAATTGTATGTTGTTGCCCAGATTTGCTTTTCCTCAATGAAAGGAGCTATTCTCTTGAGTAAACTCTTCGCCCAGCAGAAGTATCCATCAGCAGCCAACAAAATTACAACAAAAATATGAAAAAAATCTAGCATAAATTACAAAAATTACAGATAATACAGAGAGACCAGACTTGCAGCAACCTCTCGGTTCAAGCGCATCATTTGAACTCGTGGTATCTCAGTTTCTCCAGTTCAACAGCATGCAGAGCCTGGGCCCTCTCCTGAGCCTTATCCTCACGCTCCATTTCCAACTTATGCTACAGGGTCAACAACTCTTTTTGCTGATCAAAAGTCAAAGACACGCCCACCCCAGCCACAGGCCACACATATTTAAAAGACTGCTCTGGGGGACTAACCTGAGGAAAAACTGCAGGTAAAACAGGAGTTGGTGCACTTCCAGCATCACTGCCTTCAACAGCCGCAGGCAACACCCCCAACTGCAGCAAATGTTCTTTAATTGTACTCAAGATACAATCTTTGAGGGCCTCACCAGGGACTTCAACTTCAAAATGGTCAGCCACTCTAAATAACTGCTCCTTAGTGAAGGTGTTTCACAGATCATCCCTGGGATTCTGCAAAAAATCTTCAACAGCAGATATGGTCACCCCACAGCAACCAACCCACACAAACCAGACACAAAAGGGGAGAAAACAAAAAAAATCTTCTGGCAAAACTTGGGTTAGACTAACCTGAACAGAACAACAACTGAACAAATTCCCCCTTATCCCAGTGCAACAGCCACAATATGAAACATCCTTTCCCCTAGCTGACTGCCTAACCAGAAAACTAGCTGACTCTCTCAAACCTAGTCTTCAAGTACTAGCATTGGTGGGAAATTGAAACACAGAGCCCGATGACTCGGCCGGGAAACTATTGAAATAGCGACCCACCTGGACAGTCACGGAGGTGTACCCGAAGCAAAATTTGCTGTGGCCACACTAGTGCACAAATATAAAACAAACTAAAACAATAAACAACGAGCTCACGTGGAGGTCATTCTCTCTCAAAAAACCTACCTAACCTACCGGGAAAGTAGTTCCACTGACTTAGGCTGTTTCATAGCACCCCAGCGGTTAAGGGCAACAAAATGCAGCCACATTAGCAACACCAACTCATGAACCAACGACCTCATCACACACGGACCCAACATACATTTCCCCAGATATGTGAAAACCTCTCCCCAAAACTGCTTTCCTCAGGCTACAGCAACCAAATACTCCCATCAAACAGCTTTTGGTACTCGCCACAATGGACCACTGATGAAACCAATCCAACAATACAAAACTGCAGCTGTAGTCTACCAAACAACACTACCATCCAGGATTCTGAAGTATCCCGGATGAGCCCCCATTTGTTACAACCCTGGCTCTCAGGTTGAAACAAAGGAGAGAGGAGACACAGATCTCTGAGGATCTAAAGTGTTCATTTAACTACAATAACCCCAAAATGTACATAATTTTGTGTGTGTATAATCAGGTGTAGTGCGTGTGGATGCAGGTGGGGTATATAGGCTGTATTGGCTGAGCGAGATCGTGTTGGTTCGTTCCACTTCAGTGGGGCAACATATACTGTGATTCATAAAATAGCTCTATTGATAGTAAGTACAAAAAAAAATATCTACTCATGCCATCCAGTCGATTTTTAGTAATCAGTGTTTCTGTGTCGAACTATTTCCTTTCTGCGACGTAGTAATACTTGCACACGCGCAATCGAATATGCAGAGGGGTGAAGCGATTTTTGTCACGTGGACCAATAGGAGCCGAGTCTCGTTGCCATAGTATCAGAAATACACAAACATGGCGACGAGCGCATCTAGCAGAGAGACAAGCGAAGAGGAAGAAAAGAACAGGAAAAAAGAAAACAGCCTTCAAAAGTGCATAAAAAAGGAACGAAACGATGCTGTATGCATCTATCATCTTTCCAGAGTGAAGGCGTTCTCGACTTTACAAGGACACGTTGGGAAACTTACAGAACTAGTATTAGAAAGTGGCTTTCTCTACAGGGTGAGACAAAGGACCTTGCAGAAACTTATAAACATTGCGTTGATATACAAGAACATTCATACATTCACAGGTTGTGACTCGACCAGTGCCTTTCATGGCAAGGGCAAAAGAAAAACATTTTCTGTTGCTTGTCAGAAAGAAGAATACCTGACTGGGTTTGCAAATCTGGGCAACAGTTTTAACCTTGACCAATCCACCTTCAACACACTGAGTAATTATGTGTGCCACCTGTATGGCCAGTCATCTGCCAAAAATGTAAATGATGCCAGATACAAATCTTTCTGCATGGCCTCGTCGGCTTTGCCAGAATTGTCCATTCCCCCAACAAGTGACGCCATGTACCAACACTGCATGAGAGCAAACTGCCAAGCAGCGGTGATGAAACATTTTCTGACTAGTAAAATGTGTGCCCCTTTACAGTTTCATCACAAATGCCCTGCCCCTGATAGTCCACTGTAGTTGCAAGACAACCAAATGTGAGACTGAACGATGTTCTTGTATGTCTGCAAGACTATCTTGTACAGATTTATGTCGGTGCCAAGCATGTGAGAATGCTTCAAAGGAAACAGAAGAAAGAGCTGTATGGGATGATGACTCTGATAAAAGTGATAGTGATGCCTAATATACGCACCATGTCACCATGTACTATTTGTTTTGTTTAAAGGATTGATACACCAAGATTTGAGATTTTTATTATTTCTATATTTGTTCTACATTTGTCTGCGTTTGTGTTTTGATCTTTATTTTCATATTCTGGAGGGATTGATAAATGACAGATGTTTTGACACTGTGATACTTGAATAAATGTTTTATACCATATTTTGAATTAATTCAGACCTTTTGTGCATTTCTTTTTGTCTTGTTACATTTTTTCCATTATTCCAATTTTGGGGGGCGTGGTAGCAATTTGATTGACTTTCAGCCATTTATGGTCATGATGTGCTGTTTATATTTTATTGCTTTTATTACACAGTAGGTTGTGTCATTTTTATGTTTGAAACATAAGCTTTTAGCTAAATTTACTGTATATATTTCATTGTGCTGGGTGCAAATCACTTGAGTTGAGACATTTTCTTCCAGAAATTTGCTACATTTCATAATCTGAATTCAGTTATGAGCATACTAAGGCACCAATAACTCTTTCAGATGTTAGGTAGATGTATTTATGATATTTGAGAAAGATTTTGTCTTGCCAGAATCAACATAGCAGTTTCTATAAGCAAAAACAGCAGCACCATATAATCGTTTTTTGTGTTACTCACATATATGTACATTTCTGGCTGGTCTTTTGTCTCACCCTGTAGAGAAAGCCACTTTCTAATACTAGTTCTGTAAGTTTCCCAACGTGTCCTTGTAAAGTCGAGAACGTCTTCACTCTGGAAAGATGATAGATGCATATAGCATCGTTTCGTTCCTTTTTTTATGCACTTTTGAAGGCTGTTTTCTTTTTTCCTGTTCTTTTCTTCCTCTTCGCTTGTCTCGCTGCTAGATGCGCTCGTCGTCATGTTTGTGTATTTCTAATTCTATGGCAACGAGACTCGGCTCCTATTAGTCCATGTGACAAAAATTGCTTCACCCCTCTGCATATTCGATTGCGCGTGTGCAAGTATCACTACGCCACAGAAAGGAAATAGTTCGACACCAAAACACTGGTTACTAAAAATTGACTAGATGGCATGAGTAGATATTTTTTTTTAGTACTTACTATCAATAGAGCTATTTTATGAATCACAGTTTATGTTGCCCCACTGAAGTGGAATGAGATCTACTTTCTAGGCACTTCTTCCTCTGTCCAAATACAGCCTAAAATGTATGTGTATCTCCGAAAACAATCACAAACTACAGCAGGCTCTAGGCCTCAGCAGCAGGCTGTAGGCCTTAGCAGCAGTCAGCTGCTCAACCACCAGAGAGAGAGGGCAGACTGACTGAGGCAGCCTTTTATTAATGAAGCCACACCCTGAGGTGTGGTCTGCTTTGGATGGCCCCCTGCTTCCTGGGAGGCACTGAGAGGAAACAGGCAGATCACAGAGCCGTCACACCAACATTGCGCAGTAGCATGGTACGCGTTCGGCAGGAGAGTATGATGACGCTCAGCTCAAACAGCGTATCCCCCCGGTGAGCTACGCAATCTTGGTACTCCCATAGGCTGTATCAAGTGTTAATCATAGAAAACATGAACCCCCTAATAACTTTTAAAAATAGAGCTGTACAGAAAAAAAGAGGACTTGAGCACAAACCAGTCTGACAGTACCTACATGTCAACATCACAACCAGGGGGGAGAAAAAATGTATATTCTGTGTCATTTATTTATAAAGTTTGTCCACAGCTCCATAAGGAACTGAGATTTATGATCTGTACCGCAGCCTGTCACCAGAGGGTGCTGTTCTCAGAGTGGCTTCACCCAGAGAGGAGGCAGACGGCGTCTGTTCTAGATAGAGTCTATGGTGACAACGTTTGACTGTCAGACCTCAGAATCTGGTCTGCTGGGTTCACTAACCCCCAATTTCCACAGCATCCTGAACGGCGGCGATTTTCGCTGTCTGCCAATTCCTACCACATCTGTTTGTGAGACAAATTTCATGGCGGATTATGGACAGCAGGAATCGCGAGAACTCACAAGAACCCACGGATTCACGTTCAATCACATGATAACAAGTTGTCTCTCGAAAGACAGCCACACAGACATATAAGAAGTCAACTGTGTCCTTCCAGAGGAGGAAATCTACTTCTAGACTTCTAGAATCAGCATCTCCTCACCCATGGTGTCATCGGGGTGAAATGACGTCTAAAAACCTTTCACTTGTTCGTCTCCGCCCGTTTGCATGGTGTGAAATATGATCCTCCTGAAACACGGAGTGTTTAATTCTGAAAAGAAGCCGGATGTATTTTTTGTGTCTGTGCCCGACTTCCTTTCCGGCACAAGTTAAGCTGTGCTGAATTTATCGTCCGGAAAAAATAGAACTCTTGCGATCAGCTGTGGAGTCTGGCGATCTGCAGAGGAACGGAAATAAGCCAGTGGAAATTGACATGTTAACTTGAGTGGTTACGATCAGCTATGATCGGAGGATACGACCTTTTCGTAGACTATCAGGATGTGGTGGAAATTAGGGGTAAGGTCTACAGAACCTGGTCTGCTGGGTCCACTAAGGTCTACAGAGGGTTGGTGAAGAAGAGCTGAGGAACAGGTTTGGACTGTGAACTTGGATCTTCTTTTTCCAAAGGTTAGATTTAAAATCAGCAGATTGATTTTTCATTTCTATTTGTTAATATTTGATCCGCGGTCTCTGCACTGGTTCTGATTTCATTCAAAACTCCTGTTCTGGTTCTGTGAAGATCCTAAGTTGTTGTTTATTATCAGGTAAAGACAGCGTGACCTCATGTGACCTCAGGTGGACTCTTGAGAAAGTAAAATAATTTTTCTGTCAGTCGGATCTTCAGCAGGTAAAAACTTTATTTCACAAAGTTTCAGTTTCACTTTGTCAGACTTTGTGGTTCAGATCAGAGATCCGGGTGTGGATCACAGGTTAAAAGCAGGTGTGGGGTGCGGGGTTACAGACTGAACAGGATCTCACCTGGATTGTTTACAAACATGAACATGCAGTCAGACCTATCAGAGACACGTCACAGGGTTTAGTCTGAAAACTGAATGGGGTTTGGTTTTCAGTTTTCTTATTGTCAGTTTATATAGAGCTCCACATTAGGACCAGACTCCATGCAGATTTTACTGTTTTTAAGATCATTCATGTTTTATAACGTAACTATTTGAACTAAAACAGATTAAATCTCATCAGATTATTTCTCTGAACTTGATTTAAAATCTGACGGATCTTCGGGTTTGATGCTGAAATAAAAACTGAATCTAGAAATAAGTAACTAGATTTCAGACCCTCTTGTGTGAGCTTTTATTATTTTCTCTCTTAAGTGCGTACCAGTGTGTAAGAGTTCACAGTAAACTAAACCATTCAAAATAAGAGCTCACTTTAATTTTCTGCTTTTTTGAAACTTTGTGGAAGAAAAAAAGGAAAAAAAAAATCAACTATTCTTTCATAAATCTACAAAACCTAAAATCAATACTGATAGTAATCATTAGCTGCAGGCTGTGGCGCCCCTGTGTGCCTGTAACACTAGGGGCGTTTGGATTGTCTCATTTGGTGGTTGAAGTCATGTGACTGAGGCCGAACGCGCTCATGAACACACAGACTTTTATTTTGAAAGGCTGACCTCCAGCGGCTCCTCTGAGCATCTGATGATGATGATGCTGCTCTGTGTGCTACCTTCATCATCGTCCTCATCAGATCAGCAGACAGAACATCCTGACGATTGACAGCTGGCAGGTCAGAGGTCAGTGCGTGCCATCTTGCTGAACTTTTCCTCGAGGTCGTGGGCACTGATGTACGGCGGGCCTTCATCCAGGGGGCAGCCCTCCACCAGACTGTTCATCGGGGTGGGTGGGACCTTAGACTCCTCCTCTTCTTCGGCATCTCCCACCTGACCCTCTCCATCCAGCCCCTTCAGGAAGTCCTTCACAATGGGGAGGAGCTTCTTACGGGACGCCAGAGAGTTTCCTTTAAAATAATGAGAAACATGAGCAATAATAAATGATATAAAAGTGAGGAAACATCTTCAAGAGGAGTTCAACCCATGGCTGGGGGTCTCCTTAAAGATCTGATTTGAGATTAAATCAAAGAATAAACTGATTGATCAGAGTAAAGTATTGAAATCGATTGAATATGATTCAGACTTTGTACCAAACACAGCAGATAGTAGATTCAGTTGATGGGAAGTAAGACCAAAAATATTTTGGGAACTTTTTAAAAAGAAGGTAATCAAAAGTTTTCAGGATCTGAAAAATCAATATGGATTAAACAATCAAGATTTACACATATATTTACAAATGCGGCATTATTTGGAGCAAACTATAAAAAAGTTAAATTCAGATGAGCTCAGGGATCATTAAATTATTCATCTCAGCATCTGATTCAGACCATATTGATCTCAAAACTATATAAAGAAGTCAAAAAATTAAAGGTCAAAAATAAAACATCTATAAAAGAAAAATGGGAAAAAGAGGCTGAGAGGGAATTATCAGAGGAGGACGTAAATGAAGGAGAGTGGAAAACAATATGCTCCGTCTCATGGAGAGAATATGGTTGGATAAATATTGTGAGATACTTTATTACACCAAAACAACAGAAATCTGGAGACACACGATGTTGGAGACTATGTGGGGAGAATAAGGCAGATCATTTTCGTCTTTTTTGGGGATGCTCTGGTATTATACCTTATTAAAGAAGAGTATGGAAAACATTTAAAACTTCCACTTAGATTTGAAGTTTTATATTTGGGAAAAGATAACCAGGAGATAACAAGGTCAGGAGAAAAATACAGATTTACAATAATGTTGGTGGAGACTAAAAAGACCATCAGTCGAAATTGTCTAAAAACAGATGAACCAAAAATTGAGGATTGGGTCGAGGTGATGATCGATAAATATAGAATGGAGAAGCTGACTTTCTCATCTCGACTAAAAACTGAAACTTTTAAAAACCACAAGAAAAACTGGGCTGATTTTGTGTCTCAATGAGAGCAGACTTTGTGCAGTAAGGACATTGTTTATTATAGATTATTGATCCCTTTGGTTCAGGCTACTAATTTGTTCATTGTTCATATGTTTAATATGTTTACCCTCCAACAGGAGAAAAGAGACAATGAAAGAGAGAGGAGTGAAAAAAAGGACATGAGTGAAAAGTGTTTGATTTTACTTCACAGTTATTATACTGGAACTTTACTTAAGAGTTTAGTTTGTCGAACTATGTCTCTGCTCCACGGTGGAGAAGTATGAAAATATTCTATTCAGTTGGAAATTTGTTCAATGTATGTAAAATGATGATGGAATATTGATAAGTGAAATCAATAAAAAAAAGAGTTTAAAAATAGATAAATAAAAAGAAAACCTGTCAGGACCAGATCTGGACTTGTGGACCTGAAAGACGATGACATTGCGACCCTAAATACTGAGGTAACAAGGTTTTGGCACTGTGGACAGGGTCCAGGGGTCCGTTTCACGTAGGTGGTTCAACAAACTCTGAGTTAAATCCTTAACTCTGAGTTGATCTACTCTGAGTTAGGAAACTCTGAGTTTCCGGTTTCACAATACCTGATTTGAGACGGTTTTAACAACTCCGAGGAGTTTGACCTGGAGTTAAGCACGTGCACGCCAGACATAAACAGCCAGCATCTGTGGAGCGCAGATTCAATGATCAACCAATGGAAACAGGCAGAAGGAGGGGGCAGCAGCAAGCCAACAGCGAATTACAGCACGTTTTTAAAAGAAAGTGCAATACAGCAGCAGCTGCAAAGGAGAGGGAGAGGGCTTGGGAGGAAATCGCTGCCCGCGTCAATGCGTAACTTTAAATCTAGTCTCGCGCAATCACAATGACAGACTGTTGCAGGGAAACTGCTTGAATCATTTTGATCATGTTTTACATTGTCAAGTAAGTATTAAGTGGCAGTTTGATCCCTTAGAAAATGCTCTTTTCACACTCAAAACTGAATTTTACTCTCTTATGATGTTCCGTTAAATGATTAGGAATATTAAACTAACTCTCAGTATGTATATGTACATATGTACTCCGTTAAAGGTGGGGCTGCTGGACCACCACCCGTTTTTGTGTTAGTTTAATATTCCTAATCATTTAACGGAACATAATAAGAGAGTAAAATTCAGTTTTGAGTGTGAAAAGAGCATTTTTTAAGGGAACAAACTGCCACTTAATACTTACTTGACAATGTAAAACATGATCAAAATGAGAAAATGTTGATGTCTCACCTGAAACTCTGGGTTTACTGAGTTAAACCTGCTCCCGAGCAGGTTAGGTTCACGGAGTCTGTTACTGTGGTAACTGACCGCGAGGTTGAGTTACCTCTCTTTGTGAAACAGGTTAGAGTTACCCCTCTCTCCCTGGTTTAACTAACCCTCCTTTGTGAAACGGAAAACTCAGAGTTTCCCTGATTTCAGGGTTAACAAACTCGGAGTTTCCATTAAACCTGCTACGTGAAATGGACCCCAGGTCCTGCTGGAGAAAGGAAACCTGGATCTCCATAAAGCTTCTCAGCAGATAAAGGTCTCTGGGATCTCCTGGTGGAATCTGAACATAATCATAACATTAGACCAGCAGATGACATGGCGCCCCAAACCATCACAGAAACTTCACGCTGGACTTAAAGCACCTTGGATTCTGGTTCTTTTGGATCTTCCTCCAGACTTTCCTAACAAGAACTAAACTTTCATCTGGAAACAGGACTTTGGACACTGAGCAAGTCTAGTTCTCTTTCTTCTTAGTCCAGGTGAAGCTCTGATGAGGTTTTCTGGTTCAGGAGGGTCTTGACATCAGGAGGGTCACACCTGAGGCTCACGATTTAGCCCCCGCCCACAGCGCCAAAACCAACTGACCACCAATGACACCTGACCATCATCGTCTGTCAGGTGTCTTCAGCGGGACTGTGGTTTTACCAGATGACATCACATTACCCCTATTTTAGCATCTTTATAAGATGGGCTTTTATAATCTCTTTATTTTAATGTCTTCATGTTATTGACCCTTCAGCTCATGTGACATTCATCATAGCTTTTATGTCTTCCACCAATTTTTATTTTATGTCTTTATTGTCAGTCATGTGACATTTCCCCCCTACGTGTTCTCTTGTTGTTCTGTTGTTTTTATCTTCTTTGTTTTCCTGCATGTTGAAGCACTTTGTTGGCTCTTGTTTTTAAAAGTGCTATAGAAATAAAAGTGCTATTATTATTGTTATAATTATTATTTTTTTGTTATCATCATTATTATTGTTATTGTTATTATTATTATTATTATTATTATTATTATCAATAGACGCACCTGTTGAGACCGGTTTGGGGGAGGGGCTTACCTTGCTGATAGGCTGTGATGTGAGGATGGGGGCTGCTGATTGGACAGAGCTTTAGGGCAGGGTTACGGGCCTGTTCCAGGAAGTGGCTTACCTGAGCAGAGAGGACACCTGAGTTGTCATAGCAACTTAAAATAACACTGTAATAACAGCTTAATCGGGGAAAAGAAATTGACTGACTGGTGAGTTGGTGCAGATGTTTACCTGTTGCCTGCAGGTGTTGCTGTGGCTGAACACAGCAAGCTCTCTGATTGGCTCCTTGCTCTCGTTAAAGGAGATTGTCATCAGCAGCAGCAGGTCGAAGCCAAACTTTGAACAGAAATCTGAGAGCTCCGCCTCCAGCCCCGCCCTCTGCAGGAAGTCCTGACACACACACACACACACGCAGAGTCAGTTCTCATTCACATCACTCAGCACGCCTGCCGAGCGTCATCACACTGACTCTCGGCGACTGCGCGGCCGAATGCGCGCATCGCTACTGCGCAGCGTCGGTTTCAGGAAGTGAAGAAAAATCTTGTAAATACCGAGAGCTATTTGGCTTACAATCCATATACAGGCGGTAGGCGGAACCAAGTTGTCCATAGTATATACAGGCTGTGTCCCATTTCAGAGACCGGACTGTCGAACGGCGCCGAACGGCGCATTTGAAGCGTGCATGATGTCATCACGCGGCGCGAACGGTGTCCCAAAAATGCTAAGCACGCTTAGCATTTTTCCAAGCGTGGATTTATGCACGCTTTCATGCCGTTGGTATCCCAGAATTCTTTGCGTGCCGCTGCGCATTTCGGGTGAGAGGTTGGACTCGCTTGGAGACGCAGCGCGCCTTTAAAGAAAGTAAAAGAAATCCAAAAACAGCAGACAGTCAGCTCAGGCTGTATGAGAGCATGATCTCTGAACTCACTAAAATCTGTAAACCAAACATTATAGATTTAGAGACGAACTGATCCGCTCTGTTACAACGATTAAAAACATTAGAAATAAGAAAGCTGACAAAACTACAGCAAAGGATCAGGACAAAATTGAGTTTTTTTTTTTTTTTTTTTTTTTTAAGATTTAGGGATTAAAGTTGTAAATTTAGGAGAATAAAGTCATAAAGTAAATAAAGTCATAAAGCTGCTTTTGTGGAGGGGGAAATGACTGAAGCTGGTCATCTGCAGGGTTATCTGTGGATGTATCAGCGGGTCATTCAGAGAGTTTTTGTGGTTTCTGAAGAAATAATCAAACTGATGATGATCAACATTTGAGATCCAGAGGGAGTCGAGCTCAGACGAGCACCACGTCTCTGACACCGGTGGTCACCTACACCTGCAGAGACACCAACATCTTATTATGGCATATGGATTCATATCATAAACTAAAGCTCAATGTCATTCACGGATATTTACGGCTGCATAAACGGATATATCCTCAGCATATCCATTTCTGCCTCCACAAAAGCAGCGATTGCCTTCAAGTACACCAGACGTATTTCTCATATATTCTTTTTTAAGTCTTTATACTTGTGACAATGTAATGCTGATGTGCCAAAGGATGAAGTATCTCCTTGTTTGTGAAACCTATACTGAAGTTCCTTTAAATGCCTCATGGCCCTAATTTTAACAACTCTCCTCTGAAATAACAGGTTACGACTTTATTCTCATAAATTAATGACTTTATTCTCGTAAATTCACGACTCGAAGTCTTTAAAAAAAAAAAATCAATATGGCCCTCATACTCCTTTATACAAAACAATCATTGGATGAATTTTGTGGGAATGGGCCTGAGGGCGGGGACATTTGGCGACCTTCGGAGGACTTTCTGGTTGAGTCCCCCAAATGTCCCCGCCCTCAGGCTTGCGTCACGACTGACTTAAAGAAAACCCGCGGAGCGCAGCATTTACTTTTTAATTGTGCGACTTTGCAGAGACAAGCACAGATCATTCCCACAAAATTCATCGAATGATTGTTTTGTATGAAGGAGTATGAGGGCCATATTGAGAATTTTTTTTTAAAGACTTTGAGATTTAGAGTCGTGAATTTTCGAGAATAAAGTCGTAAGGTTACCTGTTATTTCAGAGGAGAGTTGTTAAAATTAGGGCCATGAAGCATTTAAAGGAACTTCAGTATAGGTTTCACAAACAAGGAGATACTTCATCCTCTGGCACATCAGCATCACATTGTCACAAGTATAAAGACTTAAAAAAAGAATATATGAGAAATACGTCTTTTCCACAGGGAAAAAAAACAGGTGTACTTGAAGGAAATCGCTGCTTTTGTGGAGGCAGAAATGAATATGCTGAGGATATATCCGTTTATGCAGCCGTAAATATCCGTGAATGACATTGAGCTTTAGTTTATGATATGAATCCATATGCCATAATAAGGTGTTGGTGTCTCTGCAGGTGTAGGTTACCGCCGGTGTCAGAGACGTGGTGCTCGTCGGAGCTCGACTCCCTCTGGATCTCAAATGTTCATCATCATCAGTTGGATTGTTTCTTCAGAAACCACAAAAACTCTCTGAATGACCCACTGATACATCCACAGATAACCCTGCAGATGACCAGCTTCAGTCATTTCCTCCTCCACAAAAGCAGCTTTATGACTTTATTTACTTTATGACTTTATTCTCCTAAATTTTCAACTTTAATCTCTAAATCTTACAAGAAAAAAAACCTCAATGACGTCCTGATCCTCTGCTGTAGTTTTGTCAGCTTTCTTATTTTTAATGTTTTTGATTGTTGTAGCAGAGCGGATCAGTTCGTCTCTAAATCTATAATGTTTGGTTTACAGATTTTAGTGAGTTCAGAGATCATGCTCTCATACAGCCTGAGCTGACTGTCTGCTGTTTTTGGATTTCTTTTATTTTCTTTGAAGACGCGCTGTGTCTCCAAGCGAGTCCAGCCTCTCACTTGAAATGCGCAGCTGTACAGCGGCACGCAAAGAACTCTGGGATACCAACAGAACGAAAGCGTGCATAAATGCATGCTTGAAAAAGGGGCGGGGGTAGTGTGGTTTTGAGACCGAATTTAAAGCACGCTGAGCATTTTGTGCCAAATGGGACACAGTTCGTGCCACGTGATGAGCTCACGCACGCTTCAAATGCAACTGTTCGACAGTGTTCGACGGTGAAATGGGACACAGGAAGGGTACTTAAGTCCATATAACGGCACATAACGGCAGTGCGCTCAGCTAAGCGCGCTTATCCCAATGCGGTCTCTGAAATGAGACTCGGCCACAGTCTATGGTTCAGGGCAGCTCTCTGTCTCCCCCTGCTGTCAGTTTACATGATTGTAAGTCACCAAACAAACATAAAAGTGAATTTATTTTTTTTAAATATTATTTCATATCTCAGAAAGATATCTCAATGTTACTGAGTGTGTAGTACAGTGTGTACTTCAGGTGTGTACAAGAACTAACCTCCAGTGTGATGTAGAGAACAGAGACAGCGAGATTCAAACCTCCAGAAACCGCCTTCATGTCCTTCAACAACATCTGCTCTGTGTTCAGACCTGAAGGAGAATCCTCACATTCACTACACTCAGAACTGCAGTATATTTACTACACAGTACTGCAGTATACTTACCACACAGTACTGCTGGATTTACCACACACTAGTGCACTTTATTTAACACACAGTACTGCAGTATATTTACTACACAGTACTGCAGTATTTACCACACAGTACTGCACTTTATTTACCACATAGTACTGCAGTATTTACCACACAATACTGCAGTATTTAACACACAGTACTTCACTCTGAGAGTTTAATACTACAGGTACACGGAGCAGTACTGAGCAGTATTTGAACTCTAACCTGAGACGTCAAACTTGGCGTTCTGCAGCGTGTTGAAGAGAGCACCCCGCGGAGGCAGAGCAGGGAATCGACTTTCCAACGACGCGGCCACCTGACTGTCTTTGGGCGTCACTTTACCTGCAGAGGGCGCCATGTTCACACAGTCCAGTACCACTGCAGCTTCAATCACACACAAAAGGACAACACAACACCTGGATATTAAAACACCATGTCTGTGTGAGTGTGAGTGTGTGTGTGTGTGTGTGTGTGTGTGTGTGTGTGTGTTACCATAGAGAAGCTGTGCGAGCTGCTGGTCCAGGATTTCTGGAGCCTTTTGGATGATGCGTTCTGTAACCAGGGTAGCGCAGGACCCCACCATCTCCACGGTAACAGGGCAGGAGGGGGAGGGCTCTCTCTCCAGCAGGTGATGGTCAATCACCTCCACCACCGCCCCCTCCAGGTCGCTGTCTGCACTGCAGGTCACAGACAAAATCATGACACAGGTAATGAGACACAGGGTGATCATGTGACATGGCACATGGCAGAAGTTTAAGGTGGCATATCCATAAAAGGTAACATCCTGTAAACTGGCATTTTTAACTTCTTGGCGCCCTGATTGGTGGTTGTGTCTACCTGTCAGCTGTTGATAATGGGAGTTATTTTCTGCTGAGTACACCTTCCCATACACCTTTCAGATGGGCGTGGTTTTTTATATGGTATTTATGACTATCTGTGTGGTGGGCGGGGCTACCTGGGCAGGATGTTGTGGTCCACCAGTGTCAGTTTCAGGCGTCCTGCTTGATGAAGCGCTCGCAGGTTGATCTGATCTCTAAAGATCAGGTGATCAGGGGAGAGAGAGAGCTGACGGAGGAGGAAGAGGTTATCTGAACGAAGCATGAAGTCCGACTGGCGGACGTTCATCAGAGGGAGAGCGAGCGGTGGGCTGTTAGCAGTCTGAGAGAGGAAGAGAAGGAGAGACAGAGAGGGAGAGAGATATTTATGCTGCGTTCGAGTTACCTCGGAAGTCAGATGTCGGAGTTGAAAATGATGTCACACCAGAGTTCCCAGTGTTTCAGTTACCAAGTCGGAAAAAAACAAAATCAAAGTTATTTTAGCGCTTGCCTTATATTCGAACAAGACAAGCGCTAGAATAACTTTTGTAGATGTAGCCATCTTGTTCCTCTTTCACACCTCTTTCACAACAAACACCTGCCTGACTCTGATTGGTCAGACTCTCACCTTGGACAGGAAGTAAGCGTAGGCCAAAGCACACACCATGGAGTCCACGTCACAGGCCTCGTTTCCCAGGACGATATGGAACCCTGAACCCGCCTCACCAGGGCTCACCTGGAGGATTTGTTAGCAGAGTGGAAGAGAGGTTAGAATCAAACAATTTCAACATTTTTATTTTTGATATTTACAAAAAAGAAAATGATTTTATTCTGGAGCCACTGAGATGCAAACGTTTTAAGAAGTTTTTTGGTTTAAATGTTCCAGTCATTTTATCAGACAGCTTCAAAACAAAAACAAGAGTATGTTAATGTAAGAGTGTTATTGTAATCATCATTATTTTCTTACAGTCTAGTGTTTACGGTGGCTGAGAAATGCCACTGCTGCAAATAAAAAAAAGGATACATAAAAAAAGAAGTCAACAGAAGTTAATGATGCTAAAAAAAACTAAAAAAAAGGAGAAAACCGAAGCCCACTGCAAATAAAAAAAGAAATGGTGCAGATATATATATAAAAAAAGCCAACAACAGAAGTGAACGATGCAAAAAAAAGGTCAATGGAAAAAAAAAGAAAAAAAAAGGTACTTACTGCGAAAATAAAAGGATGTAAATAAAAAAAGCCACAGCAGAAGTGAGCTGTCGGGGACCAAAAATAATGATGCACCAGTGTTTTATGATCTAGGCACAGAAGACGATGGCGAGAAGACGAGCAAAGAAGTAAGTGGAAGGTTATTGTTTAATTTCACTTCGTAAACTTTTCAATGTGTTAGGCCATGTAGCGCCTGAGTCGATATAAAGTTAAACTGAAGCCAACACTACACTGACATCCTCCAGTTCAACTTCATTTGGACTTTTGGTTTGCATCTTTAACTTCCGTTGCCGCTTTTTATTTTTAACCTGGACCATTTATTTTTTTATTTGCAGTAAGCTTTGGTTTCTTTTATGATCCTTTTTTTAAGTTTCAGTGTACTTCGGTTTCTTTCTTTTTTTGTTGTTCATTTTTTTATTTGCAGCGGGCTTCAGTTTCTTTTTTTTTTGCAGCAGTAACTTTTGTTGTGACTTTTTATTTTTGTCGTTTACTTCCGTTGTTGCTTTTTTTTTTATCTGCACTGTTTTTTTTTTTTTTGTTTGTTTGTTTTTTTTTGCAGCATGCTTCGGTTTCTGCTATTCATTCTTTTTTTTGCAGCAGCAGCAGTGGTGGTTCCCGGCCACCATAAGTGTTTTCACCTCAAGCTTTTAAATCAACCCCACACACATTATCAGGCTGTTTATTCTGCTTCTATATACTATGATATTAGCACGTTCATTGTAGACAGCCGTTGACCGGAAGTTTACTTTGAAAGGTTAAAATCACCGGAAGGGATTTAATGTTGTCTAAACCATGATTTCTGCCTCAGTTTTTTTCAACAAACCTTGTAAACAACAAAAACATTAACATCGACGGAAACAGGAGAAAATTGTTAATAAAACTGAGCTCACAGGCTAACTGATGCTAAGTGTGTGTGTGTGTGTGTGTGTGTGTGTGTGTGTGTGTGTGTGTGTGTGTGTGTGTGTGTGTGTGTGTGTGTGTGTTTTACCTTCATGGCTCGCTCACACTCACACAGAAATTCCTCCATCTTTTTTGGCGCTTAGTTCCGAACTCCGCTCGGCCTGCTAGCTAACCTGCTCGCTGCTGATTAACCGGGTCCGGTAACCGGTGATCACCGACTCAGCGGGCTGTTAGTCACACACACGGGGCCGCTACTGTGAACACATGACTGTTTGGATGACTGTCGGTAATGTGTAGGTAAAAGGTCAGGATGCGTTCACGGTTCGCGGTAAACGTAGGGAAAAAAAATAATTTAGTCTTCAGGTAAAAATGGATCAGAAAATATCGACACTTAAAATTAATAATAATAATAATAATAATAATAATAATAATCTGTGAAACACCAGAAACATGTTTCATAATGAAAAATTATTTAATGAAACTCTTGAAACATTTCACTGATTTAAAATGAAAAGGGGATGAAGGAATAAACAATAGTTAAAGAGAAACCAGATTAAATAATGGCATCAAGGTAATTTATGAAGACAGGAATTATGTTTATTTTCAAAGATGAAAGTGATATTCTGGTGTAAAATTAATTTAGGGTCAAACGCACCGTAACACAGTTAGACACACCCTCCAGAGATGAATGTTGCCGACTGCTTGCTTCTCTAGTTATACCAACTTTAGTAACGACCGCAGGATAGCAATACACAGCGGTCTGAGGAGCTATAAACAAACCTCAACCAAAACGCCACTCTATAGCCACAAATAACGCTCAGCACCTTACGTCATCAACAGGACATATAGGGTCCCAGCCATAGTACTAGCCACCAAATATCTTTTTAACTTTGACTAATTTCTTTAGCAAAGAGACTAAACACAACTCACCTACCCTCTTCCAGCATATGCTTGTTTGTAGAGTGACCCCAGGCCAGTCCATTACAGACTACAGCAGGGTGTTGCAGCTCAAGGAAGAACATTTACGATCTTTTCTTTCAGACTGAGACCCAAATAAATTAAGGTAATTTATGAAAACAGGAATGATGTTTATTTTCAAAGGTTAACAACCAACTTCAAGATGTGTTACGACAAAAAATTTACGCCTATAAACACAAAGAGCAAATTAAATAATGAAGGAAACAGCTAAAGGAACCGCAGGCTCCACTGCCACTGAACCTCACCACAGTCACACACACAGGTCCACACAGGAGAGAATGAGAGAGAGACCACAGCCCTCTCCACCTCAGCAGATCAGCCACACCTGACACACCTGACACACCTCCACTGCAGTGAGTGAGAGAGAGACACAGAAACAGCCTCTGGCATGTTAGATCAAGGTACGTAAGGTAAGTCGGCAAATCAGATCCGCAACTTTGGGATAAGGTTTACATGAGTCTGTAAGAGCCCGAGAAAGCTCCTTCAGCAACCGGCTTTGTCACCCGTGATGCATCACAGAGAGGCATCCCAGGTCCTTCCTCCCCGCTGCTCTCAGACTCTATAACCAGGCCACTCTCCTAGCAGACCAACACCACCACCAACAAAAGTGCAATACTACACCCCTAATTATTTATTAATCATGTGCAATATCAATATCAATGTCATCATCACATCCATACCTGTTTTTTGTTGGCACTGATCTTTCTTTCTCTTTTATATTTTTATCATACTTGTCTTTAATACTGTTCTTCAATTGTAATGCTCTTTCTTTCTTTTTTTACCGTAGTTCTTTATCTTATTTGTTTTTTGTACCCGTTATCAATGCATATGTTGTGTGTACCGCTGCTGTTAGTGACTTAAATTTCCCCACTGAGGGATGAATAAAGGAAAAATCTAATCTAATCTAATCTAAACACACACAAACACAGAGGGCATATAAGAAACGTTCTCACTTTTCATGGACTAATTTCTGGTAGTGTGAAATACATTTGCATTTATGAATTAGTTTCAGGTTTGGTTAATATTTACTTATTTATTTATTCATTTATTTATTTTTGAATAAGTAAAAGAGTAAAATTTTTTGTAAGACTTTTTTGTGAGTGGTTGACTTTTAAAGCTGTTTTTAAAAACTGTGTTAGTATCAATAACAAAAATATTTCTATATCTAATAATAAAAAGAACCTCAAACTAATGTCTTTAGATCATTATTTAAAGACATTAGTTTGCAAAACAGCTGATCTATTTCAGGGTTTCAGTTATTTATTATGTTAATTTACCAAAGGTATGACAGAAATAAAACCTTTTTTTTGTTTGTTTTGTTTTGTTTCATTTTTAACAGATTTTTTTAATCAGATCTTTGTGGCTTTACTTTTTAATATTTTTTTAATTCTTCTCACTCATTAAACATTTTAAAAAACCAAGAGTTCAACTGTTACACATGCTACGGTAAGAAAGTCACCTTATTTCCTACTGTCTATAAACATATCATAAGCTCTCAGACGGATTGAACTCTGGGTAATGTAGTCTGTGTTGTTTCTAGTGTCCTGTGCTGCTGCTGCTGCTGGTTTCGATGAATGTATATTACTGTATAAAAGCAGATTAAAATGCAGTTTTTTAAACAGATTTTCTGTTAATCAGGTTTTAATTGATAAAAACGTTTATTAAATGTATTTAAATGAAAAAAAAAAAAAACATGTTTGCGGTGAAATGACAGCTGAATGTCTGGTAATATTAAGCAATAACAAATATTAAATTCAGACAAATTTATTAAAAACATAGATACACATTTGTTTGAACTTAAAAAAAAGACACTGAAGATGATTAAAGTGTAAAAATGTTTAATAATATATAAAATCATATTTTTATATTTATCTAGAATTATTATTTTTTCTTTTTTAATTTGATCAGAGATGAAAAACCTGCAGATTTAACTCTTTCCCTGTTGTTTTTTTTCTCATCTGAGTTTAATTTGTTCTGTAAACTGTAATAAACTCTTAGTCAGCAGGGGGGCAGTAAATGCAGTATTTACTGATACACTGATGGTTTCCATGGTAACACTGCTGTTTGAATCCATATGAGGTAATAATCTCACCTGTCTGTCACAGGATCTACAGGTGGGAGTATCAGACTCTGACCTTTGACCTCTGGAGATAGCAAAGATTAATGCAGGTTGAGAGGAAGAAGAAGAAGAATAAGTAGGCTTAAATTTTCTCCACGTAGTTTCCTGGAAACATCCCCTCTCTGCCCCGCAAACGTCCAAACCACCAACCAGACGGATCTGAGGAGACACAGAGGGACATCAGACACAGACAGACAGAGAGGCGTGGAGGACGGCGAAGACAGAGACAGAGGACACAGAGAGACAAGAGACAGAGAGGGATGGAGGACAGCGGAGACAGAGACAGAGGACACAGAGGGACAAGAGACAGTGAGGAATGGAGGACAGCTACACAGAAAGACAAAAAGGACAGAGACTTTATTCAGAGTCAGGAGACAAGGACACAGTCAGTCCGTTTCCATGACTCTTGAAAAAAAAAAATTGTCGCCTTATTCCGATTGAGACTGGACAACTGAAGTGCATGTAAACACCTTAGTCCACCGATAATCGAAGTTTGAGAACTCTGATTGGAGTCTGAGAACTCCGAACTCTGAGGGACAAAGTTTGAAAGACATTTTAAGGGATAAAATGATCAGAAATAAAACAGGTTTTTTATGGTTTTCAGATGATTTCAAACCAACTATGTCCAACAGGTTAGTCACATTACTCTGGAGTGGGAATCTTCACATGAAAAGGACATCTGGACTTTAGTCCAGTTGTCCTTTTAACGTAGAATTAGAAATCATCCAGTATGTTTCCATGACACTTGAGAAAACTGAATCATTGCCTTATTCCGGTTAAGACCAGACAACTGAAGTGCATGTAAACACCTTAGTCTGACTATAATCAGAGTCAGAGAACTCTGATTAAGACACCCAGATAATGCGGTTGGAATTCGATTTTCTCTACCATGTAACCAGCGTAGTCGAAGTATGATAGGACAAATCATGTGCACGCGCCACACCCCTATGACCCAGTAACAAAAACACCAGAGAAAAGGAGTGGCGTGCATCTCATCGGCAGAAAAAGCGTTTCCATCATGTAGGACAAAAACAACACTGTACGGTGCTCCATCTTCTTGCTCCAAAATTCCCAGCAGCAGTTGTAGACACTTCTGACATCTGGCACGGACCTGCTGTTGTTGTTGACGGTCTTATGGCGTCGGAAACATAGCCGCTGAAAAGACCCATATCACCCCCTAGTTTTGGGGAGGAGGACACGTTCATGTCAATAATTCGATTTTCTCAGCTGCATGTATACACGGACAAGGAGAGAAGTCCGATTCGGCGAAAAAAAACAAATTATGAGCTTGGTCCAATTAAACTGTGAATGTAAACGCACTGAGTGGGACAGAAGGACTTCTGATACAGAGACAGTCAGATGGACTTTACACACATAAAAGACAGAGGACACACAGAGACAACAGACAGGGACAAGGGGACAAGGCTCCAGAGACCCAGAGAGACACAGAGACAGGTTGGTACCCTCAGTCAGTAATTCAATGACATCGTCGGTGTTGAAGCTGAGCTCGTCGGTGTCTTGGGCGTCATAGGCGTACAGAGCTCTGCACTGAGGAGACCTCGGTTTGGGCCTGGGGGCGGGTTTGGGTCGACCCGCTCCAGGGACGGGCTTCACCTCCTTGGACCGCCGCCGCTGCATCCTGCAGACAAAACCGAGAGATTACAGACTGAGAAAGTCCACAAAGAGACAAAGGACAGGGATAACACCAAATAAACTGCTGTGGACTGGACTGTGATTCTGGGTCCTGGTTCTGTGTGTTATACTGGGTTGTGTTGTTCTATTACACTGGTTATACTGGTTTGTGTCACTGTGAATTAGACTGGTTATACTGGTTTGTGTGACTGTGTATTACACTGGTTATTCTGGGTTTCCCTCCCCCGCCCTCTCACCCTGCAGCGCCCTGATCAGGGACGTTCATGAAGCCCATGTCTTGGTTATGATGTTGTTGCGACCGGTTGTCTTGGCGATGTTGGCTCTGGAAGCGGGGCAGACTGGGCTGCTCCATGCTGGACTGCTGCCTCAGCAGGGAGCCTCTGGAGGAGGTGGAGCTTCTCAAAGCCCCGCGCCCTCTGGAGTTCGGACCTGAAGATAGAAAAGATGAACGTTGACTCAGATGATAAAGTCCTGACCCGGGGTCTACGGTCCGCATACTAAGCGGCCAAAGGATTTTCGTTTTCAAATGAAAAGACGAAAAATCAGGAGATGAGCCGTTTTTAACCCTTCTTACACTATATTCCTGAGGGCGCTACTGTGCAAATGAGAGCCTCTCGCTCAGTCGCCCCAAGTCACAACTTCCGGGTTGCAACAAACAAGTGAATGAAACTTGAAACACAATATTTCCACGCACAAATTTTGATCTTCGATTTCCGTTAAAGTCACATCATAGAAAGTCAAATACTGAGTTGTTTTTTTGTTCTCTGATTTTTATTAATAAAATGGAAAATCGTTGTTTTCTGTTTCTTGTCTTCCGATCACCTACTGGTCATCAGGAAACGGCTCGTCTCCCGATTTTCGTTTTTTCATTTGAAAACAAAAATTTGTTGGCTGCCAAGTACACGGACCGTCGACATTCATAAATAACACAGAGGTCAAACGGAGGTCAAAACTCTTGACGGGCTTCCTATGTATGGTCCACTGGTGGGGCGTCCCAATACGGTTAAACCTTCACCTGCTGCCACCATATGCAGGGAGCAGACAGCGCCCTCTGCTGTTTAAGGAGAACATCAACGTTCACTTCTCATCTCAGACTTGAATCCTCTCTATATGAGCTCATTTCCTTTCACATCATCTCATCTCCAATCCTAAAGCCTTTAACCCCCGATTTCCACCGCATCTGGATCGGCTAAGAAAAGGTTGTATCCTCCGATCGTAGCTGATCATAACCATTCAAATTAACGTGTCAATTTCCACCGGCTTCTTTCCATTCCTCTGCGGATCGCTGGACTCCACAGCTGATTCCAAGAGTTCTATTTTTCCCAGACGATAAATTCAGCACAGTTTAATCATGCTGGAAAGGAAGTCGGGCACGGACACAAAATAAAACATCTGGCTTCTTTTCAAAATAAAACAATCTGTGTTTCAGGAGGATCGTATTTAACACCATGCAAACCATGGAAACACCATGAAGTAGATTTCCTCCTCTGGAAGGACACAATCTACTGCTTATATGTCTATGTGGCTGTCTTTATTGCGCAATTGAATGTGATTCCGCGGGTTCTTGTGAGTTCTCATTTCCTGCTGTCCATAATCTGCCATGAAATTCGCCTCACAAACGGATCCAATTGGTGGACCGCGAAAATCAAAGCCATTCCGGATCGCAGCCACTCTGAATGCAGTGGAAAATGGGGGTAAGTCTGTCTGGTACCTGAGCTGTACTGGTTGGTAGGTGGACCTCGGTTGCCCATGTAGCGGCTCTTGCGGGTGTCCTTCCTCGTCGGTCCTACAAACAAACAAACAAACAGGAAGTGAGTAAGCGCACATTCAGGGTTGACGTTGAAAAGAAGTACCCGTTCAGAACTTACTGGAGTTTTTATGCAGACCCGGTCCAATGGAGACCTGCAGGACCTTCCCACTGGGCTTTAGGACAGCATCGTCACCCTCACCCCCCTGGAACTGGATCTGTCTAGACCCTGAAGAGCTGAACGGACCCCAGCCGCCCTTCTTCACCTTAAATTCCAGACTGGAGGACAAAGATGGAGGTTATTCAGTCAAACCAGGAACCATTAGATCCTCACTGATCTGTAAAATCAAAGATCTGTTTAATCAAAGAGAAGATCTGGACTGACAGGTTGTTGAACTTGAGTGGCAGCTTCTTCTGGGTCTTCTCTTGGTAGCGTTTGACCAGCAGACTGAGGAACTCAGTTTTGAAGACACTCTGAAGGACGCTGTCATACTCCTCCTCATGGATGATAAAGAAGTCATCCTGCAGAGTGCTGAGAGACAGAGAGAGACAGAGCCAGACAGATCAGACACACATGGAGTCTCTTTAAAGTCCCGATCTGAGATCCAGGTCTGAAGCTAGTTCTACTGAATCGAGTTCTTGTTCAAGCTCCTGAGCCAGTCATATGCTGCATTCCAGTTGTACTTGGAAGTCTGTATTTCCAAGCTCCGAGTCGGAAATTCATCTGGAACGCCCCCCTGAAGTCGGATTTCTAACTCGGAAAGTCGGACGATCTTGAATTATGACGACAACGTCATAATTCAAGATGGCAGCGCAGTGCATCAACAGTAAAGAGTAACAGTGAAAGCTCTCATAATGTGTTATTTATTCACACTTTTTTTTGTTTCTGTGAAATTAAATAAGTGCTTTTGTAAGAGTAAAATACTGTATAGCTCACAACAACTAACAGCTAACAACAACTAACAATGGCCAACGACAGCTGACAACCGGTAACAGTAGGTTTCCATCTTGGTCTCCGAACACTGTCAACTCGGGTGTAATGTCACTCCCAGCTCCAACATCTGACCTCCGAGGTAACTGGAATGCAACAATAGACCACATGACAATGTCTTGGTCATGTGGTCCAGACTCTAATTTCAGCTCTGATCCTTGCTAGATTTGCACTGCAAGTCCCGACCCTGGCCTCAGACGGTTTGAAGTTCTGGTTCTGGCCCCCAATCCAGTTCTATCCCTGACTGTTTAGATCCAGTTCCCAGCTCAGGTTCAGACTGTTTTTATGGTTAAAAGTCTAGATCCGTTCTGGTTCTGGTGGAGTACCTTAGAGACACAGACTGGATCTTGTTGACTTCAATCTTCCTCTTGAGGACTTCCTGGATCTGACCTTTATCTGGACCCTGCTTCACCTTCTCTCTGCCAATCAGGTACAGGAACTTTGGTGTCAGGATGAGGTCTCGCTTCACAGGCTGGAAGAGCAGAGGAGAGTGAGCTCAGAGATCTGAAATGGACCCCCCCCCCCAATCAGACCCTGCTGACATTGGAGAGTCCAGATCTTCGATATGTGATCAGGTCTTACCCTGAACCTTCGGTCATATTTCACCACAACATCAGCGAAGTCGATCCTCTCTCTGCGACCAACAAACTGTCGGATCTCTGGATGGTTGTCCATCCCGATGTAGTCTCCCACAAAGTTCCTGTTGAGGCTGTTCCTGCGGCGTTCCTTCTTATTCAGAAGAACATCAGAGGCTGGAGGAGAACAAAAACCTTCAGTCAGACCGTCAAGACACTGAGACGACTCTGGATTCTTGTCAGAACATAACGGTGCCGTACTGATGATTTCAAACCATCATGACGGCGGTCTTACCTTCTTCCCTCATCTTGACATATTTGCGGACAGCGATGTGTTTACGCCACGCCTTCTGAATGACACGAGCGTAGCCGTTATACTTCCTCTCCCTCATCTCCTCCAACAGGAAGAGCTACAGGTGAAGACAAAGACAGACCAGCTCAGGGACTACAATACATAGAAAACCTCTGTTTCAGGATGATAAGGTAACTCAGGAGAGGGACGCAATATTTTCCTTAGGATAATAGGGGAAGGTCCCACCTCCCTCGTCTCTGATTGACTGTGAAACGTCATCACACCCTCAAGCCGAGCGCAGGCTGTCGGCTCTGTACATCGAACAGAACTTTACAGAACCCGAACCCTAACCTGACAGACGATGACATTTCACAACCATAAGGAATAACCAATTGGATGCCTGCACTTCTAGCCAATCAGAGGCAAAGGAGGCGGGACCTTCCCCTACCATCCTACGAAAAAGAATATTGTGAGAGGGACCATAGCAACAGTCACTGGGGTTCATGGGTAATGTAGTATGTGGGAAAAGATCATAACTGATCAGAAAGACCAGACTTGGAGAAACCTTTAAGACCTGAAGACCAGGCTGAAAACTGGATCAGTAGATCTGGACCGCAGAGTTCCTGACTTTTCCCAGAGGAACTTTATTTTGAAAGTCCGCAGCTGTTGAACTTCCTGATTTTAACACTTCGTACCGACTCCGGAGCCTTGATGAAGACTTTGGTCTTGCCCAGCTGGTACTGGTCCCGGTCCATGTGGACTGAGTTGAGGAGGTGCAGGACCCCCTGCCGTTGGTCCCCCCTCCACTGAGGCCAGCTCTCCTTGGTCAGAATGGCGTACCTGCAGAACCAAAGTCTCCGTCAGTAAACATGTTCAGTTAGCATGTCACAGCGGTTTGGGCAGTTAGACCTCTTACCTCTGCAGGAACTTGTTGAAGACTCTTCTGTAGGCGTATCCGGCGCGGCGGACTCTGATGTTCTCCCGCAGACCCAGGTACTCCACCTGGTGTCTGACCCGGTTGTCCTCCCAGTCCCGGGGCTTCTTGGACTCGTTGGGTTTGATGCAGCGGATGTAGTGGGGGGTGCACTTCATCAGCGTCTGGACCAGACTGTTTGCTTGTTTCTATGGGGGGGTGGGGTGGGGGGTGGGGTCAGGTTCTGCTGATGGTTCCTACTGAACTCAATATGAAACTCTCTCTCACCTTGATCTTTGTGCTGGCAGTGCTCGGACGCCCCCTCTTCTCCGCCTCCAGGTTCTCCGGGAACAGCGCTCTGATGAATGGACTGACAACAAACACACCACCAACAGGGTCAATGTGAGGTCATTCTGAGGTCAGAGTTGAGTTTATTCTGAGGTCAGAGCTGAGTTCAGTCAGATCGCAGTTTGGTGACAGAGAGGGTGCCAGATCAAAGATTCAGAGCTGAGAGGACTCAGATTAAGATTTAGAACATGGGGAGTAAAAATACACAAACTCCTGTGTGTACAAGTGTGTATAAATAAAAAGTGTGAGTGGTTGAGTGTGTATACTGTATTTATATAAAGTGTATGTGTGTGTCTATATATACTGTATAGATAAAAAGTGTGTGTGTGTGTGTGTGTACTGTATATATATGAAATGTGTGTGTGTGTATAGAAAAATGGAAGAACTCACAACTCGCTGCTCTGCATCAGCTCGATGATGTCATTAAACAAAACGTCTCTGTTCCTCTCACAGAAACCACTGACGTCGTATGACACCTGGACGAACAGGAAGACAGGTGTGAAGACAAATATGAAGACAGGTTGCTTTTTTGTTAATAAAGTCAAAAATATCAGAGCCCTGTTTCTGCCCTGTCCTGCTGTTTTGCAACAGTTTGAGCCAGTGTCTCTGCCCACCCTTAACAAAATTGTCAATCAGCTTAAACCTGCCGGATGTCCCAATGATGTTATCGCCCCTTGCCTCTTTAAAGAGGTTTGGGTAATCATTGGTCCTGCAGTCCAACAATTAATAAACAGCAGTCTTGCTTCAAGCTGTGTTCCTTCCTATCTTAAGTGGAACCCTTAATCAAAAAGCCTAATCTAGATTGCTCTATTTTGACTAATTTCAGACCTATATTGAAGCCTCCTTTTATGTCTTAATTCGATGATTGTGGCGTTCCTGACATTTTTCAATCGGGTTTTGAGTCATTTCACAGTGCTAAGTCTGAGCTTTAAAGGGTTTTTAATGATCTTTTATTGACTCTGATGACTGAGCTCTTTTCATGCTTTTAGACCAAACAGCTGACTTTGACTCAGTGGATCTCTCATCGCTCTCCTCGAACTCTGTGTTGGTTTAACAGGTTCAGCTCAGCTCTTGTACCTTATTTTAAATCCACGGTTTTAAAGCTTGGTGTAAAAGTTGACAATGATTTTAAATCAACAAATCAACTCTGTTGTTAAAACCAGTTTAATCATCTGAGGCTTTTCTCCAAGATTAAATCGGTTTGATATTTTAAGTCATTCCTGTTTTTATTTCCACACTTTGGTTGGACGCTCTTTACGTCTGTGTTAATCAGGGTTCTCTCAGACACTTACAGTTTGTCCAAAATGCAGCTGCTCGTCTTTTAACAGGTAAACCAAAACATGACCACATCACTACGATTCTGGGGTCCCTCCATTGGCTTCCCGTTCATTTTAGAATTCATTTTAAAATGTTATAGTTTGTTTTTAAATCTTTAAACGGATCAGCACCACAGTTCATCTCTGACCTCTTTAATATTTATATCCCCCCACGTTCCTTCAGGTCTGCTGATCAGCTCTACCTCGTTGTTCCTAAAACTTGTTTAAAAACCTGTGGCGACCAAGCTTTCTCGGCTGTGGCTCTGAAACTGTCGAGATGAAAACATCCCCGACTCTTTCTACTTTAAAATCACGTCTTAAAACTCATTTTTATTCCTCCGCATTTAGCTCAGCATGAGAGTTGTGTGATCTCTGTCCTTTTATTTCTTTTATGCTTTTGTGTTTTGATTTCATTCATTTTATTTCATTTTAAATGTTTTTTTTTTGTAGGTACAGGTGAAGAGGTGAACAGACAGGTGAACAGATAGACAGGTGAGCAGACAAACAGGTGAACAGGTGTTGTGCATACCTTGCCGGCGTAGTGGTGGATAATGAATCCTTTGTTCCAGCTGCTGAAGTGTTCATGTGACCCGATCTGACCCTGAAGCTTCTGCAGCAGAGTCTGATCTGCCCCCTCACCTTTGGCGTGCATCGTGGCGCACACGTCGTCCAGGATGCTCATCAGCCCCGGAGGATTCTGGGAAACCATCAGAGACATAATGTAAGGTTCACAGAGACAGGCTCCTGTAATCTCAGTCCTGTTCTGTGATTGGTGGACTCACCACTTTAGACTCGATGAGGTCACAGACCACCTTGTTGTTGAAATAGTCGATGGGGGTCCATTTGATCCCCTCCTGGACATACTCCTCCTGCACAGACACAGAGACACGGTCAGTGTGACGACCCTGAAGGAGGCAGGTACGAGCCTCCTGAAACAGGAAGTGATGACATGATGACATCACGCAGTACCTGTTCAGCCTTCAGCGTGAGTTCGATGAAAATCTGCTGCAGCTTCTCGTTGACAAAGTTGATGCAGAACTGCTCAAAACCGTTCCTCTGGAAGATCTCAAAGCCGTAAATGTCGAGGACTCCGATGTTGAGCTCCTCCTGGTCCTTTTGCATGGCTTTGTTAACACACTGTCACACACACACACACACACACACACACACACACACACACACACACACACACACACACACACACACACACACACACACACACACACACACACACACACACACACACTAGTGAGGTTAGTCCAGGGTCCTCATTTATCAACAGTGTGTAGAAAAGGTTCTAAATTCTGTCGTAGGAATGAAATGTCGAATGTGCTTAAAAACAAAAAAATCTGTATTTCTCAAACATGCGGACACCTGTCGTATGCACGCTATTTATTAATCGGTGATGATAAATTCCACCTGTTCTTTCCTAGCGTGCTTGTTCATGGTTATGGTCATTTACATTCAGAAACGCCCCCAATTGACCATACATGGTATCAACAAACCCTTTAAAATTGTGTGAAGGAATTTTTTCCCCCTTGCTGAAATCATGGAGGTGCAGACTCACAGAGCTGTTCTGCAGAATGAAGGAGTCGTGCACTCCTCCAACAACGTTTTATTTATTTATTTATTTTTATTCTGGCATTTAAATTGTGTATATTGTATATAGTTTTATTTTTCTTCTCCCTTTTTCCTTTTCCTAAATTTTTTTCTTAATTATTACATTTATTTAAGTTCTTAATATTACAATCTTTATTTTTATAACTGCATTATTGCACTCTTTGTGATGCTGCTGTGACAAAAGAATTTCCCCCATGGGGAATCAATAAAAAGGAATATTCTATATTCTATTCTATTCTATTTAACAGATCCATATGTGCATCTCATATTATTGATCACTGATTGAATGAAATCCTTTCCTGTTGACTGAATTTATTGTGTGAAGGTGCTTTTATTACGATGTGGTGAAATCTACGGCTCCAATTATGTTTGGGAATCCGGCAATAGCGTGAAATCCTCGTTTTATTTGGGCTTGTTGCTGATGTGTGTTTGGGAACTGGATGTAAGCTGAGGTCAGAGAAATTATAACATCAACTCTGCCGACATGATTCTGCTTTGCGTTGGCTGTGAAATGTTGTATATGTCGCCGATCTCAGGCTGAAATGTTCGGGTTAGGATGGATAGGAGCTGGATGGTCACTGGGATGATGGCTTTGGTGCGTTTTGTCTCTTGTTTTAAATCACGGATCATAAATCCATTCAAATGTTTTTGGGGAAGCGGTACCTGGTGAGAATCCACTCTGTGTTCTCACTCAACAGATCAGCATGCTCTTTGAAAACGGGCTCCCTTAGGAGGAGCGGCTTCTTCAAGTCCTCCAATAGTCCAAAATAAGCTATGATACTTGTATTTGTACTTGTTTTTTTTACTTGTTTTTGTATTTGTACTTGTATTTGTACTTGTATTTGCACCTGTATTTGTACTGATATTTGTACTTGTTTTTGTATTTGTACTTGTATTTGTACCTGTATTTGTACTGATATTTGTACCTGTATTTGTACTTGTATTTGTACCTGTATTTGCACTTGTATTTGTACCTGTATTTGTACTTGTTCTCGAACTTGTATTCATTCCTGTATTTGTAATTGTATCTGTACCTGTAATTAAGTGGAAATGTTGATTAGGCATTTCCACTTATTGTTATTCTCCTATTTCTTTATTATTATAATTTTCTTCCGCCGTTTTTTGGCCCGTTATAATCCTTTCTTCAGTTTCTGCGATTTCAACCATTCAAATTTTAAACTATTCCACTCCTTCAGAACATGTGCGGATGTATTTTAATTTTTTCTACCCTTTATAGTTTTTGATTTTTTTAACTATTTGTGCTAAAATTTTAACATTGAAGTCAATGGGGAAATCTTCCAATTCTTCAACCTTCTGAGCCTTATAACTTCAGCATACTTAGAGACCTCCTTTTTGCTTTAAAATGTTCATTAACTTGTAGACTATTAATGTTGTATTCAATTTTTTGATATCTTTTACACTTTTCCCACAATTTAGCTTTAAGCAACTCATGGTTTTCAGCAAATTTCAGGCTTTATAATGGGTATGTATTGGAAGAGCTAGAGTGGAGAGCTCCTCTTTTATCGACAGAACCTCGCTCGAATATATCGCTCCCACGCCCACAAATTTCACTCCACAGCCATAAGAAATACATCAAAATGGAGGAAAATAAGTCCTGCTTCTCACAAAAGAGGTTTCAACTCATTCAATCGTACCCCTTGGCCAGCAGGTGACCAGTTGTCCAAAAAGGCAGAGATTCTTATCTTCCACCATAATGTAATCTTTCTCTCAGAAAATCCTGATCATCACTCAGGCTCAACACTTGTTTAACTCGCCGCATTTTTTAGAGTACAGACATGAAAAACACATCATTGTGTTCATGAGGGGCGGAGGATTCAAACGATGTTCTTATTGTAATTTAAGGAAATCGTGCTATCTGAAGAAGTTTAGAGGCCCTAAATTCACTGCAGTTAGGCAGCTTCTCATTCAAACAGTTGATCAGTTAATGCCTATCTCCACCCACAAACTTTGAGCTACAGAAACTATTCTAGGCTTGAAAAATTCAGCTTATTGAGGACACTTTGGGGTGTTTTAAGGATTGTGATAATAAATTGTAATAATGTGTTCAGCAGAGTCTTGTGGTTCTCACAAGCTCCTTATCATGAATATATACAGAGGTTGACCATCAGGGCCTAGTTGGAGAGCTATTTCCTCGGTTTCAAGCCTCCTCTCTTCTGCTGCAGTGACACATCTTCCTTCGCCATGGTACCCAATTAGTGCGCCTGGAGACACACAGCTGACTGGAAAGCTGCTTTTAACGGCCATATGAGACACATGAAACCAGGCTCAGCATTTGGGATTTAGAGACCATTCAGGGCTCCAAAAATTCAGCTCATTGAGGACATTATGTGGTGTATTTAGGATTTTGTTAATTAATTGGATCAATGTGTTCAGTAGAGTATTGCAGTTCTCACTAGTTCATTATCATGATACAGAAGATGAGCATCAGGGCATAGTCTGAGATTTTGTTACTCAGCTTCAAGCCTCCTTTCTCCTGCTGTAGTGATGCATCTACGGTCCCCATGGCAATCAATCAGTGCATCTGGAGACACACGGTTGACTGAAAAGCTGCTTCTAACAGCCATATGAGACACATGAAGCCAGGCTCAGTACACAGAGCACTAGGGGTTACATTTAAATCCCTTCATGAGAGCGCTTTACAAACTTCAGACCCTATCTCCTCCCACAAACTTTGACCTACAGAAACCATTCAGGGCTCCAAAAATTCAGCTCATTGAGGACATTATGGGGTGTACCCAGGATTTTTACTCATTTAAATTTTCCGCACTTCAAAATTAATCCCGTTATTAATACATTAATCAATTAATGAATTCTTCAGACAAATTTAAACTCATTCAAGCTGATTTAATCCTAATACTTCAAACTTGTCTAATACTTGAGGAAAGTTTTCCCATTTTAAAATCATTCTCATTATTTTGCATTTTTTAATTCTTCAAACAGATTCCCAGTTTTACTACTACAATTACTACTTATATCACTTTAACTTGTATCTTCACTTCTACCTCCACTACTCTTGCTTCTCTAAATATTTTTTTATGGCGTCTCTAACTTTTACTGCCACTATTACTTCTACCACGAGCTTTACTACTTTGATTTCTACTTCTTCTATTCTAAAACTACTTCTACTGCTTACATGACAACTAATATCACTATTACAACTACTTATTATCATACTACTTCTAGTACTACAACTTAAACTTATGCTACTTCTCACTTTTCTGTGTTTTAAGGTCATTTTCTTCCTTATCCAATTTTTTTTTGCAATTTCAGACAGTTTTTCTAGCCTTATTCAGCATGAATGCAATTTTAATTTATGAAGCACATTCATACTATTTGTACTTCAACAATTTTCACTTTCATCCAACTTGCTCTACTTCTTCTTCAGCCCTTTAACCAATTTTACATTTAAACCTTCCTCCATTTTTTTTAGCAGTTTAGCATTGCTTCTTCAGCTTTCAGCACTCAGCATTTCCACACATTTTCTGCAAGGAAATGCAATTTTTCTAGCTGTACTTGTATTCGTACTGATATTTGTATCTGTATTTGTACTTGTAAGACTTCTTCTGATGTTGTCCTGTCTCAGCTGATTTTATAGCTTGTCACACCAATCATTCAAAATGTCTGATCAATAACTAATTGATCAATTTCATACAGAGGGAACAGAGAACATGTGTGAAGTTTGAGATTGCTAAACGCTGTGACTCCTTTAATGGGTTCTAGTCTTAGTTTCACTGTTCTGCCACTAGGGTTTATGTGTAAGTGTGCTCAGAGTTGGGCTTCAATGTACTCACATTCCTAAGAACAAGTACAGGTTGATCAGACTTTAGGTGGGAATGTTCGTACAAACTCATTACAAAAACACATCTGTACAAACGCAGCGTTGATAAATGAGGACCCTTGAGTGTGGACTAACTCTGTGTGTGTGTGTGTGTGTGTGTGTGTGTGTGTGGACTGACATCGACCAGGTAGTCGAAGAGCCGGGTGTACAGGGCCTTGGACAGGGCGTCTCTGGAGAAACAGGCCTGCTCGGTGTTCAGGGTGACGGAGATGGACTCGGTCTTGCCGCCCCACTTACTATCCATGATCCTGCTGGTGAGTTTACTGCAGAGACCGTCCTGTGGGATCCCCAACAGGAAAGCCGGGAACGCCAGGACTGACGAGGACACACAGAGAGGTTACAGCTGAAATAATAAGCTCAAAAGTTGTGGGTTGTATAGAATCAGCTGTGACCTTATGACCTCTGACAGTGGATGCCATAAGCATTGATCATCCTTTTAACGATAACCTCCTGTCATTGGCTGGGGTTTGTTAGGCAGCAGGTGAACCTGGGTCAGAGTCACCATAGACACATGTGACCACCCAGGACCTGTCATGTAACACGTAGAAAAAGTGACCATTGTGGACCAGCTGCAAATACCAGGGACAAAAGGGACCATCGCTGACCCCTTACCCGGGATTTCCACCACATCTGGAACGGCAGCAATTTTCACCGTACGCCAATTCCTACTGGATTCGTTTGTGAGACGAATTTCATGGCAGATTCGGGACAGCGGTAATCGCGAGAACTCACAAGAACCTGCGGATTCACGTTCAATCGCAAGATAACGAGTTGTCTCTATAAAGACAGCCACATAGACATATAAGCAGTAGATTGTGTCCTTCCAGAGGAGAAAATCTACTTCTAGACTTCTAGAATCAGCATCTCCTCATCCATAGTGTCATCGGGGTGAAATGACGTCTAAAAACCTTTCACTTGTTCGTCTCCGCGCATTTGCATGGTGTGAAATACGATCCTCCTGAAACACAGAGTGTTTTGTTTTGAAAAGAAGCCGGATGTTTTATTTTGTGTCTGTGCCCGACTTCCTTTCCAGCACGGGTTAATCTGTGCCAAACTTTATCCAGCATGCTCTGGCATCCAGAAAAAATAGAACCCTTCAATCAGCTGTGGGGTCTGGCAATCCGCAGAGGAACGGAAAGAAGCCGGTGGAAATTGACACGTTAACTTGAATGGTTACGATCAGCTACGATCGGAGGATACAACCTTTTCATAGATGTTCAGGATGAGGTGGAAATTGGGGGTTATGGACCACAGCAGACCTGAGGCTAAAGTCCCGGGAATCATAAAGGGACCACCATCGGTCCAAAAGGACTTTCCCTTTGGGGATCAATACAGTTCTACGATTGTAAAAAACAGGCAGGGGTGTCATCCTTGTCCTACCAGTCAGAGTCTCTAAAATAAACACATGAGCATCAGAACTGGACCAGAACCAAAGACAGTGGCCTGGAGAAAACTGACAACATGGTCAACCAGTTACTTTGCCTCCAAATCTCCCAGATCTTAATCCAGTCCAGAATCTATGGGATGAGCTTGACACTAACTTTGTTCACATCTTAAGTAAGGAGCACACAAAGAATTTTAGGGGCACAATGAAAATTGATCAAATAATGTGTGTCTTATTGTTCGACCTTAGTACTATTATTAGAAATCAATTTTAGGTCAATTGGTCACATGACATGGAAGCTATTGAAGGAAAACAGCCTTTTCTGAGAATATCAACTGGTAATTTATTGATGGTCCCTTATTCAACACCCGACGTTGACAGCTATAGAAGCGATTGTGACTCATATCTCAAATTCAAAAGCATTAGCAGAAATGCTTTTTCATTTCAAAGTCATGGCTGCACTATTTGACTCAAAAATAAAAATAAATAGCAATATTCCAAAATGCATTTTCATTTTCTTCTTCAAGACTGCTCACTTTGTGACTAAATTAAAAAGCAAAAGCAAACACTTGGTGTTAACGAAGATATATTGCAAATATTTCCTCCTTTAATGTGGAAAAAAATCGATGGATTTGAGATATTTTGCAAATAAACAAATTTTTATTTGTTGAGGAGCACCTGTACTGAAATCCCAAATCCATCGATCAGTGATGAGAACAATGAGGAGTATGAAGTCCGTTTGTCCGCTGAAACAGATAGCCTACTTTGAAATGAAAAAGCATTTCTGCTAATGCTTTTGAATTTGAGATATGAGTCAAAATTGCTTCCATAGACAGCAAGGGTGCTGAGTAGATTTAACCGCACTGCTGTTGTTATTCCCGGTTGTGATATTTTTTTGTAGGATGGTAAGGGAAAGTCCCACCTCCTTCGCTTCTGATTGGCTCGAAAATCTGGAAATGTCATCACACGCTCAAGCCAAACGCAGACTGTTGGTTCTGTACATCGAACAGAACATTACAGAACATTATCGCACTTCTGAATCTCCTAACCCGACAGACAATGACATTTCACAGCCATAAGGAATAACCGATCAGAGCCTAGCACTTCTAGCATATCAGGCCCTATCGCATATCAGGCGAGACCTTCCCCTACCGTCCTACAAAAAAAAATCACTTCCCAGTTATGGACAGTGAGAAGACACCGGTAGATCCTCAGTGAATTTCCTTCTAATATCCAACCTAAAACTAACTTCACTGCGTATTTACAGGAAAAAAAAAACATTTGTTGATTTTTTTTTTATGCGTACATGTGACCCTAAATACATTTTTTAATTCGCACACATCTATTTTTAGTTGCAAATGAGAGTGAAACGGTTGCACTGTCGAGGCCTGTATGGAATGAGCTGGACCAGCAAGTTTGAACCATTAAGGACCCACCCATAACCTCCAGAACAGACGGTTCCTCATGTGGACCTCTTGGTGCCAAATACCACAGAACACCCTTAGAGGTCTGGTGGAGCCATCTCATCAGGTAAAGGCTACTTTGGCCCAAACCTGATGTGAAGGGGGTCCACACCATCTGAGTCAGGTGGTCCTAAAGTCTCAGCTGATTGGTGTAAAGAGTGTGTCCTCACAGTCCTGACTCTCCACCGCGGCGTAGTTGTTCTCCTCTCTGAAGCTGATGTTCCCCAGGTGGAGGATTCCTGCAACCAGCTGGAGGACCGAGTCCTGATCGTCCACAGACAGACCCACTACTGACATAGCCTCCTGAGGGACAGACAGACAGTCAAAGAGACAGTCCAGGAAAGACCCACTACTAACAAAGGCTCCTGACAGACAGATGAGTACAGACCATAGTATCAGAGAACTCCTTCTTGTCGTTGACGTCCTCCACCGTGTACGTTCCTGATTGGTTCAGGTAGAAGTAGTAGTCAGGGGTCGTGACTCCAAGGTTCTCTCTTTGCTCCCCGCTTGCCCCCTCCAACAGCTGAGGTCAGAGTTCACAGAGAGGTCACAGAGGTCACAGAGAGAAGGTAACAGAGTCTCAGTTTTCAAAAACCAGAACCTGGAAAAATCCAGACAGCAGATCCTGAACCCAACTAGACCTTGAACTTTTCAGGAACTGCTGATCTCATGTTGACCAGGACTGGGTCTCTGCATTAGGACTGGGTCTCTGTCTGAAGACCTGGTCCAGCAACCCCCTCAGACTGTACCTGGTAATAGATGTGGAAGTTTCTCTCTCCAGGATTCTGCGAGACGACTCGACTCTTCTCCAGAAGAAAGTTGGAGATTTTCCCTCCATCAGGCGCTCCTCCTCGACTGAACTGGATCTCAAAGTATTTACCCTGAAGAGTGTGTGTACACAGGTTGGTAGACAGGTTGGTATTGTACAGTAATACTGCAATAGAGTTTGTATTTGTACTTGAAACTCACAAATCTGCTGGAGTTGTTGTTGCGGACCGTCTTGGCGTTACCGAAGGCCTCCAGCAGAGGGTTGGACTGCAGGATGATGTCTTTAACATGCTGAGCTCGCGCGCACATGCACACGCACACGCACATGCACACACACACACACACACACACGCGCACACACACACACACACACACACACACACACACACACACACACACACACACACACACACACACACACACACACACACACCTCAGTCCTCTTATCTTCAGAATCAGAGGACTTTAGGAAGTACCAGTACAGTGCATTCGGAAAGTTTTCATACCACTTCACTTTTTCCACATTTTGTTACGTTACAGCCTTATTCCAAAATGGATTAAATTCCTTTTTTCCCTAAAAAATTCTACACAAAATAATCTATAATGACAAAGTGAAAAAACGTTTTTTTTCCAACATTTTGCAAATTTATTAAAAATAAGACACTCAAATGTTGCATATAGATAAGTATTCACACCTTTTGCTATAAAACGAAAGTTACGTATGTAACTAAGGTTCTATGAATCCCGAATGACCACCAGAGGCGGTGCTTTAAGCACTGAATGATTCCCTTCGCACATGCTCAGTTCGAGCATTTGTACCAAAATAGTCACGCGTGACCCCGGGATGAACCGGCAGAGGTTATTTATTCCACCAGTCACCGAGGGTTCAGTCCCTACAGAACTTTCTCGCAAGAACACAAGGGTTCTGAGTGACGAAGTGCTCTGGCGGTCAATCAGGATTCATAGAACCTTAGTTACATACGTAACTTTCGTTCTATTTCGTCCCTCCTGACCGCCAGAGGCGGTGCTTTTAGCACTGAATGACTTATACCAGCAAAGTCACGAGAAACCCCAATTATAAACCTCAGAGGGCGGAATCGGAGGACTCTGGAAGGAGAACCACACCCAATGGGTGGGGAGTGGCCGCATTCACCCTATAGAATCTTGAGAACGTGCCTGATGACACCCACGAGGCAGCGGAGCAGATCTCCTCGAGGGGAACTCCCCTAAGGGCCGCCCATGAAGTGGAGACACTCCTCGTTGAGTGGCACTGTATCCTGGATGGCGTGGGATGGTTACTAGCCTGATAGGCGTGGCTGATCGTGTCTACGACCCAGTGGGACAGGCGCTGCTTAGAAAGAGTGCTGCCTTTATTTGGGCCACCATAACACACAAATAGCTGATCCGACCGGCGAATACGCGCAGTGGCTCCAATATAGGCCCTGAGGGCCCGCACCAGGCACAACAGCTCCAGCTTGTCTGTCCTCTCTCCCGGCGGAGGGCTAAACTGTGCCAGCCTAATAGGCTTGTTCAGGTGTGTCGTCAACAGTACCTCTGGTAGGAAGGCCGTGTTGGGCCATAGAGTGACACCTGAACCCTCTGGGTTCAATTCTGTGCGTGACAAGGGTTCAAAAGGAGCCTTGCATAGGGAGTCCAGTACGAGACTGAGGTCCCATGCTGGTGCTCTTGGGGCTCTCGGAAGATTTAATCTCTGAGCCCCCCTGAGAAAGAGCGACACCAGACGGTGGCTCCCCACTGTGCAGTTATTGACCCCAGTGTGCTGGGAGGATATTGCTGCCACGTACACTCTTAACGTCGAAGGGGTCCGGCCCTTATCGAGGAGACCTTGCAGGAGCTCCAGGATTGCGGGCACCGGGCAGTGAACTGGGTCCCTGCCCCGGTCCCTACACCAGTTAGAGAACAGCTCCCACCTGTTCTCGTACTGCAGCCTGGTGGATGGTGCCCTCGCGTTCAAGATGGTATGTTGAACCGTCTCTACACAGCCGCTCAGCAGCGGCTCGGGCCCCCCAACGGCCAAACGCACAGCTGGAGGCGTTGTGGGTCTGGATGCCATAACCGCCCCCCTAGCTGCGAGAGCAGGTCCGTCCTGGCAGGGAGGCGCCATGGCGTCCCGTGACAGAGTTGGTGGAGGAGGGGGAACCATATTCGCCCTCGCCAGAAAGGGGCCACCAGGAGAACGGTGTGGCCCTCTTGAGCTACTCTCTGAAGGACCTGGTGAATTAGAGGGAGAGGTGGGAAAGCATAGAGAAGTGCCCTCGGCCAGGGGTGGGAGAACGCGTCTTGGCCCAGAGGGCTGGTTGTCTCCGCTAGGGAGAACCAGAGCGGGCAGTGGGTCGACGCCTCTGAGGCGAAAAGTTGGCCCCTTGCCCTGCCGAAGCGGCTCCATATGGTGTGCACCACGTCTGGGTGAAGGTGCCATTCTCCTGATGGAGGCTTCTGGCGGGAGAGAAGGTCTGCCACCTGGTTCTGCTCTCCTGGTATATGCACGGCCCGCAGGCTCATCAGGCGAGGGGCTGCCCACGTCAGGAGGTCCATTGACGCCTGTAGCAGCCGCGCAGATATTGTACCGTCCTGATGGTTTCTGTGGTATACGGTCGAAGTATTGTCCGACCGACAAGAACATGTTTGCCTGCCAAGTAAGGCAGAAAGTGCCTTAGGGCCAAGTGCACCGCTTTTAGCTCCAGCACATTGATGTGGTTGCTGTGGTCTGCCACAGACCACTGTCCTGCCCTGCCACACTGCGCCCCAGCCCAAGGGGCAGGCGTCCGTGGCAACGGTCTCCCTGCGGGATGGGACGGCCCCCATAGGGACACCCCTTACAATGTAGGCCCTGTCCCTCCATGTGGCTAGGGCAAGGAGGCACTGCCGTGACACGACAATCTTCCGGTGCCTGTGTCGCTCTGGGTCTAGGTGGAAACTGTTCAGCCACCTTTGCAGGGGCCATAGCGCCAGCAGGCCCAGCGGCACGACGGCCGCAACGGACGTCAGCGGAGGCGGAGGAAGGTGAGGAGCGGCAGTTGCCTGCCTCTCTTGAAGGCTGGCAACAGCCTTAAGATGCCGTCCACCCGACTGGGGGACGGACGTGCCACCATCGTTCTGGTGTTTAGGGCCAGACCAATAAAGGTTATGGTCTAGAACAGTGCCAGGCAGCTTTTCTCTGCATTTACCTTGAGTCCGAGGCTCGCCACATGGGACAGGAGGTGTGATGTCTCCCTGGCTGCCTGCGCCTGGGACGGAGCGCAGATCAGCTAATCGTCCAGATATGGCAGTATCTTGGTGCCCTGGGACTGCAGAGGTTGGAGTGCAGCTGCCACTACCCTGCTGAACACTCTCAGGGAGGGGGAGAGCCCGAATGGGGGCACACGGAATTGCCAGTGGCGGCCTCTGTAGGCAAATCGCAGGAACCGGCGGTGTTGCTTCGCAATGGGAACATGAAAGTAGGCGTCTTTCAGGTCAACAGATGTGAACCATTTGTTGCGGACAATGGACTGTAGCACACCCGCTGTAGTCAGCATATGAAAAGGCAAGGTCTTTAAGTACCTGTTCAGTCCCCTCAAGTCCAGGATGGGCCGGAATCTGCCAGTCTTTTTGGTGACGAGGAAGTATGTAGAGTAGAACCCCCTGGAATGCAGCAGCGGGTCCACTGCCTCGATGGCACCCTTGGCCAGGAGGGCGGATAGCTCCTGGTGGAGAGCGAGGGCTTTTGCCGGGTCGGCAATGATGGTAATCCTGACCCGGCTGGCTGTGGGGGGCTGGCGTCGGAACTGCAGCTTGTACCCGTGGGTTAAGGTGGTAAGAACCTATGGGTCTGCAGCTTGAGCAGCCCAGCGTCTGAGCTGCTGCTGTGTAAAATATCCGACGGCCGGTCCCCCGGGCTCAGCGTCTGCCCTGCCGTCCCCTAGGGGCCCTGGAAGCGGGGGGTCCACCAGGGTCCGGGGCTCGAAACTGCCTAGAAGGCAGGCGGCCGGAGTCCCAAGAGTCCCGGGTCTGCCTCTGCGTAGGCCGCTGAGGCCGCTGACCCCTACTCTGAGCTAGTGGCAGCCGGACTCCAGAGGCAGCTGGGGGGCCCCTGACCCTGCCAGAGGGAGGCCTGCTGGGGGGTGGCATGCAGCGCATACTCAGCAGCTGCTGCCTGGTCTGCCCGGCCTGGATCGTCTGCTCCAGCGCCTCTTGAGCACGTGGGCCAAAAAACGCTCCTGGCTCCACAGGGAGAGCCCGGAGCGTTTTCCTGGACGCCTCAGTCAAGCCCGACTGGGAGAGCCAGACCTGGCGTCGAGCCTGTACCAGGTAGGACATTGTCCTTCCAAGCTCTCGCGACATAAGGCCGAATGCCTCTAGTGCCGCGTCACAGAAGGTGACAGGTTCCTCGTTAGTGTAGCCCTCCTGCAGAGATGCTGACAGGGCAAGCAGGAGGTGTGACAGGGAGTTCCCAATCCTAGCAGCACGTGCTGCCGCATCGTAGCTCCTGATGAGCAGGTCGTCCGTTAGCCTGCACTGTGGACGGGGATACCTAGTATCCCGTCGCAGAGCCTCGTCGGGGGAGACAATAAGTGACGCAATGCTGGGCTCAATGGCCGGCATGTGATCCAGGCCGACCCCTGCAGTGTCATGCATTGCCGCCAGGGTACGACCATCTGCTGAGAGGCGGGAGCAAGCCTTGTAGTCTCTCCAGCAGGCATGCAGCTCCTTTATATAGTCCTCTGCATGCGGGACAGCGAATGCAGTGGAGGTTGGCCTGCGCCTGAAGAAGGCGCTCGCAGGGGCTGGCTCCGCCTGCCGTGGTATAGGCAGACCTAATCGCTCCAAGGCCATTCGCAGGATGGCGCGCATGGAGCCGTCCTCCTCTGGCAGCAAAGTCTGAGCTTAGGAGTGAGAGCCCTGATCGGACACCTGAGAGACCCCGTCTCCCTCGCCGCCATCAAGGTCACCATACTCGTGAAAGTGAGTAGCCGATGCCGCTAGGGAGAGTGTATCCTCCTCCGGGACTAGGAGTGGCATGGGCGGAGTGGGCCCCCCGAGCCTCCTCCGAAGGGGACCCAGGCTGGTGGGCTTGAAGCATGGACCTCATGCAGTCCAGCTCGGCAGAGAGCTGCTCCACCTTTAATGAAAGGCGGGAGCGGTCAGACCTCGACGTTCTTTTGGAAGTGGGGGCAGCAGTGGCTGCGTGGGCCCGGCGTTTTGAGCGCCTGGTCCTGGGCGTGGATTCTTGGCCCGATGGGGGGAGGTCATCGCCACCTTGTGGCGGATCTACCTCCGCCAGCCTGGCCAGCCTTGCCGCCCGAGGCATGTAGCTGCAGTTCATGCAGGGGTCCCCCTCAAGTGCCTCCCTGAGGTGTTCGGGTCCAAGGCAGGCTAGGCAGAGGTCATGTCCGTTGTCTGGCTGGAGGTCAGCCTGACATGAAGAGCAGTAGTGGGCGCTATCTATCGCACCGAGCAGTCCCAACTAGGCCAGGGCGCTGACGCTACTGGTTGCTGGGCAATTGACGCCGTGAGCTGTGGAAGGGAGCGCGAACGCTGCCTGCGCCAGCGGAGGCTAGCTTTAGCTGGATGGAAGGTTGCTTATACTGGGGGGGAGGGAGCGCGAATGCTGCCTATACCAGTACGGAGTTGCAATTAAGCTGACAGTAATAAAATCAATCAAAAAAATAAACAAATAAGCAAATAAATAAGTAAATAAATAAGGCTATTCAGCAAACAGAAGAGCACTTAAAGTGACCAGGGGCGCTAACGCAACTGGCTATAATGGTCAAAGCCAACAAAATAATGCTATTCAGCAAAAGAGCACTCAAAGTGACCAGGGCGCTAACGCAAGTGGTTGTAATGGTCAATGCCAACAAAATAATGCTAACCAGCACAAGAGCACTTAAAGTGACCAGGGCGCTAACGCAACTGGTTATAATAATGGCCGACACCAAACAAATACAAAGCTATTCAAAAGGGCACTTCTGATGCCTAGCGCTAGTGGACAAAAGACAACTATACAACACAATGGTGATTTAGTACAGCAAAGGAGAGTGGGGCAGCGTTCTAACCGCTTACACCACTGAGGCCGACTACAACAACGATAGCGTCGGCTGCCGCCGGATGGCGACACCACGTACCAGCACGAGGAGAACTAGCTTTGGCCTTGGTTTTTTCTTTTAACAAAAAGAACGAAACGGGCAGACTTTTAGCTACAGCAAGTAACCGAAGCGTTACGCTTACATTCACGGTACTCAACCATATGCAGGGGGGAAACGGTGCGCACACAGCCTCTACCAGCATAGGTTGTGACTTGTAAAACAATGCAAGTCTGCTAAACAGGCTTAATGCAACAGCAACCTACCTTGTCCGGAGGAGAGGGGGACGACGACCCTTCCTTACCGGGCGAACGCCACAGCATCCGACGAAGTTGGTGAAGCTCCGCTCAGTCGGAGATAAACAGTAGAGATAAGGAAACAACTCAAAGGAAGTCACAGTCCCTGGAGGGTGATTTTCGCTACCCCGACCTATGGCCACGGGACTACCAGCGACTTCACACACAGATTAAGGTAGGTTTGTTAGAAAAATGCCTCTCATTGCAAGTTTGTGACCTGCGCATGAGAAAGAAAAAGGGACTGAACCCTCGGTGACCAGCGGAATAAATAACCACCCCGGTTCATCCCGGGGTCACGCGTGATTATTTTGGTACAAATGCTCGAACTGCGCATGCGCGAAGGGAATCATTCAGTGCTTAAAGCACCGCCTCTGGCGGTCAGAGGGGATGAATTCAAAATTAGGCTCAGGTGCATCCTGTTTCCACTGATCAGCCTTGAAATGTTCCTCCAACTTGATTGCAGTCCACCTGTGGGAAATTCAGCTGATTGGACATGATTTGGAAAGCCACACTTGTCTATATAAGATCCCACAACTGGCAGAGCACGTCAGAGTACAAACCAAGCCATGAAGTCGAAAGAATTTTCTGTAGACCTCCGAAACAGGGTTGTATCAGCGCACAGATCTGGGGAAGGTTACAGAAAAATATCTGCTTCATTGAAGATCCCAAAAAGCACAGTGGTCTCCATCACTAAGAAATGGAAGACATTTGGAACCACCAGGACTCTTCCTAAGCTGGCTGCCCAGCCAAAATGAGCAAGCGGGGGAGAATGGCCTTGGTCAGGGAGGTGACGAAGAACCTGATGGTCACTCTGACAGAGCTCCAGCGTTCCTCCGAGGAGATGGGAGAACCCTACAGAAGGATCACCATCTCTGCAGCACTCCACCAGTCAGGCATTTATGGTAGAGTGGCCAGACAGAAGCCACTCCTCAGTAAAAAGCACATGACAGCCTGCTTGGACTTTGCTAGAAGGCACCTGAAGGACTCACAGACCAGGAGGAACAAAATTCTCTGGTCTGATGAAATGAAGATCAAACTCTTTGGCCTGAATGCCAAGCGTCATGTCTGGAGGAAACCAGGCACCGCTCACCACCTCGCCAATACCATCCCTACAGTGAAGCATGGTGGTGGCAGCATCATGCTGTGGGGATGTTTTTCAGTGGCAGGAACTGGGAGTCTTGTCAGAATCGAGGGAAAAATGAATGCAGCTAAGTACATCGAAATCCTTGATGAAAACCAGCTCCAGAGCGCTTCACTGGGGCGACGCTTCATCTTCCAGCATGACAATGACCCTTAGCACACAGCCAAGAAGACAAAGGAGTGGCTTCAGGACAAGTCTCTGAATGTCCTTGAGTGGCCCAGCCAGAGCCCAGATTTGAACCCGATTGAACATCTTTGGAAAGACCTGAAAGTAGCTGTGCACCGACGCTGCCCATCCAACCTCACTGAGCTTGAGAGGATGTGCAAGGAAGAATGGGAAAAACTCCCCAAATCAAGGTGTGCCAAGCTTGCTGCATCATACACAAGAAGACTGGAGGCTGTAATCGCTGCCAAAGGTGCTTCGACCAAGTATTGAGTAAAGGGTGTGAATACCTATGTATATGCAACATTTTCTTATTTTTAATAAATTTGCAAAATGTTCTAAAAAAAAGTTTTTCGCTTTGTCATTATTTTTGTGTAGAATTTTTTAGGGGAAAAGGGAATGTAATCCATTTTGGAATAAGGCTGTAACATAACAAAATGTGGAAAAGGTGAAGTGGTATGAATACTTTCTGGATGCACTGTACCTCTGAGCGGTATTCTGTATCCTCACCTGGACTTTGTCTCCGCCTCCAGACACTTTGGACACGTAGCTCATGATGTATTTGGCGGCGACAGTTTTCCCTGCCCCGCTCTCTCCGCTGACAGAGACACAAAGATTAACGATGATACGGTGACACTGAAACCTGCAGAGCGCCTCTAGAAACACGACAGAGTTCAGCTTTTCCTGTTTTCTGAGGAGGGCGGAGCTTCTGTGATCATCTCTGCAGGCTGCTGTCAATCAAATCTAACGACCTAACCACAGATCAATCATCATTACAGTTCAAGTGTTTGATTAGCCTGGTCTGACAGGTAGAGCCAATCAGGAGCTGTGATTGTGTCAAAGTCCCACCTGATGATGACACACTGGTTCTCGCTGTCAATCATCATGTTCCTGTACATGTTGTCAGCCAGAGCATAAATGTGGGGGGGGTTCTCATACTGAGCCTGGAGGGGGTGGAGACACGGTTTAGGTCATGTGTTCGTGTGTGTGTTCGTGTGTGTGTGTGTGTGTGTGTGTGTGTGTGTGTGTGTGCTCTCACAGCTCCCTGGTACAGCTCCACCTCTCTCTCGGTGAAGTACGGCAGCTGTTTGAAGGGGTTCACTGAGATCAGAACCGGACCGATGTAGGTCTGACAGGAAGAAACGATTAAGGGCGAAAACGTTTGAACCCTGACTGAATAGAGAGCAGCTGATTGGTGGTTTATGTCCGATCAGTCACCAGCATAGAGAAGTAAAGAGACATGGAGTAAATCTGAGGCTTTGTTCAACTGTTTCAATAAGTTAATTTGAAATCAATAAAATAATCTTCTTATCAATTCTCAGCATTACTTTGTATCTAAATTTTGTAGTTGGTTATAAATGGGAAAACGTTCAGTGAGCGGGTAGTTATGCAAAATGGAATATCTCCTCACGCTATGCAATCAGGTCTTGTCTAACCCTGTCAATGAGTAGAGTAGAGTATAGTATAGTACAGTATAGTGTAGTATAGTATAGAATAGTATAGAATAATATTGTATAATATAGTAGAGTACAGTAAAGTGAAGTATAGTTTATAGTATAGTGTAGTATAGTACAGTATAAAATAGTATAATATAGTATAGTACAGTATAGTATAGTATGGTACAGTATAGTATAGTATAGTATAGTGTAGTATAGTACAGTAAGGTGTAGTATAAAATAGTATAGTATAGTATAGTATAGTGTAGTATAGTATAGTTTATATTATTATAGTATGGTATCGTATAGTACAGTATAGTGCAGTATAGTGCAGTATAGTGCAGTATATAAGAGTAAAGTGTAGTATAGTACAGTAAAGTGTAGTATAAAATAGTATAGTATAGTGTAGTATAGTATAGTTTATATTATTATAGTATGGTATCGTATAGTACAGTATAGTGCAGTATATAAGAGTAAAGTGTAGTATAGTATAGTGTAGTATAAAATAGATTAGTATACTATAGTGTAGTATAGTGTAGTATATAATATTATATTATAGTATAGTACAGTATAGTGTAGTATAGTATAGAATAGTGTAGTATAGTGCGGTATATTACAGTACAGTGTAAAATTGTATAGCATAGTATAGTGTAGTGTAGTATAGTATAGTATTTAGTAGTATAGTATTTAACAGTATAGTATGTTATGGTATAGTATAGTATTTAGTCGTATAGTATTTAATAGTATAGTATAGTATAGTGTGGTACAGTATAGTATAATTTTGTATAGTGTAGTATATTATGTTATAGTATAGTATATAATAGTATAGTATAGTATAGTATACTATAGTATAGCACAGTACAGTAAAGTATTAATGTCACTTTATTTTAACATTATTTTGAAATCATTCCTAAAGAATCTTTACATTGACCAACATTATCCTTATGTTATCCCTACATTATCTCATACATAAATTATCCTTTTATGTCATTAACATTATCTTTACAGTTACCTTTTGACCATTCTAAAGAACATGGATCACCCATTGCACAACACCTTGACGGACCAAAGGGCCAATGGTGGTGGACGGCTCCTCCCTCTTCAGTGCAGGACAAAAAGATTCAGAAAATCTTTTGTACCAACAGCCATCAGGCTTTATAACTCTTGTGTAAAAAGTAGATAACTTTTAGAGACATATTAAGTGAGACACCAGACAATCCCCTTCGGGGATTAATTAAGTTATTCTTATCTTCTTATCTTATCTTACATTATTCCAACATTAACCCTCCATTATCTGCACATGAAGCTGTGATCGAGTCCTTTTGGCTGCCATGGTGAACAGTGATCTTTTTTTTTTAAGTCCATTTTGGACTTTGGTATTTGGATGTTGGCATGTTGTACTTGTTCTGAAACTGGACTGAGTAATTGTACACAGTGATGGCACTGAAGTACTGCGTAAAGGATACAAAGATGTAGTCGTCATTGTATCTCTTCTTCAGGTTCTCTGTGATGGCGTCCTCGTTGATCTTAGACAGCAGCACCATGTCGTCCACGCCGCTCACCTTCACATTCTGAGCCTGCCAATGGTAACGCTCCTTACTGCCCTATAGGAGTGGGGCATAGAGGCACGGAGAGACAGAGGTTTACACAGTTCCAGTGTATAATGTAGCAGACACTTAAAACTAAGGAGACAGGAAAGAGGACAAGGAAGAGAGACAAACTTTAATCAGTGTGAATAAAACCTAAAGGGTTGAAGTGAAAACTCCTGACTGGAGCGTTAAAACAGACCAACTCTGACAGGACCGATCTTTGGGTTTATGGGACGTTCTGATTCGTCCGCGTCTCTCTCTCTCTCTCTCCTAAATTCCCAGCATTCCTCTGTCCTGCAGGATCATGTTAAGGAGAAGCCGCCCTGACACGCTCGCCTCCACACACACACACACACACACACACACACACACACACACACACACACACACACACATACACACACACACACCTGAGTGTGTGCATTGCTGTTTTAAGCTCTTTCAACACACTCCTCCTTTGTCCTGGTGTTTCTCACTGCAGGTTTCCCTCCACCCGTTTGATCTGGACGGTTATCATCTCTGAGTCTGCTGGTTTGAAATCATTTTGTACCTGATGATGATGATGATGATAATGAAAATACCTGCAGATCAATTTTTGAACTCAATCAGCTGATATTGAAATCAGTGGCATCCACTAATCACAGCTGACCCCTCCCACCTTTACAGACAAACACTGCCTCTTCTCAGAGCCGCAGTTAACCCGTTAACAGGAGTCAGAACATGTTGGATCTGTATGCGGAGCTCAAACTGGAGCTAATATTATTATTATTATTATTATTATTTATTTTCTATATTAATATTAATATTTTAATATTTAATATCTTTATCGTTTTTATTCTCATCCTGATGGATTGGATTTGATCAACAGCTGACATGAAAACACAGGAAATTCATGTTTCCATAGTTACGTAGACTCTTCTGCTTCAGAAGAGTCTTCAATCCAAATTTTTTGGATTGAGTCAGAATAATAGAATCAGTCTTTCTCGTTAATAGTAATTTTCTTTATCTCATAATTACTTATTTTCTCGTATTCTTTACTTTCTGGATCATAATTTTGACTTTTTACTCAAAATTGTTAAATTAAAAATTAAGAATAATTGTGTCATATTTTAACTTTTCTCATATTTTTGACTTTTAATTTCAAAATCATGAATTTTTAACTTTTTGAAAATGATTGAGGATTTTGAAATGTTAAATCTGATTACAGTGAGATTTTATCTCATTGTTAAACTCTGTCATGGTTTGATTGATATTGATAATTTCTCATGATTTTTACTTTAATTCTCATTATTATGACTGTAAAAATGCTGCAGGACTACATTTACAGCTCAGTGAGAGTTGAATCTGAGAGTCCTCGTCCTGAAGGATCACACTGGGTCCGGACTTTTAAACATCTTTAATGATGTCTTAAGTTTTAGAGTCTCTGCAGCAGGAGCTCAAATCACCAGGACTGTCCAAGATTATTTTTATTATTAAAAACAATTTAAAATGACGGGATCATCAGTAAATGGTTTTCAGAGTTTGTCTGCAGTCAGTTCTGAAATATTACCAAAACAGAAATCTTTTTAAATGATCATTTCTACTTTTGTTTCTTTGAACGATACAATACACGCACAATCATAGAAATTCTTCACCTGAAGAATTTTTTTTTTTCTTACAGTGTAAAAAAAACTTCCTTTTTTCTGAGCAGGAAACAGATGAGTATGTTTTTTTTTTTAAATGTCTTCAGATTTCTGAATATTGAATATTGGAGATAATGCTGATCATGTTGTAATCTGAGCAGAGAGGATTAAGACTTTCTGGTTTTTAATAATTATTTATCAACGTGAAGCTGCTGGAAAAATAACTGAGGAAAACAAACTAAATAAAAGAAAACCATTATCATAACTTACATCTGGACGACATTCAGGTTTTTGACCCCTCTGGGCTCCTGTACTCGACCAGGATTGGAAAACCGATTACTTACTCACGATCTTTAAACGATGAATTAATCATTTCTACAGACTATTTTAGTTCATATTTATTTAGCATTGTTTAATGTCGTATAAGGAGAAGTTAAATTTCACACTTTGGTCAGGATTATCATCTATAAACGTGATTTTGACCCTTTCTGAACCTCATTAAGTTCTTCAAAGTGATTTAATCTCGTTTTTTAAATAATTTAATGGACATAAATAAAACTTTGATAATCTTTTTTATTTACGGATATTTTTGTTTATCGGGAAACCCCCCCCCCCTTTTTTTTTTTTGCTCAATTTTCTACTTTTTTTCCCCCTCCCAGCCCAAACAGCTGCTGAACCCTGAACCCTGAAACCTGAACCAGAACCCTGCAGGACCAGAACAGGAGCCAGGTCCGAATCTGAACCAGTTTCAGAACCTCTTGGAGAACATGGATCCTGCTCAGATCCAGGACTACAGGTCGTCTTAAATCCTGGTTCGGGTTTTTTTTCAGGTGGTTGAAGGTTCGTGGACTCACCATGTCTGCGGCTCCTCCTGGTCCTTCTCACTTCCTGCTTCAACCAAAAGTTGAGAAATCTTCAGACACTTTCAGGTGGATCCGGATCCAGATTAATTCGGGTTTAACCCGGATCGGATCGGTCCGGTTCGGACGGGTTCTGGTCGCTGGATTCAAACTTTTCTTGAAGATTTTTCAAACATTTTCTCCTCGGCCTATTTTTTTGTCTTATTGACTCCTCCAGGCTCCAAATCTCAACTCTGTGCAGGTGTGGGCAGGTAAAGACCCGGCCCACCTTCTGCGCCGTGAGGAACTCTGGGAAATGGATTCTTGATAGAGCGGAGTAAAGAGCTCTGCTGCCACCTTGCGGTCCGCAGGAGAATCTCTTCACACAACGATGTAGACGGACAGTTTAGTTTTTAACACAGAAATTGTTAATATTTTTTAAACGAGTTTTTTCACCTTTTTTTTTTTTTTTTTAATTTTATCCACTGAAGCTGTTTGTATTTATATTTAGTTTTAGTTCAGGCTGTTTGTATTGTTTAGGTTTAAAGCAGCTCTGTGGTTTTTACAAATGCAGCTCAACAAACTAGAAAACAGTGAAAGTTCAATTTTATTTCATCCGTTTTTGAAGAAAGTGGAAATGTGATTTTTTTTCAGACTCATTACTCACAAACTTGAAATCTTTTCTGTTTTAATTTTGATCATTTTGGCCCACGGCTTTATAAAACTTCCAGAGGGTCTGAGACAAGCTGCAAATATGGGATCTTTAAACGTAACCTAAAAACTAATCTATTTAGCCTGGCTTATATGTAAAGCAGCATTCTTTAATTACTATTATAATTAAAAAAAATTTTTTAGTAAAACTTTTTACCTTATTTTATTAATAAATTCAAGTGTATATTTTATTGTCTGTTTCAGTCTATTTTAATAACTTATTTTTCTTGTCATGATGTAGAAAACTTTGAGCTGCAATTTCATTTGTATGAACAGTGCTGTATAAATAAACTTTCATTGATTGATTGATAAAAGTGATCAGAACATTTAATTTTTAATTTAAGTTGATCTTTATTCACACAGAATCCATCTGTCCTGACTGACTGATTAATTCAGGAAACACAAACACAGTCATGATGCAGACTCCACAGAATGACCGTGTTGATGACCAGCACGCAGATCTGGCAGTTTTGGTGCTGTGGGCGGCGCATCAAGAGCAAGAACACACCAACCTCTTCAGGAAATGGACCACAGCGGCCCTGTTCCTGAAGCCCAAAGGACCCTCTTGTGTCTGACTGTCCTGACCATATACTGTATCTAGAAATGGACGCTGTCTGCCTCCTCTCTAGGTGAAGCCACTCTCAGAACAGTGCCCTCTGGTAACGGTCTGCAGTATAGGTCATAAATCCCGCCTCCTTTATAAATTAATGACACATAATATAAATGTTTCTCCCCCCTGGTTGTGATGTTGACATGTAGTTACTGTCAGACTGGTTTGTGCTCAAGTCCTCTTTTTTCTGTACAGCTCCATTTTTAAAAGTTATTAGTGGGTTCATGTTTTCTATTGATTGACACTTGATACAGCCTATTGGCATTCAGGGATTGCGTAGCTCACCTGGGGGATACGCTGTTTGAGCCGAGCATCATCACAGTGACTCTCCCGCCGAATGCCCACAACGCTACTGCACAGCGCTGGTTTCATGAAATGAAGAAAAATCCTGGAATTACCGAGACATTTTTGGCTTCAAATCCGTATACAGGCGGGAGGAGGAACCAAGTTGTCCATAGTATATACAGTCTGTGGTCCTGACCTGGACCTCTTGGAGACTCTCTGGGATTTCTGTCCGGAGGAGGATAAGAAATTAAGATCCAGACCTGCTAAGGCTGCTGACCGCACTGATCATCTGGTGTGAGCGAGTTTGAGTTCATGGGGAAGGAGTCCAAACTAATCAGACCTTGACGTGTTTTTTAAAATCCTGATTGTTTTTTAAATTGTTGAAATATTAATTACGGAAAGTCTGGTTTCTCTTTAACTTTACTGTTGTCTGAATAAAATCAAATAGTTATCACAGAATGATTAATGAATGATCCTGTGTTTCTGAATGAACATATATTATTGTCCTGCTCTTATATTTATATAAAATTATATTTGAGTCTCAGGTGACGGACATTGACTGTGTTTGATACTCAGTGTTTAAAAAGGATGTGGTGTTTATAAATGAGAAGAGAGAGCGTCTGCAGGTGGACTCTATTTTAATGTTCAAACTGTTCACAGTCACTAAAGAGTTAAAACAGGTAAAAAAAAACACACACTGGTCCTTTAATCTGATCCACACCTGTAAAACAGCCCATCTGCTCCGTGTTCACAGTTCAAACTAAAACTGAGCTGCTCTCTTATTGGCCAAGAGTCCGGCTGAGCGGCCAATCAGGAACATACGCCCAAATATGGAAAGAAAAGGAGACGAAAAAGAGACGCTGTAACAAGAAAACCAACAGAACACCAAGGAAATGATTGACATGAATACCTGACAGAGACACATAAATGAGGGGAGAGGGTCGAATTAAATAATCAACAAAAACGTCAGTCAGTGGAATCAGAGAAGAAGAAGAAGAGGAGGAAGAGGCTGGAGGTCTCTGCTTTGGAGTTTATCAGTCTGTGGACAGTCTCTGTTTGTTCAAGCTGCTCTCACACACAAACATTCACTCATACACACACACACACACACATGCGGGCACACACACACACACACACACACACACACACACACACACACACAGGTTGGGGGTGGGGCCTGGGGTCACATGATGCCGTTGGTGAGGTACTGGAAGCCGTCGTAGAGTTTGGTGGTCAGCGACCTCATGGATCCGTCCACCAGCTGGTCGATGAGGAGCTGCAGCTGCTCCTCCGTCAGGCTCATGTGGAAACGCTCCTTCAGCCCTCGCATGGTGCTGGAGCCGTGGAAACAGGGCAGCTGGGAGCCTGGGGGAGGGGCCACGGGGTCAGTACAGGTACGCACTCCTGAATATATATGTGTGTGTGTGTGTGTGTGTGTAAAAAAGGGTGTGTTACCTTGCTGCATGATCTCCACAATCTGCAGCACTCGGTCCATGTGTTTCCTCGCTGCAATCAGACCCTGAAGCATCAACATCTTATAGTAGTTAAACATGTCGCCATCCGGACCTCCCATCACCTGAAGAACAAGAACACTGCAGGTTAGGACACACTCTTCAGGTCCCTCGATCACCCGAAAAACAATAACACTACAGGTAAATACACACTCTGCAGGTCCCTCCATCACCTGAAAAACAAAAACACTACAGGTACCTCCATCAGAGGAAAACGCTCTCTGGTTTATCAGGACGATTTTCCTCGTCCCCCCAGGTCCACCTTAAATGGACTCAGGTCCAGAGAGGTCCCTGGTCTCTCCGGTCTATATCTGGTCTACATCAGAACAGGTAAGAACCAAATTTCTCAGCTGAACTCACATCGACGAACTCTGCGGTGAGTTTGAAAGCCGATGTTTCGAAGCCTAGGTTTTTGGGCGAGCTGGACAGGATGAAGCCAAAGTCGATGTGAATAATGTGACCATCAGCGTCCAATAGGATGTTCCCGTTGTGCCTGAAGGACAGAGAGAGACAGAGAGGTCACATGACTGTGTGAGCATGAGCAGGAGGAGCTTTGACGTCACAGCCTCACCTGTCTTTGACCTGCAGCAGGTAGCAGATGAGGCTGTATCCGGCACAGCTCTGCACAAAGTTCCTCTGAGCGGTGAGGAAGGCCTCGGTGGTGGGGGTGCCGTGCTCCTGCAGGAAGTAGTCGAGCAGAGACAGCTGGCTCTGCTTCTTTACCTGGTGCAGAGAAACAGCGTTGACCACCGGCTCGATCATCCCACTGTCAGACGACAACACCAGGATCTTATAGGGCTTGATCCAGAGCGGGACGCGCTCCTGCTCCCAGATGGACTGAGGGGGGAGTAAAGAGGAGGGACATTAGGAGGAGGGGTCTCTGTGAGGGGGGGACGGCGTACAGGAGAAGGAAGCAGACGAGGAGGACAGGAATGGACAGAAGAAGAAGAAGAAGAAGAAACCAAGCGTTACCTTGAGCTGCTGCAGCACCTGGAAGGCGAGCAGCTCCTGTCGGAGGTCGTCTCCACATTTAACGATGACGGACAGAAGCCTCCAGGTGGGGAGGTGACCGTACGGAGAACCCTCTCTGATCCTCCTGCAGGACAACAGCGAGAAGAGCATGAGCGGGATTCAGGGAAGTCTACGCTGCTGCAGCATTCAATCAGTGAGTGATATTTGATAAGGGGGCGTGTCTGTCAGTCCAAAGACATTCACTGATGCTCCTCAGTTACCACTCCTCCAAATTCCTTCCCCTCTCTCAAACGGCAGGTTTTAACTCCTCAAGGACAAAGGGGGCGGGATTTTAGAGAGCTGAGATCCAGGGAAGGTCAGCAAAGACAGACGACAACCCGCTCTGCCCACAGGAGGCGTCAAAATCAACACAAACCACAGGGTCCTCACTGGAGTGAGACAGTTAAACTTTACTCACCGGACCTTTTCCTCCCACGGCTCCTTCAGGGCCACGGCCGAGGGGTCCTCAGGGTCTCGTTTAAAGGTGGTGGGGGCCTGAGCCAGCTGCTCCGACAGACGCCGCCTGCAACACACACACACACACACACACACACACACACACACACACACACACACACACACACACACACACACACACACACCTTTATTCACTGCTTATTGATCAGGTGTAAATTAGAGCATGACATGGGAGTGGATTTTCACTCCTGTCCCGTCCCACTCCCAGAGAAAAAATCTCGTCCCGTCCCAATCCCGGACTGGAGTAAAAAAATTAATCCTGTCCTGTCCCACTCCCGTAGAATGACTCCCACTCCCATCCTGCTCCCACTCAAAATTACTCCCACTCCTGTCCCGGTTCTGTTTGAATAAAACCAAACGTTGAAAAAACGTTGCATTTTTTATTTCAGGTAAAACTGAAGTGCACTGCACTTTTGCCTAAAATAAAAAACTTTTAGGTTAAAGTGGCAGCCGAGTCAGAGTGGCTGCCGTTGCGACACACATAATTTTCACTTCCGGTGGTGACAGGAAGTCAAACCACTGTTGTAGTTCTTTTTTGTTGCTAGCGCGGTCAAGAGTGTTGGCTCTTACTGAGAGATGACTACAAAAATGGACGCATCTGTTCATCTGGTTGTTTAACGCGGCTGAAAATGATCATCTATTAATGTTGTTCCCGCTCCTGTTGCTTTTTTTCCCGTCCCGTCCCGATCACAGGATTAATTAAAAAATGACTCCTATCCCGAGGGATTCCCGCGGGAATCATGTGAAATGTCATCCTCTAGTGTAAATGCAAGAGTCTGTGTGTGTGTGTGTGTGTGTGTGTGTGTGTGTGTGTGTGTGTGTGTGTGTGTGTGACCTGATATCTCCTGCTGCGATGAAGACCGGCTCTTTGCTCTCTAGGCTGGTGATGGAGTCCACTGAGAACTGACTGATGTTATCACAGCTGTTGGTGTGGACCTCTGGGAGCTGAAGGACAAACCGACCGAGTCAGAACAGAACCAGGTCTTTACACACCATCATCATTATCCTCACCATCATTATCATTATCATCATCATCATTCTAATTATTATCATCATCATTCTCATGCTCATCATAACCATCATCATTATCATTACCATCATCGTCATCATTATCATCATCATCACCACCATCATCATCATCATCACCATCATCATCCTCAGTACAATCATCATCATCATCATCACCATCATCATTATCATCATCACAATCATAAATACCACCAGCATCATCACCATCATCACCATCATCATCATCATAATCATCACCATCATTATCATTATCATCATCATCATTCTAATTATTATCATCATCATTCTCATGCTCATCATAACCATCATCATCATTACCATCATCGTCATCATTATCATCATCATCACCACCATCATCATCATCATCACCATCATCATCCTCAGTACAATCATCATCATCATCATCATCACCATCATCATTATCATCATCACAATCATAAATACCACCAGCATCATCACCATCATCACCATCATAATCATCACCATCATCATTATCATCATCATCCTCAGCACAATCATCATCACCATCATCACCATCATCATCATCATCCTCAGTACAATCACCATCATCATTATCATCATCATCACAATCATAAATACCACCAGCATCATCATTACTACCATCTACATCATCACTATTATCATGATCATGATCATGATCTTGATCATCCTCATTATCAACATCACCATCATTATCATCATCATCACCATTGTTATCGTCGTCATCACCATCATCATCATTATCATCATCACCATTATTATCATCTTCATCATCATCACAATCATCATTTTCACCATCATCATCATTACTACCATCTGCATCATTACTATCATTATTATCATCATCATCATCATCATCATCATCACCATCATCATCACATATAACCAGTCCCTCTTCCATGTCGACCAATCACAGCCCCTGATTAAAAATCAGGCAGGTTGTTTAAGATGACATCGCATGAGCAGTAAACTCTGCCTGCTAAAGGAGGAGCTTGGTGACGTATACAGCACCTGTGAAAGTGATGACATCACTTCCTGCATCTCACCTCCACCTGCAGCTCTCCGATGTCGTCCACAGACCACGCCTCATCGTCGTTGTCGTAGTTTGGGACAGTGGAGAAGCTCCCTGCTCTCTGCTCGGCAGTCATACCACAGTCCGGAAGGTTCTCTACAGAGCGGGTGCTCCTGATCCGGTTCTCTGGGATCCGGATCGGGACGCTGGATGTCTCAAAGTTCTCGCACTCCAGAACCTCCACATAGATCAGGTACGGAGCCTGAGGAGGGTCACAAAGATGAGCATCACCATCATCAGAGATCATGAAGAAGCTGTGAGGCATCACTCTGTTGACAATTCAGGTACTGTGTAAAACAGGTACTGTGTGTGTGTGTGTGTGTGTGTGTGTGTGTGTGTGTGTGTGTGTGTGTGTGTGTGTCACCTTGTCTTTGGAGTTTAACACCACAGCCTGAGTGTGCGGCACACGAACCACATGGTGGTCGAAGGCGGCGGTGGGCAGCCAGACCCGGGCGGGCAGCTTGTGGTTGAGCAGCGAGAGCTCGGAGATCAGACGCTGAGTCTTCTGCTCTTTGGTGGGAAGAGTCGCTAAACGTTTCCCAATCCCCATCAGAGACTTGATGAACTCCCTCTGAGGAGCCAGGCGCACTGGCTGGGGGGGGGCGAGAGTGAGAGAGCGAGGAGATGTTAGTGTGGAGTTTCTGTTCTGGACTCTGTGTTTGTGGTTTGTCTGCTGGTGTCCTCTCAGGACTTCTGGACAGAGAGACAGCTACACAGGTGAACAGATGAACAGGTGAGCAGGTGTTGGTTTAGTGTTTGTGTGTCAGCTCTGAGTCTGAACCGGCCTGACTAACAGATCATCTCAGGCTGACAGCAGGGTGTTATCTGCTCCGACCTGTGAGCTCAGGAGATACTGAGAAACTGAGAACCAGGTCTGAGAGCTCAGAATCAACGCAGGAAATCTCAAAGAAATCCACAAAACAGGACAATGTTACCAGGGGAGAGCAGATGATGAAGAAGAACTTAAACAAGTGAACTGAAAACTTTTTTTCAGCTGATCCTGAATTATAAAGAAGACTGGATCAGGAACTACAGAGACCATAGAGGAAACAATGAAAACACAATATGAAGAAATAACTGAACATGAAACAGTCGAAAAACTGGAGAAGGAGCTGCTGCTGTGCAGGGGTTTATTAACAATGATATTAATAAAAAAATATATAAATTAATTAATAGATAACTAACTAACTAACTTACTAAATATGTATGTAAATTAATATATATATATATATAAATTAATTAATAGATAACTACCTAACTGGATAAATAAATATATAAATAAAAAATATCTAAATTGATTAATAGATAACTAACTTACTAAATAAAAAAAAGTAAATGAATATATACATATATACGTAAATTAAGAGATAACTTTCTAATTAAATAAATAAATTAATTAATTAATATATATGAATTAATTAATAGATAACTAACTAATATATAAACAAATAAAATATATATATTAATTAATGGATAACTTACTAACTAAATAATAAATGAATATACAAATAAATATAATTTATTAATAGAAAACTAACTAAATAACTAAATGTATAAATATATATATATATTAATAGATAACATTCTTTTTAACTTAATAAATAAATATATAAATAAATGAATAAATATATGAAATAATTAATAGATAACTTACTAAATAAATAAATAAACATACAAATAAATTAAAATATTTATCTTAATTAATAGATAACTAACTAACTAAATAAATAAATATAAATAAATAAATAGATAACTAACTACCTAACTAAATAAATGAATTTAAATTCAAAAAATATTTGAATTGATTTATAGATTAACTTACTGGATATATAAGAAAAATAAATAAAAATATAAATTAGTTAATAGATAACTGACATAAATAAACATATAAATAAATAATTAAATGAATATATAAATTAAATAAAAGATAATCTACTAAACAAATAAATAAATCCTTTTTTTTTTTTTTTTTGTCGGACTCATTAAGACCAAAAGGACACTGTAAAAGGAGCTGCTGCGATCTGATTGGCTTTCGTGCTCTGACGCTGACACACAAACACACTGAGCGAGAAGAGATGATGACGTCATCAACAACGTAGATGCATCCTGATTGGCTCACCCACATCATTGAACAGCTGATTGGATCAAACTGAGAGAATTAAATGAGAGTGGGCGGAGTCTTCAAACGAGCAGCAGCAGCTGATTGTCTGAGAGTCCGCCCCACACTGAACCAGAACCAGAACCAGCACCAGAACCCACAGACTCCATCCAGACTTTATATCCCACAATGCACCCTGCAGAAGGAAACACAACTCAGGTGAACTTACTGGACCTGTCTCAAACTCCAGACTGTCTGAGCTGGAGCTGCTGTCCTAAAGGGTCAGAGTTCAAAGGTCAGAGGGTTTAGAAAGAAGCTCTTCTCTTGGGTTAGATTTCTGAATTTAAAATACAGAAGGAAAAAACCTAAAAACCAGGTCAGTTGGTCCTGGTCATCCTCATCATCATGAACATCAATAATCCATAAAGTTAAATCAATCATCAGACCTGTAGGTGGCGCTGTTGTTACCTCATCATGGCAGCTGTTATATATATATAAACATATACACTCACCGGCCACTTTATTAGGTACACCTGTCCAACTGCTCGTTAACACTTAATTTCTAATCAGCCAATCACATGGCGGCAACTTAGCGCATTTAGGCATGTAGACATGGTCAAGACAATCTCCTGCAGTTCAAACCGAGCATCAGTATGGGGAAGAAAGGTGATTTGAGTGACTTTGAATGTGGCATGGTTGTTGGTGCCAGAAGGGCTGGTCTGAGTATTTCAGAAACTGCTGATCTACTGGGATTTTCACGCACAACCATCTCTAGGGTTTACAGAGAATGGTCCGAAAAAGAAAAAATATCCAGTGAGCGGCAGTTCTGTGGGCGGAAATGCCTTGTTGATGCCAGAGGTCAGAGGAGAATGGCCAGACTGGTTCGAGCTGATAGAAAGGCAACAGTGACTCAAATAACCACCCGTTACAACCAAGGTAGGCAGAAGAGCATCTCCGAACGCACAGTACGTCGAACTTTGAGGCAGATGGGCTACAGCAGCAGAAGACCACGCCGGGTGCCACTCCTTTCAGCTAAGAACAGGAAACTGAGGCTACAATTTGCACAAGCTCATCGAAATTGGACAATAGAAGATTGGAAAAACGTTGCCTGGTCTGATGAGTCTCGATTTCTGCTGCGACATTCGGATGGTAGGGTCAGAATTTGGCGTCAACAACATGAAAGCATGGATCCATCCTGCCTTGTATTAACGGTTCAGGCTGGTGGTGGTGGTGTCATGGTGTGGGGAATATTTTCTTGGCACTCTTTGGGCCCCTTGGTACCAATTGAGCATCGTTGCAACGCCACAGCCTACCTGAGTATTGTTGCTGACCATGTCCATCCCTTTATGACCACAATGTACCCAACTTCTGATGGCTACTTTCAGCAGGATAATGCGCCATGTCATAAAGCTGGAATCATCTCAGACTGGTTTCTTGAACATGACAATGAGTTCACTGTACTCAAATGGCCTCCACAGTCACCAGATCTCAATCCAATAGAGCATCTTTGGGATGTGGTGGAACGGGAGATTCGCATCATGGATGTGCAGCCGACAAATCTGCGGCAACTGTGTGATGCCATCATGTCAATATGGACCAAGCTCTCTGAGGAATGCTTCCAGCACCTTGTTGAATCTATGCAACGAAGAATTGAGGCAGTTCTGAAGGCAAAAGGGGGTCCAACCCGTTACTAGCATGGTGTACCTAATAAAGTGGCCGGTGAGTGTATATTCTAGATATAAGGTCATATCTACAACTGAAATAAGGGTTAGTCAGGACTGCTCAGATACCATTCTTCTATAGTTTCCTGTTTGTTTTCTGTTTGTTTCCACCTGGGGTCCGTTTCACGTAGGTGGTTCAACAAACTCTGAGTCAAATCCTTAACTCTGAGTTGATCTACTCTGAGATAGGAAACTCTGAGTTTCTGGTTTCACAACGCCTGATTTGAGTCAGTTTTAGCAACTCCGAGTAGTTTGACCTGGAGTTAAGCACGTGCACGCCAGACATAAACAGCCAGCATCCGTGGAGCCCAGATTCATTGATCAACCAATGGAAACAGGGAGAAGGAGGGCAGCATTTTTTACGCAAGTGGAGCTGGAGGTACTGATGCAAGCCAACAGCGTTTTACAGCACGTTTTTAAAAGAAAGCCTTGGAGCTACCTCGCTCATCTTAGCGCGGTAGCCAGCGGTCTCGCTAAACAGTCTTACAACGCTGGTTAACAACCTCGTAAGTTGATCCAGCTTTGCCATGAGCGCGTGCACGCATGTAAGGCGGAGTCCGACGCATCTGACCAATTGCGAACATGGACCAGTCTAGAGTGTCATAGCCGGCAGGAGAGCGAAGGACTGCGGACATAACAAACGAGGAGCAGGAGACAGACGATCATGAGAAAGTATGAAGAATTCAAATCTATCATAAACCTCAAAAGCAACACCGTCGACGCTGCAAAAGCACGGAGTGAATGCTGGCAGAAAATTAATCTTTGATGCCATTATCACCCTGAAATAGCACTGTTCAACATGCGCTTTTAACTAAGGTGACCAGATGTCCCCGATTTCCGGGGACAGTCCCCGAATTGGATGATCTGTCCCCGGCTAAAGCTGTCCCCGAAAATGTCCCAGATTTAAGCGTTTCATGAATGAGAACAAAAATGTTGCATGTGGGCTAGAACAACGGTTATTACAGTAGGTAGGAAGCACAAGTAAGCAGTCCTGAACAACAGTATTTACAGGGGTTATTACAAGGGGCGCGCGTTGCTACTAAATGGTACCGAGATGTTGTCTGTGATCACACAGCCCATGCAGCCCATGCCCATTTATTTCCAAGATGAATTCATTCATTTGTTCATTCCTATCGTGTTTACATTTTTTGTGTGATATGTAGGCCATATGAGCCTTTCATAAAGGTGTTCACACGGAAAAGTAAGTGGGTCCGTGCAGTCCCTGAAAACTCTCGCGAGCCGGAGTGCTCCTTGGACAATGCGAGCACCGAGGTCTATAGGATCCTCCAAGAACAGACAAGCTGTTTTTCGAGAGAGCTCATTGGTCAGTGGGTGGGGTTTTTATACTCGGTGAGTTCAATCTGGAACTTAACCTGCCCCCGGAGCAGGTTAGCTGTTCAGCGTATGTTGCCATGGAGACTCGGCTTGCTAAGAAGTGAACCCGCGTCGTAGAACAGGAAACCCCGAACTTATCCTCGAAGTTACCTTGCTAAGCAGTAATCCTGCTTCGTAGAACAGGCCCCTGGTAAGGTTCACGGAGTCTGTTACTATGGTAACTGACCGCGAGGTTGAGTTACCTCTCTTTGTGAAACAGGTTAGAGTTACCCCTCTCTCTCTGGTTTAACTGACCCTCCTTTGTGAAACGGAAAACACAGAGTTACTCTGATTTCAGGGTTAACAGACTCTGAGTTTCCATTAAACCTGCTACGTGAAACGGACCTCTGGAGAATGACTTTTAAGACCCTCACTGCTCACTTCCTTGACTTTTTGGTTGTCATTTGCGCTGACTGACTCCCATGATGCATCATGTCATTGTCTTAGATAACCCTCAGAGTGAAGCAGAAGGTCCTGACCAATGTTGTCCAGATCTCACCTGGACTCAGTTTTTTTTTAATCCTCATCCCTGAGCCTGAGACGTGTTCATGATGTTGTTGTCTGTTGACTTCTTTAAAAGTCAACTCAAAACTTATTAATTTGCTCAGGCTTTTGTTTAATTGTTTTGGGGCTGCTATGACTGTTTAATGTTGTTGTTTTGGTCTTTTTATTTGTTTGTACATTTTTATTTTTGTCTATGTGAAGCACATTGTGACTTGTTTTGTCTGTGAAAAGTGCTACACAAATAAAGTTTACTTATTTCCTTGTCTTCTAGGACTGGGCGATTATATGATCGGGATTAATAATCGGGATCAATTTCAGTTTGATCACAGTGATCAGCTGTGAGCATATTCACTCGATCAAACATGGCGTAAATGTGCATCACAACAGCCAATCAGAGTCAAGCTTTTCCTGCTCACTTCTGTAAGTTGCTGGAGTACACAGGAAGTAAATAGGACGATGAACATGGAGCTAAATGCAGAGCTGAGGGCAGCAAAATAGATGTCCATCATGACTCTGAGTTATTTTCCGAAGATGTTCTTGTTGAGAAGTTATTCAATGTTGGTTGTGTGGCAGTGGTTCGGGTATCTCCAAAGTGACGTCGAGTAATTAAGCCGATGTGTAAAGTATGTCGGTGGTTGGTGCCTCAAAAACCGGCAACACAACAGATCTGTTTTATTATTTGAAGAAGTTCTTCCCAAGTGATTATGAGGAAAACATGAAAATGAAGGCTGAGTCTGTACAGCCTGTCACTGCTGACAGCACAAGTAGAATTAGCAGTTTAGCTACAACTAGCGGTGCAACCACCAGACCAAAGCAATCAATCAATCGTACCATCTATGTTCACATCGTCTAGCGTTTACAGTTTAACGTTTACACACCGGGAGATTTTTTTTCGTGCGATTATTTCAGACGTCAATATTTTTTTTCGAACCTGTATCCTGTCAATACAAGCGTTCAATTCAGCGACGTTTTCCCATCCTGCGATATTGCAGCATTTATTTTTTCGGATAATGGTCGATTTTTCCAAAGTTTCACAGACTGTGTGTCCACTTCTGACCAATCAGATTGCGTGTTGTTGCAACGTCAGATTCACCGGTATATCCAACATGGCCTGGGAGAACAGGGTGCTTTTTGATAAAAGACACAAACATTACAAAGATAACGACCTGAAGGACAACTTATGGAGAGTCATAGCATCAGATTTGTCAAATGACGATAGTTTGTGTGCTTTAACAGTTTGCTAAACGTTGCTGTTTTAACTTTCATCTGTGCTAAGTAACTTTAGTTTGTAAGCTAACCTGTTCAGATACAACATACCATATGTATTTTCACTGTCTCAAAATCAATCACAGCGTTGCTGTCACAGCACCATTTGGTCTCGGTTATTACCTTACGTTTATGGATAATAGTTAAATGTTCTTATCTGGTACTGGCCCCAACTCAGTATATGCTATCATGACAGACAGCCATCTTAACACTAGTGTCTAATCAGAAATGAAAAACACTCAGTCTGCTGTTGGGTCAGTCTTCTCACTTCCACCCAGGACGCGTCTTTTTTCCCCCCGGAAAGTCGCAAAATTGCATCGGGCTTGATGTGTATAGTCAGGCGCGTCAAAAATCACATCCGAATATTACATAATTTCACGTTGTATATTTGCGTCGTTCCTGGTGTGTAAGGACCTTAAGGCGTCTTCATTATCCCTGAAGAGGCGTTCTGTTTTTTTGGGTCTTGCATACCTGCAAAAACACTGACTGTAAACTAGTTCACTGTATTATTTAATATTTATCTAAATTTGTTGTACTGTTGAGTTAAAATGATTTTTATATTTTTCCAAGTGACCTGGTTACCTCATCCTGACTGCTCTCCACCTTGGGGTTGCTCGCTGTTCTCTTCAGGTTGCTGCTCAGACTGATGCTGACTGTGGCGTCAGACTTGGAGCGTTGGTGTGTTCGTTTGGATGGTGACAGGCTGTGCTCTCCTCCCAGAGCTCCAGGGCCAGCAGAGGGGGACACCACAGGACAGAAAGGCGTCAGAGTCAGAGGGTCTCTGCGGGCCCGAGGCCCCGCAGGTTTGAGTTCATCAGAGAGGATGAGTTTCCTGAGTTTGGTTCCTCTGGAGTGACGCTGGGTCGAGATGTGCATGTCAGAGGAGTACGCTCCCAACAACCAGGCGCACTGCAGGCTGAACGAGATGCTCTGTCTGCAGCGGTGAACCTGCAAGACAACAAACAGGGATTACACAAATCTGCAAGACAACAAACAGGATAAAAGAACAGAAAACCCTCCAAAACAGAAGTCAGTGATCCAGGTCATTTTTACAACTCTTTTACACTAAATTATTTTCACCACAATAAGGAAAAAACGGAAAGTTATGGAGTCTAAACATTAATCTACAAAACTCTGAGTATAAAAAGACTAACAACAAACTCTGAGTTCATTCAGAGTCGTATCCATGTGAACTTTTTGGTTTCATGGCCTTTGGTAGTTAGCATTAGTAAATTTTGGCCCCTATCTCCTACCACAAACTTTGACCTACAGAAACCAATCAGGGCTCCAAAAATTCAGCTCATTGAGGACATTATGGAGTGTACTTAGGATTTTTATTCATTTAACTTTTCCCCACTTTAAAATTATTCTCATTATTCATGCATTATTAAATTCTTCAGACAAATTTAAACTCATTCAAACTGATTCAAACCTTTCTGATACTTCAACCTTGTCTAATACTTGAGGATTTTTAATTATTCAATTTTTTTTTCCATTTTAAAATCATTCTCATTATTTATGCATTATTTAATTCTTCAGACAGATTCCCAGATTTACTACTACAATTACAATTATTACCACTACAACTTGTATCTTCACTTCTACCTCCACTACTCTGGCTTCTCTAAATATTTTTTTTACTGAGTCTCTTACTTTTACTGCCACTATTACTTCTACCCAAGCTCTATTGCTTTGACTTCTACTTCTTCTATTGTAAAACTACTTCTACTGCTTACATGACTACTAATATCACTACTATAACTACCTATTATCATACTACTTCTAGTACTAAAACTTTAACTTTTCTGTGTTTTAAGGTCATTTTATTCCTTATCCAATTTTTTGGCAATTTCAGACAGTTTTCTCGCCTCTTTCAGCATGAATGCAATTTTAATTTATGAAGCACATTCATACTGTTTGGACTTCAACAGTTTTCACTTTCATCCAACTTCCACTTCCTCTTCACCGCTTTAACCAATTTTACATTAAAACCTTCTTCTATTTTTTATTAGCAGTTTTTGCATTGCTTTTTCAGCTCTCAGCACTCAGCATTTCCACGCAATTTTTGCAAGGAAATGCAATTTTTCTAGTTATTATTATCATTCAACACACCTCCACTGTTTTTTGGACCTCAACTACTTCATACTTCATACTTAAACGTATTCAAACCATTCAAACTTCAAAATATTCATCTCATTGAGGACATTCCGGGATGTATTCAAAATTTTCCTAACATTCATACTTTCCGAGATATTCCAGGTTTTCCGACCGATTTCTCCCATTAGAAATGCATTACGGAATGTTCAAATTGGCCCTTTTCTCACATTTTCTTCAAACAACTTCAAAAGCCTTCAACTCCTCTATACTTCCAGGTAGAAACTTCATTCAAAACCAAAATATTCACAAATTCGTCAGCATTATTCCAAATCTTCAACATTTTTAATCCCATTTGTACTTTTCAAAATATGAAGATTTGTTTCAAACTTTGTTATAATGGGAGTCAATGGGAAAAGGGCTTCAGACGTAGTCAACTTCAACCTCTTCTCATTCATTCATACTTTCACCTAGAAACCTCATTCAAACTTCAAAATATTCACCTACCTTTAGATATTCACTCATTCATTCACCATCTTCATAGCATTCAGACTTTTCTCACAGTGACAGTTCAAAAAGTCACAGGATTTTCTGACCTCTTCAGGATTTAACATTAGTGTGTATTGCACGGAATGTTGGCAGCTAGAGTGCGTGACCTCACCGCTAGAGTGAGACAGGCTGAAAATTGATCCTCAAAACTTTGTCTTTACAAAAGGATTGTGGCAACTCACTTCAGTCTACACAGATAATATTTGGTACAGTGATGGCTAAACTTGCTGTCACTCTTCATCTCAAAAATCAAAGCCGTAGGACACACACAGTGGCTTGGGCAGACACCAACTGCCACAGACATCCCCCAAATTTCTCCAGCTTAATCCATTGACTCCAATATAAACGTGATGTTATGACTGAGGTCATAATTTGTAGAGTGTCTGCTGTGTGTGTGTGTGTGTGCCCTGTGTCTTTTCTGTCAATCTCCTATGCAAATAGGTATGTGCCACATCCGTGCGGTCATTGGTGGGTTGGTCTACATCCTGGACAGCGATTGGCTGAAACAGAAAACCACCTGCTATTTGAGGAGCCAAGATGGCGGCCACCGTGTGCAGGGCTGCAGGCATTCCTCATCCTCCTCATCCTCTCCCAACCGGCCACACTGTTTGCGGCTTTAAACCGTGGAGTATTTTGTAGTGTTTTCTTTGAGTAGTAGGGGTGGACTGCCAGTTTTGTTAACCTTATTTTCTCCTGTGTATTTTAGTTAGGGAGGTAAGTCTTTTGTCATTTGTTTCCTTTGTTTGGTTAGGTTAGTACTTACTCCACAGACAGGATCATTTTGGTTGGTGTTTTGGCCTTGGTCCACCCTGAAGCCTAACCACTCAGCCTTAGTTATTTTTCTATATCTATATGTTCATTTACTAATTTATGTAAATAAATCATTTTTCTTTAAATTGAAACAAATCTCTGTTTGTGGCTACTTGGGACTTGGGAAAGATGAGGCCTTCTCATGTTGTGCCCTAGGCACCCCTAGACTGGAGCGTAACAGTGAGAGGAGGATTTTCAGAGGAAACACAAACTGGACATGTTTGTAACTTGTGCTAGTGAAGGCATTTTTGGTTCCTCAGACACAGAAGTTGTATCAACGTGTTCAGACGGGTCTTGTGGTTCTCACAAGCTCCTGATCATGAAGATAGCAGTTACAGAGGATGAGAAATATGACGTTGTTTGGGCATTACGTTCTTAGGCCCGAACTACACGTATATGGATATTTATTTATCAGGATATTTTTTTACTCTCGTCTAAATAAATGTATCTGTCCACACGTGTTAGTTCTCAAAAATATCTGCGTCCACACGTAGCCTTCAAACTCAATCCTATCTGGTGCCATTTAAAAAAAATTCAGGAACAAAGCTACCTGATTGGCCGATGAATCGTAACAGCGTGATGCGTCATGCATTGTTTGCGAAAGCTACGCTAGTGCGTCGGGTCCATGTGACGGACCATGTGACCAATAAATGTATTGGCCGCAGCAGATGCGTCTGTGAGCTGGCTGACTGGTGGATGTAATTGTATAAAACAAGGTTCACTTGAAAGGCTGAAATTAGCCCCAAAAGGGCAAAACAAACATAAAGAATAACCTGTCCGCCATCGTTGTTGCTGTTTTTCTTTTTAATTCGCATGCGCGAGCCGCGGTTTGACGTCATCGATCCGTACAAGTCCAACCACACGAATCCACTATGGATACGAGATACGGATATTTTTTTATTTCTCCACTTGTTTTTCCGGATTCAGATTTATCCGGTTTGAGTGCTCCAAACTCCCGTTTTGGTGTGGTAGGGAGGCCTAATCGGACATAAATATGTGCGGTTTGAAATATATCCGCATTCGTGTAGTTCAGGCCTTAGCCTCAAGCCTCCTTTCTCCTGCTGTAGTTATGTATCTATCATCACCATGGCAACCAATAAGAGCACCTGGAGACACACAGCTGGCTGGAAAGCTGCTTCTAACAGCCATATGAGACACATGAAGCCAGGCTCAGTCCACAGAGTACTGGGGGTTACATTTAAAACTCTTCACTAGAGTTATTTGACAAACTTTGTCATCTATCTCTTTGCACAAACTTTGAGCTACAGAAACCATCCAGGGCTTAATAAATTCAGCTCATTGAGGACATTATGGGGTCTAATCAGGATTTTTATTCATTTACATTGTCCCCATTTTTCAATCATTCATTGATTATGCATCATTTAATTCTTCAAACTCATTTAAACTCATTCAAACTGGTTCAAACCTTTCTGAATCTTCAAACTTCTCATACTTTCAGATTATGATCATTTTAATTTTCCCTGTTTAAATCATTTTCATTCTTAATGCATTATTTAGTTCTTTAAAACAAATTCCAACTCATTTAAACTGAATCAAACCTTTCTGATACTATAAGCCTTTCGCATACTTAAGGGTTTTTAATCTCTTTTTTTTTCACATGTTCACGTTTCACAAATTAAAGATTCTGCCATTCGCAATAGCAGCTTAGCGATAGCAATTTCAACTGAAGCAATCCTACTTGCATTTTCTTCAGAAATTGCATTTTCTAGTTGTTATATAAGGATTTTAATTATAATTATTATAATCATTATTATCATTGTTTTCATTATCATTATTATCAGTATTATTATAATTATCATTATTTTCATAATTATTTTCATTATAATTATTATTACTTTTAGTAGTAGTAGTTTTATTATTTATTATTAGTATTATAATTATTTTTATCAATATCATTAGCATTATTATTATCAATATCATTAGAATTATTATCTTTATCAATAATATCGTTATTATTATAATCATTATTATTATCATTATTATCATTATTATTATATCTATTAGTGCTGCACAATATTGGAAAAAACTAACTGATTTTTTTCAACCCTGCGATATATATTGCGATATTAAAAAATACAGGAATTTTCACCAGATGACCTGACTAGCACTTTATGCTGAAATCTTGTGGACAATTAACCTGCACTGATCTTACCTCTTTTTGTGAATGTTAGTAGAATGGCTTCTGTCTGTCTTAAAGATATTTTTAGCATACTTCTATTGTGCTGGGACTTGTTATCTCTCGTTGTGGCAACTGATGAAAGGCACTGCCGACAAAGAACATGTGTTTGGTCGATATCATCCTTGTTGTAACCGAAATAATTTCAGAAAACTGACATTAATTTTTCTTTTTGGCAACAAGTCTTCCTTTTTCGGTGGTTTTCTGTTGTTTGTTGCTCCTTTTGCAATCCTTGTTTTTGTTACCGGTGTTATGTTATGAGAAATGCACGTCCTCCGGGAGTTGCATGCACCTCGCGGAAACGCGCACCGCTTATAGTAGAGTTATCCATGAAAATGTTCAATTTAAACCGATACAATTCTTATTTGTGGGGCTAAACAGTGATAACAGTGATTAAGGAATGTACTGAATGTAATTCTTGGCGGGCATGCTGTCTCAGTACAACACCAGTAGTGCCAGCGACTCACTCCATGTGCTGGGGCGTGGTTTACTCCTCTCTGATTTAGATTGATAGCTGGTAGGGGGTAGTCTGGTTGGCAAATAAGTAAAGAACAAATGTGATTGGTGGATCGCTGCACAGCACATGCAGAGTCACATGCAGTGTATCTCAGTCAGCTACCCTTGAAATTAGATGAGTTCATTCACCTCCGACATCGCAGGCTCTGCAATGTGACTATTGCACACACGTACATCGCGATGACGATGCTCAAACAATATATCATACAGCCCTAATATTTATCATTATGATCATTATTATTATAAGTACAATACAATACAATATACAATAAGTATTATTGTTATTATTGTAATCATTATTATTATTATCAATAATATCATTAGCATTATTATTAGCATCATTATTATTATAATCATTATTACTATTATCATTATTGTCATTATTATCAATATTATCATTATTTTTATTATTGTTAAAATACGCTCCAGTCTGGTATCTGATGAAGACCATGGAGGAGGATGAAGCTCTGGGCGAAGCTTGAGAAACATTTACTAATAAAGCCTGACGGGAACTTAAAAGAACAGGGTCATTCTGACTGTAGAGTCTACACCCCCCTGCCCTGACCACACCCACCACATATGGCTTGATGGCGTCTCCCACGTCCTCGTCCATGTGGATGTACATGTTGAGCAGCTGAGGGAGGAAGAAGTCCACGTCCTCATGTGGGAAACTGAAGAGCCGGTTCCCGATGTACGCCTGTACGCCTGGCTCCTTGGAGTTATGCAGGTAGGAGATCGCCATGGAAACGTCAAACAGCTTGGACTCAAACAGACGGAGCAGCCATGACTGCTTAGAGGGATTGTGTCTCTGTCGCCGCCGGGCGCTCTTCACTGAGCCGGGGGCAGGGCCATCAGGGTCGTCCTCCTCCTCATGGATCTTTATTGGCTTCACAATCCCCATCGGCGTCGAGGTAGCAGGGGCGGCAGGAGCAGCAAGGGTGGCGGAGGCGGTGGGGGTTTTAGGGGTGGTGGAATTGGGGTCTGGCCCCTCCTCGTTCTGCAGGTCAGTGACATCAGAGTCCACCTGCTTGAGCTTGACCTGCTCCAGCACCTCCTGACACGCCCGCTGAGCCACCTCTGCATCAATCACCAGGCTGAGCTCACCCACCCCCTCAGTGATCACCCCAAGAGGGGGGGTCACCGCCTGAGGGGGGCCGCAGGAGGACGAGGGGGTGGAGGGGAGAGACAGGGAGGGGGAGGAGGAGATAGAGAGGGAGGGGGAGGGACAGGGGCTGTTCTGATCAGAGGGGGCGGGGGAAAGCTCCGGCTCTGTGTCCTCCATCATGGTTGGGAAGCTCCGCCCTTCTCCACTGAAACACAAGGGGAAGGGGGGTGGGGAAATGGTCACTTTCAAAGCAGATTTTATACCTCAACAGTTCAACTTCACCTTCACCTGAAATCCAGGATCAGTACTGTCCCCCTTTTACTAAGACCTGCTGACCCTGAATGCCCCACTGAGGCGCCTTCACTGCCCACTCAATCACTGTCACTCATACGGCTGTTTCACAGTGAACACACCTATGAAGGTATTTTTGGTGCAAAAGGTTTGTGGGTCTGTAACATGTAATGTGTAGTTGTGTACAGTGATGTGTATCAATAAATGTGAAATCCGCACTCCATGAGTTGTGTACCTGTAGATTTTTTGTGTGTGCTTGTCGTTTTTTTTGTATTTCCACAAGTACAGCACAACATTTACACATTCACAAATCTTAATTACAGGAGCGCGAATCCTATTTTACAAGTCAATGATTCAAACTCTGACATGCTCACATTTTTGGTGTAAAACATATTTGTGCACCTGTATGGATCAATGTGAAGTTGAGGATAAAATGTGAGTACAAATCTTTATGTGAACTTGTGCAAAAAATGTTACATTTATGTACAAAACCCAATTTCAATGAAGTTGGGAAGATGTGTAAATCATAAATAAAAACTGAATACAATGATTTGCAAATCCTTTTCAACCCATATTCAATTGAATACACTGCAAAGACAACATATTTAATGTCCAAACTGATAAACTTAATTGTTTTTTGCAAATAATCATTAACTTTAGAATTTGATGGCAACAACACGTGACAAAATGTTGGGAAAGGTGGCAAAAGATACTGAGAAATTTGAGGAATGCTCATCAAACACCTATTTGGAACATCCCACAGGTGAGCAGGCTAATTGGGAACAGGTGGGTGCCATGATTGGGTATAAAAGCAGCTTCCCCAAAAATTCTCAGTCATTCACAAGCAAGGATGGGGCGAGGTTCACCACTATGTGAACAACTGCGTGAGCAAATAGTCAAACAGTTAAAGAACAACGTTTCTCAAAGTACAATGGCAAGGAATTTAGGGATTTCAACATCTACAGTCCATAATATCATCAAAAGGTTCAAAGAATCTGGAGAAATCACTGCACGTAAGCGGCAAGGCCGGAAATCAACATTGAATGCCTGTGACCTTCGATCCCTCAAGCGGCACTGTATCAAAAACCGCCATCAATGTGTAAAGGATATCACCACATGGGCTCAGGAACACTTCAGAAAACCACTGTCGGTAAATACAGTTCGTCGCTACATCTGTAAGTGCAAGTTAAAACTCTACTATGCAAAGCAAAAGCCATTTATCAACAACATCCAGAAATGCAGCCGGCTTCTCTGGGCCCGAGCTCATCTAAGATGGACTGATGCAAAGTGGAAAAGTCTTCTGTGGTCTGACGAGTCCACATTTCCAATTGTTTTTGGAAACAGTGGACGTCGTGTCCTCCGGGCCAAAGAAGAAAAGAACCACCTGGACTGTTATTGACGCAAATTTCAAAAGCCAGCATCTGTGATGGTATGGGGGTGCATTAGTGCCCAAGGCATGGGTAACTTACACATCTGTGAAGGCAACATTAATGCTGAAAGGTACAGGTTTTGGAGCAACATATGCTGCCATCCAAGCAACGTCTTTTTTCAGGGACGCCCCTGCTTATGTCAGCAAGACAATGCCAAGCCACATTCTGCACGTCTTACAACAGCGTGGCTTCGCAGTAAAAGAAAACGCTTTTCTGGTCTGAGTTTGATCAGTCAATCTTCCTGTCAGTGCGTAGAGCAGTAGCCTACAGTAAATCTACAGTATATAGTATACTGTAGATGTATTTTTTAGAACTTAATAAAAATTTTAAAAAATCGGCCGATTAATCAGTAATCTGATTTTTTTCCCCCCTAATAATCGGTATCGGCTTCAGCCATATCCATATCAGTCGGGTCCTTATTACAACCACTGGAATCTTCCCCACAAATCACAGAATGTTTTTCCTACAGCTACAAATCAAGTAGTGCTGCAACTAACGACTATTTTTTTGTCGACTAGTCTTCCGACTAGTCGTCCGATTAATCACGATTAATCACTATCTTCTTTATTTATAAACACCTATTTCCGGAGTGTCGGCGTTTCAGGTGCTCATGCATCGCCGTGGTGCTGCCATGGTAGGAAAGCTGAGCTTTGATCGACGTGTTTTTTTGGTTTGTTCTCCGTAAAATGTTTCCAAACTTTTGAAGTTTTGGGTCGGAGTTTTGGAGCGTCTTTTTCAGTTTGTTCTGCCATAATGTGTGCACTCTTCTTCTGTGTTTGCTCGCGGGATGTAAACAGCGAGCGCTACTGCCCCCAGCACATCCTGTAGTGCACTGCATTGATAGATGAGCATGAGGCGCCGGCATGTGATTCTTAACAACAATAACACGACGCGTCGACGCTTCGTTTTCGTGTCGATGAATTTGTCGCGTCAACGTAATCAATTACGTCGACTAATCGTTGCAGCCCTAAAATCAAGTCGTTGATCTGAGATTGACGGGTTTTACAACCAATCAGAGGTGATAGCATTTCAGCAGATGAACTGTTTATTTAGAATTTGAGGCACAAATTAAAGTTTGATAAATACTCAAAATAAGAAGTCACAGCCAGACTGAACAACCTCTCCACATAAAATCAGAGCGCTGCAGTTTTAACAACTTTTAACCCCAAAAAACAATCAGCTGATTCTTAACAACACAACATTACTTTGTTGAATTTTTAATGAACACGAGTCCAGCTGCAGACCATCAGGAGGAGGAGGAAGACTCTCATTCTGAGTATTTGTCTGTTTCATTTAAAATTTTAGAATATTTAATTTAAAATAGATAAAGTTTATCAAACATGGAAATGTGCCATCCTCCTCACACACACATACACACAGCTGTTACTGAGTGTGTGTGTGTGTGTGTGTGTGTGTGTGTGTGTGTGTGTGTGTGTGTGTGTGAGAGACAGGCTGTAATCCCTGTGAGCAGATTAGAGATTACAGAGACACTCAAACACAGAGTGTGATGTTTGACGGTTAAATCAGAAGCTGAAAAAAGATCACTTCTGGCAGATCAATCTGATTGGTTCAGAAAGAATAAAGGCGGGACCTAGGACTGGGCGATTATATGATCGTGATCGCGATAAATTTCAGTTCGATCACGGTGATCAGCTGTGAGCTTATTTACTCGATCAAACATGGCGGAAATGTGCGTCACAACAGCCAATCAGAGTCGAGCTTTTCCTGCTCACTTCTGTAAGTTACCGGAAAAATAAACATGAAAAGTGAACAGAATGACCGAACATAGAGCTAAATGCAGAGCTGAGGGCAGCAAAATAGATGTCAGCCGTGACTTTGAGTCATCCTCCAAAGTTCTTGTTAAAAAGTTATTCAACGGCTCTCCAAAGTGACGTTGAGCAATTAAGACGATAAACCGGCTACACAACAGATCTGTTTAATCATTTGAAGAAGTTCTCCCCGAATGATTATGCGGGAAGCATGAAAATGCAAGTCTGCACAGCCTGTCACTGCTGACGGCACGAGTAGCATTAGCAGTTTAGGCACAACTAGCAGTGCAGCCACCAGACCAAAACAGTAGTCAATCATATCCATATCTGCCAACACTCCCGTTTTTCACTCTCCCGTGTTTCAGACCTCTCTCCCACCCACATCCCGTATTGTCATTCTCCCGGGAATCTCCCGTAGTTTGATGGTCCACGTTCATTCATGAATCAGATCACTATATTTGTTTCCAGACAACCAAAGATTGTCCTGTGTTTCTGCTGAGCCTCACAGTCACTGGATTGATACTTTGACTTTACAATTTGGGATGATTCAGGTCGGTTTCAGCTGTAAACTATATTAAAGCAGTGTTTGTTGCAAAATGAACGATTCGATGAAAAGAAAACAAACGCGAAATAAGCGAGAGTGAAACATATGAGGACTTTAACACCAATATTAGTGGACTAAATAAGTTCAAGGCATATCGTACCTATCTTTTTTTAATTTTTATTACCATTTGTTCTTGTTAAAACAAAACAAAAAAAGTGTGCAGCTTCACTTATACTTATTTGGATGAGCAATTTAATTACAAATACTCTCATAATGAAATCATATCCACCATACAAGGTCACCCCAAAACTGCCCAGCGTGCGCCGCAAAAATCTCCTGGATTTTATAACCCAAATGTTAAAAGGTATGCATATCATCTACGTTTACATTTTAAAGCATCTTCATTATCTCTGAGGGAGCGATTTGTTTATTTTGGGTCTTGCATACCTGCATTAACACTCAGAACTGTAAACTAATTCTCTGTATTACTTAGTATTTATCGACATTCGTCGTACTGTTGAGTTAAAATGTTTTTTTATATTTTTCTAAGTGTATCTTATTCAATTTTGCTTTTTTATTTACTTTTGTATGTTAATAAAATGTTGAACTAATCTCTAGTTTTTTTTTGTTTTTAGTACAGATGCTTTAAAACTGGCAGCTTAAAAAAAATCGTGATAATAATTGAGATCGGACAACATGACAAAATAAATCGTGATCATTTTTTTTGCCAAATCGCCCAGGCCTAGCGGGACCCTCCTTAACTGTCAAGATTATATGAGTTCTGAGTACAATCTCTCTTTAATTTAATATGTTTGATACTAAAGTTGGTATAACTAGAGAAGCAAGCGGTCAGCAACATTCATCTCTGGAGGGGGTGTCTAACTCGGTGTTACGGTGAGTCTGACCCTAAATTAATTTTATGAATTAATATCCATTTAATTAAACTAACTTAACATTACTGAGATTTTTAAGTGAAGAAAGAACATTTTTTACTCTTTCTCAGTATCAGTCAAACTTTATGAACTTTATTCTGATGACCTGATAGTTTGTCTCTCAGTCTGACTGTTAATCAGTGTTTGATTATCTGAGAGGAATAAAAGGATTTTAATGATCAGGTTAACTCAGGTTTATAGGGGAGAGTGGGGTAAAATGATCCATTTTTCATATTTGGGATCACGCCATCAAGTCAATTCTAGTTTTGTCTCTAACTAGTGTATCTGCATATATTTCAGGATGTTGTTCATCCCTGCAAACCAACAGAATGAGTGTAAACAGAACTGTAATCTTGATAATATAGCATGACAAAAAAAGGGGTCTCCTATGGTCAACTTACCCCGTGTATGGGGTAAGTTGACCATAGAGGCGGGGTAAGTTGAGCCGTATCCCTACTGACCCCCCCACTCTCTGTCCCCCCCAGCCCTGCCTCACCTTGTCTCTCCCTAAATAACAGTTACTTCTTCACATTCATGTGTATTTTTATCTATTATTTAACTGGTACAATCATTCTTTTCATTATTATTACATATAACTGCTAAAAAGCTGTTTTATAGAAAAAAACATTTGAACATGAGAATGTCTTTAAGGCTATGTTCACACTGCAGGTCAATTCCGATTTTTTAACCATATGTGACGCATATCAGATTTTTTCATGTAAGTGTGAACAGTGCAATTCAGATTTTTTCAAATCCGACCCAGGCCTCTTTTGTATGTGGATATAAATCGGATATGTATCCGATGTGACTGCAGTGTGGACGCTCAGCTCGCGTTCATGCGACCCATACATCATCAATATGCGACAAATGTCACCATTGTTTGACGACACAAACAGGCGCGGAAAGCCATTTGTGCGCATGCGGGTCACTTCACGGACGCATTCCGTTCACATTAGATGCCGCATTCGTTGTTTTAATGTGAACAACCGCACAAAAACATCGTATTTAACAAAAAATCAGAATTGTGCATCATAACCTGCAGTGTGAACGTAGCCTGTGGCGGTGGTTCTCAGCTAGTGGGTCCCGACCCAAAAGTGGGTCGTGGACATGTTATGGATGGGTCACGAACAGCTGGTCAAAAAAGGACATATTTAATGCACATCTGATGTTTGACATGTCTTTTATTTTGAAAAATAGTTTATTTTGAAAGGCACGTGTTATGTTGTGGCTCTCCTCGGTTTCTTATTAATGTGGCATGAATGCAGTAAAAATACATGTTTTTTATTGTCTTTATTTTGTGCAATTTGATTTTTATTCACTTTGGTCCTCCTCAGGTTCTTCTGCATATGCTCTAAATGCAGAGAGGCAAATAAGTCAAATTTCTCATTTTGCTGGTCTCCATTTTGTGCAATTTGATATTTTCTGTATATGTACAGTATATCACAAAAGTGAGTACACCCTTTAGATTTTTGCAAATATTCTGTTATATCCTTTCAGGGGATAACATTATCCTACTGAAACTTTGATATAACTTAAAGTAGTCAGTGTGCTGCTTGAATAACAGTATAGATTTATTGTCCTTTGAAAATTACTCAGTACACAGCTGTTAATGTCTCTACAGCTGGCAACAAAAGTAAGTACACCCCGCAGTGAACATGTCCTAATTGTGCCCAATGATGTTGTTTTCCCGCCCTGGTGTCATGTGACTCGTTAGTGTTAAAAGGATTCAGGTGTAAATGATAAGCAAGGCTGTTAAATTTGGTGTTTTGGGCACAATTCTCTCTGAACGCTGGACAACATGGCACCTCATGGCAAGGAACTCTCTGAGCAGCTGAAAAAAAGGATTATTGCGCTTCACAAAGATGGCCTTGGCTATAAGAAGATTGCCAACATCCTGAAAATGAGTTGCAGCACAGTGGCTAAGATCATACAGCGGTTTTCCAGGACAGGTTCCACTCGCAACAGGCCTCGCCAGGGTCGACCTAAGAAGTTGAGTCCACGTGCTCAGCGTCATATCCAGAGGTTGTTTTCCAAAAATAGACGTGTGAGTGCTTCCAGCATTGCTGCAGAGGTTGCAGAAGTGGGATGTCAGCCTGTCAGTGCCCAGACCATACGCCGCACACTGCATCAAATTGGTTTGTATGGCCGTCGCCCCAGACAGAAGCCTCTTCTGAAACCGCTGCATAAGAAAGTCCGCAAACAGTTTGCTAAAGACAATGAATCGAAGAACATGAGTTACTGGAACCATGTCCTGTGGTCTGATGAGACCAAAATAAACCTGTTTGGATCAGATGGTGTCCGGCGTGTGTGGCGGCACCCTGGTGAGGAGTACCAAGACAAATGTGTTTTGCCTACAGTCAAGCATGGTGGTGGCAGCATCATGGTCTGGGGCTGCATGAGTGCAGCCGGCACTGGGGAGCTGCAGTTCATTGAGGGACACATGAATTCCACTATATACTGTGACATCCTGCAGAAGAGCATGATCCCTTCTCTCCGGAAACTGGGCCGTAGGGCGGTTTTCCAACATGATAATGACCCTAAACACACCTCCAAGATGACAACAGCCTTGCTGAAGAAGCTGAAGGTTAAAGTGATGGACTGGCCGAGTATGTCTCCAGACCTAAACCCAATTGAGCACATGTGGGGCATCCTCAAGAGGCAGGTGGAGGAGTGCAAGGTGTCCAACATCCATGAGCTCCGTGATGTCGTCATGGAGGAGTGGAAGAAGATTCCAGAAGCAACCTGTGCAGCTCTGGTGAATTCCATGCCCAGGAGGGTTAAAGCAGTGCTAGATAACAATGGTGGTCACACAAAATATTGACACTTTGGGCACAATTTAGACATGTTCACTACAGGGTGTACTCATTTTTGTTGCCAGCTGTTTAGACGTTAACAGCTGTGTACAGAGAAATTTTCAATTGACAATAAATCTATACTGTTATTCAAGCAGCACACTGCCTACTTTGCATTATTTCAAAGTTTCATTAAGATAGTGTTATCCCCTGAAAGGATATAACAGAATATTTTCAAAAATCTAAAGGGTGTACTCACTTTTGTGATATACTGTAACTTTAGTAGTTGTTGTCCTCAGTTCATGTGCTCTGAAATGCAATTAACTCAATAATATAGGTGTATTTATGTTAAAGATTTGATTCTTCAAAGGTTTTTTATATTAAAATTAAATTTTCTTGGTTTGAATTTTATAAAAGTGGGTCGCGACTTTTATAAGGACCATGAGACAATGTGGGTCTCAGAGTGAGACCAGTTGAGAACCACTGATCTAAGCTAAAATGATGGACTTTTATGTTAGGTTTTTGACCTCATGTTGTAGCTCATAGATACCACAGTTGATGTATAACAAATTTAAAATGATCTTGTTTGGTCTGAACACAATTCTAATCAAACTTATGACAGACTAAATTCACTTTACAGAGTGAATTTTTTTTTTTTTTTGTAAATAAATGTCTAACCCCTTCACCCATGTGCATCGAACCTTCACAGACTCCACGAATTGATGAACATCTCTTAAATATTTAGTCTCCTGATCAATTTTTTTTAACATTTACAGGAAAGGGGGGGGGGGGGGGGGGCTCAACTTACCCCACTCTCCCCTATTTCTATTTCACACCCGGACTCTAAATTTGATTAGATTCAGATTTTTACCGACTTTAATCTTCGGTTAATCGGTTAACCGGCTGGTGTTAGTCCGGTCTGTGTGTATTTTTGTCCGGATAGTTAATATTAAACTGGTTATACTGTTAGCATGTTAGCTTAGACGCAGTTAATCAAATAACTAATCACTAACACTGCTTTAAACTCTTTATTTAAAGATTTTCACCGAACAGTTTGGAGCCAAAATGTTAAAAAAAATCGTTAAATTCCCCACATTCCCCACAGAGTGTCAGTTTGTTCACACATATTTAGATATTTAACTGAAAAATGGTCCGGGTTAGCATTAGCATTAGCCGTGGGTATAAGGCCAACTGTTGCTAATTCCACAACTGTACGCTAAGCTAACAGCAGTTCCTCCACAGTCACTGGTGAGATATCCGCGTGCACAGAGGTGACTCTGTCTTACCTGCTGACAGGGTTAGAGGCTCTGAAATGAAGTTTTATTCCCAGTTTGTCTCCATTGATTCACTCTGACCGTCATGTCAACAGCAGCGTACGGCCAGCAGAGGGCGCTGCTCACTCTTCTTTTGCTGCAACTGCTCTCAGATGGGTAGTGTCAGTGCAGCTGCGCCATCTGCCGGACAGGAGGAGGACTCACACACACATATACAGGTAAAGCATGTACAGTACCTGAGAATATGGACCTGTGATGTCCGACCTGTTTAACTGTGTGTTTGTGAGAATAGATCCTTCTGATGGAGGCATTCTCATACTTTCGATTATTACGTGGATATGCTGATTAAGCATTGTTATTCCCGGCGGCCATTTTCTTTCTTTATAATAAGAGCTAAGCTGCGTCCGAATTGCCAAGTAGTAGTCGAAGTAGTATCTAGCATGTCCGAATTGGCCACCGGAGCGAGTAGCATGCTACTTCAGATACTACTTCAGATGCTAGACACGCCCACATTGTAGGTTGGTCTCGGTGCATCCTACGGGCATGCTACTGACCCAAAATGCACCGCGGGCTTCTTCTTCGTCCTCTTAAAAGTTGTAGAAGCGCATGTGATGCTAGCGCCACCAGCTGCTGCCTATTTAGATGCGTCGCGAACGCCGGCTGGCCACAGCAGCGCGCACCATGTCGGAGCAGCAGCAGCAGCAGGCGGGACCGCAGCAGTACAGATGTAAGTTTCATGTAACTTCACACACTGTCCTAAAAATGTGCGGTTGTATCTCTTTGTCATGTCATGGTGTCATATTTGCCCAAGTAATCATTTTATGAGCAAGTGGCGACATCATGGAGGTAAAGCTCACTTATTCCATCATTAAACTGCACAGCTGCAGTACTACAGCCAGGCCCGCAGATGAGGGGCTTCAGTTACCACTGTCTGCACGGGCGCAGTACCTACTCTCTGCCTGCGGGGGTCGTCTTTCCCCACCGCTCGTCTAGTGTGTCCGAATTGCGCCAACGTGTTTAGTATGTAGGAGTAGGATCTAGCAGTAGCACGTAGCAGTAGCATGTAGTATCCGAGCGGGCAGTTCGGACGCAGCACTAGAGTGATGATGCTGGAGTGGAGAGCTCCTCTTTTATCGACAGAACCTCGCTAAAATATATCGCTCCCACGCCCACAAATTTCACTCCACAGCCATAAGAAATACATCAAAATGGAGGTATATGTGTCCTGCTTCTCACAAAAGAGGTTTCAAATCATTAAATCCTACCTCTTGGCCAGCAGGTGACCAACCGTCCAAAAATGGCAAAGAACCCTCCCATTGGCCCTAATGTAATTTTTCTCCAAGAAAATCCTGATTATCACTCAGGCTCAGACCTTTTTAACTCACTGTTGTGGCCACATTTTTTAGAATACAGACATGAAAAACACATCATTGTGTCGATGTTCTTTTCATTCTGGGATTTAAGGAAATCACGCTATGTGAAGAAGTTCAGAGGCCCTAAATTCACTGCAGTTAGGCAGCTTCTCATTCAAACAGTGGGTCAGTTAATGCCTTTAATCTCACAGCTGTAAAGGGTGCAATCATTAACGTGACAAACACACACAGTCTGACAATGTCTGTGCGTGTCTATCTGTGTCTAAAAGACCTGCATGTACACACAGTTAATATGTGTCTGCTTCACCACCTATCTCCACCCACAAACTTTGAGCTACAGAAACCATTCTGGGCTTCAAAAATTTAGCTCATTGAGGACATTATGGGGTGTTTTGAGGATTGTGATAATAAATTGTATTAATGTGTTCAGCAGAGTCTTGTGGTTCTCACAAGCTCCTTATCATGAATATATACAGAGGTTGACCATCAGGGCCTAGCTGGAGAGCTATTTCCTCAGCTTCAAGCCTCCTCTCTCCTGCTGCAGTAACACATCTTCCTTCGCCATGGCAACCAATTTGTGCACCTGGAGACACACAGCTGACTGGAAAGCTGCTTCTAACGGCCATATGAGACACATGAAACCAGGCTCAGTACACAGAGTACTGAGGGTTACATTTAAAACCCTACACTAGAGTGCTTGACAAACTTCAGCCCCTATCTCCTCCCACAAACTTTGAGCTACAGAAACCATTCAGGGCTCCAAAAATTCAGCTCATTGAGGACATTATGGGGTGTATTTAGGATTTTGTTAATTAATTGTATCAATATGTTCAGCAGAGTCGTGGGGTTCTCACAAGTTTCTTGTCATGAATGTAGCCGTTACAGAGAATGAGCATCAGGGCATAGTTTTGGATTTTTTTTCTCAGCTTCAAGTCTTCTTTCTCCTGCTGTAGTGATGCATCTACGATCCCCATGGCAACCAATTTGTGCACCTGGAGACACACAGCTGACTGTAAAGCTGCTTCTAATGGCCATATGAGACACATGAAGCCAGGCTCAGTACACATAGCACTGGAGGTGACATTTAAAACCCTTCACTAGAGCGCTTGACAAACTTCGGCCCCTGCCTCCTCCCACGAACTTTGACCTACAGAAACCACTCAGGGCTTCAAAATTTAAGCTCATTGAGGACATTATGGGGTGTATTCAGGATTTTTATTCATTTAAATTTTTCCCACTTTAAAACTCATTCTGTTATTAATACATTATTCAATTCTTCACACAAATCCAAACTCATTCAAACTGATTTAAACCTAATACTTCAAACTTGTCTAATACTTGAGGATTTTTAATTATTCAAATTTTCCCTGATTTTAAAATCATTCTCATTATTTTGCATTTATTAATACTTCAAACAGATTCACAGTTTTACTACTACAATTACTACTTATATCACTTTAACTTGTATCTTCACTTCTACCTCCACTACTCTTGCTTCTCTAAACATTTTTTTACAGCGTCTCTAACTTTTACTGCCACTATTGCTTCTACCACGAGCTTTACTGCTTTGACTTCTACTTCTTCTATTCTAAAACTACTTCTACTGCTTACATGACTACTAATATCACTACTACAACTACCTATTATAATACTACTTCTAGTACTACAACTTAAACTTCTTACTTTTCTGTGTTTTAAGGTAATTTTCTTCCTTATCCAATTTTTTTTTTGCAATTTCAGACAGTTTTTTCTAGCCTTATTCAGCATGAATGCAGTTTTAATTTATGAAGCACATTCATACTATTTGTACTTAAACAATTTTCACTTTCATCCAACTTCTAGTTCTTCTTCTTCTCTTTTTTTTTCAATTCATTATTTTTTTATTGATTTTATAGTTCAACATGTGCACATATAACCACATCCCTAAGACAATAACATGGAAACAAAAGACGGTATACGGTAAACAAAACACAAAACAAAAACAAAACAAAAGACAACACGTAATACAAACAGTGGGCAAGCAACACTAAACTCTTTACAGTTTGCAAAACCATATTTGACAATAATGCAGTATAGCAGTATTCGATCATTCCAACATTTTATTAGTTATGTCACTCCCATACAAAATACTTTTCTCCATTCTTCTTTTAAGAAACCAACAATTGGTGACCAGTCTCTGACAAATTCATCTAAATTAGTTTGCTAGTTTTTCATATCATAAATTAATATTTGGCGGGTCTTCGTCTAACCATTTCTGTAAAATTGAGACTCGTGCAGCGTACAAAGCAATTCTTAAACTATACCTATGCTGTACCTCATAGTCTAGATCTAATCCTGATACCAAGTTAATTGGTTTTAAGTGTATGTTTAATTGAAAGGCTTTTTGTATTTCCTTTCCTGTATTTCCCTGCATTTCAAGCATTGCCCAGAGCAATTTGGATCATATTTCATACGTATAATTGGGGTTATGTGCAGTCTGTGAATAATCTTAAATTGTGTATCATGGGTTTTATTGGAGCATGTGATCTTTTTTGCATTTAGCAGAATCTTTCTCCACTCTTTAACATCAACTTGGCATCCAAAATCTTCTGCCCACTTTGTCCTACTTCCAATATTATGGGTATTGGCAAACATTTGAGAATATATGTAACCAACCACTGTCCTATTCAAGGACGATGCTTTCAATACAATTTTTTTCTAAATTGTTCACCCTTGCTTCGTACTTGTAAAATGGTATCGACTGGATATAGCTCCAAAGTTGCAAGTATCGAAAAAAATGAGCTTGAGGTAGCTTAAATTCGGACTTAAGTTGGGCAAAGGATTTTAAGATATCGCTCAGGAATAGATCTTGGATCTTAAGGATACCAGCATCTTTCCAAACTCTAAACCCAGTATCAGAGCAGGATTGGGGAAAGTCAGGGTTATGGCACACAGGAGCAAGAATAGTATACCGATTAGTGACACCAAAATGCCTACGAATCTGGTTCCACGATTTAAGAGTATTTCTCACAATAGGATTTTCACTTATTCCAGGGAGTGAAATTGCCCCATTGATGAACAGCAGTTCGAAAAGAGCCGACCGACAACCGACGGCCTATAGGTCAAGGAAAGTTGAATTGGTATCATTTCTTATCCACTCCGCTATATATCTAACCTGAGAAGCCCATATAATATCCTCGGTAATACATTCATTTTTACAATGGCAATCTGGCCAAGTAATGATATTGATAAGGGGTTCCATCTTTGAAGGTGTGGTGAGACGCCTCCTCATCTTGTTTTATTTTGGCTGGACTTCCTTTGTTTCCCTGTTTGCCTGGTTTGGCTTTACTCTTTTCCAGGGCTTCCTCCCCTCCCCCGGCGCTGAGGCTGAGTGAGACCACACACCTGCTCCACATCTCCAATCAAGGCACTTTAAGAAGCCTGCAGCCCTCAGTCTCAGCGCCTGAGTATTGTCTACCCTTCCTCGTGGTAAAGACGCGTCTCCTGGCCAACTTCGTTTGTATAACCTTCAGAACTTTGCTCCTCGTGACTCTTTTCATGTTCAATAACTCCTGTCTCCTCTGGTTTTTCCTGCAGTGTCTCCAGCCCACACGACAGCCAGCCAACCAGCCTACCGGACATCCTCTGTTTGCATCTACTACCTTTTGTTTGGACATTAAAATTCACTTTAAGTTTATCTCTGTTTCCGTGTCTGCTTCTGGGTCCTCCCCACGAACCTGCCTCACCACAGAAGGTCTCTTTTAATTTTGCTCACCACTGGGTCTGGGTTCATTTTAATAAATTCCTCAAAATTGGGAGAGACGTGAATGCCTAAGTAGTTAAAGCCGTTAGGAGACAGCTGGAATGGAATATGATAATAATGGAATTCCTCAGGTCAGGACTCAGCTGTCCACCTTCACTTGAAGGATACGGGTCACTCTTTTGAGGACAGCGATGTACAGGTGTTGGCTCGAGAAGACAGATGGTTTGAAAGAGGAGTTAAAGAAGCCATCTTTACCAGGCTGGAGAAACCTTCTCTGAACAGAGGGGGTGGACTCAGGCACAATCTCTCTGGCACTTACAATGCAGTTCTCAGCTCTCTCCCCAGGAAGCTCCACAAACATTCACACCTGGAACCACATGACTCAGGTGGCATGAGTCATGTGGTCACATGATAGGAGTCGCTAACAACCCTTTCAGGATAACGACTTGGGGGGGGACACACCGAGAGATGGGTTTCTACGACCCATTCTTTTCAACTCCAGCCAGTCGTTAACTGTCCCCCTTCTCCAGTAAGATAAATATCTGCTCCTGACACTAGCACTTTTAGAACTGAAGAAGCTTCTTGGATAAGAGGCGAAACGTCTTCTCAACTCTACACAGTCCAGTTGCCTGTTTTTAAGTCTTCAAGATAACCATGACCTGAGATGAATGAGAATCTACATGGACATATTGGATCACACTTTGGGTCGGATACCCTTCAGCTGGTCCGGGAGCACGAGAAAACTTGCAGGAAGATGGCGGGTTACAGAAACCACCTCCGCTTCAACCTAAGATGCAGACAGCAAGGACTTGTTCCCAAAAGCCTACGCTTGTTTTCCACCGTTAAAGGGCACAGAGCAGACAGCATCCTTTGCAGGACACAGAAGCAGCTCCTCAATGAAAGGATTAGGCAGGTTAACTTCACCATCGAGGCCTTACAAGATAAAATACATCACACCAAGGAGACACTGGCATCCCGACTTCCAGAGGACATCCTCAACAAAGTCCACAACTTTGTTGACAAGGCTCAGAACTCTCAACACAACAAAGGCAAGATAAGGTAAACACAGAAATTTGACAGACTGCTCTCCAAGCACTCAAAGAGTCCATCAGAACTTGGTTGGAGGGACAAAACGGACAGCCACATAGATACCAACATGCAAGAAAAGTGGGTGAAGAATTTGTCAGACAGGGTCCTCACTCAGCCGGAAAAGGAAGTCCTTTACAAAGGACTTAATTTTGCAGTTACCCCTGAACAGATCCCGGTGGTAGACCTTATCACAGCCACGGAGTCAGCGATCCGCAACAACCATCTAGCGGTCACGGAGGCAGAACAACTTAGGTTGAAGGTAACAGCTGCTCTCTCGAATGCCAAAACACCTCCTTCCAACCTGACCATGCAGGAAAGAAGAGCCTTGGCATCACTGCAAAAAGATGAAAACATCACCATCCTGCCTGCAGATAAGGGGAGATGCACTGTGGTACTCAACACCAGGGATTACCATGACAAGGTAACAAGCCTTCTCAGTGACACTGCCACCTATGAAACTCTTAAACGGGATCCCACCAACAGCTACAAAAAGAAAGTTATCAGTGCACTTCAACAGCTCGAAAAGGATGGAGTTATCGACCGCCCACTCTATTACCGACTGTACCCAGGGGAAGCTGTCCCGTGCATTTATGGATTACCAAAAATACACAAGGAAGGGGCGCCCCTTAGACCTATCATCAGCAGCATTAACTCAGTCACATACAAAGTGGCAAAACATTTGGCCACCATCCTAGCTCCTCTTGTCGGCCACACCACTCACCACGTCAGAAACTCACAGGACTTTGCTGAGAAAATCAAGGACATCAGGTTGGACCCAGATGAAACCATGGTTTCCTATGATGTCACATCACTTTTCACATGTATTCCAACAACAGAGGCAGTCCAAGCAGTAAGACAACGCCTCTCACAGGACAGCACACTGGAAGTCAGAACCAACTTAACCCCGGACCACATCTGCTCCTTATTGGACATCTGCCTCAGCACCACCTATTTCCAGTTCAGAGAGCGCCATTACAGACAGAAACACGGATGCGCGATGGGCTCCCCGGTTTCTCCAATAGTGGCAAACCTGTACATGGAAGATGTAGAGAGGAAGGCCCTAACCTCTTTCAAGGGAGCCGCTCCTAGCCACTGGTTCAGATATGTGGATGACACCTGGGTTAAGATCAAAACACATGAAGTAGAGGCCTTCACTGACCATATCAACACAGTGGACAGCAACATCAAGTTCACCCGTGAAGATGTCAAGGACAAAGTATTGGCCTTTTTGGACTGTGCTGTACACTTGGAGGCAGATGGGTGTCTCAACGTTGAAGTGTACAGGAAACCAACACACACGGATCAATATCTACTCTTTGATTCCCACCATCCTCTGCAGCACAAACTGGGGGTCATCAGAACACTCAACCACCGGGCTGAGAACATTCCCACGAAGAAAGAAGGTAAGGAAAAGGAACAAAAGCACATCAAAAATGCCCTGACAACCTGTGGATACCCTAAGTGGGCCTTTGTAAAGAACAGAAAGAGAAATAACACTGAACAGGAAAGGGAGGAGAGACGCAAGAGCACTGAAATCCCTTGCGTTGCAGGCCTGTCGGAAAAACTCAAGAGGATCTTTGGCAAACACCACTTTCCTGTTCATTTCAAGCCTGGTAACACACTAAGGCAAAGGCTAGTCCATCCCAAGGACAAAACACCGAGACATAAACAGAGTAATGTGGTATATGCTGTCCAGTGCAGCGAGGAATGCTCAGACCTGTACATTGGGGAAACTAAACAACCGCTTCACAAGCGCATGGCTCAACACAGGAGAGCCACTTCCTCAGGTCAGGACTCAGCTGTCCACCTTCACTTGAAGGATACGGGTCACTCTTTTGAGGACAGCGATGTACAGGTGTTGGCTCGAGAAGACAGATGGTTTGAAAGAGGAGTTAAAGAAGCCATCTTTACCAGGCTGGAGAAACCTTCTCTGAACAGAGGGGGTGGACTCAGGCACAATCTCTCTGGCACTTACAATGCAGTTCTCAGCTCTCTCCCCAGGAAGCTCCACAAACATTCACACCTGGAACCACATGACTCAGGTGGCATGAGTCATGTGGTCACATGATAGGAGTCGCTAACAACCCTTTCAGGATAACGACTTGGGGGGGACACACCGAGAGATGGGTTTCTACGACCCATTCTTTTCAACTCCAGCCAGTCGTTAACTGTCCCCCTTCTCCAGTAAGATAAATATCTGCTCCTGACACTAGCACTTTTAGAACTGAAGAAGCTTCTTGGATAAGAGGCGAAACGTCTTCTCAACTCTACACAGTCCAGTTGCCTGTTTTTAAGTCTTCAAGATAACCATGACCTGGATGAATGAGAATCTACATGGACAATATGACCTAATAAATCTGAGCTTGTTGCGCTACCAAGTGGTAGAGCAAGGGATTTACAAAAATGAATCTTATATCCAGAAAACCTAGTAAACTCATTTATTATCTAACAGTTGGAATGGAGGATAATGGGTTATTTAAAAATAGAAGAATGTCATTGGCAAATAGAGAAATCTTATGAGTTTTTGTTTCAGTCTGGATACCGGTAACTGATGTACTGGACCGAATCATTTCAGCTAGAGGTTCCATTACTAGCGCCAATAACAAGGCAGACAGAGGACATCCCTGTTTTGTGCCCTTACTAATTGAAAAAGATGAGGAAGTTGTCCCATTGACTGCAACAGATGCCTGTGGAGCCACATATAACAGCTTGAGGTTTTAAACATATACTTCCACTCAGTGCGGTCAAACGCTTTTTCTGCGTCGAGAGTTACAACTAAAGAGTTTGTTTTCTTAATTTTAATGTACTGCATGATGCTCATTATTTTCTGATATTAATGTATGATTGTCTTCCCTGTACAAAACCAGACTGGTCGTTTCTGACGATTTTAGGTATTATATTATTAAGTTTAGATGCAAGGAGTTTTGCTAGGATTTTACAGTCAATGTTTTGAATGCTTATTGGCCTATACGATGCAGGGTCATGTGGGTCTTTATTTTCCTTTAGTATTACATTAAAGGGGACCTGCCACCAAAATTTCATACCCATTTTTATCATTTTTTTATAATCCTTGATGTCCTCTGATCATGTTTGCAACATAATTTTAGCTGAAAAGTTATTTGATGGTTTGTTTTAGTATGCCTAAAAAACCTTACAGGAAAACCAACTGGTTTTGGCTTATTAACATTTATGGTAATGAGCTTTGCTCTGATTTGATCGCTGCTGTGAAGCCTGCTGTGCTCTGATTGGCTCAGCAGTGGAGGTTCGGATTTCGGTTTATCCATTGTTATTATGCTAATGCTAATAGCATATGCTAATGTGTGCTAAAGTAAGGTGCCCAGATGTCTGTAATGATATCCGGGGATATTCGGTGCGGCGGCGGCGGTGCAGGGGCTGCAGGGGCTGTGTGATCACAGACAAAGTCTCGGTACTATTTAGTAGCAGCGCATGCCCCTTGTAATAACCTCCTTAAAAACTGTTGTTCAGGACTGCTAACTTGTGCTTCCTACCTATTCGGCTACTGTAATAACCGTTGTTCGAGCCCACACGCAACATTTTTGTTCTCAATCATGAAACGCTGAAATCGGGGACATTTTCGGGGACAGCTTTTGCCGGGACAGGTCATCCAATACGGGGACTGTCCCCGGAAATCGGGGACGTCTGGTCACCTTATGCTAAAGGCTAAAAATGGCAGGTATTAAACCATTTATTTTAGACCCAGAGTCCGAAGAGGAGGTGGAAGTTGAAGAAGAAGCCGGAGAGCTCTAGCGGTGTTTTCTTATTCATTCTGCCCAGCTTTAAGTTCATTTTCCCAGCAGTAAACCCAAGGAAACACCGGTCGTTTGGAAGAGCCCCATTGCGGATACAGTGGTAGCTGGGTCTCGCTCTGGAGAGTGATGTTCACTGTGACTGGGTACGAGAACGAGAGAGTGGGCGCGGCTCACCGAGGACACGCTCGTGAATAATAATGAGCAACGTCAGAGCGAGGTCAGATGGACCTGCTTTTTCAATTGACCTGGTTTACCCGTTCCTTTATTTTAAACCTTTACAGAATGCAAACGACTTAACGGTTTGTTTTCACATTTACAACATAAGACGAACATAATATGGACCTTATCTGACACAAAAAATACAAAAAATTACATTTTTATGGCAGGTCCCCTTTAATAGTAGCCATTCGCAGTGATTGGGGAAGTTGTTTTATTGATAATGAATGTTTAAACATTCTAACTAGTAGAGGGGCAAGGGTCCCTTTAAGTATTTTATAAATCTCTGGTGGAAGGCCATCGGGCCCACAAGCTTTCCCAGATGCTAGTGTGTCAATCACCTCTTCAATTTCGTTACTACTGATATCCATATCAGCTAAGTTCTTATCCTCTTCTGAAATTTTAGGAAGGTTGATGTGCTGGAAAAAGCTATTCATTTTGTCTTCTGTTCCCATTGATTTTGAGGTATATAAAGATGAATAAAAATCATTAAAGGCTCTGGCTATTTCATGTGTTCGATATTGTAGCTTACCATTCTTGTCCCTAATTGCAGAAATTGAATTATTCAAGTTTGTATTATTAACTTTGACAAGTAACGCCCAGCTCTATTGGCGTGTTCATAAATTTTATGCTTTTGCTTAAACAAAGCCTTTTCTGCACTTTGGGACAGGAGTGTATTAAGTGCTGTTCTAGTTCTTATAATTTTCTCCCAGTTGCTTCTCCCACCGGTACACTTTTGCTCCATTTCAGCTTCCTGTAATTGTAATTCAAGCCCTCTCTGTTCTTGCAGCTTTCTTTTCTTCTTAGTTGTACAATAAGAGATGATTATACCCCTTAAAAAGGCTTTTATCGTTTCCCATAAGTTTGATGGGTTAGTATCGTCATTATCATTCTCTTGTATAAACCTTGCCAGTTCTCTTTGTGCCAATGAACAAAAGATAGGATCAGAGACTATTGATCTGTTGCATTTCCAACTATACCCCTACGAGCTACCAGAGATTGAGCTGACTAAGAAGACGGGAGCATGGTCTGAGATATGGATAGAACCAATATAGCATTCCTCCACTGAATCCGTGGGATGACAAAATAATCCAATCTGCTCCAGGATTGGTGGGGAATAGAATGAAAAGTATAGTCTCTATTATTAGGGTTTAGCATACGCCAAATGTCTGTCAGACCCCCTCGTTTAGCATTAGCTGAATAGCCTTTTGCCTGGGGCTTAGTATGGCTGAGGTAGCTGTCGGTTGTTTATCCCACATCCCATCTTGAACAGAATTCCAGTCTCCACCACAGATTGTAATAGGGCAACTATATTTCACCAATAAGGAAGTTAATTTAGTAAACATATTCAATTCGATGTTTGGAGCTGCATACACATTCAAAATGCTTACATTTTCGCCTTACAAAACCCCATGGAGAAATATATAACAACTGTCTGGATCAGATTCATAATGTTCTACTTTTAAAGACAAGTTTTTGTGACTTAAGATAGCAACTCCCCTACTTCTACTATTATAAGATGAAGAAAATACTTGTCCAACCCAGTCTCTTTTTAATTTAGAATGTTCCACACTAGTTAAATGAGTCTCCTGTAACATCCCAACAGATACTTTCTCCTTTTTCAATATTCCAAGAGCAAGTTTTAATGGAGTTTTTAAGTGACATAGGATCCTAAATCAGTACTATAGTATTGATTGTACTTTAACCACCACATGCATAATACATTATGAGATGCTGGTTTGCTGGCAACGCACACGGATACAAACACACTCACAGAACAAAATACAGTAAGAGAACAAAAAACAGGAAACAAAAAAACAAAAAACATTTACTACCAAATGCCAAGATGGTAGTAGTGCACCCTTGTGCGACATAAAGTAGCCCCCCCCCCCCCCCACTCAAACAGTAATAGGCCAAGCACAAGGCTAATTGACCTGCGATCTGCCTAACCATTTCCTCACCCTATATAGGAAGGAGCTATTGTCTGTCGTCTCAGAAGAACGAAACGTTATTTAACCAGAACTGCTGTCGTTTCGTTAGTTTCTCTTATATGCAGTTTAGTTTTGAATCACTTAAAAAAAAAATGAAATCAAGAGAACTATAGTGCTTTGTTGACCTAGACCTTTTTTTTAGAAATTATAAAATATAATAATCATGTCGGCCACATTGCTGAACCACTCCAAAAAGCCAAGCAGCAGACCTAGACGGCTGCACTCCAAGAACACGGGCATGCTGCTGATATTGCTGACATACAGCCATCCAGGCCCATCACTCAACCCCTCAGAACAATTCAGCAATGCGGCCAACATGAAAGTATTAAGAGAGTAGCCTTCACATGGCTAGCAGAAAGTAACAGGATAGGTAAATTAAATAATTGGGTTCCATAGCAATTAATTAAACTGAAATACAAACACGCTATCATTGTGATAATCATGCTGACGTAGTCGATATAGTTGTTATCCCACTTTTGTCAATCAAAAAAAATAATAAAAAAAATAAAAACATAATGGAGTATTTCAATGTTAACATCAAGACACCATCATATTACCTAAATTAAAATACATAAGTTTAGTAATGACCGTAACAGAAATAATGTTGTGTATTGGTCAAGAATTGGTCAAGAATTAAACTAAGGAGAGCAAACCAGATCAATCAACAGTCATTAATTGGCATAAGCTTTGAACCATCAGTGGGCCATTAAAATAAGTAACGTTTAACATATTTGTTTCTTTTGTGTCCAAGACCCACTGGTGAGACTGTTTTCGAACAGCTCAAAATACACATTAACAAAAAGTCGCCGGCGACAGAAAATGACATGCTGCACTTTTAGTACCGTAACTCTTGAACCATTTGCGCTATCAACATAATTCCAACGGATTCTGAAAGCTGAGACTCTAAGCTTTGCGCTGATATATGATACATTACGGTAAGGACAGCGGCCTTGTGCTGATTCGCGGATCAAAACACATGACGTGAGGGAGACTTTGGAGCAGAGAGAGTGCAGATCTGGGAGATTCATCGGAGATTTAGCGGAGTTTTAGCGGAGTTTTAGAGGTAATTTAGCTGTTTATCTTTGTATATATTATATTAATCGTTGTATATATTATATTTAATGTTGTTTATCATAGTGTTAGAGTTCATTTTATAAGTTTTGAGTGTCGTTTTGCCGTGTTTTGTGCCGTGTTCTTGCCTTAGCACGACCGTTTTTAGCTAGTTCCTTTAGTATTGATTGTAATAGTGGAGGCAGAAATGTTGAGATCTGCAAGAAAGATGAGACTTCCAGCTCAATTTGTGGAGGAGGAAGAGAAGATGGAGATGCAGGAGGAGGCAGGGGGTGTGTCTCCATCCCAAACACAGTAAGTAAATAGTATGCATACTCCCAAATTTAGTTCTAATATAATGATATCATTATTTGAATTCATAATATTTTGTAAATAAATACTTTTTATTTATGATTATCTCCTCAATACATTTTTACAGATTCTTCTGATGAGGGACCATCAAAAAGGACAAGGCGGGGACGAAGTCTGGTCTGTGGCCAACGCAGGCAGCACAGCAGCAGCAGTGGTGGTCCTGATGCTGCTGGTGATGCTCCTGCATGTCATTCACCACAACTGCAGGAGGCCTGGAAGACAGAGGCAGACCCTGACCTAGGCCTGGACGATATAGAAAAAAAGCATATCGATAAAAAATAAATCATATTGATCGATATCAATAATTATCGATATAATTATTATAATTATTTAACATATATTTTAATTGCAGCCCTGGATGTTTTATGCTATTGCTTAATGACCTACTTTTAATAAAGAACACAGAAGCACTGAATTCAAATTCAAACCTTTATTCAACCACCTTTTTTATTTTACCACAACTGAAAGTTTTTAAAAAAAGAACTAAAAAAAAAAAGAAATCAACTTAAGGGGCCTGAGTGACGTCAGTAAATACTGACAAACATAAAGACTAAAGTGACCAGAAAATCTGATAAATAAATATTTAAATAGTCTTTTGATGAAAATAAACAAAACAAACAAATATATAAATAAACAGAATAGCTTTAGGTGGGAATAACATACTACCAGTTTTAACTGTGTGAGAAACTGCCCACAGCCTGGTGTCTGAACACTGAAATATTTCTCCCGGGGTCGAGAGATTTATTTTTTTTAATTATCATGTGATTGACTTGATACGCAAACTGAGCACGAGAAGCAGGACTTATCCACGCCGGTGTTGTGTCGTAGAATGCACCCCTGCCGAATGCACCCCCTGCTAGTAGCCATGATCCAAATACTCGCGTCTTTGTAAAATATGAGCTCATTTTCTTCCACTTTAAGAAGCTAATGAGTGGACGGGATGCAGGGGTGCATTCTTCTCACCTTTTCAACCCCTGACCCATTTTCATGACTGAAGCGCTGTGTTTGAGAAATACTTGCGGCCGGGCACTTCATATCGCGGGTCGAGAGTGGCTAGAAGCTGGTCGAAGCCAGGCTTTTCAACGGTAGTTATTGGCAGTATGTCCCTCGCTATGCAGCATGTTACTGCATGGGTGATGTCCTTATGCCGCTCGGGCGCTTTGTCGTATTTTGACAAGAAACGAAGTCCAGTTTGGTCTGCTTCACTTGCTTTGTGCTGGTGCTGGCAGCGGTTCCAGAGGATTCCTCCGACGACGACGTGGAGCCGCGGCGCGGCCGACACAGCTCGTACTCCTGCGGGTGCGACCGGTTTAGATGGTAAAACAAGTTGGTTGTGTTACCAGACTTGGTTTTTATTAATTCTCTGCAAATTTTGCAAACGACCGCTGTTCGCTTTTTGTCAGACTTCTAAAAACCAAAACATTGCCATGCTGGTGAACTACTGACAATGTCCTCCGCTTCTCCTTGCTGTATCATTTTTTCTAATACACGTGCTGTCTGTTGTGGTTTGATAGGGGCTGGGCTTGGTGCCATAGCGTACCTGGGTCTGCGTTTGTGATTGGTTGGGAGGAAGTAATGACTGTAGCAAAAGCTACATGATAGGCTATGATGAAAAAGAAAGGGAAACTGTGTTTTTCTATCGAACATTTTATCGACCCGTTTTTTTTCTATCGCACCACACGTCTATCGATCGATATATATTGTTATCGAATTATCGTCCAGCACTACCCTGACCCTCATCCAACAAGTACATGGGAGGGGTGGACACTTCTGACCAGATGTTGGGCACCAACTCTGTCCACAGGAAGACCAGAAGATGGCCCATGACTGTGTTTCAACACCTTGTGGATACAGCTGCAACAAACAGCTATATCCTCCACAAAGAAATCAGTGTGACACAGAAGAGGAAGCTCATGACACACTAGGCTTTCCAGGAGAAGCTGTGTGCCGAGCTGCTTGGTGTGCCACTCAATCCACCGCCCAAGACCCCCACACCCCCCACTCAAGGCTGCTTTCCTGTCCCCACCAGCAGAGGGCAGTCAATGGAGAAAAGGCAGAGAGACAGCCAGGGGAGAAAACAATGCACTCCCTGGAAGTGTGAAGAGTGTAGAGTTGGACTCTGCCTTCAATTAGATAGGAATTGCTACAGGGAGTTTCATTCCTAAAAAAACGCCTGGTTATTAGTAGACTTTTTCAAGCAGTAACAGGTGAAAAGAAGGTTCCAGGAAAACAAAACTGCTTGAGTTGTTGTATTATAGTTCAAATAATGTTTTTGTCATCTCAGAATCTTTGGACCTGTACATCTTAAGTGTTAACAAATACAAAACTTTCTAAAAAATCAGTTCCGTTTTTTGTTTTTGTTGTAATTTCACACAGTTTAACTATACATAACATGTTAAAAATGTAAAATACTTGAGAGATTTTTAAGTTTAACTTATCTTGAAGAAAGGGGCAAAATATTTCACACAAAAGACACTTTTTGACACATTTACAGCTAAAAAAAGAGAATAATGACCAGGCGGACTGTTAATATTACAGGCTTAAAAGGGTTAAAAGGCTAACTAAAGTAAGGTATACAATAAGCTCTCAGGGGAGAAAAAAAGGGGGGGTGGGGGCTCATATTAATAAACTTAAATTAATTTAGCAAAGATGAAAACAGTACTAGTTGTAATAAACCAAGAACAAAACTAAAATGAATTTACCAAATCAACACTCAGTAATTTGTTGACTTGATCTTTAAACCATCCGTGGGTCTTAGGATACCGTTTAACATAGTGGAGTTCTTCTTCTTCAGACCTTTAACCAATTTTACATTTAAACCTTCCTCCATTTTTTTTAGTAGCTTTGCATTGCTTTTTTAACCTACAGCAATCAGCAGTTCCACGCATTTTCTGCAAGGAAATGCAATTTTTCTTGTTAAACTTATTATTCTTCCGTACCTTTTTTGGACCGCTTCTCCTTCAAACTTTGTGCGATTTCAACCGTTCAAACTATTCCACTCCTTCAGGACATGTGCGGATGTATTTTTTTTTCTACCCTTTACACTTATTGTTTTTTTTTTACTTTTTGTGCAAAAATTTTAACATTGAAGTCAATGGGGAAATCTTCTAATTCTTCCTTTTATTCTTCAACCTTCTGAGCCTTATAACTTCAGCATACTTTCACCTAGAGACCTCATTCTTGCTTTAAAATGATCATTAACTTGTCAACTATTAATGTTGTATCAGTATCATCATTTTCCACAATTTAGCTTTAAGCACCTCATGGTTTTCAGCAAATTTCAGGCTTTATAATGGGTGTGTATTGGAAGAGCTAGAGTGGAGAAGACTTTTTCAATCGACAAAACCTCGCTCAATATATCGCTCCCACGCCCACAAATTTCACTCCACAGCCATATAAAAAACATCAAAATGGAGGAAAATAAGTCCTGCCTCTCACAAAAGAGGTTTCAAATCATTAAATCATACCCCTTGGCCAGCAGGTGACCAACTGTCCAAAAATGGCAAAGAACCCTCGCATTGGCCCAAATGTAATTTTTCTCCAAAAAAATCCTGATTATCACTCAGGCCCAGACTTTTTTAACTCGCTGTTGTGGCCACATTTTTTTAGAGTACAGTCATAAAAAACACATCATTGTGTTCATGAAGGGCGGAGGATTCATATGATGTTCTTATTTTCATTCTGGGATTTAAGGAAATCACGCTATGTAAAGAAGTTCAGAGGCCTTAAATTCAGTGCAGTTAGGCAGCTTCTCAGTCAAACAGTAGGTCAGTTATTAAGTGGAAATGCTGATTAAGCATTTCCACTTATTGTTATTCTCCTGTTTCTTTAATCTTATTGTTCTTCCGCCGATTTTTGGACCGCTTCTCCTCCTTCAAACTTTGTCCGATTTCAACTGTTCAAACTTTAAACTATTCCACTCCTTCAGGACATTATGGCGTCTATTTTTTTTCTATCTACCCTTTATACTTTTTTTTTTTTAACTTTTTGTGCAAAATTTGTACCATTAGAAATGAATGGGGAAATCTTAAAATCTACCTTTTCCTCTTCCACCTTCTGAGCCTTATAACTTCAGCATACTTTCACCTAGAGACCTCATTTTTGCTTTAAAATGTTCATTCACTTGTCGACTATTATAGTTTAACTCAGTTTTTTGATATCTTTTACAGTTTTTCCACAATTTAGCTTTAAGCAACTTGTGGTTTTCAGCTAATTTTCAGGCTTTATAATGGGTGTGTATTGGAGAGGCTAGAGTGACGGTTTGAAAAGCTAGAGTGCAGACCTCGTCTCTGATGGACAGACCCTCGCTCGAATATATCGCTCCCACGCCCACAAATCTCACTCCACAGCCATAAAAAATACATCAAAATGGAGGTATATGTGTCCTGCTTCTCACAAAAGAGGTTTCAAATCATTAAATCCTACCCCTTGGCCAGCAGGTGACCAACTGTCCAAAAAAGGCGGAAATCTCTCCCATTGACCGTAATGCAATCTTTCTCCAAGAAAATCCGGATCATCGCTCAGGCTCAGACTTTTTTAACTCGCTGTTGTGGCCTCATTTTTCGAAGTACAGACATGAAAAACACATCATTGTGTTCATGAAGGACGGAGGATTCGTACGATGTTCTTATTTTCATTCTGGGACTTAAGGAAATCATGCTATGTGAAGAAGTTCACAGGCCCTAAATTCACTGCAGTTCAGCACCTCTTAGTCAAACAGTAGGTCAGTGATTAGCCTTTGATCTCACAGCTGTTTAGGATGCAATCATTAACGACACACACACACACACACACACACACACGCACACACACAAACACACAAACACCTTCTTGTAATTGTTGCTTTGTGAGGTCTACCTTGCAGTTCAGCTGCTTGTACACACAGTTAATATGTGTCTGCTTCACCACCTATCTCCACCCACAAACTTTGAGCTACAGAAACCATTCTGGGCTTCAAAAATTCAGCTCATTGAAGATATTATGGGGTGTTTTGAGGATTGTGATAATAAATTGTATTAATGTGTTCAGCAGAGTCTTGTGTTCTCACAACCTCCTTGTCATGAATATATACCGAGGATGAGCGTCAGGGCCTACTTGGAGTCCTGTTTCATTAGATTCAAGCCTTCTTTTTTTGATTTATTATTTAATTTGTAAACTAATTTAAACTCATTCAAACTCATTCATACCTTTCTGATATTTAAAATCTTACTGATACTTGAGGATTTTTAATTATTTAAATTTTCCCTGTTTAAAATTATTTTTAATATTTATGCAATATTCCATCCTTCAAACAAAATCCCACCTCTAGAGCTACAACTACTGCTAATGTCAATTAAACTAGTACTTTCCCCTCTACTTTAACTGCTGTTGCTCCGATTTCTACTTTCTCTACTGCTGCTATTGCCTCTATTTCTACTTTCTCTACTACTTTGACTTATACTTCTTGTTTTCTCAAACTACTTCTACTGCTGACATGACTACTAATATCACTACTCGATTACTTATCATACTACTTCTAGTACTACAACTTAAACTTATGCCACTTCTCACCTTCCTGCCTTTAAAGGCAATTTCCTTCTTCATTCAAAATTTGTGCAATCATAGACATTTTTCTAGCCTCTTTTAGCATGAATAAAATTTCCTTTTATAGAGCATATTCATAGTATTTGTCCTTCAACCAATTAATCAATTATCCAACTTATATTTCTTTTTCACCCCTTCAACAGCTTTAACATTTATACCTTTCTCCATGTTTTATGAGCAGTTTAGCATTGCTTTTTCTTATTATTCTTCCGCCGATTTTTGGACCGCTTCTCCTCCTTCAAACTTTGTGCGATTTCAACCGTTCAAACTTTAAACTATTCCACTCCTTCAGGACATGATGGCGTCTATTTTTTTTCTTTCTACTCTTTATACTTTTTTTTTTTTTTTTTACTTTTTGTGCCAAAATTTTAACATTGAAGTCAATGGGGAAATTTTCCAATTCTTCCTTTTTTTCTTCCGCCTTCTGAGCCTTATAACTTCTGCATACTTTCACCTAGAGACCTCATTTTTGCTTTAAAATGTTCATTCACTTGTCGACTATTAAAGGTGTACTTAGTTTTTTTGATATCTTTTACAGTTTTTCCACAATTTAGCTTTAAGCAACTTGTGGTTTTCAGCAAATTTTCAGGCTTTATAATGGGTGTGTATTGGAGAGGCTAGAGTGATGATGTCATCGCTAGAGTGGACAGCTCCCCTTTTTTTGACATAACCTCGCTCGAATATATTGCTCCCACGCCCACAAATTTCACTCCACAGCCATAAAAAATACATCAAAATGGAGGTACATGTGTCGTGCTTCTCACAAAAGAGGTTTCAAATCATTAAATCCTACCCCTTGGCCAGCAGGTGACCAACTGTCCAAATAGGCGGAAATCTCTCCCCATTAGCCCTAATGTAATTTTTCTCCAAGAAAATCCGGATCATCGCTCAGGCTCAGACTTATTTAACTCGCTGTTGTGGCCACATTTTTCGGAGTACAGACATGAAAAACACATCATTGTGTTCATGAAGGACGGAGGATTCGTACGATGTTCTTATTTTCATTCTGGGACTTAAGGAAATCGTGCTATGTGAAGAAGTTCACAGGCCCTAAATTCACTGCAGTTCAGCAGCTTCTCCATTCAAACAATAGGTCAGTTAATGGCTTTGATGTCACAGCTGTTTAGGATGCAATCATTAACGAGACACACACACACACACACACACACACACACACACACACACACACACACACACACACACACACACACACACACACACACACACACACACACTCTTGTAATTGTTGCTTTGTGAGGTCTACCTGGCAGTTCAGCTGCTTGTACACACAGTTAATATGTGTCTGCTTCACCACCTATCTCCACCCACAAACTTTGAGCTACAGAAACCATTCTGGGCTTCAAAAATTCAGCTCATTGAAGATATTATGGGGTGTTTTGAGGATTGTGATAATAAATTGTATTAATGTGTTCAGCAGAGTCTTGTGTTCTCACAAGCTCCTTATCATGAATATATACCGAGGATGAGCGTCAGGGCCTACTTGGAGTCCTGTTTCATTAGATTCAAGCCTTCTTTTTCCTGCTATAGTTATGCATCCAAGGTCCCCATGGCAACCAATTTGTGCACCTTGAGACACACAGCTGACTGGAAAGCTGCTTCTAATGGCCATATGAGACACATGAAGCCAGGCTCAGTACACATAGCACTGGGGATGACACTTAAAACCCTTTCCTAGAGCGTTTGAAAAAACTTCAGCCCCTATCTCCTCACATGACCTTTGACCTACAGAAACCATTCAGGGCTTTAAAATTTAAGCTCATTGAGGACATTATGGGGTGTATTCAGGATTTATATTCATTTAAATTTTTCAAATTTTAAAGTCACTCAGTGATAATTTATCATTTAATTTTTCAAACTAATTTAAACTCATTCAAACTGATTCAAACCTTTCTAATACTTAAAAACTTTCTGATACTTGAGGATTTTTAATTATTTAAATTTTCCATGTTTAAATTAGTTTTCATATTTATGCATTTTTCCATCCATCAAACACAATCCTACCTCTAGTAGTACATACTGCTAATGTCAATTAAACTAGAACTTTCCCCTCTACTTCAACTGCTATTGCTCCTATTTCTACTTTCTCTACTGCTGCTATTGCTACTATTTCTACCTTCTTTACTGCTTTGACTTATACTTCTTTTTTTCTGAAACTACTTCTACTGCTGACATGACTACTAATATCACTACTCGACTACTTATCATACTACTTCTAGTACTACAACTTAAACTTATGCCACTTCTCACCTTCCTGTCTTTAAAGGCAATTTCCTTCTTCATTCAAACTTTGTGCAATTTAAGACATTTTTCTAGCCTCTTTTAGCATGAATAAAATTTCCTTTTATAGAGCATATTCATAGTATTTGTCCTTTAACCAATTAAACAATTATCCAACTTATATTTCTTTTTCACCCCTTCAACAGTTTTAACATTTATACCTTTCTCCATGTTTTATGAGCAGTTTAGCATTGCTTTTTCAGCTTTCAGCACTCAGCATTTCCACGCATTTTCTGCAAGGAAATGCAATTTTTCTACTTGCCTTTGATGTCTGACACCTGTTAAGAAGGATTAATTAACATACACACACACACTCTAACAATGTGTGTGCATGTGTCTCTCTCTATCTATGAGACCTACATGTACACACAGTAAATATGTGTGTGCTTGAGTCCCTCTCTGTCTATGAGACCACAAACTTTGAGCTGCAGAAACCATTCAGGGCTCCAAAAATTCAGCTCATTGAGGACATTATGGGGTGTATTTAGGATTTTGTTAATTAATTGTATCAATGTGTTCAGTAAAGTCTTGTGGCTCTCACAACCTCCTTATCATGAATGTAGCCGTCACAGAGTAAGAGCATCAGGGCATAGTCTGGGATTTTGTTTCTCAGCTTCAAGTCTCCTTTCTCCTGCTGTACTGATGCATCTACCGTCCCCATGGCAACCAATTAGTGCACCTGGAGACACACAGCTGACTGGAAAGCTGCTTCTAATGGTCATATGAGACACATGAAGCCAGGCTCAGAACACAGAGCACTGGGGGTGACATTTAAAACCCTTTACTAGAGCGCTTGACAAACTTCAGTCCCTGTCTCCTCCCACAAACTTTGACCTACAGAAACCATTCAGGGCTTCAAGATTTCAGCTCATTGAGGACATTATGGGGTGTAATTAGGATTTTTTTTCATTTAAATTTTTCCCATTTTAAAGTCACTCAGTGATGATTTATTATTTTATTTTTCAAACTAATTTAAACTCATTCAAACTGATTCAAACCTTTCTGATACTATAAAACTTTCTAATACTTGTGGATTTTTAATTATTGAAATTTTCCCTGATTTGAATTAGTTTAAATTAGTTTTAATATTCATGCATTATTCCATCCTTCAAACAAAATCCCACTTCTAGTACTACAACAACTGCTAATATCAATTAAACTAGTACTTTCCCCTCTACTTCAACTGCTATTGCTCCTATTTTTACTTTCTCTTCTGCTGCTATTGCTACTATTTCTACTTTCTCCACTACTTTGAATTATACTTATTTTATTCTTAAACTACTTCTACTGCTTACATGACTAATATCACTACTTTGACTACTTATCATACTACTTTTAGTACTACAACTTAAACTTATGCCACTTCTCACCTTCCGGCCTTTTAAGGCAATTTCCTTCTTCATTCAAACTTTGTGCAATTTTAGACATTTTTCTAGCATCTTTCAGCATGAATAAAATTTTCTTTTATAGAGCTTTTTCATACTATTTGTCCTTCAACCAATTTAACAATTATGCAACTTCTATTTCTTTTTCACCCCTTCAACAGCTTTTACATTTAAACCTTTCTCCATGTTTTATTGGCAGTTTAGCATTGCTTTTTCAGCTTTCAGCACTCAGCATTTCCACGCATTTTCTGCAAGGAAATGCAATTTTTCTAGTTTTTTTTATGATATTTGTACGGTGGCCGAGAACCGCCATTGCAAATAAAAAAGAATGCAAAAAAAAGCCATGATTTAAGTTAGAGACACAAGGAAAAAAAAAAGAATGGAACAATGAAAGTTAATGACACAAAATAAAAAGTGGCAATCCAAAAAAAAAAGAGAAAGTCTCTTACAGCGAACATAAAAGGATGCAAAAAAAAGAAAAGAAAAAACTAGCAATGCAAAAAAAAGTTACTTAGTGCAGAACAAAAGGATGCAAAAAAAGCCACAACAGAAGTTAATGAAAAAAGTAGCAATGCAAAAAAAGGAAAAGTTTCTTACTGCGAACATAAAAGGATGCAAAAAAAAGCCACAACAGAGGTTAACCATTAAAAAAAAGTAGCAATGCAAAAAAAGTCACTTTCTGTAGAACAAAAGGATGCAAAAAAAAGCCACAACAGAGGTTAACCATTAAAAAAAAGTAGCAATGCAAAAAAAAAAAAGTTTCTTACTGCGAAAATAAAAGGATGCGAAATTAAAAAGCCACAACAGAAGTTAACCATGAAAAAAAAGTGGCAATGCAAAAAAAAAAAAAAATGAAAATAAAACTTTCTTACTGCAAAAAAAAAAAAAAAAAAAAGGATGTACAAATAAAAAAAGCTGCCGGGGACCAATAATGAAGATGCACCGGTGTTTTACGATCTTGGCACAGAGGACGATGGCGAGAAGATGAGCAAAGAAGTAAGTGGAAAGGTTATTGTTTAATTTCGCTTCATAAACTTTTCAGTGTTTCATTTTTTAAGACCATGTAGTTCCTGAATCCATATGAAGTTGAACCGAAGCTGTTGCTACACCGACATCCTCCATCCTATTTGCATCTTTTTATTTTTGCAGTAAGAACCTTTTTTTTTTATTTTGCGTCGTTAACTTCCAATGCTGCTTTATTTTTATTTGCACCTTTTTTTTTTTGTTTGCAGCAGGCTTCGTTTTCTTTTTTTGCACCAGTACCTTCTATTGTGACTTTTTTTTTTGCATCCTTTTTTTTATTTGTAGCAGTGGCGGTTCTCTGCCACCGTATGTATGATTACAGAGGCCAAAGTGTCTGCTTCTCTGAGTTTAGACCTGATCATCCCAGAGTTATAGGACTTCCTTCTTTATTAATCAGATAATTATCATGTTAATTCAGGGAAAAACAGACACTCTATTAATCAGAATCATTTCTCTTAATTTCACTGGTCGTTATCTCGTTGATACAAAACAACAGCGATGAAGAAATTCAGAAGTAATTATCTCCTAAATTCACTGACACATTTTACCTCATGACCTTTGTGTTAAATACAGAGTGGCCTACCATAAAACAATATCATGAAATTTAACTATATATATATATTTTTTCAAACTATTATTAACAAAATCAGATTTTTCTTTTACATAATCTTTTTCCTGAACCGACGGTGGATTCGCATTCATCTTCAGGTACAGCATTAACCTGAGATTATTAACCTTATAGTTCAATACTAACATCAGTTCCTCCTGTTTAAACAATACTTTAATAATAATAATAATATGATAATATTGATTATATTGTGGAGTTTTACTGATGGATTGATTTGTTGATATCATTTTCATGATTAATCCTAATCTCCAGTTACTGAAAATAAAGTTAATTTAAAATCAAACACAAACTTCTCATCCAAAGAAAAACATGTGTTTGCAGTGATCTTGATTTTGTTCCTGGAGCTGTACATAGATATGTGTACTGTATATGTTCAGTACATATATGTGAGCAGTACGGGGCGCTGCAGACAACAGGGACCTGATGGACACTTGACACAAAACTTATAAACCTGATCAGCCGTAACATGACGTTAAAACCATAGAAAACATCTCAATAAAACAATAAAAAATAAAATATTCTTCTGTTTGATAAATGAGATGATTTTATTCAGGAACAGACAGTGAGAAGGTTTTATTAAAGTGTCAGAGATAAATCCAACATGGCAGAAAACTCTGAAGCTAACAGGCTACATGCTAATCTCTCAGTCTGACCCTGTTCTGACCCGGGTCTGTACCAAGTCTGACCATGGTCTGACCCCGGACTGGTCCAGTTTTGATCCTGCTGACTTGGATTAACCACTAGCCGGAAACTCAGAGTCAGTGTTGGCTCAACCTCAGTGATTTTAATGATACTGATCTAAGCTCTAGTTTGACTTGGTTAAGATCGTCTCACTCGCTCAGGTGTGCGCTCGCTCAGGTGTGCCGTTACAGCCAGATATCAGAGGTACAGTCTCCACCAGGATACCTGAGCTCGTGGGCCAGAGCCGGACCCTCAGGCTCTTTACCGAAATCCACCAGGAATTTTTCATTCAGAGTCAGACCTCCTTTATCTGTGTTCACATCGATCTGCATCATCACAGAGCCCTCCCTGTGGGAGACAAAGAGAGAGAGACAGACAGACAGAGAGAGACAGAGAGACAGAGAGAGGTTATTCTGGGTCAGATCTCAGCGGGCCAACAGTGTAGACCAGCGTTGTTCCAAAACCCTTTATGTGGATCTGAGGATCCAGACGAGGGAAATCAGAGGAGTGGTGAGAGAGTTTACACAGAGAAGCCTTCCCTGAAGTCTTTTCACTGTCCGACACACCCCCTTATCAAATACCACTCCCTGATTGGACGTTGAAGTGTACAGAAGCTCTTCTTATGTTGAAATCTGTCATTAAACTGTGAGAGCTGAGACGACAAATCTCTAAATATTGAGGATCAACATCAACTCAGTAAACAGGATCAGAGTCTTCCAGAGTCGCCTTAAAACGGTCCTCTTATCTGATATCACAGATGGATAAGTCTAACCCCTGATTTCCACCACATCCTGAACATCTACTAAAAGGTTGTATCCTCCGATCATATCTGATCGTAACCATTCAAGTTAATGTGTCAATTTCCACCAGGTCCTTTACGTTTCTCTGCGGATCGCCTGACTCCACAGCTGATCGCAAGAGTTCTATTTTTTCGGGACGCCAGAGCATGCCAGATAAATTCAGCACAGATTAACCCGTGCTGGAAAGGAAGTCAGCCACAGACACAAAATAAAACATCAGGTTTCTTTTCAAAACAAAACATTGTGTGTTAGGCGTGTTTCAGGAGGATCGTATTTCACACCATGTAAACAGGCGGAGACGAACAAGTGAAAGGTTTTTAGACGTCATCTCACCCCAATGACACTATGGATGAGGAGATGCTGATTCTAGAAGTCCAGAAGATCCGGTAGGAATTGGTGGATGGATTGGGATGGCTCCGGATTGGAGCCATTCCGGATACAGTGGAAATTTGGGGTTAACCCTTTTCAGGGTTAACCCCAAATTGTAATTGTATTAACATGTTTCTTTCCTTGTTCATCTCTGTTTTTCTTCATTAAACTGTTTTTTTAAAATGTTTTTATGTTTTGTTATGTTTGTGTATTGACTATAAAATATCAAGTAGCAGCAGTAGTGGTAGTATTCATGTAACAGGAGTACTGTAGTACTGTGAGTACCTTATCATGTCAGGGTAGAACTGTTTGTCCCAGCCGCTGTACAAAGACGTAGTCAGGTAGAGTCTGCGACCGTCCAAACTCAGCTGCAGCATCTGAGGACTGCCTGGGATACGCTTCCCCTGAGAGACAGACAGGTGAGGGAGACAGGCGAGAGGGGTAGACAGGTTAGACAAGTGAGAAAAGGAGACAGGTGAGAGGGGGAGACAGGTGTGTAGATGGGTTGACATTGAGACAATTATAACAGCAGAAAGGTCAATAAAGGTCATTTAAGCCTAAAGGACATCATGTTGAACAAACAGACACGTCTACTCCATCCTGTCTCACTGCTTCCTGCCACCCTGTGTCCTGTCTCCCTTCTTCCTGTCTCCCTGCGTCCTGTCTCACTGCTTCCTGTCTCCCTGCCTTCTGTCTCACTGCGTCCTCCTGTCTCTGGTACCTGGATGACTCGTGGCGGCGGCTGCTGCTGGCTCTCTGGGTCTTTCAGGACTTTGACCGGACCGTCGTTTATGAGACTTCCTCCCAGGAACACCTGAAACACACGGACAGGTAAGCTCTCTCACAGTACGGTCTCACCTGCTCGTCATTGGACAGGTGTATCAACATTCAGACCTGGCCGACCAATCGGGGGTTCCTCCTGTCTGTGATGTCATACTGCCTGATGTCACCGTGCAGCCAATTACTGAAGTAGAGGAAGCGATCATCCAATGAGAGCAGGATGTCCGTGATCAGACCTGAGCAGAACGACAGGTGAGGAGTTAGACAGGTGAGAGAACCAAGGTCAAAAAAGGTCACATGTCAGATTGACGAGTCAACTCGACCAGTAACAAGATATTTAGACAAGGTCACATGTCAGATACAAGTTAAGAAAACAAACAGACAACAAGTCACATGAACAGGTGACCATTTAGACAGACAGGTGGCAAGAAAGGTAGACATGCAATACGTCACTAAATTTCAAGTCAAAAGATTGACAAACCAGTCAACAAGACAGGTAACGAGTTTTTAAAAAGGGTTACAAGTCACCTGAGGAGGAACGAAGAGGTCAGTTACAAACAAATAAAACAGAGAGGCAACAAGTCAGATAAACAGACAACAAGTCAGATAAACAGGCAACGAGTCAGATAAACAGGCAACGAGTCAGATAAACAGGCAACAAGTCAGATAAACAGGCAACAAGTCAGATGAACAGGCAACGAGTCAGATAAACAGGTGATGAGTCAGATATGCAGAAATAGAGTCAGATAAACCGCCAACTAGTCAGATTAACTGGCTACGAGTCAGAGAAATAGGCAACAAGTCAGATAAACAGGCGACGAGTCAGATAAACAGGCAACGAGTCAGATAAACAGGCAACAAGTCAGTTTAACAGACGACGAGTCAGATAAATAGGCAACGACTCAGATAAACAGGCAACGAGTCAGATAAACAGGTAACGAGTCCGATAACGGGCAACAAGTCAGATGAACATGTGACGAGTCAGATAAACAGGCAACGAGTCAGATAAACAGGTGACAAGTCCGACAGACCAGTCACACACAGACAGGTGTCAAGTCACACTGATTGGTAACACCACTGTCAGACAGGTTACGAGTTACTCAGATGAGGTAACAAGTCAGACGAACTGTTGTCAGCTCAGGTGGACAAACTGGTAACAAGTTAAACAGATGGTAACTAGTCAGTCAGAGAGACTCACCAGGCATCTCAGGAAGCATCCAGCCCTCCACCTTTTTACTGGGAACGCTGATCACCTTCTCTGCTGCCCAGTCTCCTTTCTGTCAGTCAATCAATCAATCAATCAATCAATCAATCAATCAATCAATCAATCAATCTTGATTTATAAAGCCAAATCACAGCAGTCGTTATCCCAGACACTTTCTAAAAGACCAGGTCTAGACCAGGTTTAATGTCTCACAAAGACCCGTCCTCCAGGTGGGAAAGACTCGACCCATCTGGACCCACATGAGTGAAAGACTTGACGGCATTTATCTGGTTACCATGGAGATTCAGAACTTCCTTTAACAGGTAGAGAGCCTGGCGACACCTGAGGTTGTTTTCTTTATGAAGAGCCACAGGACCTTCCTATGTTTATGAGGACAGTCCTGCAGAGTTCAGAGCTCCAGCTGTTTCAAGAGGACCTTGTGTCCTCACGAGTTTTCTTAGGAACTGTTTGAGCTCTCGAATTTCAGGGTTAGACCATGGAGCCAGTTCCAGGTCCTTGACCTTGAACCACTCTCTGGTCTTGTATGGTCTCAATAAACCCTAACTGGGATCTTTCTGGGATGGGGACTCTGAGATACCTGGATAAAGGGCCCTGTGGTCCTCAGTTGGGGTCATGTATTACTGACCGGTGTTTTGTAGAACCTGAAGACGTTTCCCTGCAGAGCACAGCCCACGTATCCCTCCGTGGCTCTGGGGTCATGCAGGAACCGGACCTCCAGGGGGATAGCACCCTCCTCTCCCATATCGATGGTCTGGATCTTCCTGTGTGTGGTCCAGTCCCAGATGTTGAGGGAGGTTCCGTAGTGACCTGAGACCCGAAGAGAAGAACCTGTGTGAGCTCAGGTCCTAGTCTTTTCAAAGGTACAAGAACTAGCAGGTGGTTCCTCTGTTGACCTGCTGAGGAACCTCATGTTGTTTGAGGTTCTCAGATCTTGACCCCCTGACTCTAAATGACTGGAGCTGAAGGTGGAAAACCTGAAACCCTGAGCCTGACCCGGGCTGGGTTTGTGATCTAGATGAAGGAAGTTTGGGGCCGTACATACTTCACAAGGATAAGACCGCTGATCATGTAACAAAAAAGGCAGTAAGAATTATTCATAATGTAGGAGACAGAGGACATACTAACAGATTGTTTATCTAATCAGGAATACTGAAATTCAAATATTTAGTAGAAACACAAACACTGGCTGTAATAAAGCAAAAAATAGAATTTTATCAGAAAGTATACAACAACTGTTTGATATCAGATCAGATGATGGAGAACAAAGGAGGACTTTTTCATTTGTACGGACAACTCTGAAGCAGTGTGTATCTCTGTAGTGGGGGTTAAACTATGAAACTGTCAAAGTAATAAACTGAAGACAACTGTACAAATCTTTAACAAGCCAAGAAAATGTTAAAGGAAATGCAATTAGAAATTAGGACAAAAGTAACCAATGATTCTTGTAGAAAAGTCAGCTTGAAATGCTGTCTAATATTTATATTTATTATTATGTTTGTTTTGTTTACTTTATGGTATGACTGCAGTATAGATCATTGACCGATAAATCCATTTGAAACTCTTTTCTGTTTGTTTTGTTGTATGAATGTTGCTCAGTGATAGATTATTAGAACAATTAGACTTTGAGTGAGGGGTTAGGTAATATAAGATGTTTCTTCTTCCTGCTCCCTTCCAACCAATGGATAAGAAATGTTGTAATGTGACATGATATTGTCAGATTGAGAAATTGCCTTGGCTTGAAGAAAGAAAGAGAAAGAAAAGGAGGATCATATGAGGTCCTCAGTACCTTTCTCAAAGACCTCTCATCATGTGGACTCCTGCAGCTGGATCAGACCACCCTGCTTCAGGTTAGTGAACAACACCGACCCCCCTTGTATTATCTATCTTGGACTAAGACCAAGGATCTTGTGTAACTGGAGGAGGTCTTACATTAATCATACACTAGAACCTGGTCTCCAGCAGCAGAATAGACCTACACTACAGGCCAAGTTTTTGTACAGCGCCCCCCACTGTCCTATCTGATATGCTCTCTAGGTGTTGTTGGACACTAAGGTGAGGATGTTTCTGTCCTGTTTTGATATGAAGGACAAATGGAACAAAATGACTGAAATATCTCTAAACTCTGGACCTACCTTCTTGAAATGTACGCACTGTTACTATGATTCTTCTCTCCCTGTGTAACAATACATATATTTGTATGTTTATTTTTCCATTCCTGTTCTTTTCCAGTTCTCACTCTTTACAATTATTTTGAACTGAATGTTTAATAAAAATAAGTTTCAAAAAAAAAAAAAAAAAAGGTCTGTTCAGCGGGTCTGATGTAAGAACAGCGCCTCCTAGAAGTTCCTCTAGAGGATAACAGGAGGATCCCCTCTGCTAACTGGTCTTTAGTTCAGGTCTGTACTGGTCTGGTTTGGTTTGGTCCCTTAGCTGTGGGTCTCTATCAGGGGCTTTAAAAAACTGTTCTGGTTCTAAGACCTCAAAACCGGACCACCAACCCCCCCCCCCCCCCCCTTACCATCTTTGACATGAGCTGGATTGAAACCGTCAGCCAGAGCTTTGGGCGCCCCCCACTCGGTGCTGATCATCACGTTGTGTTTGGGTTGGTACCAGAAATCATATCCGAAGGACGCAGCTTCACCCGGGTGCTCCCAGTTCCCGACCACCTCAAATGTCTCACCGTCCAGCAGGATGAAACCACCTGAGGGGACGACAGCAAACATGTCAGGGGCGGGGACGGGGGTCAAAACCTGGTGTCGGATCAGATCTGGTTCTAACCGGTCCCAGCTATTGTCATGGAACATTCAGGAACAGCTCTATCGTGGTTCTACCATGTCAAAGTTTCTCTGTCCCACAGAAAAGATAGGAGACCGTTCAGATCCAGACCCTCAAATTCAGATAATCTGAGAGGACTCATAGGACGGATCTACTCCTGGGAGACTCTTCAGAGACGAAGAGGGTTTATGGTACATACAAGAGTCCTTTAGAGTCCTTTACCCCCAATTTCCACTGCATTCGGAACAACAGCGATTTTCGCCATCTGCCAATTCCTACCAGATCCATTTGTGAGGCGAATTTCGTGGATCGCGAGAACTCACGAACCCGCGGATTCATGTTCAATTGCGTGATAATGAATTGTCTCTATAAAGACAGCCACATAGGCATATAAGCAGTTGATTGTGTTCTTCCAGAGGAGGAAATCTACTTCTAGACTTCTAGAATCAGCATCTCCTCAACCATGGTGTCATCAGGGTGAAATGACGTGTAAAAATCTTTCACTTGTGCATCTCTGCCCGTTTGCATGGTGTGAAATACGGTCCGCCTAATACACAATGTTTTATTTTGAAAAGAAGCCTGATGTTTTATTTTGTGTCTGTGCCCGACTTCCTTTCCAGCACGGGTTAATCTATGCTGAATTTATCCGGCATGCTCCGGCGTCCTGAAAAAATAGAACTCTTGCGATCAGCTGTGGAGTCCGGCGATCCGCAGAGGAACGGAAAAAAGCCAGTGGAAATTGACATGTTAACTTGAATGGTTACGATCAGCTAAGATCGGAGGATACGAGCTTTTCGTAGCTGTTCTGGATGAGGTGGAAATTGGGGGTAAGACCTCCACCGATGATGGAGTCCGTCATCTGAGTCTCACCCTTGCCGTTGCCCTGGGGGTCTCCCATACAGCTGATCATGATCTGTCCGTTGGCGAGGCAATGGGTGGTGTGTGGGTTCGCCAAGCCACACTTCCAGAAGACATCGACGGGTTCGACCATCTGAGGAAAACAAACAAACCATCACACACTTATCAAAACTTCTCCTGAGAAGAACTTCAGGATTGTGGTGCCCCCTGTGGAAAAAGGGTTAAACTGTTCTTTTAAAGGTTTTCGTTTTCTCAAAGTTTGTCTCTGAATACAGGAACATGTGAGGTACTGGACTAAGGGTCTGTCTGGGCTCATTCTGGATCAAACCAGGATGACTCTGAAGGTTTCAGTGAATCTGACTGGACTATAGGGGGCAGCAGGGGACCACAGCAGCCCACGTGACCCTAACGAGTACCCAGACCCGGTTGCAGAGTCTCAGAAAGGAGGATTCATTTATGAAAGAGCATCTTGTCCCCAACTGTGACTTGTGTCACGATGGTTCAAACATAGATATTTTAATTTAACCTTATTTAAATTAAAGGATTTAGACTAAACTGCCTTTAAATGATCCAACTTTTTATAAATTCTCTTGGTTCCATATTGAATCGGACAATTCTGATCCATTTCCTGTGACCTTAGGGAAACACCGAGCAGTTCTCCAGGATCCTCTTCTCAGTCTTTATCAGAGTCTCTGACTCAGCAGACTGACGGACATGTTTATTCAGATCCTTTATCGCCAACAACAAGATCAACAACATACTTCAGAGAGTCAAGATTGTTTATCTGCAGTGAACTCAGGATGACCCCCCCCCCCCCCCCCCTACATTTTTTAATTTAACCCTTAAAGTGGGTCTGAAAGTTTGTTTTCTTTAACTTTACAGAAACCAGCTGCTGTCTTCACCGGGTCAAGCTGAATCAACACTCCGAGTCTGGGTCTAAACACGCTCTCCTGGTCTAAACTGAAAACATACCTTTTTAGTTTTTAACTTAATTTTATATCATTAACTTTGTTTGAGTGTTTTAGCATTTATCTCTTTCTAGTTTTAATGATAGGATCATCTTTTATTGAGCTATTTTGGTGCTCTTATTTTAGTATCTTTAATCTTTATTCTATGTTGCTTCGTTTTTAGATTTTAAAAACTCCAGTGTTTCCTTATCTTGAGTTTTAAAATGGCGTTTCCTCAGTGCACATTAAGGCCCTTTTTAAGTACATGCATTTTAATTCTGTTTCTGTTTCTGTTTAGATCATGGGATGGGAATGAGGGGTTGGGCTGGGGTAGATTTGGGTTTTCTTTGTTTCTTTTATTCCTTTTTCTGTGTAAAGCACTTTGTGCTACACGGTCGTGTCTGAAAAGTGCTATATAAATAAAGACTGATTGATGATAAACCTGCTCTCCTGATCTTTACTTTAAAGATCTAGTAAAAGAACATTTATTAGTCAAACAGCTCCTTATTTAGATGAAGCTACTTTGTAGAATCAATCAGTGTTTGTCTGATTTACTTGATATATTTAAGGTCTGCTTAAGTATTGGGTACTGTTTCTGTGAATTAATTTAATTATGTGGAATGTATGTTGATATTTGAACATCTGATTATTTCAGAACTATAGCTACAGTGTGAAAATGAATAAGGTCCAGTAAAATGTGTCTGTTGTTTGTATTGTTCTAGTTTTGTTGTTTTGTTTTTGTCTTGTAGGCAGTTGTGAGTTGTTGTAGTTATTAACGTTGTCTTTGTGTTTGTGGCGTGATGTTTTTTTTGTGTCTTTGCACTAAGATGGAGAGCTAATTGTTAATGTAAACTCCAGGAGGCCTTAGCCACAGCTAATGGAGATCTAAATAAAGGAAAATGAAATGGTCTAAACCCTTACTCCTGGTCTGAACCCGTTCTCCTGTCTTTCTGTGAATCCTGGGCCTCCCCGTAACACCAGACTTCAGGACCAGGATCAGCACAGCCACCTCCAGACTCCTTATTTCAGCCACTGCAGACTAAGAGGACCCCACAGAGACCATGACCCTTCAGGACAGCTGCTGTTTTTGTGTGTTTGCTGACTCAGCTTTTCCTCAGTTTTTTTTTTGTTTTTTTTTTTTTTTTTCTGAAATTCATCTGAAAACAAACAGATCTACTCCAGCAGATGTTTGAATTTTAGAGGTAAAAGCTGCAGATGTTGAACTTTGATGAAATTTGAATCTCTCCATCTGTTTACTTTCAAAGTTACGTAAAGTTAAAGTCAGAGCTCTGTCAGCCAATCAGAGTCGCTCAGCTCCGCCCCTTAACTGAGAAACTGCAGAGAGGACCTGAACATGAGCTGGGCTACAGTTTGCTGCAGTCAGGTCGACTCCGTGCGTACCTTGTGTAACCGTGGTGCCCTGGGGTCAGTGCCGACGTCGACCACATAGATTCTGGAGGAGATGAGTGACGGCAGAATCAGACGGTTACGTTTCTTGGTGGCATCTCCAAAGCAGCTGCTGCAGGCGTTCCAGCCGCTGTGATGAAGCTCGTCACGGAGGTTTGGCATCGGCAGCCGGTGGATAACCTTCAAAGGTCAAAGGTCACAGCAGGTCAAAGCAGAGCTAAAAACTCTCCTCACATTTTTGTGAAACAATGAGAGGAAACAGTTTCTTTCAGCAATGTGTCCGCTTCATGTTTCCTCCGTCGTTACCTGCTCAAACCTCAATTCTTGTATGATACCATACAATTCCATATTTTATCATGACATATTTTATCATACAATATTTTATCATGACATATTTTATCAAACCATATTTTTTATACCATATTTTATCATGATATATTTTATCATACCCTATTTTATCATGATTTTATCACACCGTATTTTATCATGCCATATTTTATCATGCCATATCCTACCATGTCATATTTTGTCATATCATATTTTATCAAACCATGACAAAAGTTATCATTTTATCATGACATATTTTATCATACCATATTTCATCATGACTTAATCTATCATACGAAGTTATATGGAATCAGTACATGTGGTACTGTGACAGAGGCGGGTCCGCTCTTTGTACCTGACAGTACGTCGGTGACTCAGGGTCCACGTCCACAGTGGCGAGATAGTCCGGTTTTTGAATGTCGGTGTTCCTGTAGATACAGGGCAGATAGACGATCTGCTCCCGAGGACCTTAGACAGGAAAACCAATCAATCAGTCAATATATCAATCACCTCCCGCCGTGTGACCAAATGTGTTTATATCTGTGCTCAGACTGACCCTTCATGGCGTCCAGTGGGGTGGCGTATCCTGGTCCACATCCTGTACAGTTGGCTGTAATTTAAAAAAAAGACGGAACAGGTCAAAGGTCATCACCTTCCTGACTCTGTTTTTACTACAGAGGACCACACAGAAGTCAGAGGTCAGACTCGGCTCCTCTTAATGTTCTGCTGGAGTTAAATGCTAAAGTTAGCGCTCTAACATGCTAACTCTTCCATAGACATAATATACGTAGGCGCCTCAAAGCCTGACACTGCCTATTGGAGCTCACATATCAGCGCGGCCGCCATCTTGGATGGGTCCCCATGCGCCTCCAGTGCATTAAGGTAGGTAGGAATAATAATAATAATAATAATAATACATTTTATTTGTTAAGCGCTTTTCAAAGACTCAAAGACGCTGTACATAGCTAAAATCATATATCAGTATACAATAAAAATACATCAATATACAATAAAATACATCAATATCAATTAAAATCAAGTAAAATCAGGTAAAATCAACAATCAGGGGGGGGGGGGGGGGGTAAGGAAGATGAAAAGCAGTGCGGAAAAGGTGAGTTTTGAGCTGGGTTTTGAATTTGGTAAGGTTGGAGCAATTTCTGAGGTCCAGTGGGAGTGAGTTCCATAGGGTGGGGGCAGAGACTGAGAAGGCTCTGTCCCCCCAGGTTCGGTGCTTGGTCGAGGGTACTGTGAGGAGGTTGGCATCAGCGGAGCGGAGGGTGTGCGGGGGGATGTAGGGGTGGAGAAGATCTTGCAGGTAGGGGGGGGCCTGGTTGTGGAGTGCTTTGTGGGTGAGAAGGAGGATTTTGTACTGAATGCGATGGGGGATGGGGAGCCAGTGTAGGTTCTGGAGGACGGGGGTGATGTGTTGGTGGGAGCGTGTATGGGTGAGGAGGCAGGCGGCAGAGTTCTGAATGAGCTGAAGTTTATTGAGGAGAGTGGAGGTAGTGCCGTGGAGGAGACTGTTGCAGTAGTCTAGACGGGATGAGATGAATGCATGAATAAGGGTTTCGGAATGCCCAACTCTCTGAATCTGTGCCTGATTTTGGTTTGTTACAATGGCAGGGATGTAGCAATAATACAGGACAATGTCACACATTCAAAATAAATCGATCCTATTTGTGAACTGTATTCCTACGTGATCTGGTTTCAATACTGCGTTGGGTTTTTCAACCATAGAGTGCGAAAAAAATGGGCATAGTCGCTTGTTCTCCATTGACCCCGTTTGCCTCTTAAGTGAGCCTGGAGTAGGGACTCATCCAATATGGCAGCGACGCTGGATTACGCTCTACGTATATAATGTCTTTTCAGCATGTTAGCATGCTAACATTAGCTAACTAGCATTAACGTCAAAGTTTTCAAAACTTTCAGATTTTTTTTACTGAGACTGGACTGGACTGGACCACCCAGACCCAGTTTATCAGCCTGAGACAGTCCTGGTTTATTATCACAGACCCACTGAGCAAAAGACGGCTAATGGACGTTTAGTTTTTTTTAGACCTAATTTCAACCGTCTTGATTCTGTATATTTTTAGACAGAATTTAGACTTTGCACTTTAACCCATTATTTGATATTTATTTATTTCAAAAAGCAACTGAGTTCCATAATTGTTTTTCAAGTACTTAACCAAAATATTTATGATAGCTGTTGAACAATGTACAGTGTAGTATAGATATAGCCCAGATTTAGATTTAGTCTAAATTTGGTCTAAATTTAGACATCTAAAAAACCTTTCATTTTTAGACTTGTGGTAGCCTGATTTTAGACCAGTCAACTACGCTACATTTAGACGGCTATTAGACCTCTTATAGACCAAAAAATGCTCAGTGGGGAGGCTGAAGTCCAAATTCCAAAGAGACCTGAAAAACACCGTCAGGTTCTGGTTCTGGACTAACCCGGTCTCTGTCTAACCAGCTCAAACCTCAAACAAGTGAAGACCGTAAATCCATGAATCTGTTGCTTTTCTGACAGAGACAAAGAGCACCAACCAGGACTCTGGGTCAAAGATATTCAAGATATGTGGGTCTGCCAGACTTTGTGAAACTGATCAGTTTTTGTACAAACAGAACCACAGACCCGGTTCAGGTTTCCCTTCAACAGAGGAGCCTCTGTCTCGGACCTTGAACCTCCAGCCTTCAGCAGCAGAGACAAGGTTTTCACTTCATCAGATCATCTCAACACGTCTGAGAAAGACTCGGACCTGAAACCGAGTTTTTAAAGATAAGAGAGAGGACCCTCAACACATGCACTCTCTCTGACACCCAGCAGGGGGCGACTTTAGTGATTCTGAAATCTAGTCTGACAGTACAGAAGTCTCAGCTGATAGAGTCTTCTCCAACACAGGAGGACAGCAAACTCCAAGGTCATCAAGACGACGGTTCCTCCCCTGAACGCAGAGCAGGCCCGAGGCATAAGTGAACTAAGGCTGTGTCTCATTTCAGTGACCGCATCAGGATAAGCGCCCTCGAACGGCGCATTTGAAGTGTGCGTGAGGTCATCACGCGGCACGAACGGTGTCTCATTTGGCACGAAATGCTAACTGCGCTTCAAATTCGGTCTCAAAACCACACTGCCCCCGCCCCTTTTTCAAGCGTGCATATACGCACGCTTTCGTTCCGTTGGTATCCCAGAATTCTTTGCGTGCCGCTGCACAGCTGCGCATTTCAGGTGAGAGGCTGGACTCGCTTGGAGACACAGCGCGTCTTCAAAGAAAATACAAGAAATCCAAAAACAGCAGACAGTCAGCTCAGGCTGTATGAGAGCATGATCTCTGAACTCACTAAAATCTGTAAACCAAACATTATAGATTTAGAGACGAACTGATCCGCTCTGCTTCAACTATCAAAAACATTAGAAATAAGAAAGCTGACAAAACTACAGCAGAGGATCAGGACAACATCGAGTTTTTTTTTTTTTTAAGACTTAGAGATTAAAGTTGTAAACTTGGGAGAATAAAGTCATAAAGTAAATAAAGTCATAAAGCTGCTTTTGTGGAGGGGGAAATGACTGAAGCTGGTCATCTGCAGGGTTATCTGTGGATGTATCAGTGGGTCATTCAGAGAGTTTTTGTGGTTTTTCAAGAAACAATCAAACTGATGATCAACATTTGAGATCCAGAGGGAGTTGAGCTCCGACGAGCACCACGTCTCTGACACCGGCGGTAACCTACACCTGCAGAGACACCAACATCTTATTATGGCATATGGATTCATATCATAAACTAAAGCTCAATGTCATTCACGGATATTTACGGCTGCATAAACGGATATATCCTCAGCATATTCATTTCTGCCTCCACAAAAGCAGCGATTTCCTTCAAGTACACCTGTTTTTTTCCCCGTGGAAAAGACGTATTTCTCATATATTCTTTCTTAAGTCTTTATACTTGTGACAATGTGATGCTGATGTGCCAAAGGATGAAGTATCTCCTTGTCTGTGAAACCTATACTGAAGTTCCTTTAAATGCTTCATGGCCCTAATTTTCACAATTCTCCTCTGAAATAACAGGTTACGACTTTATTCTCATAAATTAATGACTTTATTCGCGTAAATTCACGACTTAAATCTCGAAAAAAAATTCTCAATATGGCCCTCATACTCCTTCATACAAAACAATCATTGGTTGAATTTTGTGGAAATGATCTGTGCTTGTATGTATCTATTGTCTTGTGTCTGTGCAAGATTGCACAGTTAAAAAATAAATGCTGCGCTCCGCAGCTTTTCTTCAAGCCAGTCGTGACGCGATCCTGACGGACAATCTCACCCAGTAGTCCTTGAGCCGGACCAGATGTCGGTACCACTTGGGTGGGCAAAACCTTACATATACTAAATTGTTTTTAGGGTCAATATAAGTAAATTAAAAAATGATAGACTTTTCATAGGGGTAGCTTTTTATATTTTTTCTCATTTTGTTATTTTCCTCAATAGGCGAATTTTTGTTAACTCCAAAAGCAACACAGAAAGTCAAAAGCACATTAAAAGTCATACTCTTTTTGGGTCACACTGCTCTTTTCTATAAATGAATCAAACCTGTGTCTAATTAAATGAGTTGATGAGGTGGGAGTGGCCCAATTTGATGGGGGAGCAGTTCTTTCAGGTATCATAGCACTTGAGCCAAGAACCAAAATTTCACATATCGGTACCACCTGGGTGGGCAAATTCTAGTTGTGATTTTTTTATTGCTATACATCCCTACAATAAGTTTTTATATGATAGACCTTGGTAACTGGTAGCTTTATTGTAGTTATCACTCATTAAAGTAATAGAGTGCAGCTGTTCAAAAATGAAAAATCGCCTTCCTTCAAAATTAGCTTTCTTTCATTTTAACCTCTCATTTAGGTGTGTTTGAACTATTGGCTAGCCATAGAGACTTGTATTAACCCCCTAAGTAGTATTTCAAGTAATTTATCTAATACAGGTGTGTATATATAAGCTTCAATTAGCCAATTGTCAGGTCTAAATCAAGGTCTAAATTAAGGATATTTTTTTACTTAGAAGTAGAAGTAAAATAAATGCAGACTAATGGCATTATAATAACACAACTTTAATATGACACTGACATATTTTCAATGCAGGAACTCAATATACAATCATACTGGCTGGTGCAGGGCAAGAAGACATTAGCAACAAAATAAGATCTACTGATGTATATACTCTATACAATCATCTGAGAAAATGCTATCCTGCAAGTGTGTGAGGACATGCAAACCACCAGACTGCGCCTGTCTCAGCAATGGGCTGAAGTGCACAAACCTGTGCAAATTACAAACTTGTGCCAACCAATACAGTGAGGAAGAGCCCCTTGCACACCCGGCAGACTCAGATGTAGAAGAAGATACAGATACTGATGTCGATTACTGATGTTGATTAATAAATGATGACCAAAAGGAGCTATGTTAACAGACCCACTGTGACTCAGTGACAGTATTATGTACTAAGCCAAAACTTGACAGTCATATTTGCTGTCACTGTTCCTTATGGAAAGAATAGGACTTTGAATAGGAATTTGAGTTTTTCTCAGATGATTGTATAGAGTGTATACATCAGTAGATCTTATTTTGTTGCTAATGTCTTCTTGCCCTGCACCAGCCAGGATGATTGTATATTGAGTTCCTGCATTGAAAATATGTCAGTGTCATATTAAAGTTGTGTTATTATAATGCTATTAGATTAAGCTACCAGTTACCAAGGTCTATCATATAAAAACTTATTGTAGGGATGTATAGCAATAAAAAAATCACAACTAGAATTTGCCCACCCAGGTGGTACCGATATGTGAAATTTTGGTTCTTGGCTCAAGTACTACAGGGTACTCCAGTCCACTCCAGTCCGCTTAAGTGCGCTCAGCCTGATGCGGTCGCTGAAATGGGAAATGGAACTTCCTGGTTGAGTCGTAAAATGTCCCCGCCCTCAGGCTTATGTCACGACTGACTTGAAGAAAAGCCACAGAGCGCAGCATTTATTTTTTTAATTGTGCGACCTTTCACAGACACAAGACAATAGATACATACAAGCACAGATCATTCCCACAAAATTCATCCAATGATTGTTTTGTATTAAGGAGTATGAGGGCCATATTGAGAATTTTTTTTAAAGACTTCGAGATTTAAGTCGTGAATTTACGAGAATAAAGTCATTAATTTATGAGAATAAAGTCATAAGGTTACCTGTTATTTCAGAGGAGAGTTGTTAAAATTAGGGCCATGAAGCATTTAAAGGAACTTCAGTATAGGTTTCACAAACAAGGAGATACTTCATCCTTTGGCACATCAGCATCACATTGTCACAAGTATAAAGACTTAAAAAAGAATATATGAGAAATACGTCTTTTCCACGGGGAAAAAACAGGTGTACTTGAAGGAAATCGCTGCTTTTGTGGAGGCAGAAATGGATATGCTGAGGATATATCAGTTTATGCAGCCGTAAATATCCGTGAATGACATTGAGCTTTAGTTTATGATATGAATCCATATGCCATAATAAGGTGTTGGTGTCCTTGCAGGTGTAGGTTACCGTTGGTGTCAGAGACGTGGTGCTCGTCGGAGCTCGACTCCCTCTGGATCTCAAATGTTGATCATCATCAGTTGGATTGTTTCTTCAGAAACCACAAAAACCCTGAATGACCCGCTGATGCATCCACCGATAACCCTGCAGATGACCAGCTTCAGTCATTTCCCCCTCCACAAAAGCAGCTTTATGACTTTATTTACTTTATGACTTTATTCTCCTAAGTCTACAACTTTAATCTCTAAATCTTAAAAAAAACAACAAAAAAAAAAACTCAATGTTGTCCTGATCCTCTGCTGTAGTTTTGTCAGCTTTCTTATTTCTAATGTTTTTGATTGTTGTAGCCGAGCGGATCAGTTCGTCTCTAAATCTATAATGTTTGGTTTACAGATTTTAGTGAGCTAAGAGATCATGTGCTCATACAGCCTGAGCTGACTGTCTGCTGTTTTTGGATTTCTTGTATTTTCTTTAAGGACGCGCTGTGTCTCCAAATGCACGCTTGAAAAATGTTAAGCGTGCTTCGCATTTTGTGCCAAATGGGACACTGTTCGCGCCGCGTGATGACACCATGCACGCTTCAAATGCGCCGGTCGACGCCGTTCGACAGTGCGGTCTCTGAAATGAGACACAGCCTAAGGCTATGTTCACACTGCAGGTCAATTCTGATTTTTTAACCATGTGTGACACATATCAGATTTTTTCATGTCAGAGTGAACAGTGCAATTCTGATTTTTTCAAATCTGACCCAGGCCTCTTTTGTATGTGGATATAAATCAGATATGTATCCGATGTGACTGCAGTGTGGACGCTCAGGTCGCATTCATGCAACCTATACGTCAACAATATGCGACAAACGTCACCATTGTTCGAAAACACAAACAGGCACGGAAAGCAATTTGTGCTTTGTGCGCATGCGGGTCACTTCACGGACGCATTCCATTCACATTAGATACCGCATTTATTGTTGTAATGTGAACACACAAAAAGATTGGATAGAACAAATCGAACAAAAAATCTGAATAGTACATCATAACCTGCAGTACTAACAAAGCCAAAGCCCCGTGGCCAGTAGGGGGCCCCCAAGAGCGATAAAAAAAAAAGTTTTTTTTTTTTTTTTGCATGTATGAGTGATGCTTTCTGTATGATCAAATTATTGTAAAAATAAAATAAAGTAAAAACAGTTTAGGGCTGCTGCTGATGTAGGCCTATGATTCTTACTGCCGATATGTCAAAGCTCCGCCCACCATTCTGTTCTTCCTGCTGTGAAATGTTCACTGAGCATCTAAAGAGCAGATAGTTGTGGGACAAAACAATGTCGCTAAAAAGGACATATCCTTCAGGAGCAGAGAAAAGAAAGAGGAAGAAGAGAAAAAACGCCAAGATAAAGGTATGTTTCCATGTCATGGAATGTTAATCGAAGAGATTTGTGAAGGTGTGTGAATGATCAACAATCAATATTCTAAGATAAAAACTTCAGTGTTTTCAGTGAACGAGCGTACATCACTTTGTCCAAACAGGTTTTTACTCCATGTTATTTATTTATAATATTATTATTATCATTATTATATGAGTATATTAAACTCTCATTAATTTTTATTTTCTGCTCATAAATAAACAGGAAACAGTTTCTGTTGGTTTTTGTCTGCCTGGTTTTAAAGTGACCTCCTTTCAGGACTTCAGCGGCTCTGAAGGAGTTTAATGTGAATCTGAACCACAGACTAAAACCAGGACACAGAGACTACAGCGGGTCTACAGCGCACAGGAAGTCTGGGGTTGTTTACACATTTCTAGATCTCTCTCTCTCTTTGGTCTTATCTCGGATTATCTTTATCACCTTCTAACCAGCAGCTCATAACCCAGTCACTGATTAACGATCAGAATTATTGATTAACCTGATCTGACCTAAGCTCCAACAGGTTACATCAGACCGTTTCACAAAGTAGTCTGCGCACACCTGGACCTGAATTTCAGGTTCAGGTCTACAGCGAAATGTTGGCTCAGGATCTGACCTGGATCCTCTCCAAGAGGTCGGATCAGATTAATGAGGATAATAAACAGAGAGAACGCAGATCTAAAGATGAACACAGGATCACAGAGATCCTGGGGCCGGTCTGAGGTGGATCTGCAGGGAAGTTTACAGGAGAGCGAGAATCATCAGCCCTGAAGCCGCAGAAGAAGATCATTAGAAGAAGATAATTAGAAGAAGATCATTAGAAGATCATTAGAGAGAGAATCTTACGGACTGTTCCTTTAACTCCCAGATCTTTACAAAAACAGAACAAAGGTCAGAGAGCCGCCCGCTCAGACCGAACCCCCATGAGAAAACCAGAGATCTGAGCAGCTGAGACACAGAGGAGACAAGTTAAGGAGTGAGGGAGAGAAGGAGAGAAGGAAGGATGAATAAGGAGGTAGAAGAAGGACAAACTCACCCATCTCTGAGCAGATCCTGCAGGTCCCGGAGTCGGTCGGTCTGGACCTCCTTTTGGATCAGAGCCACAATGAAAAGTGTGTGTGGGGGTGTAGTTTAGTTTGTTTCACATCAGGGCTCAGCCAATAAGGGGAAGGGGGCGGGGTTACACATGGGTCTAACATGGAGGTAATTAACCCTCTGAAGCCCAAAAAATCAAACTTGAATATTAACACAGAAAAACCTGGACCTGGACAAAAAATGAGGACAGGTTTGGACTCTGAGGACGGACCGGACCCTAAGGATAAACCAGGACTTAGAATACAGATCAGAACTCTGCAGGGACAAGTCAGGACCAGCAGATAGATTTGGACTCTGTGAAAACACCTGGACCCTCAAAAGAACCTTGACCCAGAAGACCTTAATCTGTGCAGAAAGGTCAAAGGTCAAAACTTTGCAGGGGCAAGTCAGGACCAGCACACACACACACACACAGAATGAAAAGATCTCCAGTGTTCTACAGGAACATGTTAAAGAGACAGTAGGTGATTTTTTTTTTTTAGCATTTTGTGTGTATAGTGTGTATAACTGTCACAAACAACACACACACACACCTGCACTGAGAGAGTTTCTCAGTTCTTTTACAGAGAAATGAGAAATCTTTACAGTCATGATAATCTGATCATTTAAAGTGTGTTTGATTTGAGATGATCATCTTTTTCAACTTCATCCTGTTCAAACAGGAGAAAACCTGCAGTTAGACATGATCCTCAGGGATAGAGGTTTTATAACGACAAAGTGATGAGAATCACAGCCTGAGAGTGTGTGTGTTTGTGTGTGTGTGTGTGTGTGTGTGTGTAGAGGTCAGCTGATAGAGCGTCAGCAAGGAGAAAGTTCAACAGTTACATCAGGACAGAGCGACAGGAGAGAACCGGTTTGCTGACAAAAACCTGATACTGGTCTCACACAAACGTTAACCATTTAACCCTCTGAGAGAAAAAACACCTCATGACATCTATGATAACATGAATATGTTCACATGAATGTTTATGAATGTCAACATGAATATGTTTATAAGTTTATAAAAATGTTTATAAAAGCAAACTAAAAACATACCTTTTTAGTTTTACTTTTACCGTACTTTTTACACTATAAGGTGCACCATCAATAAACACGTCTATTCGCGTCTATTTTCATACATAAAGCGCACCGGATTATAAAGCGCATTAAGCTTAACAAAACAGTCAGATAAATCAAACTTTAACTCATTCAATAACTCCGCGAGGCAACGGTAGCTGCAGTGGTCCGACAAGCCAAAAGGATTTTAAGTGTGCCTTATAGTGCAAAAAATACAGTAACTAAATTTTATATTATTAACTTTAAGTGTTTTAGCATTCATCTCTTTCTAGTTTTAATGACAGTATCAACTTTTATTGAGCTATTTTGGTGCTCTTGGTTTAGTTTCTTTTACTGTTGTTTTTATTTCATTTATTTTTTTTTTCTTAAATTTTATTCTGTTACTTTTTTAGATTTTAAACTTCCAGTGTTTCCTTACCTTGAGTTTTAAAACGGCGTTTCCTCAGTGCGCACATCAAAGCCCTTTTTAAATTCATGTATTTTAATCCTGTTTTTATTGTTCTTAGATCGAGGGGATGAGGTGTTGGGTTGGGGTAGATCAGGGTATTATTTGTTTTTCTTTTATTCCTATGTAAAACACTTTGTTCTACATCAGTTTTGTATGAAAAGTGCTATATAAATAAAGACTGATTGATAAGTAAAAAAAGAGATTTCCGAGATTTATACTGAGGAACTGAACCGGGCTGACGGTTAACGATTGGTAAACTTCATTTAGTTCTTCTGATTGTACAATAATGATAATCCAGTTATATAGATTATTTACATGCTTTTATATTTAACTGTTTTTTCCCCCCAACAAAACAGCTAAAAAGAAACAGAAAAATTTAAAAAACTTTTATACAGTAACATGTTTGTTAAAGTTATGACAGAGGAACAACCAAACAGGTCAGAAATTGTAACGCTAAAAAACATCTGCAGGAACATCTCCAACTAATAAGGTGAATGTCCAACAGGTTAGTCACATGACTGGGTCCAAGACAGACTCTGTGAGAGAATGCGTGACGCGAACAGTTCACGCCTCCGTTAAAGGTGGGGCTGCTGGGCCACCACCCGTTTTTCTGGCATCTGCCCTCTTTCTGTTTGCTGAGTGAAAGTCTAATATTGAGTGTAGTGTGTGTTGGTTTAATATATGTACATTTACATACTGAGAGTTAGTTTAATATTCCTAATCATTTAACGGAACATCATAAGAGAGTAAAATTCATTTTTGAGTGTGAAAAGAGCATTTTCTAAGGGATCAAACTGCCACTAAATACTTGACAATGTAAAACATGATCAAAATGATTCAAGCAGTTTCCCTGCAACAGTCTGTCATTGTGATTGCACGAGACTAGATTTAAAGTTACGCATTGACGCGAGCAGCGATTTCCTCCCAAGCCCTCTCCCTCTCCTTTGCAGCTGCTGCTGCTAAACTAACTCTCAGTATGTATATGTACATATATTAAACTAACACACACTACACTCAATATTAGACTTTCACTCAGCAAACAGAAAGAGGGCAGATGCCAGAAAAACGGGTGGTGGCCCAGCAGCCCCACCTTTAACGGAGGCAGAGGAGCTGCCCCCCCCCCCTTCGACGATCGCAACCCCCACCCCGTAGCAGCGATCGTCGGACTGGTGTGCGTGTGTGTGTGTCTGTGTCTCCTCTGCCTCCGTTAAAGGTGGGGCTGCTGGACCACCACCCGTTTTTGTGTTAGTTTAATGTTCCTAATCATTTAACGGAACATAATAAGAGAGTAAAATTCAGTTTTGAGTGTGAAAAGAGCGTTTTTTAAGGGAACAAACTGCCACTTAATACTTACTTGACAATGTAAAACATGATCAAAATGAGAAAATGCCGATGTCTCACCCGAAACTCTGGGTTTACTGAGTTAAACCTGCTCCCGAGCAGGTTAGGTTCACGGAGTCTGTTACTGTGGTAACTGACCGCGAGGTTGAGTTACCTCTCTTTGTGAAACAGGTTAGATTTACCCCTCTCTCCCTGGTTTAACTAACCCCCCTTTGTGAAACGGAAAACTCAGAGTTTCCCTGATTTCAGGGTTAACAAACTCGGAGTTTCCACTAAACCTGCTACGTGAAACGGACCCCTGGACTGGAAGGTCCTGATCTTCAGGGCATAAAAACAGAAAGGACTCTGGAGTGGGAATCACCGCATGGAAAGGACAACTGGACTTTTATCTATGAGGATCTAGAGTAAAACTCGTCTATTCTTTTTTGTTGTTTGTTTTAAAGAAAAGGGGAAACTAAAAACTCAGGTGTGGTTTGGTAAATCTTAACTGGACCTCCTTTAGGAAAATCATGGACACTGTGAGGACTGCGGTCAGCGCTTTGAATGACTCGTTATCAGCGCAGAGTTCAAAAGGCAGAAAACAAGAGTATCAAGGACTTCTTTATCGGTTTTATAGCAGAGGGGCCGCTTGATTTACAGCCAGCAGGACCACACACACAGCACACACAAAACAGAGGAATAACAACACACTGTTAATTATAAAGGACCGCGGCTTTAAATAAAAACCATGAAAGACTAATAGTAATGAAGACAAGAATGAGTCTTTTTCAGGGTCCTGGGTCTGTTATAGTTCGTCACTTAAAACAGTAATCGTAAATCTTTAATACCTGAAAATCGAAGCACAAGAGTACGTCTTAAAAAAAAAACAGCTGTTTTTACGATAAACACAAATATATTCACCAAAGTGACACATTTGACCATCTGATGTTTACAGGATGAGATTTTGAGAAGACACTAATGACAAATATAAAAGGACACGATGAGAGAAGATTGTCCACAGGGAGGCGTCAAAGTTGACACCGTTGAAAAGTTCCTCATGGGAGCTTTAAAGGGATATTCCAGCATGAAATTAATTTAGGCTCAAACCCACTGTAACACCGAGTTAGACACCCCCTCCAGAGATGAATGTTGCCGACCACTTGCTTCTCTAGTTATACCAACTTCAGTAACGACCGCAGGATAGCAATACACAGCAGTCTGAGGAGCCATAAACAAACCTCAACCAAAACACCACTCTATAGCCACAAATAATGCTCAGAACAGCACCTAACTTCATCAACAGTACATATAGGGTCCCAGCCATAGTACTAGCCACCGAACATCTTTATGACTTTGACTAATTTCTTTAGCAAAGAGACTAAACACAACTCACCTACCCTCTTCCAGCAGATGCTTGCTTGTAGCGAGACCTCAGGCCAGTCCATTACGGACTACAGCGGGTTGACGCAGCTCAAGGAAGAACATTTATGATCATTTCTTCATGGGAATGCAATCAGACTGAGACACTAACACAGAAGAACTACCGCATCTGCAATATTCGTCTCTGGAGGGGGTGTCTAACTCTATGTTATAGTGTGTTTGACCCTAAATTAATTTCTTGCTGGAATATCCCTTTACAATAAGAACGTATATATTTTTAATACGTTTTTCAGCACCGGGGTTGTTTGGGTTAAGCTCTTGTAAAATCCGAATAAGAGTTTTTGGGTAAAAATTAGAAAACAGTAAAAACTACAAACAGGAATTCAAAATGGAAGATGTTTATTGGATTCATGTTGAACAGTTTGAAAGTCCTCTGTACATCAGCACCAAACCATCGACGTCTGCGGGAGTCCGACTAATCAGAGATCAGACAGAGATCTAAAAACAGAAAGTCATCATCACCATCCTCTCTGATCATATGATCTTCTTCACTTCCTGTGATCAAAACCAGCGAATCAGCTTTTAGAACTCCTCGTTATTGTCATACAAACAGGATCCACTTGCATACAGTTCTCATGTCACATGATCGCTCAGCTGCAGGTTCACAAAGTCCTTGAGCATGATTTCAGGTACCCTCTGTATAAAAAGGCACCTTTAGAGGCTGGTTCAGGGTCCACATTAGACATACCGGGTGGAACCTATCTGAAGAAATCCTTGTACTAAAGGAGGACAAGGACCAAAACCAGGACTGGATGGTCCTGATCTTAAGGGCATTAAAAACAGACAGGGCTCTGGAGTAGGAATCACCGCATGGAAAGGACAACTGGACTGACTGCTACTTACTAAAAGTAAGTCCAGTTGTCTTTTCAACGAAGAACTGGAAATCATAGATGCTGCGTCCACTAATGAGGTTTAAACTGAACCATGAAAGAAAAGACCAGATAGAACCAGGATCCAGAACCACTGGAGACCTCTCTGTATCAGTCTCCACCAAATCTCAGTGTCCCCCCTATCTGTCTCTGCTCAGTCCTGGTTTTACTGTACCGGTTCCTCATGAGTTCAAGTCCCACTGGGTCTCTGATTCACAGCGCCATGAAGTCAAAGACTGACTTTGGCCTGATGTGCACTGTGTCCCCTACAGTTTTGGTCACCCAACATCCAACAGACTGACCAGCAGCACAAAAATCCGGCATTAGTTCACCTAGACCCTTCATCCTGTATCTCAAAGGTGCGCACCATGTCCTACATGTGCCCCGCCTCACTAGAGTACTAACTGAGACATAAGAGGGCAAAGCCAAGATCTCAAAACCATGTGGGTTCTTGAGACACTATCAGGATCCCAGAACAGCAACACCGTCGACAGGGAAGACACGAACGGTCGGATACTCTGGATATCCAGATATTAGTCTGTGACAGTCAAAGGGTTTAATGTTCACGTTGATTTTCTTTGATCAGCCTGGAATAGACCGGGCCCGTCTGGGATCAGGGTGTATCAGGGCACCTGGTCTGACCACATCAGACCTAAAACGTTCTCAGTTTCCAGAGGTGAGTCCAAGCTGATCAGCTGGTCTGAGGATGAACCTTGACCTCCCTCTAAACTTGGAGGTCAGGAAGAAAGACCGTCAGACAAAAAAACAAAAACTAAACACTGTAAATATGACAAACAACGACACAGACATGAGGTCCATTATCAGTCTGAGAACGTCTCAGACACTTGTTGAACCCACTGTCACCAAAAAAACGTTTCCGTGTCCATGTTCAGACCCAGAGCAAGTACCTTACAGTAAGGTCTGCTGGACTGGATCCTCTCCTCATTGGTGGATTCAGTTTGTGGGTGATCTGGTATCTCAGTACTTTCTTTAATGCAATCCCTGGTCTCAAACCTAGATGTCCTCTCTGAAGGACACCCCGGTCAGGTGTGGACATGTCTCTCTTTCCTGGCTAGCTCTCGTCCATCCTGTTGTTGGCCCCGCCCTCCGCCTCCACGCCTTCAGTCCTGCTCTTCACCGTTATCTTCCATTCATCCCCGACCTCCTCTCCTATCACTATCCTGGTCTCTCGCCTCTCCTTGTTGACCTCCCTCCTGTCCTCTTCTACCTCCTTTCCTTCCTCCTCACTGTCCTCCTCAAGCTTCTTCCCCTCCTCTTTCTTGTCCTCCTCTGTCTCCATGTTGTCCCTTTCTATCTCCTTTTCTTCTCCTTTGTCTTTGTCTGTCTCCTTCTGAGGTTTTTCCTCCCCTCCCTCCTTCTCCTTCTCATCTATCTTCTCCTTGTCTCCTTTTATCTTCTTCCTCTCTATTTCCTTCTCCTTGGATACCTCCGGTTCCTCTCCTCCATCTTGTACTTCTTCCTCCTCTTCTGTGTCCTCCTGCTCAAATATGCCAGGAGAATCCTCCTCCAAAGCATCCGGCCCCAGTAGGGTGTCTAAAAGTGTCTTCAGGAGGTCCAGCTGGATGTCTTTTAGGTTCTGATTGGGGGTCTTGTCCTCCTCTGTTGCCTCCTCCTCCTCTTCTCCTTCTCTCCTCTCTGGCAGGAGGCCTGTCAGGTTAAAGGATTTCTTCCACAGATGAGGGAGCTTGTTCAGGCGAGTCAGGCCCTCTTCCAGCCAGTCCACCAGCTGCTGGGCCACATTTTCTTGGAGCTGGTGTGGTGAGGTCTCCTCCAGCTCTTCAGGGTTTCCAGTGGTGAACTTAGTCCATCGGGACAGCAGGAACCTCTGCAGAGCCGGCTTCATGCAGACCTCCAGAGGCTGCAGGTGGAACGAGCACCCTCCAGGAATCACTGCTGGGAGAGTCCCGGATCCGCTGATGGTGGTCAGGAATGGTTCCCCCATGTGCTCCCGGTGACGGTCCAAGACCAGCATAGATTTTCTGGGCTCAGTGAAACCAGACACGTGTTGGAGCCACACCTGTTTAGACCACAGATCCAGGGCTTCGTCCACCGTCAGATTCTCAGAGCCGGCCTCCAGCAGGATGAACTCAGGTCGCTCTTTGGCAGGAAGCTGCCTGTTGGACAGAACCAAAGACGGCAGTATGGTACCATCTGCCAGCATGGTCAGGTACACGGTGACCAGAGGGATGGACCCGGTGAGCTCGACAGCATCTGAGCGACAGGACTTGTCCTGAACCAACCTCAGATCCACAAAGAAAGACAGTTCATCCATGGCAGCTACAGTCCTGTCTGAGAGCTTCTTGTCCTGGAAGACCCTCTTGGTAAACTCCCTGAAGGTCTTGATCTTGGCCTCCAGAGGAGGAGGCAGGGTGCGGGCCAGTGAAGCCGCCTTACTGACACTCAGTGGGGCGAGCTGATGGCGCATCATGAAGCTCACGGCCCAGTCGTAGGAGATCCGGAAGGAGTCACTGAAGCCCCCCTTCTTCCTCAGGGTGGAAGCTTTGTGGAAAAGGTTGCTCTCAGTGATGGGGAGCTGCTGTTCATGCATGGACAGCACCCAGCCCACCATGCGGTCCTCACCACCTGACTGGACTTTCTGTTCCTGCTCAGTGTACTTGAAACGCTTCCTGGCCTCCTTTAGCCAAGTCCGGATTAGCTGAGTCTCCGTAGAGAAGACCCTGGAAGCCTGGTGGAGACCGTCACACAGAGCTGATAATGCGATCCTCAGCTGACGGGCGGTCAGGAGATCATCCCGCTCTTTGGAGCAGGGCAGGACAGCTGCCTGCTGGATGGGAGTGTTTGTGGTTGACGGCAGATGAGACTTTAAATTTTTTTCTTCTGTGTTATCTTCATGTACATCTTCACATTCTGGATCCATGTCATCCAGATCTTCCAGCTTCTCACTGTCCGAAAAGTCAAAGTCCTCCACAGGAGCCATGGCATCGTACTGGTTGTACTTGGGCTCAGGAAACTCAATGGCACCGCTGCAGCACAGAGAACAAGATATAAACATGATGACCATATAAGGCAACAGGAAAGACCAAAATATGTCAGACATTGGGACCCCGACACACACACACATCACTCATAACTGATTCAGAGCTCTGACATTCACACACCAAACTCATCTAAACTCACAGATAATCAAATATGAAATTTTCGGTCTTACCTTTTAATGTCCTTGATAAATCCAATTTTAGTGGAAACTGTGAAGACACCAAACATGGAATTAAAACTAAAGTATCCACAGACACAGACAGATCTGACAGCACATTATGAAAATACACAGGAGCTAACAATTACACAATAACAATTTAATAACAATTAAAACCCACAATTATCTTGATAATATCGTGTTAACAAGTCCACAATATGAAGTCCCTCACTGATGTGGGCCTTCTGCCTCCTCACTCCAAATTATTGCCTTACTCCAATTAAGACCGGACAACTGAAGTGCATGTCAACACCTTGGTCTGACTATAATCGGAGTTTGAGAACTCTGATTGGAGTCGGAGAACTCCGATCAAGACACCCAGATAATGGTTGAAATTCGATTTTCTCTACCAGGTAACCAGCGTAGTTGGAGTATGATTGGACAATGCATGTGTGCATGGGGTCGGAAACAGCGCCGCTGAAAACACCCATATTGCCCCCTAGTTTTGGAGAGGAGGACATGTTCACGTCAATAATTTGATTTTCTCAGCTGTATGTATACGCGGACAAGGAGAGAAGTCTGATTCGGTGAAAAAAAAGAATTATGGGATTAGTCCGATTAAACTGTGCATGTAAATGAACTGAGTGATGGCTGTTGTGTTGATTCTGTTGATGTTGATTCTGATTCTGGAGCTGGGTCCCAAATTAGCCAAACTTTCAGCTTTTTGGAATGAGTGTTGAGCGACTTTATTTCCTGTCAGTTTGACCCCGATGCCTGCGCTGACTTTGTTTTTTAGTGGTCAGAGTTTGGAGGGATGAACAAAGACAGGAATTTGATTTTATTAAAAAGCTTTGTTTGATAATGGATTTATGTTTGTGCACCAGTGATTAGTTTTAAATGTGACCTGGTACAACGTCATGCATGAGACTCCATCAAGGTATTTCTGGGCTCAAATATTAATGGTTCGAGTTTCAGGTTTTGGGGTTTCAAAAATTCAGAACCAGGTCCCAAGTAGTCGTTTTCCTTTTGCTCTGACCAAATGCATGAACACAGGAACTACATTTTTTTTGAAGACCTATCAAGTCTTTAAAGGTATTGAGACGCTAGGTTCTGCGGAAATGTGATCAAGATGCTACAGCCTGAGAAAATACTGACCTCTGTTCTGAGGAGACAGACCATGAAACTCCCAGAAGCAGCTTGGCTCTTTGCACAAGTTGACTTTGCAGGTGGCGCAGCCGTTCACACTCTCACGGCGGATGTTCTTGGAGTTGCAGTTCTTACACCTCTTGGAGATGCTGCTGATCTTCACCATCCTGTGTCTCTGTTTGACGGGTTCCTCAGAAACCTCTGACCTTGTTGCTCGAGAGCTGGCCATCTCCATGTTTTCAAAGTACTTCTGAGCACACTTGGCAAGCTGGTTCCCTAAACGTTTGCGGAAGTTGACCTGAGTGAAAAGGCCTTCCTGCACCCAGGGGGGCGGGTTCTCCTTGCGGCTTTCTCTTAACACTATGAAGGCGTTCACGATGCTCAGATTCACAAGAAACCAGAAGAGACTACGCCAGTGTCTGTCCTGAGGGACTCCCCCCAGAGGGTTGCAGGCCAGCAGCTGCTTGCAGATGTCGACCCCTCGCATATTCTCTTGCAGAAGGCGGAAAGCCATAGGCCGGTTAATGGGGTCGAGGCCACCCACCTTGGTCTGGGATCTTCTCCAAACGGTGTCAGCTTCCCCTGCAGCTGCGTTGGTTGACAAACAGCCCATCTCTTTGGTGTCTCTCCATCGAGTGGCAAGCAGCGGACCACACTGCTTCTGCAGGAAGTCCCCTGCCTTCTCCAGCTGACCTTCCTCCCACAGCTCTCTGGGCAGGATGGGGTTGGGTGGAGGGAAGGAGCTGGAGGCGTAGATGCCCTGGTCTAGAAGCTTCTGCATTAAGGGGATGGATGTGAGGGTATTAGCCAGGTACAGCTGATGGTGTTTTTCCTCCAAACCTTTCACCAGCTCAGGTACCACAGTGAAGCCACGCTCCTGGCCCGTCTTCTCCCCCACCTGGATGAAGAAGCGATGGCAATAGCCGGACTTGGAGTCACAGAGGAGCCACACTTGAGGCTGAGTCTTTGGATTCTCTTTGGCACTGCAGCCCTCCTCCTCTGGGCTGGGCAGCAAAGCCCGGTCGATGGTCAGGCAGCAGTTCGCCTGGTAGGTGCTCCACATGGCTCTGCTCAGGATGTCCAGCATCGGTCTGAAGATGTGCAGAGAGTCACGGGGTCTGCTGGTGCCCCGATGCTCCTCTGTGGCGAAGCTCCCCATGCGGATCTTGTCAGCGATCTGTTTGAAACGTTTGTAGCTCATGGCGCGGTAGAAGGTGTAGCTGTTGTCATAGTGACTCCAGGACCAGTAGTGTGCTGGGTCAGGAAGGTTCTGGATCCCCATCAGGATGACCAGACCAATGAAACCTTTGATTTCATGAGTGGTGACAGGGACCCACTCTGAGGTGCGAGTGCCCAGGTACTGGCAGGTCTTGACATGGGCGTTGGTCTCGTTGGTGATCAGCTCGATGAGCGTAGCGGGGAAGAGCAGGTTGAAGTAGTCAATGGCGTCACAGTTCCTAGACAGGTGGTGCTGAGGTCCACTGCTCTGAGTGAATGGCAGGATGGAGGACTTGGCACTTTCACCTTCACTGTCTGTTGGATCTTTCCAAGAGTCTGCTGACTTCCATGACGGATCAGGCAGCTCCTTGTTCCGGCCTGGTTCCTTCTCCTCTGAGAGATGCTGCTCTTCATTGTCCAAGAACTGGATGTCTGGATCGGTGAAGGCTGAAAGAAAGGTTAAAAAACAAAAACGAGACATTTACAATCAAAGTTTACCGAAACAATCAAAGATCCTGTAGAAACTAAATCAGTCACACCATGAGACACCACCGACCAGAGTTTACTTTTACCACATCGTGCTCAGAACCTGGTTTCTGGTCGGTCTGAGCCCTTAGCGATGACGTTAGAGTGAGAGCTGTTGGAGGTAGTAAAAGGACGAGACAAGGACAACCTAGTAGGGCAACACAGTTATCATCTACTCTCAGGTATATTCCTCTGATGGGGGTCCACGCTCGTACATGACACTGAAACTGACAAGCCTGACCACCACACAAGTCTCAGACACAAACCCCTCCAGAGTTTGTCTCCACTCATTAATGATCCATCAGATCTGCATTAGAGCCGGAGGGGGGTCAGTGTGGAAATACTGATCCAGTATTCAGCACACTTTTTAAAATCCAATTAAGACTTTAGTTTAAAATCCTTTTAAGCTCCAAACATCTTGACTCTCCTCACCCTCTCCTCTGTCTCACTTTATTCTGCTGTAGTTATCAGACTTCCTAAGACCCCAGGCTGTTCTTACATATTTTCAGAGTTGCCTCATGTTTCCCTCCTCCAACCTTTTCTCCCCCGTGTTTTTGGTCCTAACGCCAATTTTTTTCCTGCCCTTGAATGTTCTGGTTTTCTTTCCTCCTCTCTTCTGTTTGGGGTTAGTTCACTCGAGTTTAACCAAGTTTAAGAGGCTCTGACTGTTTTCTGAGTGTGTCCTACTTAAAGACTAGAAGGAGTGAGTTGGATGGATGGTATCAGTCCTGTATGCGCCCCCCAAACTTCTACATCCTAGTTCATTTATAGAAATATGACAGAGCGGTGCAAAGTGTCTAATAATTGTTTATAAGATCCTTATGGTCACCCTAAAATGCATGTCCTATCAAAAATCTAGAGCTTTAGAAGCTCAAAGTTAGATGTGTTGTGACCTTAAAATCTTCCAATTATTCCAATTTAAGACCTTTCAAGACTTTTCAAGGATTTGCAGGAAGTCTGTTTCTGTGGATGTTTGGGCGCTGAGCCAGTCCTGCAGCTGGAGATGATATCTCAGGGGTGTTAACCTACAGTTATCTCCTGTAAGTGGGGCTCAGATCCTGACAGAAACTTTATGTAATCACATTGTTCGTTTTTTCTCTCTTCCTGTTTCCTCGACTGCACGGCGTCTGAGAGGAATGAGGGTTAACCCCCACTCGGGTCAGGTTTATTTTCTTTAGCTCAGTCTGAGCCAAGAGCTGGACGCTCGCCACGCTGTGGAGCAACACATCTGCGTGAAGCAGCAGCAGCAGTGGGACAGTTCACTCTAACCGTCCTGTCGATGTTTGATTTGTTGGTCTGGGGTCACTCAGAGGTCAGGCTGGACGCTGACAGATTCAGGACGATGTGTTTATTTTAGAAAGTTTCATATTTACAGACTCCAGAAATTCACATCAGATTACTAACAAAAACGTGTTTATGAAAAGCACAGGAATTATGTCAGGAGGTTGTATTGTTTATGTAAAGTGATTATTATTTGTGTTCCCATGTTTACGTAAAGCTGAGGGAGGGATTCAGTCTGCAGCTCCTTCAGCTCAGGGTGACCTCAGACAGAGTTCACTCTGAGCTGGACGGCGAGCAGGAAGGAGGATCTGTGTGTGTGTGTGTGTGTGTGTGGTGGTGGTGGTGGTGGTGGTGGGGGCTCATGATCAAAATCAAAACCTTTTTATCTGTTTATCTTTTTATTTTACTGTTGTTTCAGATGCTAAAATCACTCTCAATAAAGCTTATTATGGACCGTTTATTATTGGAGGAGCCTGTTTTTGTCATATGTTCTGTTTATTTAGTTTTTCGCCTGGTTTTGTGATTTCAGTGTATTTTCCTTGTGATTTTTTCCTAGTGTTTCGTTTCCCTAGTGTTCCTGTTCCCCTGTAGTCTAGTCTTGTGAGTTTTCAGTTTGTATCTGACCCCAGTTCCCTGATGTACTCAGTGTTTTATTCATTATCAGTCTTTCCTGTTTTATTTTAAAGTAGTTTATTCTCTGTGTTCCTAGTTTTGTTTTACTTCCTTAGTTTTCCCTCCTCAGTAATTGTCCTCACCAGTTTCTCAGTGTCTCACCTGCCTCTCATTTCCCTGTGTGTGTATATAGTCCTTGTCTTCCCCTGTTTCTTTGTTAGTTCATTGTGAATGTATGTCTTAGTGTCTCCAGTGTCTTCTGTTGGTTTTTGCCCTTTCGGGTTTTTGAGTTGGACATTTTATAACTAAGTTTTTGTTGCTTTTTATTTAGTTCATTTTGAAATAAATCATTTTTCTTCTGCATTTTGTGTCCTTCCCTACGTTGTTTCACCCTGAACGTGACAGTTTTTACGATAAACTGCCAACGTGTGTGTGTACAAACTTACTGCGGGGCCGACATGTGGCGCTGTAGTGATCCGGGTTTGTCAGCAGGTGTTCAGCCATCTGGTCAGCTGAGCGAGGCCTGAAGTTACAGTCCGAGCAACACATCACGTACACGCTGACACACACACACGCACACACACAGAATAAGGTTATGAGACTTCTCTGGACCTGAACCAGTTTAAGGTGGACTGAGGGGACTGAACTGTTCTAGAGTCTGATGGATCAAAATCTAACACTCATTTGAAAAGGACAACTGGACTTACTTGAGACGTTTCGCGAAACGTCTCAAGTAAGTCCAGTTGTCCTTTTAACAAAGAACTGGATATCACAGAAACTGCATCCTCAGTTCTAGACATTATCTCCAGGTTTAGGAGCAACATCTGCATCCATCCAGACGAAGAGTTTTTCAGGAGGCTTTCAAAACCACCAAGTTCTGTAATTTTGGATCAGGTACCAGCATCTGGACTGTTTTAGAGCCATTGTTGAGGTTTGTGGACTCTGAGCGTGTTCATGGTTTTTCTAGGTAGGACAGATGATCTGAGACTGATGAGTTTGAGGGGCTCTCACCATGGTGGAGGCAGTCTGTGCAGAGGAAGAACTTCGTGTTTGGATTTTGGCACGTGGTGACTATGAGAGAGAGACAGAGAGAGAGAGAGAGAGAGAGAGAGAGAGGAAGAAAGGGAAAGACAGAGAGAGAGAGAGAGAGGAAGAAAGAGAGAAAGAAAGAGGAGAGAGAAAAAGAGAGGAAGAGGGGGAGAGAGAAAAAGACAGACAGAGAGAGAGAGAGAAGACGAATCAGAGTCACAATGACAACAACCATCATTTCATCAGTTAACATGCTCAAAATTGCCCAGAATTCTGGGTGTCACTGCAGTACAGTCAGTTGAGACGCGGCTGACAGCCTGGGTAAATACTATCAGAGTACTGTAATACTGTAGTAGAACTGTAATACTGCTGTATTGTAAAACTGCAGTAGTACTGTAGTACTGCAGTAGTACTGTAACACTGCAGTAGTAATGTAACACTGCAGTAGTACTGTAAGACTGCAGTAGTTCAGTAATAATGCAGTAGTACTGTAATACTGCAAGACTTGTTATACTGCAGTAGTACTGTAATACAGCAGTACTGTAATACTGCAGTATTGATGTAACATTGCAGTAGTACTGTAATAATGTAGTAGTTCTATAATACTGCAGTAGTACTGTTATACTGCAGTAGTACTGTGATACTGAAGTAGTACTGTAATACTGCAGTGTTGTAATACTGCGGTAGTACTGTCATAATGTAGTAGTACTATAACACTGTAGTATTGTAATACTGTATTAGTACTGTAATACTGCAGCAGTACAGTAAGACTGCAGTAGTACAGTAATAGTGCAGTAGTACTGTAATACAGCAGTACTGTAATACTGCAGTATTGATGTAACATTGCAGTAGTACTGTAATAATGTAGTACTGTAATACTGCAGTGTTACTGTAATACTGCAGTAGTACTGTTATACTGCAGTAGTACTGTTATACTACAGTAGTACTGTGATACTGCAGTAGTACTGTAATACTGCAGTATTGTAATACTGCGGTAGTATTGTCATACTGTAGTAATACTATAACACTGTAGTATTGAAATACTGTATTAGTACTGTAATACTGCAGTAGCACAGTAACACTGCAGTAGTTCTGTAATACTGTAGTAGTACCATACTGCAGTAGTACTGTTAAACTGCAGTAGTACTGTTAAACTGCAGTAGTACTATGATGTTGCAGTAGTACTGTAATACTGCAGTAGTTCTGTTATACTGCAGTAGTACATTGATACTGCAGTAGTATTGTACTTCTGCAGTAGTACTGTAATACTCTAGTAGCACTGTAATACTGCAGTTTTACAGTAATACTGTAGTAGTTTTGTAATACTGCAGTAGTACTGTAACACTGTAGTAATACTGCAATACTGCAGTAGTATTGTAATACTATAGTCGTACTGTAATACTGCAGTAGTACTGTAACACTGCAGTACTGTAATACTGCAGTAGTATTGTAATACTGCATTAGTACTGTAATTCTGTAGTAGTACTGTGATCCTGCAGTAGTGGGAGTACCCCTGCAGCTCTTACTGGATCATGTGGGCAGCGTAGGCTCTGGAGCAGCAGCTGCTGTACGGACACAGCAGACAGCGGACGTGTGTCGGGTAGTGGGCGGAGAAATCGGCGGCATCGGTTCCACACTCCAAACATATGAGGCGCTCGTCCTCGAAGAAGGAAGTCCTGCAGGAGGACAGACATACGGGGGACAGTTTACAGGCAGGTTCAGGGATGGGACCGCACAGTCAGCTGACCTCAGACTCCTCTGTCCCAGTATCAGGTTTTCGTCACAGCCCTCATGAGCTAGCTGACCTATCCTTTTGCGCCCCCTTCAGGAGAAACCACGCCACAGCTCTCAGCCTGACCTGTTGATGTTGACTCTGCGGTTCATGGACCTCTTGGTCGGGGATCGGGGGTTTTTGGAGGACGAAGGACCCCTCTGGATCAGAGACTTGGGGTGCTCTGTCTTGATGTTGATTGGCTGGATGAGGGGGGAGGAGCTGTGGAGCAGCTTGTGCACCGGTGATGTCATCGGCGGTCTAAACTTCCCATAGGTCCTGATGGTCACCTGGAGACACGAGGAGAGACCACATCACTGTCACAGCAGGTCCCAGTGGTTCTGAAAGTCATGGAGGCTGAAAGGTGGGCTGACCTTTGACCCCGGCGGCAGCCCCTCCAGCTGAGCGGGTCGTCTGAAACTGCGATGGTTCTCCTGTTTGTGCTGCATCTTATCTTTGAGGTAGATGAACTGAAGACGACACCTGTTACAGTGGAAGGCCTGGTTTACCTGAGCAGGGGGGACAGAACCACAGAGAGATCATGGACCAGAACCACAGACATCGGCGCAGCTGACTCCATACCCGACAGTGTCACACATGTAATACACAGCCGTCATGGTCACCATGGACTCAGTGGTTAGAGTTACAACCTGAAGGACAACCTGAACGAACCAGCCAGACTCATGACATTACAGACCTTTACCAAAATAGGAGTCCACTGATCAATCAATCAGCTGTTTTCAGTCCTCAGAGCGATGATATGTGTTCACGCTCATCTAAACCTTTTAACAAGCGACACCACATGGACCATCATCTTGCAGGAAAACCTCGTCTACACAGATGGATCACACTGTTGAGTCCCTGTTCTTTCTAATGTCCTCACAGTCCACCTGCAGTTTCCTCAGGGACCAGCAGGGGGCCCTACCCTGTACTGTACAACAACAGCAGTCCATATAAGAGACAACTGAGGCCCGCACTACACGTATATGGATATTTATTTATCAGGATATTTTTGTACTCCCGTCTAAATAAATGTATCTGTCCACACGTGTTAGTTCTCAAAAATATCTGCGTCCACACGTAGCCTTCAAACTCAATCCTATCTGGTGCCGCTTAAAAAAAAATTCAGGAACAAAGCTACATGATTGGCCGATGAATCGTAGCCGCGTGATGCGTCATGCATTGTTTGCGGAAGCTACGCAAGTGCGTCGGGTCCATGTGGCGGTGTGGCGGCTATAACAAAGCAGACGCCTCTGTGAGCTGGCTGACTGGTGGATGTAATTGTATAAAACAAGGTTCACTTGCAAGACTGAAATTAGCCCCAAAAAGGCAAAACAAACATAAAGAATACCCTGTATGTCCGCCATCGTTGTTGTTTTTCTTTTTAATTCGCATGCGCGAGCTGCGGTTTGACGTCATCGATCCGTAAAAGTTTAACCACACAAATCCACTTATACGGGTATTTTTTTATTTCTCCACTTGTTTTTTCGGATTCAGATTTATCCGGTTTGAGTATTCCAAACTCCCATTTTGGTGTGGTAGGGAGGCCTAATCGGACATAAATATGTGCGGTTTGAAATATATCCGCATTTGTGTAGTTGGGACCTGACTCCAGGCTCTGCAGGTCACTTCAAACCGACAGGATCTATCAGACCGGTGTGTCTGACCATAGATAAATATAAACACTAGATGGCTGACACAGGATTTTAACCAATGGAGACCAACGTCCGTGCATGGTGGCCATCTTGTTTCAGGCAGCTCTCCCACTCATAACATTCCAGTCTACCGTTTATGTAACATTTAAATAACGATAGATTGATCAATTTTAAACAGATTTTCAAACAGTTTGGTTTATAACAAACCTCAGAGTTTTAGTTATGTTCCTGTATATTCAAGAGTAATTTTAAGCATGGATTTTCATAAATAAACATTGAACAGATACGTAGAGCAATAGCTTTAGGCCTACACACACAAGGCAGTTTTATTAAATCATTTATATATGAAACATTTAAACATTCCATGTATGTTAAATTAGCAATATTTCTATGTTAGGGATAACTATAATGACATATAACAATAATATATAAATATTTATTTTCAATATAAATTTCTGCCTCATGTTTCCATTTTAGATGTTTTTAACAAACCAAACAGTTCGGAAATAATGTGCAACTTAAGTTATGTTGAATCAAAAGAGCATTTCTGCCTCTTTAACTGATGTAAAATTACTGGGTCAACTTTGTAATATGTACTTGGTCTCACTCATAGTGAGTCTGTTAGCCAAGTTAGACAGCTGATAAACACAAGCACATCCACAAAGACTGACACTTAGACTAAATAAAAAATAGGCTGCCATGCAAGAAATTATAATCTCGATTGTGGTCTCAACTTTGACAAAGTGACTCAAAGTTAACCCTTATATACGTAAAACAACTGTGCTTCAGGATTAAGTCTTTCTTTTTTTTTCCAAGTAAATCTTCCATTTCAATATGTCCAAGCATCCCGACTCATAGCCACATTGTTAAAGTCTGTAATAAACTAAAACATTTGTAAATCTGTCAAGATTTCAGCGAGTTAAGGGTATTTTTGATCATACAGATTACTCACCTCCCGTCAGCTACCACAGAGCGTACCAGAATGGTAGACTGGAGTAAGATGGCCGCCGTGTAGGGACGCAGGTGACTGCACCTCATAGAGTCGTCTAGCCTTTCTTATAGGTATCTATGTGTCTGATGACAGATGAGCTCACCTGGTGTCTCAACAGGTGCTGCTGGAAGCTGGCGGGGTTCCTTGTCACCTTCAGGCAGAAGACACACAGCAGGAAACGAGTGTCTCTGTGGAAACTGGTGAAGTGCTGCAGGACGTCCGAGTAAAAGGATGAGCGATACGAGCACACCTGAAAGACACACCTGAGTTAACGAGGCCTGAGCACGGAGGCTGAGCCGGGGTCAGAGGTCAGGCTCACCTGGCAAATATAGGGCATCTCTCCTGGTTTGTGGTTAGACTTCATGTGGTTCAGAAAGGCCGGCTCATTCTCAAACGCCCACTCACAGATACGACACATACCTGGGGAGGGGGCGGAGAGCAAGAGAGAAAGAGCAAGAGAGGGGGGGGGGATTAAGAACCTGATCTGATCCCAAATCTTCCCAAGAAAGATGAGTCACAATCTAAAAGGAACAGAGACAGGTGAGTCCTCACTCAAGTCCCAAGTCCAAGGGTAATTCCACATCCAACCCCAAATTTCCACCGCATCCGTAACGGTGGCGATTTTTCGCCGTCCGCCAATTCCTACCGGATCAGTTTATGAGGCGAATTTCGTGGTGAACCACTAACAACAGTAATCGCGAGAACTCACAAGAACCCGCGGATTCACGTTCAATCATGCGATAACGAGTTGTCTCTATAAAGACAGACACATAGACATATAAGCAGTAGATTGTGTCCTTCCAGAGGAGGAAATGTACTTCTAGACTTCTAGAATCAGCATCTCCTCATTAATGGTGTCATCGGGGTGAAATGACGTCTAAAAACCTTTCACTTGTTCGTCTCTGCCTGTTTGCATGGTGTGAAATACGATCCTCCTGAAACACAGAGTGTTTTATTTTGAAAAGAAGACAGATTTTTTATTTTGTGTCTGTGCCTGACTTCCTTTCCAGCACGGGTTAATCTGTGCTAAATTTATCCGGCATGCTCCGGCGTCCGGAAAAAATAGAACTCTTGAGATCAGCTGTGGAGTCCGGCGATCCGCAGAGGAACGGAAAGAAGCCGGTGGAAATTGACAGGTTAACTTCAATGGTTACAATCAGCTACGATCAGAGGATACGACCTATTAGTAGACGCCCATGATGAGGAGGAAATTGAGGGTAAAAGTAGCTGAAAAACACGAGTCCCAAATTAAAGAGACCATCTAGTCTGAGCTACAGGTAAGACCGCTGAGCTTCAAGTCAAGACCATCCAAAACTCATCCAAGGTACAAATTCAGACCTTAAGTCTGGACCAGTGCACATGTCCACAAAAAAGAGTCTGGGGAGCTCAACATGGTTCTGGTTTCATTGGTTGGTTTAGAGAGACCAGTAGAACAGGTGTATCCTTACAGGAGGTGAGAGTGGACCCGTGGACCTGGTCCTGGTGGCTCTTCAGCTGATGTGGAGACGAGAACTGTCGGTAACAGAACTTACAGCACCTCCTCCCCTCAATCGGTCCAGTCCCGGTCAGCTCCGAGTGCAGGACGATGTGCTGCATCATACTGCAGGTGTGCACGCACACACACACACACACACACACACACACACACACACACACACACACACACACACACACACACACACACACACACACACACACACACGCACACACACACACACACACACACACAGAGTAAAATTTACATGTTTGCATGCTAATCCAGTCAGTCCAGGTACATTCAGGTCCTGTGGTTGCTCTGGGCTCTCACCTGAGGTTGTTGTGGGCCAGGTGGTTGCAGATCTGGCAGGTAAAGGTGGGCGCTTTGATCCCCAGGGGTTGAGGTTTCCTCAGACTCAGGTCTCCTGGAAACGTCCCATAGTAAAACTCCTCAACGCTCATCACCACCCGGGGGGGCTCCAGGGTCAAACGAGAGACGGTGGTGAGAGAGGGGGTGGGGCCAGGAGCTATTAGGTGACACAAACAGACTGTCACTCAGAAATGTAACAATGGTAACACAATGTAGTAGCATCATGAGTTTAAAGTCAGCGATTTTTGAAATGTAAACTTCCTCTTTCACAATAAAAGCCTGAAAACTCTCAGTGAAATCTGTTATCTGGACTTTTGTGGAAGAATTTACCTGGAGGAGGAAAACCATCTTTGATCTGCAGACCTTCAGACATGTAAAATCAAACAGGAGACGAGGAGTAGGAGGTGGAGAAGAAGGAGGAGGAGGATTTCTGCTTCCACATTTAGTTCCTAAGTTTTCTAAGAAGTTCCTGATCGGTTTTTCCAGGAACTATGTAGTGCTAAGAACTCGAGTCATAAATCTGATTAGAGCTTTGGTGATTCTAGTGAACTCTGAGACCAAACAGCCCTGTAGATGCCAGTTCTTTGTGGTAGGCATGATCTTTATAGTATTTGTATTGTGTGATTATATGCAGAGATTTATTTTTCCACCACTGAGGCCGATTCGATATGCATCTCGATACACCGCCACCAATTCGGAACATTAACGATACACTGAGGCTCCCGTCAATACGATGTGATTCAAAAATGATTTGATAATGATATGACGTCATTATTAAAGGATTCACTTTGATATTATGTGATCATTCAATACAGTTGTGTACGAGAGAGTATTTTTCCACATCAGGTTTCTTACCTGAAAAGCACAATCCTGCTTTACTCTCTGTATTAATATGAGGGATGCTTTTAATTTTTGGTCATTTTTTTATGGAGCAAATCAATAAATCATATTTTTAAAAAGACTGAACAGTCAGAGCATTTAATTTTAATAATAATAAAGAACTCCTAATTATGTTCTCTGTCTCTATAATTATACAAAACGTATAAAACTTCACAGTTAAACAGTTTCCGTGAATGCAGAATTAGAAATGTGCAAATAATATTACCAGAAACACATCTTACTGTCAGCGGAGGGAGGAGCAGCCACACAGGTATCCACACCGTGTCGTCTTTTCATGTGCGTTGCCAGGTTCGTTGTGCTGATGAAGTACTTAATAGCCGCACGGCATTGTTTGTTAATTGCGTGCGTCTTGTTAAGTTGACCTCCTCGCTTGAAACTAGGGGTGTGCGCGGTTATTCTGATATTCGTGCAAACGGGGCTGTCCTTACTATCCGTTTAGTAAATAATATTCGTTTATGCTTCTTTTTTTTTAAATTACGTTTTTACCGTCATGTCTTAATAAAAGTGTGCATTAAACAAGCTAAAATGTGTGGATCATTTGCGTGCGACTCTTTCTGCCTGGCTTGCTGCTCTGGGCTCGTAGCGCTGGCCTGCAGCATGCATGGCATCGTGGGTTAACTTCCTCAGAGTGAATAAACACATGCGATCAGCCAGAGCGATGTCGGTGAGAAAAAAGAGCAAAGCTTGGGAGTCTTTTGATTTGCTGTCAGAGATGTTGAAAATAAACGTTGTTGAACATGATGTTGTCTGACTCTGAAGACTCTTCATTTTGTGCTTATGGTGTGAGGCAGGCCGATGACGCAGCGGGCTGCTTGGCTTGAGCGTAGCGGGGCGGAGCTTAATTGCTTTGATCTTTCACGTACTTTATGTCATTCTCCAGCGCTAAAATAAGATTCTGTAACATATTTTAATATTTTAAGCATGGCTTTCATGTGCTCATTATATTTATTTCAGATGATATCTGGCCATATAGATCGACATGTGCTCAATTTGGACTATTTTCTGGGAGTTAATTAATTTTCATGTATTCGAATATTCGGTTTAAAAAATGGTCGTTTAAACGTCAGTGAAAATAACCGCTGGGAACATCCCTATTTGAAACCCTGAAATATTGCCACATGTTTGATTTGTGTGTCTTTTTTGGTGCGTTAAATATCTCATCGCTGCTGCTGTTGTTCTTGTTTGCTTCCATATTTGTTGTGTACAACACCTGTTTGCGTCAGTGCCCGAGGATGCAATAATGCATTCAGCTTACCTCGGAAAAGAGGATAGGACAGAGAATAGATACTAGAACATGAACTTATCGATTTAACGAGATTTACCGGTGAAGACAGGCTAAAAGAGATGCACCACAAATTCACCCGTAATTTATATCCAACGCTCCTTAAATCTACCGGGGCAGTTGCATCGCAAACGTTTGTATCGGACCGCCGACACGAATCAGTGAATCTCGACATCCCAAGTGTTCATGTCCTCCTCTGTTTGTGTTTAATCCCAGGGAGCTGTGTCTGTGTGAGCCTCTCCCCCCCACTCTACAGATCCAGGATCTAACTCTCTCAGGTGGTCTTTACACGAGTACGAATTTGTAAGACATCAGTAAAATAAACTATCGATCTAGTGATATTGACACACGGAGACGCGTATTTGTCCATGACTCCGCATCTTTTTTGAAAACGGGTCTGCAGGTGGATATCTGGGTATTCGTCTTCATGCCGTAGTTGGTGTAAATAGATAAGTCCGGAGAAGACGGTGACCTCATAGCACCCCTCCTCCTCCTCCCTGCCCCCCAACCCACATTGTCACACGCACAGCATGTACAGTACAGGCCAAAAGTTTGGACACACCTTCTCATTCAATGTCTTTTCTTTATTTTTTTATATGACTATTTACATTGTAGATTATTACTGAAGGCATTAAAACTATGAATGAACACATGTAGAATTTTGTACTTATAAAAAAAGTGTGAAATAACCGAAAACATGTTTTATATGCTAGTTTCTTTAAAATAGCCACCCTTTGCTCTTGATGGCAGAAGTACCTTGTCAGGGTTACTTCAGGCACTCCTGTGAAGTAAAAACCATTTCAGGTGACTACCTCATGAAGCTCATTGAGAGAACAGCTAAAGTTTGCAGCGCTATCAAAAAAGCAAAGGGTGGCTACTTTGAGAAATCTAAAATATAAAACATGTTTTCAGTTATTTCACACTTTTTTCTTAAGCACATGATTCCACATGTGTTCATTCATAGATTTGAGAATTGTAGCAATCAAGACAACCCTGGGTGTGAAACTTACACATTCCTCACAGGAAAGTTTCCTTATCTGGTCCCAGGAAACAGGATATAAATCTTTCCAGACGTGTTTACACTTTCAGGTTACCTAAATGACCCAACCGGAGGTTGACTAAACCTCTGACTCTTCACGATTGGTCGATTCGGAGAACAGAGACAGAGTTTTGATTACCTTTCAAACTGACTCCATTTGCTGACCATCTAAATAAACATTAACCTCAACCCATTAACATTAACCTGTGTGAACATACGGACCCCAGGATAAGGGGGGACACTGACCTCCAGACCTCAGTCGTAAAACCCTGCTCGACCATACACTGATAAAGACTACATTCCTTTGGTGAAAGAATACAAATGACTGATCCTGACATCTTATGCATTCAGCAATGTACTAATCTGTCTAATCATGAAATTTGTGTTAAAATGAGATGTTTCCCGTTGTTCTATGTGCTCCAGAAGCCGAGTTATCGCTCTGACAGAATAAATCCTTTATTCTTTAGTTCTTTAGACCAACACCTTTCAGACTGTTTCATGAACTTTTAAGAGTTAAATTTATCGACTATGAATCATAACTTTACTATAAGTGACAGAAATAGTTTAGAAATGTTTGGTTTATATTGTAGATGTTTATTTAGTATTTTTAACCATTAGGTGGTTATAATGTCATTGAATAATCTGAATGTGAGTATTTAGAATCCATTATTAATCATGATGACGTTCATTCACATGTATTTACTCTTTTGTTGTTCACAGTTTCCATGTGTTACTATCTGTTTCATTTCAGAGTAATTTAGCATGTTCAATGTGATACTTAAAACATAATGAGAATGTTTGATGTGATCCTACACTTCATTCATATGTGTTTAGTATCAAATTATTTATCATGAAACCTAGCATTCAATGATATTAATCATAGTGAGTGAGTATCAGATCTGACTCTTTTACCAGCCAAAAGTATAAGTTAGATCATATAATCAGAGATCCAAGTTCATCTCTGCTTGGAGACCACACGACCCCTCCTCTGTCTCCTCACACACACACGCCAGCCACTCCCAGTGTGAGAAGATAAAACCAGTGAAGTGGGGTTGCTCACTCTTCTTCTGCTGACTCTCTTGTGTGCTGACTCTTCTCCTCTTTTTCTCTTCTGCCCACACCCTTCTGTGGTGCGTTTCTTTGTTTTCTCTTAGAACTTTTTCTTAGTCTTCTAAGTTTTACGCCACGTGTTGCTTCACATTGATTTTCTTTAACATCGTCTTAGTTCAAGTTTTGAAACTTCAACTTTTTGTGCGCATAGCAATTCAAGATTAAGCCTTTGATTGATTTTTCTTTAATTTCGCGAAGCCATTTTTGAAAGTTTTCTCTGCTTGAGTCTCGTTTTCTGAGTTATCTGCATGATGAAAGTCACCTCTGAACGCAACCCAGCAGGCCCAGGTCATCCTCTGTGCCAGAGTTTTTGAGTGAGACCAAAGAAGTACCCAAACAAGCATCCACAGGCGCCAGCTTTACTCTAGGCCCGAGTGCTACAACTCCTGGCCCATCCTTCGGCTGACCTCAGTCGTCTTCTGAGCTGAACCGCTCGAACCCGCTGGTAGCCCGGACCTTCGGAACCTGCTCCATCTTCTCCAAGGACCAGTCTCACTTAAGTATGCAAACCTCCAGAGCTCCAAAGAGGGCTGGTGCTGTCTCATGCGTTCATAACTCAGATATCCACTTATTCTAGTAATCTTAGATTCCTCCAAATCCACATCCGAGTTTATCTCGACACCAAAGTTAGTGTAGGTTAATATGTTAGCGCATATTCACTCACTATCATTAACTTTAGTGCTCCTAGCCTGACTCAGAATCTTTATTTATTCACCTATTATTATTTATCTTCATTACCTTATCATCATTTATTGCATGTATGTTGTACCATCATTTATCCTGTAATAAACAGATAATTATTTTTTTAAGTTCTGGTCTGTTAGTGTTCTTCCAGAAGTGGAGTCCCTGAAATTAGAATTTCGACTTAAGATATGAGACTGATCAGGGTTTTTCCTGGCTAAAATTGAGGCAGAGGTGGCACCATCCTGACCATGCGCCACGACGTGCATGTATTTGTTAATTCAACCGATTCACTTTCTTTTACAGGTAACATACTTTAAGTTAAGGGTTCAAAAAAGAGTGTGACCATTATTACGTTAAAGCATTCATTTATTAAAACTATAAACACAAATCAGCTGGCAACTTTAAATTGAAAGTACACTTAATCCACACATCTCGCAACCAGACAGAACATTTCAGCCTCCTCTTTTTCATTCTGTAGAACCTTCTCATGCACTCCTTGTAGTCCAAGGCCTCCTGGTCTGGTCCATCAACGGCCACCTTACAACAGACATCCAAGTGCCTCTCCTTCAGTCTGTTCCACAGAGGTGTCTTCACCTTAAACAAAACAATTCATCATGCATTAAGTATTTTTGTTTTTATTCTGATACAGACATGAAGAGTGATAGTGTTTTCAATCATATATATGTATAAGCTGCAGTGTCCTCCCTAAAGAACAAAACGACAACCAATTATTTCTTAAACTATCTAAACTACGTTATTTATTTTTTGTAACTTTATTAGTTTTTTTAGGTACTACCATCTTTAATATATTTCTCCTTCTCTTCTGCTGCTTTGTGAATGGCTGTCACCTCATGTCTTTTTAATGTGTCCAGCCTGTAGTTGGTTGATGGCTGTCTCACTAAGGAGCCTGCTGTGTTGGGGCACAGTGCTTTTGGCATAAATAGCAGTGCATGCCTTCTTCAGTATGCCTGAGCCAGGTAAATTGATTGAGCCACTGCTTGTCAAAGCCACTGGCTCTGTGTTTTTGAGAAGATCTGGAAAGAGGAATAAAAACCACGTACAAGTCGGCTTTGCGTTGTTATGCTCCTAATTGGAAACTAATTAATTAATTACCCTTGCCTCGCCGACTCGTCCTGTCCTGCATTCTGACCCTCGCGATCACCAGTCCCTTGTGAAGTACTTTCAGACCTGACACAAATTTCCACGTTGTCACCAACATGAATTATAGCATTTTAACTGCCTGTTACGTTTTTTCTCTGCTGTGTTTCACCTGGACTCTTGACTTTCCTCCTCGCGAGGTCGCTTTTTAAAGTACTGGCTGATTTTGCCTGTCATAACTGCAACGCTAAAAAACGGAGTAAACTTTTTTTTTTTAAATAAACACGACATGCTTGGATGCAAAAAAGAGAAGCAGTATTTACCTGTTTGTACCATCCGCCAGGGAAAATCAGGACGCCGACAGCACCAACTAGCGGGAAAAACACTTGAAAAAACATGATTCGATCCGTTTCTTCTTCGGTAGATGCTTCAGGTCTTTCCCTATTATTATTTATCTTCATTACCTTATCATCATTTATTGCATGTATGTTGTACCCTCATTTATCCTGTAATAAACAGATAATTATTTTTTTAAGTTCTGGTCTGTTAGTGTTCTTCCAGAAGTGGAGTCCCTGAAATTAGAATTTCGACTTAAGATATGAGACTGATTAATTAAAACTGACTTGATGTTTGATTTCTGAATTAAACTTTTGTTTTCTTTATTTTCCCACCATTAAGGGTGGGTGGTGCCCCTTTCAATGAGTGCATAAATGTCATAATTTGAGATTATTAATCTTCAGACATTTATTATAAATTCCAATCGCTACAGTATTATTTTGGTGCGGCCTTGTGAGGCTCATTACAAATCGCTACAAGAATCTACAATTTAAATAGTAATGAAAACAAAGAAAATGCATTGAATGAGAAGGTGTGTCCAAACTTTTGGCCTGTACTGTATGTATGCGCATTCTCTGTTTTTTGTGCTTTGTGGCAATTTCACAGTGTCACCTTTAGGCCGGGCGTATGTACTAAAGGATTTTGCGTGGATTTTGCGTTGTCATGTAAATGCACTAAGCCTATGTACAATACGATGTGTAAACAGCGATACATGTTTTGGTGCCGACGCCAAGACAATACAGGGCCGTCCTCGTGTGAGGAGAGCCTCAAGTCATACCGGCACTCAGTGAGGTGAATCTGGAGACTCCGTTGGCTGAGCCTGAAGGGAGAGCGGGAGAACCTGCCAGCTTCACAGAGTTAGCTCCGCCCACTTGAGTCATCTGAAGTTTAACTGTTAAAAAAAATGATCGACCAATCAGCCAGTTGGTCATGAAAATAATCAGCCAATCAGATGTTCCCAAATTTCAGGTGACTGACCGGATCCCGGCGTGCTTGTGCGGATGGTCAGCGTGGTTGGCAGCTGCACAGTGGTGTAGGCGGAGCCAGGCTGGCCTCTTGAGGGGGCGGGGCCTGTTCTGTTCTGGCCCTGTGGGAGGACAGGAGACACGGCCACACTTGGTCTTACCAGCTGACCCAGAGAGGGTGCTGTGGGGACAGGAAGATTTCTGATCAGTAACACGTTAAATCAGAGCTCAATGATCAGATCAGGTCCGAACGGGTTCGTGTGAGGGGGGGGGGGGGGTTGCTCGGCGTCGTACACTGGATCAGAGTGAGCGGCTGAACCGTCTGACCCGGCTGCAGGTTCTGGAGGTTCTGCAGGTTCAAGACCAGAGGAGCTCCGTGATTGACCATTGGGAAACCCTGTCGAGTCACAAACAGATGACATCATAGCTCGTGGTTACAAGTGTGTGAACTCGAATGACATCATATACGTCAGCGGCACAGTCACCGACCATTCAGATGCAACCATACAAACAAACAGACAGAGGGTGCGTTTGATTTCGTACCTGTGTAGTGAGCAGGATGGGCTGGGTGTTTCCTGTCCCAGGGGCTGCTGGGAGGAGAAAGGTTCCCCCAGCTGTCTGCGTCAGGATGAGGGGTGGAGCCTGCGCCATCAGGGGCGGGGCTGGGGCCGAGGGTGAGGGGAGAGGAGCGACTGAGGAGGAGGGGGTGGAGATCACACAGGAGGAGATGATCTGAGGAGCGGGAGGAGCTGAAGATACAAAAACAGAGAGATTAGAAGTGGTTGTTCGAAGAGGACGTCTAAAATCAGACCGATGTGTTTCATACCCGTGGGAGCAGGTGAGGCTGGGGGGGGGGCGCTGGGAGGCGGAGTCTCAGAGGCTGGCAGAGGAGAGAGAGAGTCCTCCACTACAGAAACACAAAGAACACAGGTAAGGCTGAGGTTGATCTGGGAGGTCTAAATGACCCATCAGTTTGAAGGTAAATGTGAGTGTGTGTATGTGTGTGTGTGTGTGTGTCTCACCTGGCTCACAGTAGCTCTCCATGAAGTCCATTTCGTCTTCCTCCACGCTGTCGTCCACCTGTTGCCATGGCTCCAGCTCCTCCTCCTCACACTCCATGAACAACTCTGTATCCATGTTGCTATGGAAACCAAGAGAAGCTGTCAGCATCACTCTTATTCCACCTACAACCACTACCTCCCATCATCATCATCATCATCATCATCATCATCTATTGGAGTTGTGTTTGCTCCTGTCCTTCTGCACTGTGATTGGCTGAGATTAATTAAAGTTAATAAGTGTATATCTGAATTAAACACGGACTCTGAGTTCAGCTCAGTAACCACACAGTGACCAAATAAAACCTTAAAACACTCTTGAAAACTTGACTGTACAGAGAAAAACAGAGACAAAATCCTCATCACACAGTTGGCTGTAACTAGTATTTTTTAAATTTAAATAACTAATAATAACAATAATTCTATTTATTTAATTCTAAAAATGGGATCAGTACATATTGATGAACATTGACATGTAAATATGTGGGATTATAGTCAAATGGCTAATTTCCATCCCCAGTCCCAAAGGCAGGTTGATGTTAAACATAAAAGCAATAATGTTAAAAGTACAAACAACATGACTAAGATGGTAAAACACTGACAACATACACATAATATACATAAACAACGTACACAGACTAAAAACTAAGTGACCAATAGTAAGGGGACCAAAAAGATTAAAAGAGAATCGTGAAGTGCTAATTAGAGTGTCATGTGATAAAGATGTTTAAAGTGCCATTTGCTACAGTACAGCGACAAGTGCATAAGCGCCAAATTACATTGAATTGCATGATGTGCAGTACAGTGCAGTGAACAAATTAAGAGTGGTACCCCAAAGCAATTAGCCAATTACACATGACAAACAATTTTAGACTTGATTTTGATGGCAGGTCTGGTTTTCCAACAGCCATGACTTGAGATGTTAAGTAAAAGAAGTAAGGGTTGGGAGTTCACGTATGGTGCTAGGTATTTGGTTCCAGGATTGCGATGCACGAAAGGAGAATACAGCTTGACCAAAGACACTTTTCCTGAGCAGCACAACACAGTCACCTCTAGAGCTTGCTCTGGTTAGATTTTTTTTATAAACTTATGAAGTGGAGGTGGAGCCTGACTATAAATAATTTCAATACAGAGTCCATGTATTTTACTATGTTGTCAAAATTTAGTCGCTCAAGTTTTTTCAGTATCAGACAGTGATGGCACATATAAGGTTTTCTATCAAGTACCGTTAGGGCCTGTTTATAGACCGTTTCAATTGGCTTCAGAGCTTTCTTACAAGCTGTTGCCCAGCTAGTTATGCAATAAAGCATGTGTGGCATAATCATTCTGGAGTCAAGTTATTTGTAATAAATCTGATGTTCGATAAGTTAAATCTCATTCTGTGCACGATCCTTTTTATCTGCTGCTTAAAGCTAAGTTGTTCATCCAGAATGATTCCCAGATATTCAAATTCTTGAACTACCTTGATTTTTCGACCTTCTACAAATACATCAGGATTGTAGATACTTACTGTTTTTAAGAAGTACATACAGACAGTTTTAGAAATATTCAGGTGTAGATGTGAACTCTCAAGCCAGTGATACACTTTGGTCATAGCATCAGTCAGTTCTACGGCAGCTTGCTTTTTGTGTTTTGCATGAACAAAGAATATATATAAAACAGTATATATATAATATAAAATTAGATTGGGGTTAACTCAGTGCCAGTGTGGATAAACATTCTTTTATGGTAACAATCTAAAATCATACATAAAAATGATGAATTCTGACTAAGACGAGGAAGCCAAGACTGCAAACATCCTTCATTCATACCATCAACACTTATTTTTCATTATTATGAAGGTAATAATAAAAATAATAATAATAAATAATAAAAATAATGATAATAGTAATAATAATTGTCATAACAACAATATGAAAAATAATAATAACTGTCCTAACAATAAAAATAACAATTGTCATAGTGATATTAATATTGAAAATAACGCCAACAACAATATTAATAATAATAATAAAAACAACAACAATAATAAAAGTAATAATAATAAAATTAGTTTGGGGTAAACTCAGTGTGAGTGTGAAAAAAATTAGGTTTTTATGCTGACAATCTTAAATCAGACATAAAAATTATGAATAAAGTCTGACAGAGGATGAAGCTAAGAATGCAAACATCCTACAGTCATAACATTAACACTTATTTTTCATATTGAAGGCAATAATAATAGTAGTAATAATAGTCACATTGAAAACACCTATAATTATAATGATAATACAAATAATAATAATAGTAGTAGTATTAATAGCAATAATGATAGTAAAAGTCATATTGAAAACAGAAATAATAAATAAATGATAAAAAATATTAACAATAATAATAATAATAATAATAATAATAATAATAATAGTGTTTCTGTCCGTGTTGACATTTTAAATAAAGTTGTTAAACGCGCAGCAGCGCGGGGTCACCGTGGGTGAACTGACCCGCCGTGGCCGCAGGGGGCGCTCCTCTCCAGGCTTTGTGTTTGTTTTCCCCCCGGTTCGGCGTTCCTGTCCCGTCAGGAGGTAAAATATCACCCGGTCTGAACTGAGGACCGTCAAGAAGTCCAGTTAGACCGGTTCAAACATGTCCCGGGTCTCAGCGTCACCAGAACCGGACAGCAGACCCGGTTTTGCCGCGGTGTTTGGACTCAGCACCGCCCCTCCAGCAGCAGCGAGCTCTCACACAAAACAAACGCCTCTACGGTTACCCTGCTGCTCCAGCAGAACCAGTCTAAGAATCCAAAAGGTCGAACCGGACCAGGTTCGGTCTTACCTGCTGGGGCTGGAGGCAGCGCGGTCCGGACGGGTTCACTTGGTTTTTCTCACGCCGCGCTTCAGTTCAGTTCGGAGCTCGAGAGACGAAGGCGTGACTTCCGCTCCTTCACAGGCTCTGTTTGGCCAATAACGAGTTACGTCATTCGCTTTATCAAACAGCGTGCTCTGTGATTGGTCGATGAGAATTCTTGTGGAGAAACTAAAGATTCGTGCAGCCTCAGAAAGATGCGGGTTCTGTGGACTTCAGGGTCCGAGAAACTCACAGGGGGTGAAGGTCTCCGTGAGTCCGGACTGAGAGAGACTAAAAGACACAACAAACACTTCAGCACAACAACAACAACGGAGCACTGTTAGGGCACGACGCCATTTTGGTTTTGTTGTGTTGGAGAGGGGCGGGGTTAAGTAGTGACGTCGTTGGAAAGAATGGAAATTTTATAAATCCTTAAATATCTATCTATCTATCTATCTATCTATCTATCTATCTATCTATCTGTCTATATATATATATATACTGGTAACTTAAGACAGAATCTCTTAACAAAACTTTAGGAAATATTTGCTGTTAAGAAGCTGAATAATGTCTGTACAAATAATTATAATATTAATTTATGCAATTGCTATGTGAGTTTGTTTGCTGCATGTTCTGAGTAGTTTACACCTGTAGATGGCGCCTGTGAGTCAGAACAACAAATATTTCGGCCGTGTTGTTTCAGAGAGAAAAGTGTTTTGGACGAAATCCGAAAATGCACTTTTGGGCCATTTTCAGTGCATCCCTACTTTATAGTTAGCAATATAGTTTCCAGATGTATTTATACTCACTCACTGTAAGCCCTGGCCTTTTAGATATCCTGGCTGATATCACGCTGATATCCTGGCAGGAACGGAAGAAAGACAAACACTAAGCTTTTCCTCAACAGCTTCCAGCCTGTCTCTGTTTTTAGTTGTTTTTTTTTTTACAAAAAAGTATTTGTCCACTGTCACCCAGTGACATAGAAGAGTACTGACGCTGACTTTATTACAGCACAAACACTCAACAATGGCACATAAACACTCGTGGATTGAACACACACACACACACACACTCACAACCACTGAACCACCACTTACAATTATCTACTATTACCTGCACTTTATATCCGTAAACCAACTTAAAACCTTTCAAACCTCATTTTCACTACTGTAAATACATTCAATATTGCACTACTGTATAATTTATCTGTCACATAATCATATTTATAGACTGTTTATAGCCTGTACATACTTATAGTTATAGCATATTCATAACAATGTTATATACCCGTGACATACTCATGTATATATCTCCTTCATACCTGTTAGGTCTAAAACCTGCAACATTTACCTGATAACATATAAAGAAGAGAAAGACAATGGTATATACTCGAGGAGAATGGACCGAGATAGCTTCAGGTACCATCTCGAAACCACTCTGAAAGGTATTTCCGCCCAGTCTCTTTTATTTAGGGTTGTCCCTGGTCACACAATGTTTCTAAAGGGTGGGGAAAAATATGTGTAGCAACGTAAGCACTCTCATAAAGCATAATAATGAACAACTTGTGAATATGTGAAGGTCAAGGCGGCATCTAACGAGCTCCTTCTGATAAGCGTGTCCTCCCCTTATTTCCTTCCCACGATTCATAGTGGAGGATACATCACACACACCTGCTGATAGGAGAAACGAGTTCACAGAGAAGTTAAGAAACATTCATGTGCTGTGTAATTAAGCTATTGGAGAGAGAAGTTAGAAAACACTCTTATATGATAAAAATACTCTTATATGATGTATAAAAAGAGGTCAAAGGAGTTTATACTTGTAGTATAAACTCTTACATAAGAATATGAGGAATAATGATAACTTCTATATACATTTATGCACATTATTCTAACATTTCCCTCCTGTTTATCATTACTTTGCTCAAATTCTCATAATCCCTCTAGTTCAGCCACTTCTCTCGATTTTCAGCTGCGAGTTCATGTTTATAACTACAAAGAATTTACACACGGAGGTACAAGATGTTGCTTTAGTCAGAATTATACTCATCATCCGGACTGGGGCACAGGTCAGGCCATTGAGTGTCATCAAGTCTGTCCTCCTCGTCCTGCTGATGGAGCAGCGGGTACAACTCCTGCATCTGCTGCTCCACAGGGGACAACGCTGTGGTGATAAGACGGTTAAGAAGAGAACAAATACAGAAATACAACAACATCCACACAAGGTCAGAATAGCTGCAAAAACAGCAACAGAGATAAGGACTGAATCTACAAGATTTTTGTATTTTCCAAATACATTCATCCAATCATCCCAAAAGGAGTTATCTATTCCTGAGTGGTCTTTCATTTTGCTGTGAAGCGTTTTTAGGCCCTCTATGGCTCGAGTGAGGCTGCCATCAGCAGCAGTGTTATCAGGAATGAACGTGCAACATGTTTCTCCAAACATGGCACATACACCTCCTGTTTCTGCCAGCAGCATGTCAAGGGCTATACGGTTTTGGAAAGCCATCAGGGATGTTGCAGATAACTGCGAGTGACCGGCCTGAAAACCAGCCTCAGTCCAATTACCTAGCTTTTGAACGTTGAAATGGATGTAGTTGATTCTGATTCGATCTATATTTTTGTTCATTGTACACCAAGGACAGACGAGAGACTCAAAGCCTGCAGCAACTTGATTTACTAGTTTATACTCATCTGGTACCTCACGAGGAACTATCTATATAAGTCGGGTCTGACTCTGTTTGCTAATTTCTTTTTACTCTGGAGTGGCTCAACAAAGGAATAAGACTAACTGCAGAGATTAAATTTGCCACACTGGTCTGGAAAGTTACAACAGTTAGGATTAAAGTCTCTAAGGCCCTATTATCAGTCTGCTGTCATTCAGGTACAGCTACAGAAACACGTACAGGTTTGTTATGGTTAGGGAATTCCTAGTACAGACATAGAAGTTAGACGATTCTTCATTTTTACTAGATATTTTTGCATATCTGTACCACATGTTCACTTCAAATAAATCTTTTTTTAATTTTTTTTTATTTTATTGAGTGGGATTGCGAAGCATTCCCACTATATTTTATCCATATCTTTATTAATATTATTCTTCCACCATTTTTTAAATTATTATTTTTTTTTTTATTTTGATGTACCTTTAATAAACATAAGTATAAGTGTTTATTGACAAAACGAGCATACACAAAATCCCATTGTAAACAGAATAACACAAACGCCTAGTAGCAGTTAAGCTATGGTAAAGTTCTCAGTGTCTTCACCACATGAAGCAACTGTGGTGTCCGTCTGGGTGATTCATACCCCTGCTCACTGTCTCTCAGGTTTCCTCTCTGCACATGGTCGCCTTCAGAACAGCTGAATGTGATTTTTGATTGGTTGTCACACAGGGTGTGAGGACTATTGTTGTTGTCACTTCTCTTTCCTTCCTTAAGTTCATCTGAAGTTGTAAATAATGTTTTCAGTAGGTAAATTAACAGCATCAGGTTTAGCAGAAGTAAGATACTTAACTTCCCCATTTTCCTAAGCTCCTAAGGAATTCAACACCATCTAATCTTCACTGACATTGAGACGAACGCCCACTATAAGGACGCCCCCCTTTGAAGTCAGACTTTCCTAACTAAAACCCATATAGGTTTTTTTTGCAATGGGAAAGATGTATCCAACTACTTCTTTGTGCTATTTTTACTGCTGTGGGTGTCATTAGCAGTACCCCTTTTTTTTTTTTTTTTACTCCTTCCACTTACTTCAACGTATTCAAAACCATTCAAACTTCAGGAGATTCCAGCTTATATTCAAAATTTTCCTAACATTCTTCCAAGATATTCCAGGTTTTCCAACCAATTTTTCTTATTAGAAATACATTACGGAATTTTTAAATTGGCCCTTTTCTCACATTTTTACACAACTTACACAACTTTAAAAGCCTTCAACTTCTCTATACATCCAGATTATGATCATTTTAATTTTTCAGTTTTAAATCATTTCATTCTTCACTCAGTATTCAATTTTTTCAAACTAATTCCAACTCAATTAAACTGATTTAAACCTTTCTGAATCTTCAAATCTCATCTCTTTCGCATAATTTTTGAACTTAAACCATTTACAATAGCAGCTTAGCAATTACAATTTTAGCTGGAGCAATCCATCTTGCAATTTCTTCAGAAATTGCATTTTCTAGTTATTATTTATTTATTTATTTATTTATTTCATTTACAAAATGAGTTCCATTGTCACTGTAGATTCGTTTTGGAATGCCAAATCAAGAAATTATTTCTCTACGCAGGATTTTTGCTACTGTTAATGCATCTGGATGGGTGACAGGAAATAATTCTATCCATTTAGTGAAAGGATCTATTAACACTGAACAGTATTTCTTTCTCTCACACTGATTTAATTCTATGAAGTCCATGTGTATGGCTTCAAATGATGCATTGGTTGGTGGAAATTTGCCTCTGTTTGGTTTTATATTGTCTTGAGCATTATGTCTACCACAAACTGAACAAATCAAATAGTTAATTATTTATTTATTTTATTTTTTAAATAATTTACGAATCAATAGGGGGTAAAGTGTTGATTAACTACTACACTCATCCCTCCTGTCGAGACATGGCAAGGCCCATGACTCGCTATTACTGCCTTTAAAGCTCTCTCTGTTTGCTGATCTGACAAAAATCTTTCGTTTGGAAAACCTAATCTGTGGCAGTTTATGTCCAAGAGCTGTTTTTTTTTTTTTTTTTTTTTTTTATACTGGAGTCACACAAAAAGGTTACAGGTAAACCATGAATCATTAACTATATCTGCGGTTTTATGTCTGCATAATGTATTCCTTCTCCAACAGACTGTTGCAGCTCGGCTATCGAAGGGACAGATACAGGAAATCTGTCCTGCCACAAGCTATTGCACTGTTAAATAACACACATATGTCAGACAGGGACTCACACCTGTCTGCTGTATAGTCCATTTTTAAAAACTCCTATCACATCAGATTACCGAGCACCTTAAATTGTCTGTATATCTATCATCCCATCTGTAATATTTCGTATTTCATATTTATCACTCATTTCATATTTATTACTCATTTCATATTTATTACTCATTTCAATAGTCCACGTTCTTCATATCTCACTTTTATCTCTTAGGATGATTAGCATATTTAGCCTATATTTATTGTATATACTTAGTATTTTTATTATTTTTAGTCTGCATTGTACTTCTTCTTATATTTAATTCTATTTTGTATTTTCTTTTTGCTGCTGTAACAAGAGAATTTCCCAGTTTGGGATCAATAAAGTATATTTATCTATCTATCTATCAAAAACATATATATTTATTTATCTTCTCCAAGTTGAGCACTTCTTCCTCTTCTGTCTCTTCTCTGTTCACACTTTCTCTTCATTTCTGTCAAATAACACTTGCTGTCTCTCCCTCTTTTACTCGTGCTTGATACTTTTTTCTACAGCTCTTCACCTAGTGACCAAAGCTCTGCAATTCTCTGATGTTGTGGTTCACGACCTTGGTCAGGGTACTATTCTTCACCTCTCAGCTCCTGTGATTCATAAACTTTTGTCAAAACTTCTACTTCCTCTATCGTTTTCTCTATTGAAATTCCTGCCTCTTAAACTGCTTCTTTCTTGTTCTCTCTGTCATAGTCATCAAATGGTTTATCATCTCTCTTATTATCCCATAGTCGTCCTATTTATCTCATGTAGTATGAAATTCATTGTCACATTTGGAGTTAATCTTACGTTAAATAGCATTATAGGGAGGGCTTTAATTCCAAGTTAGCTTTGGTGTTCTCTGCACTTTACTATGGTTACTTCTTTAAGTTCCAATAAGGTATAATATCAATCAGTTGGTTCAAATGTTTAACAGGGATGCCAGCTGAGGTCAGAAAACCTCTTCTTCTCCAACGACACTTGTCTACATGTACAACTTATACTTCATAGACTGTAACAGTTTAGTCACAGTTTTGTCTTTTAATAGCTACATGCTTCTGCATAGGGAGGGATTCTTTGGCTGCTGTGTCTCTGGAGGAGTCAAGGTCGTAACTGGCCTCTGATGTATCATTTTATCATTTGTGCAGAGAACAGAGACTGTACAGAGAATTTAACTTGCTATAAATTTGCAGTCTGCATTAAACTTTTCTGCCTTTTTAACTGCCTTTTCTACCTTTCATTTCTGCATTATTATCAGTATTATTTTTATAATTATTATTATTAAAGTTGTCTTTACTTATAGCTTTTGATCTCGTCCTGACTGCTCACGCCTTCCTCCCTTTGATTTGTTATTGCAACTACGGGCTATATGTCCCTCCTTTCCACATGCCCAGCAACCTGTCCCTCTTTGATTTGCTCCTCCTGGTCTGGGCCTATCTTGTCCTCTACCTCTGAACCCTTTTCTGCTTGCTTTTGCTTCCTTTTTCCATTCATCAACCATTTGACTCCCATATTTTTGTGCTTTCTTTATATCACCCTCTGATTTTTCGGTTATGGAGTCTTGTAGTTTATTTAATTGGCTTGTTCTTAGGCTGCCATCGAATCCAAATTTAATTACCTATAATTCGAGGATTTGTAATTTTTCGGGCTCTGAAAACTGAAAACTGAAAACTTTCCAGTCTTGACTTTTTAGTTTGTCTAATTTAGCCTTACTGGCTCCCGTCCCCATTTTTATGTGTTTTGGTCCAGCTTAGGTGACACCTAGGGTGTCCTATTAAGCTGGGTTCTTTCAATGGGGTAGTGAAAAAATTCCTTATGTGGTAATTCTCGCTTCTACTCTTGCAAGTGGAGAATTCTTGCCTTTGCTTCCACAATAAGGTCACTACTTACAATCCCACTGTTTTGGTATGAACAGGATATATCTAGTGATATATCTCTATTCCAATCACTCTCACACTTTCACAATCACACTTTTAACACGTGTTTTGTTCTGCAGAATTTTCTCAATCAGGCCTTTTTCCCACGGATTTCTAGGACCCGCGCGTCCTTTTTTAACGGCTTTGTAGGACCCGCGCGTCCTTCAATTTAACTTTTCCAATCTGGACTCTACCGTCCTTTTTTCTTTTTTTTGTTTGGTCTTTTATAGATTCTCTACACGGAGCGAATCTCAATCATTCCACGTTTCTTTTTATAAAAGGCCAACTCACCACTTGTCTTTCCCCTTGGCTTCGGATTTCCGTCAACCGTCAGATCCCAGCAGGCAGGTCGAGTCCAGTTCCTCAAAGAGAGGCTGCCGTGGCCACGGTCTTATCTGTCATCCACCTCACCTGCTGGAATCGTCAGGTCTATTGGAATCCGGCTCGAAGGACCAAAGAAATGTTAGGTCTAAAACCTGCAACATTTACCTGATAACATATAAAGAAGAGAAAGACAATGGTATATACTCGAGGAGAATGGACCGAGATAGCTTCAGGTACCATCTCGAAACCACTCTGAAAGGTATTTCCGCCCAGTCTCTTTTATTTAGGGTTGTCCCTGGTCACACAATGTTTCTAAAGGGTGGGGAAAAATATGTGTAGCAACGTAAGCACTCTCATAAAGCATAATAATGAACAACTTGTGAATATGTGAAGGTCAAGGCGGCATCTAACGAGCTCCTTCTGATAAGCGTGTCCTCCCCTTATTTCCTTCCCACGATTCATAGTGGAGGATACATCACACACACCTGCTGATAGGAGAAACGAGTTCACAGAGAAGTTAAGAAACATTCATGTGCTGTGTAATTAAGCTATTGGAGAGAGAAGTTAGAAAACACTCTTTTATGATAAAAATACTCTTATATGATGTATAAAAAGAGGTCAAAGCAGTTTATACTTGTAGTATAAACTCTTACATAAGAATATGAGGAATAATGATAACTTCTATATACATTTATGCACATTATTCTAACAATACCGTGTACATTTGTAAATATATTTATACTTGTTAAGCATTTCTGGATGGATGCAAACTGCATTTCGTTGTTCTGTACTTGTGACATGTGCAATGACAATAAAGTTGAATTCTATTCTATTCTTCTATTATTTGCAAATTGAATAATTTCCCACGGCCGCAGCAAACAGGTTGAAAATCATTGGATTAGTTTGTTTTATGAGTATTTTATTATTTACCAACCCAGTTCATTAACAGGGGTAATAACTTTTCATGGTAAAAAATGAATTACATTAAAGGGGACCTGCCATCAAAATTTCATACCCATTTTTATCATTTTTTATCATTATTTGATGGTTTGTTTTTAGTATGCCTAAAAAACCTTACAGGAAAAACAACTGATTTTGGCTCATTAACATTTATGGTAATGAGCTTTGCTCTGATTGGATTGCTGCTGTGAAGCCTGCTGTGCTCTGATTGGCTCAGCAGTGGAGGTTCGGATTTTGCTAATGTGTGCTAAAGTAAGGTGCCCAGATATCTGTAATGATATCCGGGGATATTCAGTGCGGCGGCAGCAGGTACTATCTCGGTACTATTTAGTTGCAGCGCACGCCCCTTGTAATAACCCCCGTAAGAACTGTTGTTCAGGACTGCTAACTAAATTCGGCTACTGTAATAACCGTTGTTCGAGCCCACACGCAACATTTTTGCTCTCATTCATGAAACGCTTAAATCTGGGACATTTTCGGGGACAGCTTTTGCCGGGGACAGGTCATCCCATTCGGGGACTGTCCCCGGAAATCGGGGACGTCTGGTCACCTTATGCTAAAGGCTAAAAATGGCAGGTATTAAACCATATATTTTAGACCCCGAGTCCGAAGAGGAGGTGGAAGTTGAAGAAGAAGCTGGAGATCTCCAGCGGTGTTTTCTCATTCATCCTGCCCAGCTTTAAGTTCATTTTCCCGGCAGTGAACCCAAGGAAACACCAGTCGTTTGGAAGAGACCCATAGCAGGTACAGTGGTAGCTGGGTCTCGCGCTGGCTGGAGAGTGATGTTGACTGTGAATGAGTACGAGAACGAGAGAGTGGGCGCGGCTCACCAAGGACGCGCTGGTGAATAATAATGAGCAAGGTCAGCGTGACGTCAAAAGGACCTGCTTTTTCAATTGGCCTGGTTTACCTGTTCCTTTATTTTAAACCTTTACAGAATGCAAACAACGTAATGGTTTGTTTTCACATTTACAACATAAGACGAACATAATATGGACCTTATCTGACACAAAAAACACACAAAATTACATTTTTGATGGCAGGTCCCCTTTAAATTAATGAAAGTGGTTCAGGACTCTGTGAGAGACTGCATGAGCTAACAGTTCAACAGTTTCAAAATAAAAAGTTCCTGAGTGTCCATCTTTAAAACTCGTCTTAAAACCCATTTTTATTCAGTGGTTTTCAACCCTGCATGAGACTCGGCTCCTGTTTTAGTGTTTTATGGTTTGTTTTTAGTTGTTTGTTTCTATGTTTCTTAATTAGTTTTTAAAAACATTTAAATTATATTTTACTTTCTAATATCTGCTTTTATTTTATCCATTGTTTCGATAGTTTTTTATGTCTGCATGGTTTTGTCTATTTATGTACAGCACTTTGTTCAGCTGTGGTTGTTTTAAAGTGCTTTACAAATAAAGTTGAGTTCATCATCTACAGAACATCATATCATTCAAAGATTCAGAGGATCTCTGTACTAAAGGGGGACGAAGATCAAAACCAGGACTGGATGGTCCTGATCTTTAGGGCATTAGAAACAGACCGGACCTTGGAGTGGAAATCACCGCCTTAGGCGAAACGTCTCAAGTAAGTCCAATTGTCCTTTCAACAAAGAGCTGGAATCATAGATGCTGTGTCCAAATTCTGCAGGGATTACAACAGCATGGCTCTGTAGGAGAAGAGTCCTGCTGAGAAACTGGACTGAAAACCTATGGAGCATCATGACCCCAAAAACAGGACCAAGGAGACCCTGAACTGTTGAGCAGCTGAAGTCCTCTATCAGGACAGAATGGGACACAGTAATGGACCTTTTTTTTTTTAGAATAAGAGTGGGGAAAGATGTCTGCTGTGTGATAATGAAGAATAAAAGCCCTCCTCTCTCTAAAACACTGAGATCCGTATGAGAAAAGAGTCCTTCAGTGATCTGGACCAGGTTTCCTGACATGCTGTGACATGTTTGGAGCTCTGTGGTTCCTGCATATCTGATCCTTCCGGTTCCATGTTTGGCCAAGAGTCTCTAACTGATCCCAGCGCAGCTTTGTATGGAGGATAATCTGCTCTAATCTCACTTAATCTGCCCCCTCTCCTCCTCCCCCTCTCTGCTCTCTGCCCGGTCCGGCTCGGTCCCCCTTCAGTCTGTTCTGACCTGCAGGGATGAAATCTGCCGCTTCGGAGAGCTTCCTGGTACGGCCATGGCCCGAGGGCAGCGCCGCAGGCTCGGACCTGAGCGAGGACGGACGTGGAGGTCTGCTGCTGAGGACTGGAGCCGTGCTGGGAGTCACTCTGATCTGTAAGACTTTATTCAGCCTCCGTCTGTCTGTGGAGAGCTCTGACTGCTCTGATACCAACCATCATTTATGCATGTCCTGTTGTTGTTTGTGTGCATGAAGTTAACCTGCAGCCTGCAGCAGTGTGTCTCTGACCTTCAGACTAAACTGTTAAATAAGTGGATTAAACCAATGCTCAGATCAAACATTGGCAGCTACACTCACTTCTCCATGTACAGATGTCAGCATGTGAGCGGAACCAGCAGAACCAGCAGAGAGGATGTCTGATAGGTTTTGTAGGTCCATGATATAGATCCTGAGGTCAGAGAGGTTTTATATCCGCCTCATGTACAAACACGAGGGGCTGAGATTAATACAAACACTGCAAATGATGCAACACAGCTTTAATGCGGAGCAGATCTAGTGTGGAGCAGATCTAGTGCAGAAAAGCTCTAGTGTAAAACAGCTTAAGTGCAGAGCAGATCTAGTGGAAAACAGATCTAGTGTAGAGCAGATCTAGTTCAATTCAATTCAGCTTTATTTACATGGCACTTTTCGTACATAAGGAAATGCAATTCAAAGTGCCTCACAGAGGCTAAAAACAACAATTAAGACAAAAACCCAACCCTTCCACCCACACATACACCCATGGACCCACACGCACACAAAGACACACACACACCCTCACTCACCCACACATACACACACACACATACAACCGCACACAGTGTGAGAAATTTATGATATAAATTAAAGAGACATGGCCTGACACCGAGACATTACATGAGGAAAGAGCTACCTTTAGGAAACACTGGAGATAAAATGGTGAAAAGAGTAAAACCTGATGGACTAAAATAAGATATAATAATATTAAATGAACAAACAAATAAAAGGGGTAAAAGAAGTAAAAACCTGTGACGGGAAATTTAAAAAAAGGCTAAGAACAGAGATAATGAATAGAATGACATAAAATAAACATTAAGAACTTTGATTAAAAATGTTTTTGTTTTGACTTTGGGTAAGGTTAAAAGGCTTGTGCCGGAGGACCTCAGGGTCCGTGAGGGTTGATATGGTAAAAGTAGATCTGATAAATAGGAGGGGCCAAGACCATTAATACATCTAAAAACTAATAAAAGAACCTTAAAATCAATCCTAAAACGGACGGGGAGCCAATGCAGCGATGCTAGAACTGGCGTTATATGCTCCCGCCCTCTGACCCTCGTCAGCACTCTTGCAGCTGAATTCTGTAAAATCTTGTAGTCTTGGTAGAAGTGTGTCTCTCAGGCCTTCAGGACCAGTAACTAAAACCTCTGTTTTGTCCTGGTTGAGCTGCAGGAATTTGGCTGCCATCCAGGACTTGATGTCTAAAATGCAATTAAAAGGGCATCAATTGGCCTGCTATCATCAGAAGACACGGCCATGTACAGTTGCACATCATCAGCTTAGCTGTGGAAGCTGATGCCGTGCCTCCTGATGATGTCCCCCAGGGGAAGCATGTAAAGATTAAATAGAGTTGGACCTAAAATTGACCCCTGGGGAACCCCACACATAATTTTATGGGTTCATGAGGAACATGTATCCATACTTACTAAGAAGTGTTGATCAGTAAGATAAGAGGTGAACCAGTTAAAAACAGTGCCTGAGAGGCCGACCAGGTGCTTAAGTCTATTTAATAAAATGTGATGGTCTACTGTATCAAATGCGGCGGTTAGATCCAGCAGGACCAAGACTGTGAGATTGCGATTATCTAAATTTCACCTGATGTCATTCAGAATTTTTAAAAGGGCTGTCTCAGTACTGTGGTACTAGTGTAGAACAAATCTAGTGCAGAGCAGGTCTAGTGCTGAACAGCTCTAGTGTAGAACAGATCTAGTGCAGAGCAGCTCGAGTGTAGAACAGATCTAATGCAGTGCAGATCTAGTGCAGAACAGCTCTAGTGTAAAGCAGATCTAGTGCAAAACAGCTCTAGAGTAGAACAGCTCTAGTGTAGAGCAGATCTAGTGTACAACAGATCTCGTGCAGAACAGCTCTAGTGTACAACAGATCTAGTGCAGAACAGCTCAAGTGTAGAGCAGCTCTAGTGTAGAGCAGATCTAGTGCAGAACAGCTCTAGTGTAGAGCAGATCTAATGCAGATCTAATGCAGAACAGCTCTAGAATAAAACAGCTCTAGTCTAGAGCAGATCTACTGTAGAACAGATCTAGTGTAGAGCAGCTCTAGTTCAGAGCAGCTCTAGTGTAGAGCAGATCTAGTGTAGAGCAAATCTAGTGCAGAGCAGCTCTAGGACAGAACAGATCTAATGCAGAGCAGATCTAGTGTAGAGCAGGAGCACACTGAGGGACATTAGCAGCAGGTCATGACGGTCATACAGACATGTATAGTTGGAGTGCCACTTGTTTTTCTCTCTTTACACACAGAGACGTTATAAACTCAAGCGGACTCAGATGATCAGCAGAAAGTCGACGTGAATAATTTCTCTGTTAGTTTTAAATGAGTCAGGAGGTTTGACTCCACCCCCTCCACCCCTAAAGGGTTACGCCCCAAAATAGAGAGCAAAACAGAACACTTATTAAAGTGCATGAATGTGTGTGTGTGTGTGTGTGTGTGTGTGTGTGTGTGTGTGTGTGTGTGTGTGTGTGTGTGTGTGTGTGTGCGCGCGCTCAGGTCTGGTGGTGCTGAGGAGGTGGATCGCAGGTGGAGTGTGTCACTGTTCGGCTCGTCTGGATGGAAAAACGGTTCTGATCACCGGAGCAAACACCGGTATCGGCAAGGAGACGGGCAGAGATCTGGCACGCAGAGGTCAGAGTGTGTTTGATTAGTAAACCTGTGGGGACATGGGGGTGTGACACACACCTGGACACACCTGTTGAGTGATCCAATCACAGGTGGACGCCCCTCAGTATCAGACCTTTCTCTAACTTACACTGTCATCATCTTTTCATTACAGGATAATTCAGAATTTTATTTCTTCTCCTCATTAATGAAGTAAAAACATCATAAATCTGTTTTCATGCAGATCTGTCATTGCTGTGGTAACCCTGGAAACACGCCCTCTAACACAATTAAAAAGTCAGATTTTCCTGTGAGTGAGCGATAAATCAAACACAGCACACCCCGGAGGACGTCCTCGATGGTTGGGTCGAGCCTGAACTCTGCTGGGTGTGTATGATTTGTTGTATTAGTCAAGATTGTGACAGGTGTGTTTGATTTGTTCCAGGGGCCCGGGTGGTGATGGCATGCAGGGATCTGACCCGGGCGGAGCAGGCGGCTGAGGAAATCCGAAAGTCGACAGGTAACGGTAACGTGGTGATCAGACACCTGGACCTGGCTTCAGTTTACTCAGTCAGACAGTTTGCCAAAGACTTCATGGACAGCGAGGACAGACTGGACATCCTCATCAACAACGCAGGTGAGCAGGTCAGCAGGTCAGCACACCTGACACCTCTCACTCTGTCTCTGTCTGACTCCACCCCTCTCTCTCCACCTGTCCTTCTGCACACCTGACACCACTCACTCTGTTTCTGTCTGACTCCACCCCTCTCTGTCTCTCTCTCTGTCTCTCTCTCTCTCTCTCTCTCCACCTGTCCATCAAGGAGTGATGATGTGTCCAAAATGGCTGACGGAGGACGGCTTTGAGACTCAGCTGGCTGTCAATCATCTGGGTCACTTCCTACTAACCAATCTGCTGCTTCCCATACTTAAAAGCTCCGCCCCCAGCCGTGTGGTCACCGTATCTTCCATCGCCCACATAGGAGGTATGACCTCTGACCCCTGATGCTGATGTTTGTTGGTTGGTTAGTTGGTTAGAGTGATATTTAAACAGGAATTTAGTTGGTCCTGTTATTTATTTATTTATTTATTTATTGATGACATTTGACAATATCACGTAGATTGTTAGGTTGGTTAGTTATTTGGTGAGTAAGTGAGTTATTTAGTTAGTTATTTAGTTAGTAAGATAGCAAGTTAGTTAGTTAGTTATGAGATAGTTAGTTAGTTAGATAGTTAGTTAGTTAGTTAGTTAGTTAGTTAGTTAGTTAGTTAGTTAGCTAGTTGATAGTTAGGTTGGTTAATTATTTAGTGAATGAGTGAGTTAGAGGGTAAGTGAGTAAGTTAGTTTAGCGGTTGTTGCTTTACTGGTTGATTCGTAATAAAGTTATCAAGTTAGCTGGGCACAATTTAGTTATTGGAAGTTGATTTGTGGTAAGATAATTAGTTAGTTGGATTATATGTATTTTGGTTGCGTAGTTACATAAGTGAGTAAGATAGTAAGTCAGTTGGTTAGTTAGTTAAATTGTTAGTTATTCACTTAGTTACATAGAAAGTAAATTAGTTATTAGTATAAGTGGTTTGTTACTTCACTGGTTGTTGGGTTTGTAAGTTGTTCAGGTAAGTTGGTCTTGAGATACTTAGTAAGTTAAAAAGTTAGTTGGTAAGCTTTTTCAAAGGTTAGTTGCTTAGCCGGTTGTTTAGTTAGTTGATGGGTAGTAAGTTGACTGGTACAATAGTTTGTTAGGTATACAGTTACTAATCAACAGCTGGTTAGATAGAAAGTTGGTCAGTAATTTAGTACTTAGGTTAATTGGTTGGTAAGTTAGTGAGCTAGTCAGCATTTTAGTTATTTAGTTAGCGAGTCAGGAATTTGGAGTTTTGTTTTGAGCTAGTTAGCCACTATGAACTATGTGAAATTATTAGTTAGTTAGTTAGTTAGTTAGTTGAAGAGGTAGTCAGTCATTCAGATAGTTTACCAGTTTTTCGCTCTTAACTTATTCTTTTTCTAACCCCTTTAGGTCAAATCAACTTTGAGGACCTGTTCTTCAGCAGGAGGCCGTACAGCTCTTTGGAGAGTTACCGACAGAGTAAACTAGCTAACGTCCTCTTCTCCAGGGAACTCGCCCGACGACTCAAAGGTCCGAACTCACACTCAACACCATTAACACTCAGTTTACCAGCGTTAACCAGGGACTTGGTTTGTTGTTTACCGGTATATATCCGCTGCTGGACTCTGCCTCTAGTGGACGGGGGGGAACTGGAGTTGGACTTTTTAACATAGGGCTCCATGAGGACTGACTCATTTTTGGAGGCAGCCTCTAGTGGACAGGAGGGGAACTGCAGGTTTGATTTTATCCTGGAGGTTTTAAAGCATATAGCGACCTCAGAGCTGTGATGTGATTGGTTATTCAGCAGACATGTTTGTGAACTCTGTGTAACCTTGACCCGTCTTTAGGTTCTGGTGTGTCGTCGTTCTGTCTCCACCCGGGTGTGATCTACACTGACCTGGGTCGTCACGTCTACAGCTGGTTCCCCCTGCTGGGGACCCTGATGAGCCTGCCCTCCCTGTTGCTCATGAAGACCCCATGGCAGGGCTGTCAGACCACCCTGTACTGCGCCCTGACCCCGGACCTGGAGGGGAGGTCTGGGTGCTACTTCAGGTACAGTGAGGACCATCTGGTCCGGAGATAATCAGTCAGAGTGACGTCCTCGTAGACCAGGTAAACCACCTCATCTGTCTTTACTTTCAGTGACTGTGCAGAGATGGAAACGGCTCCAGAAGGGCAGGACGACGCTGTGGCAAGGAAGCTGTGGGAGGAGAGTGCCCGACTGGTTGGATTAAAGGAGACCTGCTGACCTCTCTGATTAATGTAATAACATAAATGAATGTAGGAACTCATTTCACTTTGCTCTTTAAAGACAGTGTGATAAAAAAATTAAAAAATAAAAAAAAACGTTGTGTTTGAGTTATAAGAACACTGTGCCTGATTGGATGCTGCGTTACTGCTGACCTTTGACCTGCAGACATATCACAGCTGTTTTTGTAAAAAGCTGGACCACAGGCTTGCTCCAGCAGCTCAAAATTTCTGTAGTACAGCTTTTCCAGATTTAAAAGTTCACTCTGATTCATTAAAACTAAAAGCTTTTAAATGTTTTTATAGAAAACTCTAATAAAGTAACTGCAACGTGAAATAGCTGACCAATAAAACATGGTGGAAAACATTCCCGTCTGCTGACCTTTGACTCTCAACACTTTTAAACCTCATTTCGAACATAGTGGGGAATGACCACACAGACAGTGAGCTTGTATTAAAGGTGGGGTCGGAAGGAATCTGTTAAAGAAGCATCTTTTTTGTGGTGTATTTACAAAAAATCTTTCAATATCAGTCAATAGTTTTTAGTTATTGATGACATTTGACAATATCACGATATCTCTGTGTTCTCTTATGTCTGTGAAGTAAACATTTTAACATTTTTTTAGCGGTCTGCTCTTTCTGACTGTAAACAAAGCCGTTCTCCACCTCCCCGACCTGATTGGTTGTGAGGCAGATGCTGCTCCCCCGTGTCGTTCACGAGCCCCACAAAGTTAGCGTGCTACAATATCGGACAGTAGAAACCAACCAGAACAGGGTTTCCCCTACATGCAATTGATCATGGCGCACCGCCATGGCTAAAGCTGCCACACCTTAAAAAAAAATTGTTTTTATCTCACATAATTCTACCTCGGACTCATATGTATCACCAGTGTTTTCCCTACATTTATTCAGCAGCGGCAATGCTAAATTACGTGTGCCGCTACTGAAATTTCACATGATCATTAATATCAATGCGCCACAAATTCTTCTACCCGCACTGTGTGAGCACAACAACACACAACGTTATTTCCGACTTGTTGTGAGTCATCAAGGAACGCATCAAATCCTGTCGGACCCTCTTCTATCAACGTGAAAGGTAACATTCAGGCTTATACACGGTCTGTATAGCGAGTAGCGCGGGTAACATAACGTAAATTTAACAGTGTAGCTCCTGGAGTGGCAAGAGAGTGGGGGTAACAACGACTACCCCCACCCCCACAACACACACAAACACACACACCGCAACAGCTGAAAAAAATTCTAGGGGAAACTGCAGAAAATACGGAAAATTGTCTGAATCCTCCTTTAACCGCGACTGCCAACACAAGCAAGAAAACAAAGTAAATACCGGAGACTCTGGATAACAGGCGCTTAAAAAGGAGGTAGACTGGGCAAGAGCTAAAAAGCCGGGTCAACATAAACGATGGGGGATGCTTCGGGATCTTGGTGACCCTGTAACCTTTCTGCTGGACAGGTAAACCGCTTTAACAAAGTAAGCCAAGTGTCTGTAACAGAAGTGTTTCTTGTCAAACGGGACCTGCTGTAGCGTGTTGTAGCACCGCTAAACTGTTGACCTCAGGTCCTGGACTATGTCACTTTATCCTAGTTGTAGAAGTCCTGCAAACATTGTGTTTGCTGGTAGTCTGTTGGCATCTACAGTAGCACCAATGCTTTTGACTTTCACGTTGACTGGGCCCCATATGTAATTATCTGAAGTATTTATCTGCATTATATCTGAATTTAATTGGAACGATATGAGCGAGCAGGAGCATCTGTTTGTGGGCGGGGCTTGCTGGAGCAGAGAGGAAGGGGAGAGGAGGAGCTGAGGGGAAAACTGGTTGGGAGGGGTAGAGTTTACATTCAAGATTTCTCCTAAAAACTGGAACTTCCTCAGATCCTGACTACCCCACCTTTAAAGTGGTGTTTTCTTTTACTCCACAAACTAAGAGGTTGGCTGTCCAAGAGGAAAGGAAGCAGAGGGGAGCTGACCTTTGTGACCTTCAGCCAGCTGTACCTGATTAGCAGTCCCAGCTGAGTCAGCAGAGTCCTTCAACAACCAGGAAGCTGCTGCAGATACAGCTGACATCCAAAGGGGGTGGGGGAAACCTCAGGAACAGGAAGGAAAAAGAGCCAGGACAACAGACAGCAGGGCCGTAACTCCAGTCAGAGTTTCAGCAGGTCTGAGAGGTGATCCCAGATGGATGCAGTGCACTGATGCACCAGCAGGGGGCAGCAGAGCCACACAAATAAAGTCCCTTACTCTTGTCTTGAAATACATAATAAACAGTTTAATTTTTATGAGAGAATATAAAATTAAACGTTTTATCACGTTGACACTGAAAGAGCAGCTTCTTCGTCCAGAAAGATGGCGTCTCTTTACAGAAAGGGAACCAATGAGCTTCTCCAATGTACTGAGAGGGTATTTTAACAATTAATCATGCAATTTTTCAGGAGGAGGGGGGTTCGATCCCACCCCTGTTGTGTTCAGACCATAGACTGTATATAAGATGGACGCCGTCTGTCTCCTCGCCGGGTGAAGCCGCTCTGAGAACAGCACCCCCTAGAGCCTGGCTTCAGTACAAGTCATAAACCCCACTTCTGCCAGCAAAGTGAATGGAGCGGCGGACGGCCTTTAGAAATTAATTACACAGAAAATACACTTTTCTCACCCCCGACTGCGATGTTGACATGAAGTTATTATTAGACTGGTTTGTGTTCAGGTCTTTATTTCTCTCTGCAGCTCCATTTTAAAAAGTTATTAGGAGTTATAAAAAAAGGAAATTGCGTTATTCTCTACACTTTGCACTTGCCGGTTGTGCGTCGCTCTTTTTCGTTCATCATCAAGACCAATCGGGTTTGCTAGCGGAGAAGAGGATTAAATTTTTCCATCGTTTTTCTCTTTTGTTGCATTGGAAAAATGAGTTGTTCTGCAGTAAACTGTGTTAACCGACATGTGACATGACTGCTGACACATTTCACATTATATTAGGAGAAGTGGAACTTACTTATTCTTGGTTGCGACGAGCGGGGAAGCTATTGGCGTTACGAATGAAAGGCTGGAAGGATATCCGGGGGGGGGGGGGGGGGGGCACTTTTTGAGCGGAGCGTCTGCGTACAACGCTACTGCGCAGCTTTGGTTTCAAGGAAGTGGAGAAAAACCAGGAATTACCGAGAGCTTTTTGGCTTCAAATCCGTATACAGGTGGAAGGCGGAACCAGGCTGTCCATCTTACATACAGTCTATGGTTCAGACCTGAATAACGGTGGATTATACTGTAACAGGATCAGCACCGTGGCCTGGTATTGTTGTCGTTCTCGCCGCCGTCGTGGTTGTTGTCACCGTTGTTGTGATGTGGGTTGTTCTTTAATGGAGTGTGTTGATAAATAATCCACAGATCAGCCTCGTCTCTCACTTTGAGTGGTGTGACCCACTTTGATGATCTGATCTGCGGGTGAAACTGACTCCAGATCAGCCGGCCTGCAAACATCTGCTGCAGCACACTGAACCAGATTACACTGATCCAGATGTGAGTTGAGGATCACACACACGCGCGCACGCACGCACGCACGCACGCACGCACGCACGCACACACACACACACGCACACACACACATACACACACACACACACACACACACACACACACGTCCTGCTGCTATGAGTGTGTTGAACACAAAGATCTCAGGAGGAAAATGTGTTTAATCCATAATCTATAATCTGTCCACATGATGAGAGGACTCTGTCTGAAAATATTAAACTGTTTGATTGATTTTCATACAAACTGAATTATAACAAACTTAAGTGTTATAACTGATTAAAGACAGGATGATACTCACGATTTTACATCTAAAATACTAAAATACTGATAATAATGTTCTGTATAATTATTGTGTACAGTAGAACTGCTGGTTTCAGTTTGTGGGGGAGGTGAGCTGTTCTTTTTTCCTTCTATGCAAACAAACACAAAGTTGTTCATGTGATCAAACATTTGAGAGGACTCGTCTCTTCACCTCATGCTGTGACAGAGAGAGGCACGTGGAATAAATGGTCAGAAAATAAAAAAAGTCTTTTAAGGCTCAAAGTGAATTTTTCATGATTAAGGAGTCATGGTTGTTCAAACTGAATAAAACAAGAATCATCCCTGTGTCAGTAAAAAGGGTGAAAACATTGAGACGCTGTCAGCTCTGAGCAAGTGTTACCCCAAGACGCAACTTTACTTAACTAAAAAGCTGGTTTAGATCAGATTTACAAAGACCCAGTTTGAAGAGAGGATCAGACTGAGCCACATCCTGTAAGACCAGACCCACTCCTCATCTCCAGCCACATCAGTGAAACACTTAGGCCCGAACTACACATATATGGATATTTATTTATCAGGATATTTTTGTACTCCCGTCTAAATAAATGTATCTGTCCACACGTGTTCGTTCTCAAAAATATCTGCGTCCACACGTAGCCTTCAAACTCAATACTATCTGGTGCCGCTTTAAAAAAGATTCAGGAACAAAGCTACATGATTGGCCGATGAATCGTAACAGCGTGATGCGTCATGCATTGTTTGCGGAAGCTACGCTTGTGCGTCGGGTCCATGTGACGGACCATGTGACCAATAAAAGTATTGGCCGCAGCAGACGCTTCTGTGAGCTGGCTGACTGGTGGATGTAATTGTATAAAACAAGGTTCACTTGCAAGGCTGAAATTAGCCCCAAAAGGGCAAAACAAACGTAAAGAATACCCTGTCTGTCCGCCATCGTTGTTGTTGTTTTTCTTTTAATTCGCATGCGCGAGCTGCGGTTTGATGTCATCGATCCGTAAAAGTCCAACCACACGAATCCACTACGGATACGGGATACGGATATTTTTTTATTTCTCCACTTGTTTTTCCGGATTCAGATTTTTCCGGTTTGAGTGCTCCAAACTCCCGTTTTGGTGTGGTAGGGAGGCCTTGCGGTTTGTGCGGTTTGAAATACACTCACCGGCCACTTTATTAGGTACACCTGTCCAACTGCTCGTTAACACTTAATTTCTAATCAGCCAATCACATGGCGGCAACTTAGTGCATTTAGGCATGTAGACATGGTCAAGACAATCTCCTGCAGTTCAAACCGAGCATCAGTATGGGGAAGAAAGGTGATTTGAGTGACTTTGAACGTGGCATGGTTGTTGGTGCCAGAAGGGCTGGTCTGAGTATTTCAGAAACTGCTGATCTACTGGGATTTTCACGCACAACCATCTCTAGGGTTTACAGAGAATGGTCCGAAAAAGAAAAAATATCCAGTGAGCGGCAGTTCTGTGGGCGGAAATGCCTTGTTGATGCCAGAGGTCAGAGGAGAATGGCCAGACTGGTTCGAGCTGATAGAAAGGCAACAGTGACTCAAATAACCACCCGTTACAACCAAGGTAGGCAGAAGAGCATCTCTGAACGCACAGTACGTCGAACTTTGAGGCAGATGGGCTACAGCAGCAGAAGACCACGCCGGGTGCCACTCCTTTCAGCTAAGAACAGGAAACTGAGGCTACAATTTGCACAAGCTAATCGAAATTGGACAATAGAAGATTGGAAAAACGTTGCCTGGTCTGATGAGTCTCGATTTCTGCTGCGACATTCGGATGGTAGGGTCAGAATTTGCGACAACAACATGAAAGCATGGATCCATCCTGCCTTGTATCAACGGTTCAGGCTGGTGGTGGTGGTGTCATGGTGTGGGGAATATTTTCTTGGCACTCTTTGGGCCCCTTGGTACCAATTGAGCATCGTTGCAACGCCACAGCCTACCTGAGTATTGTTGCTGACCATGTCCATCCCTTTATAACCACAATGTACCCAACTTCTGATGGCTACTTTCAGCAGGATAATGCGCCATGTCATAAAGCTGGAATCATCTCAGACTGGTTTCTTGAACATGACAATGAGTTCACTGTACTCAAATGGCCTCCACAGTCACCAGATCTCAATCCAATAGAGCATCTTTGGGATGTGGTGGAAGGGGAGATTCCCATCATGGATGTGCAGCCGACAAATCTGCGGCAACTGTGTGATGCCATCATGTCAATATGGACCAAGCTCTCTGAGGAATGCTTCCAGCACCTTGTTAATTCTATGCCTCGAAGAATTGAGGCAGTTCTGAAGGCAAAAGGGGGTCCAACCCGTTACTAGCATGGTGTACCTAATAAAGTGGCCGGTGAGTGTAGATCCGCCTTAGGCCCGAACTACACGAAGGCGGATATATTTCAAAGCGCACATATTTATGTCCGATTAGGCCTCCCTACCACACCAAAACGGGAGTTTGGAACACTCAAACCGGATAAATCTGAATCCGAAAAAACAAGTGTAGAAATAAAAAAAATATCCGTATCCCGTATCTGTAGTGGATTCGTGTGGTTGAACTTTTACGGATCGATGACGTCAATCCGCAGCTCGCGCATGTGAATTAAAAAGAGAAACAACGACAACGATGACGGACATACAGGGTATTCTTTACGTTTGTTTTGCCCTTTTGGGGCTAATTTCAGCCTTGCAAGTGAACCTTGTTTTATACAATTACATCCACCAGTCAGCCAGCTCACAGAAGCATCTGCTGCGCCCAATACTTCTATTGGTCACATGGTCCGTCACATGGTCCGTCACATGGACCCGACGCACTAGCGTAGCTTCCGCAAACAATGCATGACGCTGTTACGATTAATCGGCCAATCAGGTAGCTTTATTCCTGAAGCACCAGATAGGATTGAGTTTGAAGGCTATGTGTGGACGCAGATATATTTTTGAGAACTAACACATGTGGACAGATACATTTATTTAGACGGGAGTACAAAAAAATCCTGATAAATAAATATCTATATACCTGTAGTCCGGGCCTTAAACAGGATTTATCAGGTTACAGCAAGAGTACCCAGCTGCAGCCAAGATGGCAGACCCAGAAGATGAACTTCCGCAATACTCACTCAGAATTACTTCTCGTTGGGGGACTTCCGTCGCCGAAATCTTTCGCCAAAAGTTTGTTTTTTGGTCACATCCATGCTGTACGGTTCTATTGTTTTTTGGTCACATCCATGCTGTACGGTTCTAACGGAATTAATTCATCCAGCTAAAAAAACAAACAACATGCGGGAAGGTTATTCCAATGATCGATTTTTTTTTGTTAGAAGGGACTTCCGGTAGGGACTTCCGTTAGTTGGATTTAGTCGCCGGAAGCTTTTTTTTCGCTCCGTTCATTCCGTAAGAATTGAGTTGAATTTATTATTGAGCTAAAAACCAAAATAAAACCTTTTTGTATTATTTATGACTACTGTTTTGTTCTGATTTAATTCTGAAGTTTACAGTAATATGTATATATAGACTGATGTCCTGATAGCCTGATAATTATACAGCAAACATAATATATGACATGGTGTGCTTCCTGGTGAGCCTCTTCAGGATTGCTTGACTGTGGAAAATCCAAATATACAATAATTGTAGAGACACGAGACACATGATCTGTTCAAGGTTCAGAAGAGCCATTTAGCAAAAACACTTGAATTGCGATATCATTACAGACTGTGTAAAGAAATGGGAAATTGTCATACAACTGCTTCAAAGATTTCTTTAATATTAACAATTACAATAAATTGTAAACACACAGTAAAAAAATATAATCATATATACATATACAGGCTTCCACGTCCCATAATTGAGAGCGTTGCCGTCGGTGTGGTGGGGGCTTAAAATAGACTGCCACAGGTCATCATCTGTTCCGCCCTGAGTCGGGTGATGCCATGCTCTTGAAGTACTTTGATCAAAAGCTGAAAAACAGTAAAATAATGTGAACATTTGAAGTTATGCAGTATGGGTTAATTGTTGTTCTTGAGCTTTCCAAATGAATAAAAACAACCTCTTAACAATATCATCAATTTTCAAAGCAAGCTATATAGTTTGATCTACTCACCTCTGGGAGCATGACATCAAAGACAAAATCAAGCAAGTGAATCTCGCCTCTCTTGATGTTGTCAGATATGGTTGTTGCCTCCTCAATTAACCGCAGGAGCTCGAAGATCTTTTGAAGAAAAACACAGAAAGTAAACAGCTTTCAAATGTAACACCTCTGAGAGTAAAAATACTCATGATGGATGGCATTTTTACTTAGGCGGTGCTCACTCCAACATAGGGCTCTATTTTCGTGCGCGCCGGTGAGGCGGCGGAGGGCGGCGAGCCCCGCGCAGTTGTATTTTCGTCTGGCGGAGCCCAGCGTAAGGCCAGTTTGGTATTTTCGTGGCATGAGCCGCACGGAGGCGAGCCGAGATCCGCCAAGCTGGGCTTGGGTGGCGTGGCAGGGGGAGGTGTCGACAGAATCAGCTGGCGCAGTGACATTTTCGTGCTTGCCAACGGCGTGTAAAGTGCGCTGAAAGCTCGCCGATTCAAACCTGGTCAGCTTTCAGCGCAAGGCGGAACGCAGCTGGTCCAGTAGTATTTTGGTAGACCGGCGGCGTATCGACATACGTCACTGATGCCTCACCGGCAGGTTTCCACAGTGTCAGGCACATTTCAGTGCAATAAATAATCATCATCAACTATTAATCTGAGTCAGCACATACATTTAGATCTATATCGATATATTCTGATCTATATCTGATCTGATGAGCGCGTTTGGCACGCGTTTGGACACACAACCTGACCGAATCAACACAGCTGAAACCGCATCAAATTAAATTAAATATCTAGTAAATATACACACATGATGAAGTTAACAAGATATGTAATTCGTCTCCCTCCTTTTCTTTCTTCCTCTTCCTCTTATTTCTCGCACAGCTCGACCTGGACACGTCTCCGTGTCCTCTGTCCGTCTTGCTGCTGCTGCAGCTGAACAGATGATTTGTTTCAGTGCTCAGATGCGTTATCTACTTTAAGCCGACATACGGATATTATAATATTCAGTTTTGTGAGCCAAATTTATTTTATATGCCAACATCTATGAAAGAAAGAGCCAGGCCACGGAGCGCGATGCGTCATTTACGCACAGATGGTTCCGATTTTAATGCCATTTTTGGAGTTTATGTTGTGATCTGTGCGCTCAACCCACCTTTGTCACGTGAGGTTTGAATATGAGCAACTTTATGTGAGTGTCTTTATTTGTGGAAACGGGTGTTTGTCTTACCAGTGGGTCCAACATTACGCACACCAAATCCATCTGTGCTCATATGAGAGAGTGTGGAGGACACTTGTTGAGGAGCTGCCCTCTGTTGCCATCTTGTGGCATTACTGTCTTAAGACATCTCTTGATCTCTTTGACTACTCCATGAAAATAGTAATACGCCTCGCCTGTGGCGGATTTAAAGGCAAGGAGAGGAGCCTATGTGATTGGTGAAAACAGGTCTCGGCTGTGTTAAACCAACTACACGCCCTTTCTCCTCCCTGTCTACGACTTATGGTGCTGGGAGGAGCTGAGTTAGGGAGGGGGGATACTTACGCCGGGCTGCGCGGCTCACCAAAATACCAAAATGTGCTTGGGAACGCCTTGTCAGCGCGGCAGATCTGACTGACGCTGTGCTTGCGGCACGTCTCCGGCGAGGCACCAAAATAGAGCCCATGGTGTCCTTATCTTCAGATGCTGAGCCGGAGTGAGGTGGCGGGTTTCCTCCAAAGAAACATCCTGCCGGAGCGGATGTTTCCAGAAAGCAGATCATCGTGTAATGTCTGAAACCAAAGAGCAAGAGACAAACATGTAATCATCTGAAAAAGAAACGGTGGCTTTAACAACTGATAGTGCATTCAAAAGCAACCTTGGTCTGTGTCTTAGAAAAGACAGCACCAATTCCTCCACTGTCAACAGCATCCTTGATCCTGCAGAGAAATAAGAAAAAGAGCAAGCCCTCATTTTTCATCCTTTGCGTCTCATATTTTTGACTGATACTATGTTTCTTTGATAAATTATGTTATACCGAGGATGCTCAATGAAGTCCTCGCAGCCACAGTCAAAGGGCTCCATGTCAATTCCGGCACAATCTTGATGCAGCCAGCCCCTGCATGTCTTGCACTGGACCCATTTTACAAACTTTACCTCAGGGTAAAGCAATCTGATCAAATGAGAGACAAACTTAATATTAAACACACACGCTGTCCAATTGATTATACCTCTGCAGCACATTTGAATGTATAAATAATTTTCCCGCATGATTCGTGCATTTAAACTATATGTAAAAGTGGTCACTTCATGGAAAATCACTGAATAGGCCCCGATAATTGCATTTATTAAATTGAGTCTGCAACAAACCTCTCTCCTGTGGTGTTGGATGTCTGGTAGACACAGAATTTCATGGAATCTGCCATGCACACTCTTTGGACATCAGATGTCGTCTGTGTCATGGTTTCCTGGACAAGTCAATTTGAAAAGTAACATCAATTACCAAATACATCGAGACAATGTTGATCCATACAACTGTGTGCATTTTGGAGGACTCCCACTGAGATAATACTGTTTTTCGAAGGCAATTTTCTAACCTCTGTGTCCTGCTGCTCGGCCTTCCTCTTAAGCCTGAAGACTGGAGTATGCTTTCCAGCAATAAGCTCCTGACATTCCTTCGTCCAGTGGGCAAAGATTTTCCCATAACTGTAATGACAATATATCTTTAAGTACAATATATTGATTGTCTTCCAGTTAATTAGGGCATCTTATTCACTTAAACTGTCTACCTGTTCAAAGCATTGTTTTTCAAGAGCAACAGGCACCACCATCTCCGCAAAACAGGCATGTCATGCTGAAATTGTTGTTTGTATTTCATTTTAGTGCACAATACAAAATACAACCTTGAGGATGACACAGACTGCGTGTTGAAAAGTACTTACAACTGAGTAGTCAAACTGTGACTCCATAACAATGTACATGGCAGACTTAAAAAAATATATGAGACAACATGTGAGATAACTTTAAAAAAGTCCATGTTGGAAAGTTATTCTAGATACGACAATATTTGTGCATTACAGCTCGCTATGACCTACCATCAACATGAATATGCCACAGTCTGGCTGGGGAAGCCCTGATTTAACAAAAGCAAACGTCAATCATCTTGTCACATACACTTTTCAACTGTAATATAGAGCATGCACAAATACCTCTAAATCTCTGCCCGTTTTCTCATTCAGGACATATCATCTGCGCAATGTTCCTGTTAATTTGAGAGTGTCACTTAGATTTCCCATAATGGAAACAATAGAATGCAGGGTTAGGGTTAGTTTGAGTGGGTCGGAGGTGAGATTGAATGAATGCGGATGGCTTGCTATTTTCAAACTTCCTGAAATTTCCTCTTCTTCTGTAAATTTTGCCGCAAGAAAGTTTAGGTGCATACCACCACCTACTGTTCTGGCATCGCAAAGCCCGTCCGCCGGAATGAATACAAGAATGACCCGGAAGTTATTCTCTGGAAGCATTGCGGAAGTTCATCTTCTGGGTCCGCCATCTTGGCTGCAGCTGGGTCCCTCTCGGTTACAGTGGAGAGGAAAAACTTCCTTTAAGTAATCTGTTCAGTTAAATACAGCTTCAGATCAATTCTTTTCATTAAAATGCAGTGACCACTAAAATACTGTATATGCCTTATTTTATGCAAAAACAGATGTATGCTCCTTTCTCTTAAATCTATTTAAAAATGTAAATACAAAAGAATTGAAACTAGATAAACTTTGGTTATATCATTAGATATCAGATGAGTGCTGTTTGGTGATACAGTGGGCCACAATATACTGGAACTATTTTTCACATTGAACAAACATTTCTGTCTTATCAGTTAAAATAAAGTTAATACTTGGATAATTAGTGCAGGTATATGTTTTTCTTGTGTCAAAGGATAAGGATTGTATTTAAAGTATTCTGAGAGTTGTGAGGGAAAATGTGAAAAATGTAAGTACTGCACCCAGTCTTCCCTATTTAATGTGTTTTGTTTTGTGATTTTTTTCATTGGGGGTCCGCAAAGGATTCCCTAAGCCTGTCCTCAGTATATAAACTTAAACAATTACATTTAACACATTTGCTTTACTCATGTGTTTCTACGGTGGCCGAGAACCACCACTGCTGCAAATAAAAAAAGAATGAAAAAAAAATAAAAATAGAAGCCACATTGTAAGTTACTGATGCAAAAAAAAAAGAAACTGAAGCCCGCTGCAAATAAAAAAAAGAAACAGTGCAGATAAAAAAAAAAAAAACACAATGGAAGTTAACGACGCAAAAAAAGTGCAGATGGAAAAAAAAAAGTGATCTGCCGGGGACCAAAAAGGATGATGCACCGGTGTTTTACGATCTAGGCACAGAAGACGACGGCGAGAAGACAAGCAAAGAAGTAAGTGGAAAAGTTATTGTTTTTAATTTCACTTTGTAAACTTTTTAATGTGTCATGTGGTTAGACCATGTAGCGCCTGAGTCCATATGAAGTTGAACTGGAGGACGTCGGTGTAGTATTAGCTTCAATTAGCTTTAACTTCATATCAACTCGGCACTACATGGTCTAACTAAATGACAAATTAAAAAGTTAATGAAATTAAACAATAACCTCTCCACTCACTTCTTTGCTTGTCTTCTCGCTGTTGTCTTCTGTGCCTAGATCGTAAAACACTGGTGCATCATTATTATTGGTCCCCGGCAGCTCGCTTCTGTTGTGGCTTTTTTTATTTATATCCTTTTATTTTCGCAGTCAGGCTAAGTTCACACTGCCGGTTATGATGCACAATTCGGATTTTTTGTTAAATCCGATCTTTTTGTGTGGTCGTTTACATTACAACAACGAATGCGGCATCTAATGTGAACGGAATGCGTCCGTGAAGTGACCCGCATGCGCACATATTGATGACGTATAGGTTGGATGAACGTGACCTGAGTGCCAACACTGCAGTCACCTCAGATACATTTCCAATTTATATCCACACACAAAAGAGGCCTGGGTCGGATTTGAAAAAATCAGAATTGCACTGTTCACACTTACATGAAAAAATCTGATATGTGTCACATATGGTTAAAAAATCTGAATTGACCTGCAGTCTGAACGTAGCCTAAGTAACTTTTTTTTTCATTGCCACTTTTTTTTTTTTGCGCCATTAACTTCCGTCGTGGCTGTCTCTCTCTTTTTTTTTTTCTGCACAGCTTCTTTTTTTTATTTGCAGTGGGCTTCAGTATTTTTTTTTTTTTTTTGCATCAGAAACTTCCGTTGTGACTTTTTTTTTTTTTTTGCATTCCTTTTTGTATTTGCAGCAGTGGCAGTTCTCGACCACCGTATGTTCCTGTATTTATTTTCTAAAAAGTTCAAATAAGCTAAGTTTAACTTGGGAAAAGTTTGGACAGCAGTATTTTTGACCTTTGCAGTTTGCACTATTGAAACTTGAGTAAAAAGTGAAAAACAGTGAAGCTGATGCTGCCTCCTCTTGTTCCCGCCTGCTGGGGGCGCTGTGTAGCTCCCGGGGAGCCGCTGAGCCAGCAGGGAGTCTGGGGGATGAGTGGAGGAGGAGGAGGAGGAGTAACCGGACACTGACTTAGTCACGGAGCTGCTCCTGGCCGGTCAGAGAGCAGCAGGACCCGGCGGAGCAGCACGGAGCAGCGGTGCGAGAAGCAGAGTGAGACCGAGGATCAGCAGCGGAGAAGCGGCGGAGGCTCCGGTCCTGTCCGCCGGACTTTAACTCTGTTCTTCACCGTCTTATTCTCCGAGACGAAATTACGGAGTTACCCAGGAGTTAAAGTGGGAAAAGAAACACCGACACCGGCAGCCTGACAGCCGCCGCCATGAAGAAGAACAGCACCGGGAAACACCGGGTGAGTTTGAGCCGAACCGAACCCGAGAGAGGCGGGTTTATTTATCCCGTTAACCCGGAGCTCGAGGAACAAAGCCTCCGGATTAGTTTTTAAAGCTTTATTTTGAAGGAAAATCATCAGACTCTTCTTCCGGATTTCAGAATAAGGGCATTAAAATGTTAAAAAGAGGAAAATAATAATGTCGTTTACGGTCCAAAAGTCAGAAATAGAACTCGTTCTGTATGTGTTAACACGGGTCTATGTGGACCTTTGGGATGGACCGAGCCCTCTCTGTCTGTCTGAAGTCTTGTTCTGCTCTGGAGGAGGAAAAAATGAAATAATTCAGGGTCTTAACTTCACAAACTGTTTCGGTTAAAAAGAGACTCCAGAGACAGAGACTGACCACCCAAGAGATAAACCAAGAAGCTGTCGGTGGTTTAAACCGGTAATCTGCTGAGAGGATCCGGTTTCAGCTACCGGACAGTTTAACGGAGTTACACAACGGGACCGAATAAAACGTGATTAAAGAGACATGAGAGAGAGAGAGAGAGAGAGAGAGAGAGAGAGAGGAATAAAGTTCCTCTACTGTCAGGATTAAGTCTATATGTAACAGACTAAAGTCTTTATGAGAATAATCAGAAACAGGAATAACATTATAACAACAACAACAATAATAACTTTATTTGTATAGCTCTCTTAAAAACAGAAGTTTACAAAGTGCTTTGACATATAGTCATAAAGCACATAGAAAAAGATGAAAACAAAAAGCTTAGTTAAAACAGAATTAAAGGTCATTTTCATGTCATAAGGAACCCAGACAATACAAGAACCATGCAACATAAAATAAGACCATAAGGACCAAAATAAAAACATCAAATAGGTAAGAAGAAAGAAAGTAAAGCTCTAATGTTAAAGAAGAAAGAGAAAGGAGATAAATGTCATGATTATTAAGTGTTACAGTAGGACAGACGGGCGTTTTAGAAAAGTCATCGAGAATCAGAAAAGAAAAGATGATAAAAAAAAAGTCATCATGATATTGAAGTGATTATCTAAACAGGAATTAAGTTATTCTGTGAATAAAGTCATCAGGTCACAGAATTGAAGTCTTTATGATGGGAAAGTCTAAGTGAGAGTAAAACGTTTAAATGAGAGTAAAAAGGTTAAATGAGAGTAGAAAGATTAAATGAGAATAAAAAGGTTAAATGAGAGTAAAATTGTTTAATTTGTTTTGTTTCAGTGAGGTAGTTTTTATATGAACTCAGTTACTTTAAAAAAGCTTCAGTGTAAATGTTTAGTCTGTTTCATCAGCAGTATAAAACTCCTGACAGTAGCTTTAAGTCTCATAGTTAAGAACACAGCTGTCATGAGAATACCTGTATGATGTCTCACAGTCGTAATATTAGTGAATAAACAGCCTGACTGTGACGACCTATCAGAGCGTTAAAGTCGACCACTCGTACCTGTTTCTTCTGACATGACAGAGTCCACTTCTTCCAGGTCAGGCTGGTTCTCTCTTTAGAAAGTCTCAGAGTCCTGATTCATTTGAAGCTCTGATACTTGAGAAACCTTTACTGAAGTATAATTAAACTCCATATTCGTCGCTGCTAATTAAAGTACAAGAGGACGGCCCTTTAAAAACAGGTTCACTTTCACCAAAACCAGGACTTTAAGACCACTTTACATTCATAAACCTGTGACTCTAATCCAGTATCAGTATGACTGTGTTTTTGTGCAGGGACTAAAACGTCATAATCATACGTTTTTATCTTTCTTATGTCTTTATTCCTGTAATATTACAACTTTTATCTTCATAATACTACACTGAATCCCTGAAATCTTAATGTTGTTTTCATTCTCTTTGGTACGATCTTCAGTGTGAAGCTCCTGTGAGGAGATTTTAAGCAGTAAAGAAACAGACATTTACACTGAAAGCCTAAAAGGAAAGACTGGCCCTAATGTGAAGTTTACAACAGGAGCTTTAACTAGAAACACCAAGATATCACAGACGCCAGAATCCCACTTTATTTTTGACCAACAGATGCACTAATGTTGCTCTTCTTTAGCCCCATCCTCTTTTTCAAATATGGTCACTTCCGAAATAAACTATAAAATCAAAATCCACCATTCCTGACTCTGGATTTAAAATCAGTGCTATAAAACTACGGACCAAATGTCGGCTGCTTATTTATGTGGTACAGGTGTGAGTTAGGACGGGGCTACCTGTGATTGACAGGTTGCTATAACAGTTACCTGAAAGGGTCAGTTTACTTTGATCAGCTGTTTACTGTTGTCCCTACAGTCAAGAGATTGTGTGTGTGATTTACATGTGTTATCAGGAGACGCTGAGGCTTCAGACTGGGTGTGTGTGTGTGTGTGTGTGTGTGTGTGTGTGTGTGTGTCTGAATGACAATAGATTGACTCGTCTCAGTCCAGACACGGAGCTGAGACTCCTCTTTTCTCCTCCTCAACCCAAAACAAACACAACCCCCCATCATCATCATCATCTTCATCATCATCCTCTTTGTCGCCTCCTAATGTTGGGATTAACCAGCGGATTAAACTGGTCTGAACTCGTTACACTGGGGTTACACTGGTGTTAAACTGGGTCATTGTTTTGTGATGATCCACCTCGTTAAGTTGAAGAGTTTTCCGAACTCTGCGGACTGTTTTGACTGGACCATTATAAAACTTAAGCCTTGACATGATTTCATTTACATACATTCATTTTCCCGCCATAGAGCCTGCAGGACTCTGCCCCCTCACACGCTCAGCCTGAGAAGGTCGGCTGGATCAGGAAGTTCTGCGGGAAAGGGATCTTCAGGGAGATCTGGAAGAACCGCTTTGTGGTTCTGAGGGCGGATCAGCTGTTCATCTGCGAGAAAGAGGTGAGCCGAGGGGGGGGTATCTGACACTCTGTCATGTGATTGGTGGATTAATTGGTTAAAAACAGGCATCCTGTCCTGTCATCTTGTTAAGAGATTTAATTATCACCTCGGTAACCAGGTGATGCTTCACAGCATGAGACAGACGGCGTTGCCATGGCGACATTTCCTGTGTCTGCCCTGTGGTTTCCCCTCACCAGCCTCTGTCGCTCCTTGACGAACAGAGTTTCAGACAGAACATGAAGCTCCATCCAACCAATCAGTTATCAGGAAGGTTATCAGGATTAGTACCTCAGAGTACCTGTGAGTACTCTACAGTTCTACTACTGAAGGAGAACATGAATCAGGCTTCTCAGGGTTCTGTTGTTGTTTTGGTTCTGACTCTAAACACAGAGTTCCTCTCCAACCGTCTGCAGCTCCTTCTGCGGGAGTCGAGTTTCAGAGACACCGCTGATCCAAACACAGAGAGAGAGAGAGAGAGAGAGAGAGGGGAACATCATGAGAGAACCTTTATCTACAGGGGAACATCATTATAGAACCTTTATCTCCAGCAGAACATCATTGTAGAACCACATCAGTCTGAGAGAGAACCTTTATCTACAACAGAACATAATCATAGAACCTCATCAGTCTCAGAGAACCTTTATCTACAACAGAATATCAAAAAAGAACCGTATCAGTCATAAAGGGAATAAAGGGAATCTCAGAACATCATCATAAAACCTTTATCTACAGCACAACATCATTAGAGAACCAAATCTGTTAAACAGAACCTTTTTTCCATCTAACCTAAAGAACTGACAGAGGTAATGGCGTGCGTACACAGATTATAGGTATTGACCCTTTAATGTCTCTCCTGTTTACTCTAACAGCTGTGATTTCAGTCTCATACAGGTATGATATCACAACTGTGAATGATTGGAGAATCATATTAATGAGTGAATGAGGATTAGCCAATCAAATCACTGTAAGTGTGTGGTTCAGGTCTAGTCAGAGAACTGGGCTGTCAGGGGTCCGTGTGAGTCCAGAATGTTGTTCATCCTGGATAAACCCGGTGCTGTAGACGTACTGATGAGTCTCGGGGAACAGGAAGCTGAAGTAATCACCTCTTCCTGAATCTGAAGTTGTTTCTGAGCTGATAGACCAAAATCTGAAACTTCTGCTTTAGATGAAGACAGAGGAGACGGAGAGAAGTTCACAGATGTCCGATCATGACTGAACAACATCTCAACTTTCACCCTCTGCTGAAGAAGGTCAGCTGATTCACCTTCTTATCTCAGAGGGTTTGAAGAACTTAAACAGTTCCTCTCAGACCAATCAGACGTCAGCCATCACATGACACAAGAAGCTCTGTGAGAACTGTCTCACAACCAAATTAGGGCGTCTAGCTGTGTTTGTGTGTGTGTGTGTGTGTTTGTGTGTGTGTGTGTGTGGACAATCATATTGTGTTCCTCTTCTGTGGTGAAGGTTGAAGTCATGTGATGCTTCTCTTCAGCTCTACTTCCTGATTTACTCGGAATAGAAATGCTGTGTGTCATCAGAGAGCACACACACACACACCACACACTCTGACCACATCTTCTTTAGGTTTGAGTCACTCTCAGTTCCTCTGTTAGTCAGTCAGTGTGGCGTCTCTTCCCGGTCAGTTTTAATTACTTGTTATTGACGATTGTTGATAATTGATCAGATCTGTGCGGGGGCGGTGGGGGCGGCGGCGGCCCGGCGATCCAGAACATAAAAACAGGAAGTTCCTAATCCGTCTGAACTCTTTGTTCCTGTGTCAGCCTGTTACTCTGAATCTGCTGTTAGAAACCTGCTCTCAAACCGTCACACACATTAATCTGCTGTTTAATGAGCTCTGAGTGTGTGTGTGTGTGTGTGTCCTCTCTAAATAAGGCCATTGATAGGAGAGGTCGGGTGTTGGTGAGCCAGGAGTGGGGAGGGGGGGGTCGGCTCCATGGCAACACAGGCCTTCATAGCCCCCCCCCCCCCCCCCGACATAGGTGACAGCAGCCAGAAAACAGGAGTGTGAGAAACTGTGAGCTGAGGCAAATGTACTCAAGTAGACTCAGAGTGAACTAGGCTTTTAGTGCACTAAAGGTTAATCATAAGGAGAGGATCAGGAGGAGAGAAAAAGAGGAGAGAAAAGGAGGAGAGCAGGGAGAGGAGGAGAGGAAAGAGGGGAGGAGAGAGGAGGAAGAGAGAGGAGGAGAGGAGAGAAGATAGGAGGACAGAGAAAGTGGAGAGATAGGGGAGAGGAGGAGGAGAGAGGAGGAGAGAGGGAAGAAGAAGAGAGAGAGGGGGAGAGGAGGAGGAGAGAAGGAGAGGAGGGAGGAGGAGAGATGGAGAGGAGAGAGGAGGAGGAGAGGAGAGGAGAGCAGGGAGAGGAGAAGGAGAGAGGAGGAGGGGAGAGAAGGAGAGAGAGGGGAGAGTAGAGCAGGGAGAGGAAGAGAGGAGAGAACAGAGGAGGAGAGAGGAGAGCAAGGAGAGGAGGAGAGGGGAGGAGAGACGAGGAGCAGAGGAGAGGAGGAGGAGAAGAGGCGAGAAGGGAGGGAAAGGGAGGAAAGGAGATAGGGAAGGAGCAAGGAGAGAGGAGGTGAGAAGGAGAGCAGGAAGAGGAGGAGAGAGAGGTGCAGAGAGGAGGAGAGGAGAGGACGGGGGCAATTTCCTGGATGGGGTCATAATGAGTGTGTGTGTAGGTTCCCGGACTCAGGTCTCGGTTCAGTAGAACCGTCAGTAGAACCTGGTCCTGAACTTCAGACTGTTTCCATTATTTATGCCCATAGTAAAAAAAAAAACCTCAGGACCAATCAGATCTGAGAGAGTGAGAGAACTGAGCATGCTCAGTCAGGACGGGTTTATCATGATCAGTGTTGTCTGTAAAGAGGTCAAAGGTCAGAGACCAGGTTACATAAGAGTTCTGTGTTCACTAAGTATTGATTATTGATAAGCTGATGAAGCAGGGACATCATCATGAAGGTTACTACAGCCAGAGATGGGGGACTGACCTCACACACACACACACACACACACACACACACACACACACACACACACACACACACACACACACACACACACATTAACTACTGCTAACAGAAACCCTCCAGCAGATCAGACACAAAGATGAGTGTGTGTGTGTGTGTGTGTGTGTGTGTGTGTGTTTGTGTGTGTGTGTTTGTGGCCTCTCTCCCAGGAAGTCTCAGTTCAAAGCTGGTTAATTATGGATGTTGTTTCCATGGAGATTAACAAGCTAAAGTTAACCTGCAGACCTGAGCCACTGCAGGAAACACGCTAATACCTGCTGAGTGTGTGTGTGTGTGTGTGTGTGTGTGCAGCTCCGTCCTGTCTGAGTTCAGTGTGTTAATCTAAACTTTGTGTGAGAATCTAAATGATCAAAGTTTTCTTTTCTAAAAACTGAAACTGGAAATCTTTAGAGGAACAGGGCAGCACACTACTGCAAAACAACAACACACACATAAACACACACACACACACACACACACACACACACACACACACATACACACACACACAGTCCCCCCTTAGTGAGGTCAAGCATAATAAACCAGCTGTTACAGAAACTACAGTCTGCCACTGATCACAGATCTGCAGAAACAAAACAAGAGAAGAAGTACACAGAGTTAGAACTGTTGTATACAGAGTCAGTACTGTAGTACACAGTCAGTACTGTAGTTATAGAGTCAATTCTGTAGTAGTAGTGTCAGTAGTATACATTCAGTTTCCTTCATTTATGGAGTATTTGAGTATGGAGAGTACTTAATGTGTCTGTCATTCACCCTGACTATCCTTGACTGAGATGGTATTTTATTTTGGTAGTTTACAGGAAGTGTTCCGGCCCTGGAGACTCTGATGATGACCTCTGTTACACCTGTGTTACACCTCATTTACACCTCTGTCACACCTCTGTCACACCTGTGTCACACCTGTGTAACACCTGTGTTACACCTGTGCTACACTTGTGTTACACCTCTGCTACATTTCTGTCACACCGGTGTTACACCTCTGTTACATTTCTATCACACCTATGTCACACCTGTGTTACACCTCTGTTACTCCTGTGTTTCACCTGTGTTTCACCTCTGTTACATTTCTGTTACACCTCTGTTACACCTGTTCTGTGTGTGTGTGTGTGTGTGTGTGTGTGTGTGTGTGTGTGTGTGTGTGTGTGTGTGTGTGCAGCTGAAGGAGCTGGGCAGAGCTGAGGAGGTGTTGGATCTTTCAGATTACGAGCGCTGTGAGGAGATCAGGAAGAACAAGAGTCGCAGCAAGAAGAACCACAGCAAGTTCCGACTGCAGCGCTGCAGCTCACCTGGAAACACGGTACACCTGCACACCTATTTACCTGTACACCTGTTCACCTCTGTCCGCTCACCTGCAGGTTTTTGTGTTTAGGAAAACAAACTTCAAATATCAAACAGGCCCAGTTCCTCTGAATGATCAGAACTTTAAGAGGTATCTGAAGACACTGACCTGCTGCAGGACATCTGTGAACTCCTCAAACCTTCAGCTCAATCAGCTGAACCAGAAAAGTCCAATAACCAAGGAGATACTGGTTCGGGCTGCTCTGACAGAACACACCTGTCTGCAGACTCCTCAGGTCAGAGCCGGGCCCCCTTGAGACTGATCCTGACGTCACAGTTATCCAGAACCATCACCAGGGTTAGACCTCAGAGGCACTTCCAGAACCTCCAGAAAACTTAAGAGTGAGCTGTAATCATAGAACTGTCCCCAGAACACCCCACACACACAGACATAGAAGAAAGCAGGCATAGACATAGACACAGACACAGACAAAGAAGAAAACAGGAAGAGTGTGTGTGGATCAATAATCAGAGAAGAGTCAATCTTCACAAACTGCAACACAACAGGAAACACACTCACAGCTGACACACACACACATACACAAACACACACTCAGCAGATATCTGCAGGCCATTCCACAAATACCCAGAATGCCTTTGGAAGATCAGGTGTCCTGCAGACAGGTGGCAGCTTCTGTTACACACACACAACAACACACACAAACACACACACACTGCTGCTGTTTCTGAATCCTCAGTAGGAGACACATCTCCAGATGGTCCTGTGTGTGTGTGTGTGTGTGTGTGTGTGTTGTTTCAGAGTAAAACTTTCACTGAAAACACTCTCAGCTCAAACTGTTAATGGAAAATAACACACACACTAACTCACACACACACACACACACACACACACTCTCACCACTTGTTGTGCCGTGTCTCTGCAGGTCCCTAATCTGGAGTTTCTGGCGGTCAGTCCTGAGGAGAAGGAGTCCTGGATTAACGTCCTGAACGCCGCCATCTCGCGGGCTAAAAACCGGATCCTGGACGAGGTCAGAAGACGAACTCTTAGTCTGTTTTTATAAACACAGACATTCAGATATTTTTAAATAAAGACTCTCTAAGGGCCTGTGTCCACTCAGGACTCTTTACTGTGACCTTTGACCTGCTCTGTCAGACTCATGTCCATTTTTTAACGATGTTCACACAAACAGAGCTAACATCATCCAGGAAGTGAGGTCATGATCAGAACCTCCAAACTTTTAACCCTTTGGTTCTGAATAAGTTTCACGTTCATGAACCCGTCTGTCTGTCTGTGATCTCAGCTGCTCGACAGCCTTTTCCACCGATCGATTCTCTGATCAATACTCTGATCAATACTAACCCCCATGTTTTTTTCCTGTAAATACAGCGTTGAAGTTAGTTTTAGGTTGGATATTTGAAGGACATTCACTGAGGATCTACCACTGTCTTCTCACTCTCCATAACTGGGAATAACAACAGCAGCGCGTGTAAATCTACTCGGCACCCTCACTATCAATGTCAGGTGTTGAATAAGGGAACAATTAATAAGTTACCGGTTGATGTTTTCAGAAACAGGCATGAAAATCTCTCACCTTTCTGCGAAATTCGCCGTTTTGAAGTCAAAAAGGGTGACCTACATGAATCGTGTAGATCCGAGGAGAAATTTCTTTTGGGGGGGGTTATTATTATCATGTGATTGACTTAATACGCAAACTGAGCACTTCAGAAATCAGCCCTTTAAATCACACTTGGATGGTCAGGAAATCCTCCTGGCTGCTTCGCTGACGAGAACCAATCATAGGCCAAACTGCGTTCCATTATTTCAATCATGCGCACACTCTTCACTTGTACTTGGAGTGCTTGGAGAGCCTGTGGTAGCATTGCAAAGCTGCGAGAACGAGAAGCAGGACTTATCCACGCTGGTGTTGTGTCGTAGAATGCACCCCTGCCGTAGAATGCCCCCCTGACGAGTGCGCAGTTGAAAGTACAAAACAAAGTGAAATAATCCAAGTTTTCCTCACCGTTGGACGGATTCAAAAGCGTGTGCCTTTAATGACTTCATTCAGGTTATTCAGATAAGCCGAAAACAATAGCCCTCTGATTCAGAATATTTGCTGTCCCGAAAGTATATTGTTCTCTACCTTGACATCTTACTGTACAGTTTATACACCCAAGTATACCTCGATATGTGCATTTTTGAGACACATTAAAACAGAACGAAAGTTTTCTAGTAGTCATGATCCAAATACTCGTGTCTTTGTAAAATATGAGATAATTTTTTTCCACTTAAAGAAGCTAATGAGTGGACGGGATGCAGGGGTGCATTCTACGGCACAAAACCGGGGACAAGGCAGACCAGAGCGTAGCGTACACATTTACCTGCATTTACCAGCAGATTGAATTTGGTGAGTAATGGTTTCAATCGTTTTCATATTTTGTGGTATAACAAAGTTACTGCCGTTCGCTACAGCTTGCGTTGAACACTGCCAGAGCTAGCCAAACCTCCAGAGAAAAAATAGCTCCCGTTTGCTTGATATTAAGTTAGCATCAGGCTTGTGTAGTTAATGGTAACATAAAAGATGAAACACAAGCTTCTTTCTAATATCTCTGTAATTGGTATTTCGGGGACGTGTGAGGATAATATTCAGGTGAGGGGCTGAAAAGGCTGAAGGTGAAGTGGTAAACTCTAGAACTTGTTATCCTATGCTTTGGCCCATGCTTGAAGCCTTTTGTGACAAAATAAAAACATGTGAACCCTGGTCTTTTTAACACTCCTTTTCGCCGCTGATGTTATTTATTGATTCATTAAAACGTAATGGTTTTGAGCCATCTAAATAGCGAAAGCGGGCGTCTCGCATTTACTGCTCTGGCTCCATCCATTGACAAGACGGGGCGTCAGTTTTTTTCAGCGCGACATAAGCGTGAGAGAAGACAACAGGGAAGAGTGTGTCTCGAAAGGCTTTCCGTGTTTAGACCAAAAGCTACTAAAGCTGTTGTGTAAATCGCTATGTTGCTATTATTTTTATATGGCTGTCAAGAAACTGGGAGTGCTCAGCAGGCAAAGAAGCAGGCTGCTGAAAGTGAGAAGCACGCAAGGCTGAGACATGTGGCCGCTCAGCGTAAAAGGCCATGGAGAAAAAAGAAAAAGTGATCAGTTGGACTTGGTATTGGATCTATTGGAATTGCATGTATTGTTCTCCAGTCTGATAGGGTATACATTGATCTAAAGTGCAGGATATTAAGTCTTTATTTTTTTTTATTCTGTTTTCTTTTTTTCTCTTTAAATTATTATTGTTCATATGGCCTTGTACAAACACCTCTCTCTGACTCATTTAAGTCATTAAGCTTCTGTGAAAGTAAACTTTGTTTCTAAATAAAACATGGCCAGCACAAGATGCGTATGTGTGTGTGTGTGTATGTGTGTGTGTGTGTGTGTGTGTGTGTGTGTGTGTGTGTGTGTGTGTGTGTGTGTGTGTGTGAGACTTGGAGTGTTTTTGGCGCCTCCTGCAGATCATGGAAACACAGTGTGGGTGGACAGAGCTCAATATTTTGTTGGGTTGTACAGTGTACCGGTATTTGCTCGGCACCCTTCTCACCTTTTCAACCCCTGACCCATTTTCATGCCTGCAGAAAAGGCTGTTTTCCTTCAATAGCTTCCATGTCATGTGACCAAAACATTACAAACATTATTTGATCGATTTTCATTGTTCCCCTAAAGTTCTTTGTGTGCTCCTTACTTTTTCAACTTAGGAGGACATGGGAACAAAGTTAGTGTCGAGCCCTGTAGTCTGTCCACTTTACGTGTAAACTCTCCTGAGCTGTCTGCTGATGTCACAGGTCATCGTCGAGGACTCTCAGCTGTCCCACCTGACCAGAGACCGAGTCAAGATCCCTCACAACCGGAGGCTGCCGACTAGAGGACACCTGCTGGCTGTGGTAGGTATAAGCGCCATCTTCACCATCATCTCTGTTTTCAGCCCTCATCTTCGTCATGTTATTTGAAACTGTCCAGGTGTGGTTTTCACTGACCTCCTCTCTCCTCCTCCTTTACCTCCTTCTCACCTCCTCCTCCTCTCTTCTCTCTCCTTCTCCTCCTCCTCTCTCCTCCTCTCAAGTCCTCTCTCCTTCTCTTCCTTCTTTCTCCTCTCTCCCCTTTCCTCCTTTACCTCCTCCTCTCTCCTCCTCCTGTCTTCTCCATCTCCTCCTCTCTCCTCTGCCCTCTTCCTCCTTCTTCTCCTCCTCTCTCCTCTTCCTCCTTCTTTCCCCCCAGGCCTCCACCTCCTCCTCAGATGGGATGCTGACCCTGGACCTGATCCAGGAGGAGGACCCTCAGGGGGCCAACGGCTGCGGCGCCTTCAGGGTCAGCATGGACAAACCTCCGTCCCACCTCAGCCCGGACTGTCCCAGGTCCAGAACCGACGGCGCTCTGTCCGTCCGGACTGCAGAGGCTTCTGGGAAATCCCAGAGCCTTCCCCGGGAGGTGGCGGTGATGTGGGAGCAGACCAGCCCTACCTACACTCCTCAGCCCGGGAAACGGCTCGCAGGGGCAGAGAAAAACCGCTGCGCCTCCATGGATGAGATCCTGACGCACTCTGAGAACAAATCTGTGAAGAACAAGAACCGCTCCTCGCTGTGCACACTGAGCGGCACGGCGGCGGCAGCGCCACCTGTCAGCCAGCTACAGGACCTGATTAGTCAGAAACTGGAGAAGACGGAGCGGCTGCTGACGGAGGTGAGGGGGGAGGCGGAGGGGGAGGCGGGGAAGACGAAGGGGAAGGAGTCGCCTGAAGGGAAACGAGCTGAAGCGGAGCGGCTCCTGAAGGAGGCGGCGGCGGTCTGGAGTCAGGCCCGTGAGGTTCTGGAGGAGGTGAAGGAGCTGAGGGAACTGTACCAACAGATAGACTCTACCTCCAACAGAACCAAACTGGACCAGGATGGCAAGAGTCCAAAGTGAGCCGCTCCACACCCTCTTTTCTGGTCTGAACCAGATTATGCTGGACTGGACTGGATTACACCGGATCAGGTGGATCTGGACTCAGAGATTTTATTGGGAAAAGAACCAGAACCTGCTGACTGAGTTCGTTGGACCGGATCAGAATCAGCAGAACCAGCAAAGGTTCTGAACCCTGGACCCTGGTCTCAGTCAGGAGAAAAGTGCCAAGCAGAGGTCTGGACCAGGGGAGACTGTGAGGATCCTGGATCCTGTGGTCTTTCTGTCCACTGTAGGTCCTCATGAAGACCCATCTGACGTCTCTGTCACAGAAGGAACCAGGTCTACAGAACCGAGTCTAAAGCAGCAGAGGAAGAGTAAAACCAGACAGAGAATTGGGCCACTGAAAGAAAAAAAGGTCCAAAATACTGATTCTAAATTTTTTAAAATACTGGGATCAGAAAGTTCTGAGTGAAACGGTCGGAACAGAACTGGTCCCCTCCTCGTCTGAAGGTCCAATAGTCCAAACTCTGGGATTCCTCTATCGCAGCGCTACCATCAGGTCAACTTTTGAACTGAGCCGAGACTTTAGGATTTCAGAACCAGCAGCAATAAAGTCCCGATCCAGAACTATCATTCAGACAAAAAGGAGAAGCAAGAACAAGGTTGGACATGACCATATTTGGGCAGCAGGAACATGAACAAGGTCGGACATGACCATATTTGGGCAGCAGGAACAGGTACAAGGTCGGACATGACTATATTTGGGCAGCAGGAACAAGGTCAGACATGACCATATTTGGGCAACAGATCCTGTCTAATTCATGTTAAAGACTAACCCTGCAGTTAGCGCTGAGTTCTGTTCATGGTCCAAACTGGTTCCTGTTCAGTTCTTGGTTTGTGAAAAAAGAGTCTCAGATGTTTGTTTGGACTGTTGGAGATAAGCTGAAGATCTGAAACTCTAGCCTGGCTGGGCCATCCAGTTGCGTGAATCACTTGCTGTTCCTTCCCACAACAGTCTGGACTTCGGCCAATTGGGAGCATGTATCAGAAATCAGAAAATAACCGGGCCAATCAGAGACCGTGTTTCCACTGTTCCCTGGACAACAGGGAAAGGCAGCCCGTGATTGGTCCATGTGTAGATGGTGATGTCTAACACATGCTGCAGGACTTTTCAAAGTGCCTTTCATTCAGAACGCCGATAATTCTGCAGTTGACTTTGCAAAGTTGGCAGAAATCGCTTATATCCGCAGAAGAAGACGTAAAAGACATTGTTTGCTCGCACATGTTGAAATATTACCAAACCTTTACTTGATGCTTGAGAGCCCAGCAGGGAACACAGTTGCGCACTGTGATGACGTCAGATGTTTGGTTATAGTGATTGGTTACAGTAGTCTGTCTATCAAGGAAAGTACTCCCACCCACTTTTAGGGCTCCCAATTGGCCGAAGTCCAGATTGTGGTAAGGAACGGCAAGTGATTCACGCAACTGGATGGCCCAGCCAGGCTACTGAAACTCCAACAACTGAGAAACAAACAACCAGCAAAAGAGTCTTCAAACCAGACTCTGCTCTGTATCTTCCTCTTCCTCTTTTCTTCTTCCTCGTCCTCTTCTTTATGTCTTTCTTCCCTTTCTCTTTTCTCTTTTTCTTCTTCTACTTCTTTTTCTTCATCTTTTTTCTTTATCTGCTTGTTTTTTCTTTTTCTTTCTCATAGGTTGTGTCCGAAGTGGATCCCTAACCCCTGTATAGGCGACTATATGGGGGTTAGCGCCATTTTGAGGGGTGTCCGAAACCTGAGTGATCAATTCCAATGCCCCATATAGGTGACTCAAAATTTCCCATAGAGCATTGCAAAATGTTTTGACCATCTGATGGTCACTCACCGGTGGTGGGCATCCTGTCATGCATTGCGTGATGCGTCATGCAGAACCCTAGCTCTGTTTGCCATTTTCAGCTTAAGTTTTTTTATCTTCACTTCACTTCACTCGTGAGTGATACGTACAGAGATGGGAATTGTGGAATCACCAAGTCATCTCCATGCCATGTATTTGTTCTGCTCTGTCACTGAACCAGCTGCTTCCAATGAGCAGCCAGGACGGTGAGCTCATTAGTGAAGGCACCTGGCTGTTACATTCACGTGAAGTTACCCGCGCTTCTCGCTATACAGACCATGTATAAGCTTGAACGTTACCTTTCACGTTGATAGAGGAGGTTTGATGCGCTCCTTGATGACTCACAACAAGTCGGAAATAACGTTGTGTGTTGTTGTGCTCACACAGTGCACGTAGGATCATTAGTGGAGCATTGACATTAATGATCATGTGAAATTTCTGTAGCGGCGCACATAATTAAGCGGTGCACCGCTGCCGAATGAATGTACGGGAAACACTGCTGATACATATGAGTCTGAGGTAGACCTATGTGAGATAAAAACAAATTTTTTATTTAGGTGTGGTGGCTTTTGTTTAGCCATGGCGGTGCGCTACGATCAATAGCATGTAGAGGAAACCCTGAAATTACTAGTTTATGGTTTTTCTTTTTTTTTTTTATTTCACAAACATCCTGATAACAAATACATCTATACAACATCCTAAAATTCAAGAGATGTGAAAACAACAGCCACAACTTCAGATCGGCAGTCTGAGCAGTGACGCCACAATGGTGCAATGTATTGCCATGTGATGTTGGAAACCTCAGTTGATTGAGCTCACTACATAGTCAGCTATATAGTGAAACCCCATATGGGGGTTAGGGGTTAGGGATTCATTTTGGACACAGCCTTTTTCTGCTTTTTCTTTTTCTTCTTCTTCTAATTGTGAATGTTTTCAGGTAGCGGTTTTGAACCGTCACCCTTCAGCCTCAGATGGAGACTTTAAAGTTTTGGTTCCAGGTCATTAGTTGGATCCTGGACTGACTCTAAAAGAACCGGTCCTCAGAACCACCAGCACCGGGTCTCCTGGATGTTGGCCTGTTTGGATCAGAACCGGCTGCACTCAGAAGCTAACAATGCTAACATTTGCTAACAGGAGACTTTCTCGAATGCTGAGTCACTAGTTAAATTCTGTTGACTCATCGTGCAGGTGTGGTCAGCAGGTGATTATCAGCTGTTCTTAAACCCCTTCAAACTGCTGCCTCTAGATCAGCTGATTTTATTAGCCTACATCAGCTAACTTATGCTAATGTAGGCTAATAAGACGGCAGTGTTGGAAGCTAGCTGTAACGTTAGCCACAGATTCAGGCTAATTACAGTGATATTTAATGTATTTATAGTTATTTCTAATATCCTGAATCTCTGCTGCTAATGATCTAACCTGAGCGATGTTAGCCAGCTAATGCTAAAGTAGCATGGCAGCCGAATGCTAATGCTAATGCTAATGCTAATGATCTGCTAAGGGAAGTTTTTCGTAGAACCTGATCCTGCAGGTGATTTTTAAACCGGATTATTCTGGAAAATTAAAGGAGTCTGAGAATTTAGCTTCAGGTTCTGATTCAGCTCAGACAACAACCAGGAGTCTTTTCAAAATAAAAGCCTGAATGTGAATGACTGTCTTTGTAAATGAACCTGCTCAGTGTCACATGATGGACAGGTGTGACGGACAGGTGTCATCCAATCAGAGTTTATTTTTGTAAATTAACTTTAGACTTTTGTACATTTATTAAAGCAGACCTGAGATCAGCTGTTTTCTGTTTATGCGGGGCAGCAATAACCACAGGCAGAGTGCCGCACGCACGGTTCAAAGGTACAAGGCAGGACACGTCAAAGTTTTTGGGCCGTGGAATCGGACACATCAGAAAAGCACATTTCTACGCTGCAAAACTGCAAAAGACGGCGAATTGTGAAAAAATGTGTCGCACGGCTCACTTCCTGAGACCGTTGGAGGGGCACATGAACGCAGCACCCACAAAAAAATATAATCATGTGACAGAGTTTGAACTTTTACCTCTGCAGGGGTTCTTTCAGACTGACCTTCAATCAGTCTTCCTGTTCATCTGTCTTTAGTTTGTTCTCTGTGGCGCCCAGCAGCTGCTGTAGCCTTAAAGCCAGAGAGGATGATGGGAGATGTAGTCCAGTAGTGAGGTAGGCTGGGACCAGTTCATGTGCTAAAATAAAAACCTGGAAACTGTACCCAGATCAGCCTGAATCATTCAGTGTGTGTGTGTGTGTTTGTGTGTGAGAGAGTCTGTGTGAGTGTAAGTGTGTATGAGTGTGAGTAAGTGTTATAGTGTGAGTGTGTGTCTGTGAGTATGTGTGTGTGTGTGTGAGTGAGTGGATGAGTGTGAGTGAGTAAGTGAGTGCGTGTGTGAGTGTGTGAGTGAGTGTGAGAGTGAGTGTGTGTCTGTGAGTGAGTGAGTGAGCGTGTGTTTGTGAGTGCGTGTGAGTTGTGTGAGTAAGTGTGTGTGAGAGTGTGTGTGTAAGAATGTGTGTGTGTGTTTCTGTGTGAATGTGTGTGTGTGTGTCTGTGTGTTAGAGAGTGTGAGTGTGAGTCTGTGTGTTTGTGTGCATGTGTGTGTGTGCATGTGTGTGTGTGTCTGTGTGAGTGTGTGTGTGTGTGGTTGTTGCTAGGTTACCTGATCCGACAATCAGCTGAGGATCTACACCTCCAGTCCTTACCTGCAGAGGGAGAGGACGTACCAGAGCATTTGAACGTTAAAGGAGCATTGTGAAGTTTTTATACTGTAAATATGATAAACTGAGGGCAGAGTTCACCCGCTGTCACAAACATGAAGGATACAGTGCCTGACAAAAGTCTTGTCGCTTATACATTTTGTAGAAACAACAGCTTATAACCTGACTTGTCATTAACCCATTGGTTTTAGAAATGGCTCATATGAAAGCTAAAACCCTCCCAAATTATGTTTAAATTCTAAAATAAATTTCCTTCACTGAAGAAAGATTGATCATTTAATGAACACAGAAAGGTCAGATTTTGGCAAGACAAAAGTTTTGTCGCCTACATAGAGTAATGTGAAAATTGAACAAATAATTTATTCAAATACAAAAATATGTTGCACAACATCAGTGAATTAAGTAGTGGTGCTGTGAGATCTATATTTAATATCCTGTATGACTTCTATGTGCCTGAAGAACTGCATCCATGCGGTTCGGCAACGATTCATACAACTTATTGATGAAGTCATCAGGAATAGCAAAGAACGCAGTCTTACATGCCTCCCAGGGTTCATCAAGATTCTTTGGTTTCGTCTTCCATGCTTCCTCTTTCATTTTACCCCAGACATGCTCGATGATGTTCATGTCTGGTGACTGGGCAGGCCAGTCCTAGAGCACCTAGATCTTCTTCGCCTTGAGGAACTTTGCTGTAGAGATCGAAGTATGCGATGGAGCACCATCCAGCTGCAAAATTTGACCTCTTTTATGGTTGGGAATGAAAGAGGTTGCTAATACTTCTTGATATTTTAGGCTATTGATATTGCCTTCCACCCTGCAAATCTATCACACACCTCCATACTGGATGTAACCCCAGACCACGATTTTTCCACCACCAAACTTAACAGTTTTCTGGGTGAATCTCAGATCCATACGGACTACAGTAGGTCTCCTGCAATATTTGCGACGATTGTGATGTAATTCAACCGAAGATTCATCAGAAAAATCCACCTTCTGCCACTTTTCCAGCGTCCATCCTTTTAGCAGGCTGTGGGCCTTGGCAAATGCCACACATTTTTTTAATTGCTTTTTGTTCAGTGCTGGTTTCTGGGCACTGATTCGACCATGGAGGCCATGTCGAGACAGAATTCGACAAACTGTTCTGGTTGACACAGGGACTTGAGGTGACCAGACCTGGTGGAGCTCTGCTGCAGTGGAAAAGGGGCTGGCCTTGGATTTTCGAGCCAACAAACGGTCCTCCCGAGCAGTTGTCTTGCGGGGTCTGCCGGACCTGGGCTTGTCAAAAACATCTCCAGTCTCTTTAAATCTTTTTCTTATCCTTTGTTCTTGACGCTGAGACACATTGAAGGTGTCAGCCACCTCAGCAGTGGATCTGGTCTTCAGCCTCTTGATGATCAAAGCTTTGGTCTCAGGGTGAATCTTAGGCATGTTGTCAGAGGTCAAGTTGCAGTTGATGTGAAGGTATACACACCCACTAATTGATTGGTCAATAATTGATCACAGGTGAGGCTGTAATCTTGGATTGGGTACATCATATGACAAGGGGACAAGACTTTTGTCTGTGCAAAAACTGACACAGTGGGCTTTACCAAGCTGTGAACATTAGAATGCTTTTCAGCAGTTCCGTTTGGCACCAAAACATTATTTCAAACGCTGTTGGGATTGAAATTAGACATTTCTTGTAAAAAAAATTGATTGCACATATATTTGTGGGGCACTTAAGGTCAACTTGTAAACAACAAGACTTTTGTCAGGGACTATAGATCTATCAAAAAATAGATCAATTCGTCAAAGATCTATGAAGAATTGATCTAGTTCCTCTTCTTAAAAGCAAAAGCTTGATACGTCAGCGAGACCCTCTCTTGTTTCTATGCTTTTATTTTGAAGTCGTGTCCAGGGCGGTTATAGTCTATCAGATGACTGCGTCATGTGATGAAGTGTGTGCTAACACAGAGGCATACACACAACCGTCAGTTCCCGCTCTAATTGCCGTGCATCATCTCCATCCTCTAAAACAGGAAGCTGCCATCTTGGATGTTTAATATACATAGATGGCGCTTTTGAGTCGTAATCTCAGAGGTAAGACCGGGGTCAGATCAGGAAATCTGTCCCTGAGACGGGGCGTCAGACCCTGATGTCATCCGTAAGACCCGGTCCCAGAGAAGATCAGAGGATCTGGAGCTCATCTTCACTCTGAACTCACAGACACATGCAGGTTCAGGTCTACAGTCAGTTTAGGACCAGCCGGGTCACAGAGACCCAGGTCAGGTCTGAACCACCAACTCAATCACACCAAACCCAGGAGAGGCAGAACAACAACTCCTGGGTTTGTGTGAGGAAGAATCAAGAAGAACATGGAGGTGAAGAGCTGAGGAGGAGAAAGAGGTAGAGGAGGAGGATGAGGTGAAGAGCTGAGGAGGAACAGGAGGAGGAGGAAGAGGAGGTGAAGAGCTGAAAAGGAGGTGAAGAGCTGAGAAGGAGGTGGAGGTGGTGGAGGAGGAAGAAGAGGAAGTGGTGGTGAAGAAGTGGAGGAGGAGGAGAAGGATGTGAAGAGGTGGAGGAGGAGAGGGAGAAAGAGGAGGTGGAAGAGGTGAAGAGCCGAGGAGGAGGAGGAGGAAGAGGAAGAGTAGGTGAAGAGCTGAGGAGGAGGAGGTGAAGAGGCAGAGGAGGAGGGGGAGGAAGAGGAGGAGGAAGAGCTGAAGAGGAGGAAGAGAAAGAGTAGGTGAAGAGCTGAGGAGGAGGAGGAGGAGGTGAAGAGGAGGAGGAGGTGAGAGCTGACAGCAGACTCTGAGGAGGACTCCAGTTTGAATCTCAGACTCTTAGATTTCTTTTATCCACTTCTCATGCAAACATGATGCAAACCTCCCAGTTTCATCAGGTCTGTTTCCATGACGACAGAGCAGCGTGCTGCTGAGAGCTCCAGTCTGACCTTTTACCCCCAAAAAGGGGGCGGGGCTGATTTGTTTGTCAGGTGAGTCTCTGTTCAGACAAACAAATGCGAACAATAGTATGACACACACGCACGCACACACCCACGCACGTGCACACACACACACACACACACACACACACACACACACACACACACACACTCTATCTCTCTGTGTGTTTAGTTGTTGAAGATCGGCATAGTTCAAACAGTCATTTCTACTTGAACTCTCACAAGGATGAACACATGAATATCAGATCTATCATAAACTAACCCGACCACCAGGAACACGTTTGAAGACCTCTTTGAGTGACATCATCAGAGGTCAGAGGTCAGAGATGGATATACATCAGTTTGAAAAGTTTGTGTTTAGGATGAAAAAGTTAAAAAAAAAAAGAGAAAAGAAGACGAGTCTGAGCGAACAGACACGCCAACAAACTGACCTTCATCATCCACCAATGAGAGATCAGCGCCTCATCTACAGATCAACCTGGCTCTACCTTTAAACGCCATGACTGATCAGCTGATTTCAACAAACGCCACCGAGAGACGAGACAGAGGAGTGACTGTCTGAACTCACCGATCCTGTTTCTGTGGATTTTTAAAAAAGGATGAAAACATGATCAAGAAAAAACAGCTCTTTGAAAATGTCTCTAAAAGTCACCTGAGAGAATCACAACAGAGAGACTGAGAGATGAGCTGACCTGTAGCACCACCATGTGGTCAGAGACGAGAACTGCGTTTAGACTGAATTTGAGTCCTCGGTCACTGAATCTTTAGACACGGCTCTGACATTACACAACGTTGGAACCATTCGACCCTGAAACATGACATTCAAGAATTTAGCTTTATGGAACCAGAATCTGCTACTCTGGAAACAAACAAACAAACAAATATGCTTAATACTATTTTACTTTTTTGTGTTGTATATAGTGTAATACTTGTATGTTATTTCTTTGACTTATTTAATCATCAAATCAAATAAAATTTTATTTATATAGCGCCAATTCACAACAGTTGTCATCCCAAGAGCAGGTCTAGACCATGTTTATTGTTTGATGAATTATCAAGACCCAACCTAAGATGGGATTTGACCCATCTCATCTAACATGAGTGACAGTAGTGAGGAAGAACTTCCTTTGAACAGGCAGAAACCCTGGAGAGGAGAAAAGGTAAGGGAGAGGGAGGGAGAGAGAGAGAGACAGAGACAGGGGACAGCAGCAACATTAACACAACAGCAACAGCAACAACAGCTCATTTAATGGTGAAACAAAATGAATTCAGTTTACAGGGTTAGGATATGAGTAATTATGGACAATTAATTAAATTAATTTAATGTGATTACAGTCAGCAGGCCCAATCGTAGTTAACTCTAGTTTTATGTTATTAATATCAGTGAGGCTGATGTTCATGTCTGCAGCAACAGTCCAGAAGAACCCAAGAGAAGAAGGAGCTCAGGGCCTGAGGCAGACAATCATTGGCGATGCGGCTGGAGTCAGACAGGTCTGCAGCGGCCAACAGTCTGTAGCATTGGTCCAGAGGAACGTAGCAGACTGGGGGGCTCAGAGACATACAGAGAGATCTGGCTAGCAATTTGATGGGAGAAAATGACTTCAATGTACAGGATAATGAAATAACTAATTATGGACCAAGTTAAATTAATTTAAGGTGATTAAAAACTCAGTGGTAGTTTACTCTAGTTTTATTTTATTTATGTCAGTTAGGCTGGCGTACATGTCTGCAGCAATGGTCTAGAGGAGCCTAAGAGATGGAGGAGCTCAGGGCCTGAGGTGGACAATCAATAATGATGCAGCTGGAGTCAGGCAGGTCCTTAGCAGACCGTCTGCAGCATCAGTCCAGAGGAAGCTAAGAGACTCAGAGAAATCCGGTTAGTGACTTATATGGGACATAAAGATCTGAAGGAGAGATAGAGACAGACTCTAGCTCAGTGTGCCAGATAACCCCGACAGTCTAAACCTAAAGCTGCATAACTAAGAGCTGCTTCAAATCAGCCCCAACTAAAAGCTTTATCAAAGAGGAATGTTTGAAGTCTACTCTTACAACGTTGAGAGGGTGTCTGCCCCCCGAACCTCGAGCGGTAAATGATTCCAAAGGAACCGTGCCTTTATCTATTATTTATCTCCTCTTTCTACTTTATTTGCACTGGAGTTACTGTAACAAAAAGCAATTTCCCCCTGAAGATTATCAAAGTATCTCTGATTCTGAAACATTTCAGAAGCCTCATCCACTGTTGCAATACTCTTATGTCATTTCTTCATTTAGAACACGTAGCCCCTGTGTGGAGTTCTCGTGACTGGTGATGGCGGATCTCTTTTACTTCTTTTGGGTCATCCCGGGAAGTCTCGGCACACCTTCACCTCACTGTTCGAGACTCATAGTTCAGATCCGTTATCAGGAACACGAAGATTTGCTTGAGTTTAGCCGACACTCAGATAGAAAAGCTTCAGAGTTCAGGGGTACTTTCAGAAATACTGTACTACAAGTCTCTCTGTTAGCCACTGTGGATGGGTCCAGATCTGGAGGAGGAGGCTGAAGTATGAAGCAGAGCCAGTTTTGTGTTTGGTTTGATTTTATTGAAAAACTCTGTTACAGCCGCACTCAGACAGGAGAATAAAAAAATAAAATTAAAGATTAAAGAACAGACGACAGCACAGAGATCTACAGAGACCAACTCTATTTACACATACCAGAACCAGGACCAGATCCAGAGGGAGCCGGACTGACACCCAGAGCTGGAGACTGACAGGTGACAGGTGAGGGCGCGGGGCTTATGCATGTCTGAACTTAAGCTGAGGTGACTGGATGATGTTGAACAGCTGTAGAGGCTCATGGGAAGTGTTGTACTGAGAGTCCAAGACCAGGATCTGCACCTGTAACCTGAAGTTCTTTAAATACAACCCAAAGACCTCAGAGACCCATGACGGAGGATTAGGGACACTTCGGGAAGAACAAAGACGTCTCACATTTATAAAAAAAATCAGTCAAAAGGATGTAAGAAAATTACAAGATAAAGATAGAAGTTTATGAGAAAAATGAGAAGAATCTATGAGAAAAATAATCTTAATTAAAATTAAACATGTTGAATTCCCGACTCCATTTCTGGAAATAAATCTACAAATCGGTGAGAGTGAAGTCGTAAATTTACACAATGAGAGAGGAGGGCCCTCAAGTCATGAGAATACATAAATATGAGAAACTCACATTTATCAGCTGACAGTTAACAACTGTAAATGTATGATTAATTAGAAATCTACTGAAGTTTGTAAACTCACAAAAATAAATCTGAAACCTTTATAAAGAGTCTGTGAGAAATCGTTCATTTAGGATGTCTGAAAAGTTGATGAACTAAAAACAAACACCGACATTCACAGATCTAAAGTCGTAAATCAACGAGATCAAACAGGAAATGTCGTGAAGTCTGAAATTTACAAGAATAAATCTTAAATGGACGAGACGACAATGTAAATGTGAAAAAAGTTAAATTTTTTGTTCACGGAAATAAACTTTCTGAATCACGAGAATGATGGAAATTTGTGAAAACTATCGCGTGAGAATAAAGTCGATTATTCCGTTTTTTTGTCATAATTATATAAAACAACCTCAAACAGAATGAAGTCGTAAACCTTTTCAAAATAAACTTCAGTTGCAGATTTAGGTAAATAAATTCCTGAAGTTATGAGATGAAAAAACTAAATGTGGAAATCTGAAACATGAGAGTTTATTACAAAACGTTGTAAAGACGAACTTCATAAACTTCTAGTAAAGTCGTCATTTATGAAATAAACTGTGAAAGTCTTTTTCGGATGATATTTTAAAAGATCTAGGTTTGGGTTTTCATGATTTTAGTTAACGACATTAAAGTTCATTTTTCTTTGAATTCTGTCCTGGAAGTCCATCTCTTATTTTGATAAAACAGAGAGTGGATCTTTTGAGTCTGGATCTCTGCTGAGGTGCCTTCAGTGACTTTGTTGAAGGTTTGAGCTCCAGAATCGGAACCCGATCCAGAATCTTCAAATATTTCAGTTAACGGGACCACAGTGACCTTTGACCTCTGCTTAAAACATCATCATCAGATCAGGAGGCGGTCCTTTCTCCTACGGACAGTAAACGTATCATCGCCTCTTGATGTTCCTCTGCAGGTCGAAGTCGGACCAGCTCCTCCTGAACTTTCATCAAGATGTTTGTTTGGAAATTCTAAAGTGTGTAACCAGGTCGACGGGTCAGCGCCGCTCTCAGCAAGGATTTCACAAACGAACAGTTTTAACGGTCAAACCTAAAACTCAGTCTGTTTATGTGAATTAACTGTCAGTCTGCAGCTCTGAGGTCAGCCGCCAGGCGGGGTCAGAGGTCACTGCAGTGAAGTGGGGGTGGGGTCCAGGTGTTTCAGTGTTTGAAGGTTATTGGATTATTCATCGTCATCATCGTCGCCTTCGTCCTCTGCATCTCGCTTCCTCTTCTCCCCTCTTACGTCGGCGGCATCCACATCTGACAGAAACAGACAGAGGACTTCAAAATAAAACAGCTTTGAAAGCTAGCAGACACTTTCAACATAAAGCTTGACCGTGTTTTGATCGGCAGAACTCTGACAGCATCTAAAATCATTCAGAAGCAGCTGATTAAACAGTTGGTGATGATGCTGAGCTCCACAGGTCATTTTCTTTAACCAGGAAGCAGAAACTAATGCTGCGTTCAGATTTCCTCGGAAATCACAGTTATTATCGTTATCAAAGTTATTTTAGTGCTTGCCTTATATTCAAGCACTAAGAAAACTTTCGTATAATTATATATATGTCTAATTCATGTTAAAGACTAACCCTGCAGTTAGCGCTGAGTTCTGTTCATGGTCCAAACTGGTTCCTGTTCAGTTCTTGGTTTGTGAAAAAAGAGTCTCAGATGTTTGTTTGGACTGTTGGAGATAAGCTGAAGATCTGAAACTCTAGCCTGGCTGGGCCATCCAGTTGCGTGAATCACTTGCTGTTCCTTCCCACAACAGTCTGGACTTCGGCCAATTGGGAGCATGTATCAGAAATCAGAAAATAACCGGGCCAATCAGAGACCGTGTTTCCACTGTTCCCTGGACAACAGGGAAAGGCAGCCCGTGATTGGTCCATGTGTAGATGGTGATGTCTAACACATGCTGCAGGACTTTTCAAAGCGCCTTTCATTCAGAACGCCGATAATTCTGCAGTTGACTTTGCAAAGTTGGCAGAAATCGCTTATATCCGCAGAAGAAGACGTAAAAGACATTGTTTGCTCGCACATGTTGAAATATTACCAAACCTTTACTTGATGCTTGAGAGCCCAGCAGGGAACACAGTTGCGCACTGTGATGACGTCAGATGTTTGGTTATAGTGATTGGTTACAGTAGTCTGTCTATCAAGGAAAGTACTCCCACCCACTTTTAGGGCTCCCAATTGGCCGAAGTCCAGATTGTGGTAAGGAACGGCAAGTGATTCACGCAACTGGATGGCCCAGCCAGGCTACTGAAACTCCAACAACTGAGAAACAAACAACCAGCAAAAGAGTCTTCAAACCAGACTCTGCTCTGTATCTTCCTCTTCCTCTTTTCTTCTTCCTCGTCCTCTTCTTTATGTCTTTCTTCCCTTTCTCTTTTCTCTTTTTCTTCTTCTACTTCTTTTTCTTCATCTTTTTTCTTTATCTGCTTGTTTTTTCTTTTTCTTTCTCATAGGTTGTGTCCGAAGTGGATCCCTAACCCCTGTATAGGCGACTATATGGGGGTTAGCGCCATTTTGAGGGGTGTCCGAAACCTGAGTGATCAATTCCAATGCCCCATATAGGTGACTCAAAATTTCCCATAGAGCATTGCAAAATGTTTTGACCATCTGATGGTCACTCACCGGTGGTGGGCATCCTGTCATGCATTGCGTGATGCGTCATGATGCGTCATGCAGAACCCTAGCTCTGTTTGCCATTTTCAGCTTAAGTTTTTTTATCTTCACTTCACTTCACTCGTGAGTGATACGTACAGAGATGGGAATTGTGGAATCACCAAGTCATCTCCATGCCATGTATTTGTTCTGCTCTGTCACTGAACCAGCTGCTTCCAATGAGCAGCCAGGACGGTGAGCTCATTAGTGAAGGCACCTGGCTGTTACATTCACGTGAAGTTACCCGCGCTTCTCGCTATACAGACCATGTATAAGCTTGAACGTTACCTTTCACGTTGATAGAGGAGGTTTGATGCGCTCCTTGATGACTCACAACAAGTCGGAAATAACGTTGTGTGTTGTTGTGCTCACACAGTGCACGTAGGATCATTAGTGGAGCATTGACATTAATGATCATGTGAAATTTCTGTAGCGGCGCACATAATTAAGCGGTGCACCGCTGCCGAATGAATGTACGGGAAACACTGCTGATACATATGAGTCTGAGGTAGACCTATGTGAGATAAAAACAAATTTTTTATTTAGGTGTGGTGGCTTTTGTTTAGCCATGGCGGTGCGCTACGATCAATAGCATGTAGAGGAAACCCTGAAATTACTAGTTTATGGTTTTTCTTTTTTTTTTTTATTTCACAAACATCCTGATAACAAATACATCTATACAACATCCTAAAATTCAAGAGATGTGAAAACAACAGCCACAACTTCAGATCGGCAGTCTGAGCAGTGACGCCACAATGGTGCAATGTATTGCCATGTGATGTTGGAAACCTCAGTTGATTGAGCTCACTACATAGTCAGCTATATAGTGAAACCCCATATGGGGGTTAGGGGTTAGGGATTCATTTTGGACACAGCCTTTTTCTGCTTTTTCTTTTTCTTCTTCTTCTAATTGTGAATGTTTTCAGGTAGCGGTTTTGAACCGTCACCCTTCAGCCTCAGATGGAGACTTTAAAGTTTTGGTTCCAGGTCATTAGTTGGATCCTGGACTGACTCTAAAAGAACCGGTCCTCAGAACCACCAGCACCGGGTCTCCTGGATGTTGGCCTGTTTGGATCAGAACCGGCTGCACTCAGAAGCTAACAATGCTAACATTTGCTAACAGGAGACTTTCTCGAATGCTGAGTCACTAGTTAAATTCTGTTGACTCATCGTGCAGGTGTGGTCAGCAGGTGATTATCAGCTGTTCTTAAACCCCTTCAAACTGCTGCCTCTAGATCAGCTGATTTTATTAGCCTACATCAGCTAACTTATGCTAATGTAGGCTAATAAGACGGCAGTGTTGGAAGCTAGCTGTAACGTTAGCCACAGATTCAGGCTAATTACAGTGATATTTAATGTATTTATAGTTATTTCTAATATCCTGAATCTCTGCTGCTAATGATCTAACCTGAGCGATGTTAGCCAGCTAATGCTAAAGTAGCATGGCAGCCGAATGCTAATGCTAATGCTAATGCTAATGATCTGCTAAGGGAAGTTTTTCGTAGAACCTGATCCTGCAGGTGATTTTTAAACCGGATTATTCTGGAAAATTAAAGGAGTCTGAGAATTTAGCTTCAGGTTCTGATTCAGCTCAGACAACAACCAGGAGTCTTTTCAAAATAAAAGCCTGAATGTGAATGACTGTCTTTGTAAATGAACCTGCTCAGTGTCACATGATGGACAGGTGTGACGGACAGGTGTCATCCAATCAGAGTTTATTTTTGTAAATTAACTTTAGACTTTTGTACATTTATTAAAGCAGACCTGAGATCAGCTGTTTTCTGTTTATGCGGGGCAGCAATAACCACAGGCAGAGTGCCGCACGCACGGTTCAAAGGTACAAGGCAGGACACGTCAAAGTTTTTGGGCCGTGGAATCGGACACATCAGAAAAGCACATTTCTACGCTGCAAAACTGCAAAAGACGGCGAATTGTGAAAAAATGTGTCGCACGGCTCACTTCCTGAGACCGTTGGAGGGGCACATGAACGCAGCACCCACAAAAAAATATGATCATGTGACAGAGTTTGAACTTTTACCTCTGCAGGGGTTCTTTCAGACTGACCTTCAATCAGTCTTCCTGTTCATCTGTCTTTAGTTTGTTCTCTGTGGCGCCCAGCAGCTGCTGTAGCCTTAAAGCCAGAGAGGATGATGGGAGATGTAGTCCAGTAGTGAGGTAGGCTGGGACCAGTTCATGTGCTAAAATAAAAACCTGGAAACTGTACCCAGATCAGCCTGAATCATTCAGTGTGTGTGTGTGTGTTTGTGTGTGAGAGAGTCTGTGTGAGTGTAAGTGTGTATGAGTGTGAGTAAGTGTTATAATGTGAGTGTGTGTCTGTGAGTATGTGTGTGTGTGTGTGAGTGAGTGGATGAGTGTGAGTGAGTAAGTGAGTGCGTGTGTGAGTGTGTGAGTGAGTGTGAGAGTGAGTGTGTGTCTGTGAGTGAGTGAGTGAGCGTGTGTTTGTGAGTGCGTGTGAGTTGTGTGAGTAAGTGTGTGTGAGAGTGTGTGTGTAAGAATGTGTGTGTGTGTTTCTGTGTGAATGTGTGTGTGTGTGTCTGTGTGTTAGAGAGTGTGAGTGTGAGTCTGTGTGTTTGTGTGCATGTGTGTGTGTGCATGTGTGTGTGTGTCTGTGTGAGTGTGTGTGTGTGTGGTTGTTGCTAGGTTACCTGATCCGACAATCAGCTGAGGATCTACACCTCCAGTCCTTACCTGCAGAGGGAGAGGACGTACCAGAGCATTTGAACGTTAAAGGAGCATTGTGAAGTTTTTATACTGTAAATATGATAAACTGAGGGCAGAGTTCACCCGCTGTCACAAACATGAAGGATACAGTGCCTGACAAAAGTCTTGTCGCTTATACATTTTGTAGAAACAACAGCTTATAACCTGACTTGTCATTAACCCATTGGTTTTAGAAATGGCTCATATGAAAGCTAAAACCCTCCCAAATTATGTTTAAATTCTAAAATAAATTTCCTTCACTGAAGAAAGATTGATCATTTAATGAACACAGAAAGGTCAGATTTTGGCAAGACAAAAGTTTTGTCGCCTACATAGAGTAATGTGAAAATTGAACAAATAATTTATTCAAATACAAAAATATGTTGCACAACATCAGTGAATTAAGTAGTGGTGCTGTGAGATCTATATTTAATATCCTGTATGACTTCTATGTGCCTGAAGAACTGCATCCATGCGGTTCGGCAACGATTCATACAACTTATTGATGAAGTCATCAGGAATAGCAAAGAACGCAGTCTTACATGCCTCCCAGGGTTCATCAAGATTCTTTGGTTTCGTCTTCCATGCTTCCTCTTTCATTTTACCCCAGACATGCTCGATGATGTTCATGTCTGGTGACTGGGCAGGCCAGTCCTAGAGCACCTAGATCTTCTTCGCCTTGAGGAACTTTGCTGTAGAGATCGAAGTATGCGATGGAGCACCATCCAGCTGCAAAATTTGACCTCTTTTATGGTTGGGAATGAAAGAGGTAGCTAATACTTCTTGATATTTTAGGCTATTGATATTGCCTTCCACCCTGCAAATCTATCACACACCTCCATACTGGATGTAACCCCAGACCACGATTTTTCCACCACCAAACTTAACAGTTTTCTGGGTGAATCTCAGATCCATGCGGACTACAGTAGGTCTCCTGCAATATTTGCGACGATTGTGATGTAATTCAACCGAAGATTCATCAGAAAAATCCACCTTCTGCCACTTTTCCAGCGTCCATCCTTTTAGCAGGCTGTGGGCCTTGGCAAATGCCACACGTTTTTTTAATTGCTTTTTGTTCAGTGCTGGTTTCTGGGCACTGATTCGACCATGGAGGCCATGTCGAGACAGAATTCGACAAACTGTTCTGGTTGACACAGGGACTTGAGGTGACCAGACCTGGTGGAGCTCTGCTGCAGTGGAAAAGGGGCTGGCCTTGGATTTTCGAGCCAACAAACGGTCCTCCCGAGCAGTTGTCTTGCGGGGTCTGCCGGACCTGGGCTTGTCAAAAACATCTCCAGTCTCTTTAAATCTTTTTCTTATCCTTTGTTCTTGACGCTGAGACACATTGAAGGTGTCAGCCACCTCAGCAGTGGATCTGGTCTTCAGCCTCTTGATGATCAAAGCTTTGGTCTCAGGGTGAATCTTAGGCATGTTGTCAGAGGTCAAGTTGCAGTTGATGTGAAGGTATACACACCCACTAATTGATTGGTCAATAATTGATCACAGGTGAGGCTGTAATCTTGGATTGGGTACATCATATGACAAGGGGACAAGACTTTTGTCTGTGCAAAAACTGACACAGTGGGCTTTACCAAGCTGTGAACATTAGAATGCTTTTCAGCAGTTCCGTTTGGCACCAAAACATTATTTCAAACGCTGTTGGGATTGAAATTAGACATTTCTTGTAAAAAAAATTGATTGCACATATATTTGTGGGGCACTTAAGGTCAACTTGTAAACAACAAGACTTTTGTCAGGGACTATAGATCTATCAAAAAATAGATCAATTCGTCAAAGATCTATGAAGAATTGATCTAGTTCCTCTTCTTAAAAGCAAAAGCTTGATACGTCAGCGAGACCCTCTCTTGTTTCTATGCTTTTATTTTGAAGTCGTGTCCAGGGCGGTTATAGTCTATCAGATGACTGCGTCATGTGATGAAGTGTGTGCTAACACAGAGGCATACACACAACCGTCAGTTCCCGCTCTAATTGCCGTGCATCATCTCCATCCTCTAAAACAGGAAGCTGCCATCTTGGATGTTTAATATACATAGATGGCGCTTTTGAGTCGTAATCTCAGAGGTAAGACCCGGGGTCAGATCAGGAAATCTGTCCCTGAGACGGGGCGTCAGACCCTGATGTCATCCGTAAGACCCGGTCCCAGAGAAGATCAGAGGATCTGGAGCTCATCTTCACTCTGAACTCACAGACACATGCAGGTTCAGGTCTACAGTCAGTTTAGGACCAGCCGGGTCACAGAGACCCAGGTCAGGTCTGAACCACCAACTCAATCACACCAAACCCAGGAGAGGCAGAACAACAACTCCTGGGTTTGTGTGAGGAAGAATCAAGAAGAACATGGAGGTGAAGAGCTGAGGAGGAGAAAGAGGTAGAGGAGGAGGATGAGGTGAAGAGCTGAGGAGGAACAGGAGGAGGAGGAAGAGGAGGTGAAGAGCTGAAAAGGAGGTGAAGAGCTGAGAAGGAGGTGGAGGTGGTGGAGGAGGAAGAAGAAGAGGAAGTGGTGGTGAAGAAGTGGAGGAGGAGGAGAAGGATGTGAAGAGGTGGAGGAGGAGAGGGAGAAAGAGGAGGTGGAAGAGGTGAAGAGCCGAGGAGGAGGAGGAGGAAGAGGAAGAGTAGGTGAAGAGCTGAGGAGGAGGAGGTGAAGAGGCAGAGGAGGAGGGGGAGGAAGAGGAGGAGGAAGAGCTGAAGAGGAGGAAGAGAAAGAGTAGGTGAAGAGCTGAGGAGGAGGAGGAGGAGGTGAAGAGGAGGAGGAGGTGAGAGCTGACAGCAGACTCTGAGGAGGACTCCAGTTTGAATCTCAGACTCTTAGATTTCTTTTATCCACTTCTCATGCAAACATGATGCAAACCTCCCAGTTTCATCAGGTCTGTTTCCATGACGACAGAGCAGCGTGCTGCTGAGAGCTCCAGTCTGACCTTTTACCCCCAAAAAGGGGGCGGGGCTGATTTGTTTGTCAGGTGAGTCTCTGTTCAGACAAACAAATGCGAACAATAGTATGACACACACGCACGCACACACCCACGCACGTGCACACACACACACACACACACACACACACACACACACACACACACACTCTATCTCTCTGTGTGTTTAGTTGTTGAAGATCGGCATAGTTCAAACAGTCATTTCTACTTGAACTCTCACAAGGATGAACACATGAATATCAGATCTATCATAAACTAACCCGACCACCAGGAACACGTTTGAAGACCTCTTTGAGTGACATCATCAGAGGTCAGAGGTCAGAGATGGATATACATCAGTTTGAAAAGTTTGTGTTTAGGATGAAAAAGTTAAAAAAAAAAAGAGAAAAGAAGACGAGTCTGAGCGAACAGACACGCCAACAAACTGACCTTCATCATCCACCAATGAGAGATCAGCGCCTCATCTACAGATCAACCTGGCTCTACCTTTAAACGCCATGACTGATCAGCTGATTTCAACAAACGCCACCGAGAGACGAGACAGAGGAGTGACTGTCTGAACTCACCGATCCTGTTTCTGTGGATTTTTAAAAAAGGATGAAAACATGATCAAGAAAAAACAGCTCTTTGAAAATGTCTCTAAAAGTCACCTGAGAGAATCACAACAGAGAGACTGAGAGATGAGCTGACCTGTAGCACCACCATGTGGTCAGAGACGAGAACTGCGTTTAGACTGAATTTGAGTCCTCGGTCACTGAATCTTTAGACACGGCTCTGACATTACACAACGTTGGAACCATTCGACCCTGAAACATGACATTCAAGAATTTAGCTTTATGGAACCAGAATCTGCTACTCTGGAAACAAACAAACAAACAAATATGCTTAATACTATTTTACTTTTTTGTGTTGTATATAGTGTAATACTTGTATGTTATTTCTTTGACTTATTTAATCATCAAATCAAATAAAATTTTATTTATATAGCGCCAATTCACAACAGTTGTCATCCCAAGAGCAGGTCTAGACCATGTTTATTGTTTGATGAATTATCAAGACCCAACCTAAGATGGGATTTGACCCATCTCATCTAACATGAGTGACAGTAGTGAGGAAGAACTTCCTTTGAACAGGCAGAAACCCTGGAGAGGAGAAAAGGTAAGGGAGAGGGAGGGAGAGAGAGAGAGACAGAGACAGGGGACAGCAGCAACATTAACACAACAGCAACAGCAACAACAGCTCATTTAATGGTGAAACAAAATGAATTCAGTTTACAGGGTTAGGATATGAGTAATTATGGACAATTAATTAAATTAATTTAATGTGATTACAGTCAGCAGGCCCAATCGTAGTTAACTCTAGTTTTATGTTATTAATATCAGTGAGGCTGATGTTCATGTCTGCAGCAACAGTCCAGAAGAACCCAAGAGAAGAAGGAGCTCAGGGCCTGAGGCAGACAATCATTGGCGATGCGGCTGGAGTCAGACAGGTCTGCAGCGGCCAACAGTCTGTAGCATTGGTCCAGAGGAACGTAGCAGACTGGGGGGCTCAGAGACATACAGAGAGATCTGGCTAGCAATTTGATGGGAGAAAATGACTTCAATGTACAGGATAATGAAATAACTAATTATGGACCAAGTTAAATTAATTTAAGGTGATTAAAAACTCAGTGGTAGTTTACTCTAGTTTTATTTTATTTATGTCAGTTAGGCTGGCGTACATGTCTGCAGCAATGGTCTAGAGGAGCCTAAGAGATGGAGGAGCTCAGGGCCTGAGGTGGACAATCAATAATGATGCAGCTGGAGTCAGGCAGGTCCTTAGCAGACCGTCTGCAGCATCAGTCCAGAGGAAGCTAAGAGACTCAGAGACACTCAGAGAAATCCGGTTAGTGACTTATATGGGACATAAAGATCTGAAGGAGAGATAGAGACAGACTCTAGCTCAGTGTGCCAGATAACCCCGACAGTCTAAACCTAAAGCTGCATAACTAAGAGCTGCTTCAAATCAGCCCCAACTAAAAGCTTTATCAAAGAGGAATGTTTGAAGTCTACTCTTACAACGTTGAGAGGGTGTCTGCCCCCCGAACCTCGAGCGGTAAATGATTCCAAAGGAACCGTGCCTTTATCTATTATTTATCTCCTCTTTCTACTTTATTTGCACTGGAGTTACTGTAACAAAAAGCAATTTCCCCCTGAAGATTATCAAAGTATCTCTGATTCTGAAACATTTCAGAAGCCTCATCCACTGTTGCAATACTCTTATGTCATTTCTTCATTTAGAACACGTAGCCCCTGTGTGGAGTTCTCGTGACTGGTGATGGCGGATCTCTTTTACTTCTTTTGGGTCATCCCGGGAAGTCTCGGCACACCTTCACCTCACTGTTCGAGACTCATAGTTCAGATCCGTTATCAGGAACACGAAGATTTGCTTGAGTTTAGCCGACACTCAGATAGAAAAGCTTCAGAGTTCAGGGGTACTTTCAGAAATACTGTACTACAAGTCTCTCTGTTAGCCACTGTGGATGGGTCCAGATCTGGAGGAGGAGGCTGAAGTATGAAGCAGAGCCAGTTTTGTGTTTGGTTTGATTTTATTGAAAAACTCTGTTACAGCCGCACTCAGACAGGAGAATAAAAAAATAAAATTAAAGATTAAAGAACAGACGACAGCACAGAGATCTACAGAGACCAACTCTATTTACACATACCAGAACCAGGACCAGATCCAGAGGGAGCCGGACTGACACCCAGAGCTGGAGACTGACAGGTGACAGGTGAGGGCGCGGGGCTTATGCATGTCTGAACTTAAGCTGAGGTGACTGGATGATGTTGAACAGCTGTAGAGGCTCATGGGAAGTGTTGTACTGAGAGTCCAAGACCAGGATCTGCACCTGTAACCTGAAGTTCTTTAAATACAACCCAAAGACCTCAGAGACCCATGACGGAGGATTAGGGACACTTCGGGAAGAACAAAGACGTCTCACATTTATAAAAAAAATCAGTCAAAAGGATGTAAGAAAATTACAAGATAAAGATAGAAGTTTATGAGAAAAATGAGAAGAATCTATGAGAAAAATAATCTTAATTAAAATTAAACATGTTGAATTCCCGACTCCATTTCTGGAAATAAATCTACAAATCGGTGAGAGTGAAGTCGTAAATTTACACAATGAGAGAGGAGGGCCCTCAAGTCATGAGAATACATAAATATGAGAAACTCACATTTATCAGCTGACAGTTAACAACTGTAAATGTATGATTAATTAGAAATCTACTGAAGTTTGTAAACTCACAAAAATAAATCTGAAACCTTTATAAAGAGTCTGTGAGAAATCGTTCATTTAGGATGTCTGAAAAGTTGATGAACTAAAAACAAACACCGACATTCACAGATCTAAAGTCGTAAATCAACGAGATCAAACAGGAAATGTCGTGAAGTCTGAAATTTACAAGAATAAATCTTAAATGGACGAGACGACAATGTAAATGTGAAAAAAGTTAAATTTTTTGTTCACGGAAATAAACTTTCTGAATCACGAGAATGATGGAAATTTGTGAAAACTATCGCGTGAGAATAAAGTCGATTATTCCGTTTTTTTGTCATAATTATATAAAACAACCTCAAACAGAATGAAGTCGTAAACCTTTTCAAAATAAACTTCAGTTGCAGATTTAGGTAAATAAATTCCTGAAGTTATGAGATGAAAAAACTAAATGTGGAAATCTGAAACATGAGAGTTTATTACAAAACGTTGTAAAGACGAACTTCATAAACTTCTAGTAAAGTCGTCATTTATGAAATAAACTGTGAAAGTCTTTTTCGGATGATATTTTAAAAGATCTAGGTTTGGGTTTTCATGATTTTAGTTAACGACATTAAAGTTCATTTTTCTTTGAATTCTGTCCTGGAAGTCCATCTCTTATTTTGATAAAACAGAGAGTGGATCTTTTGAGTCTGGATCTCTGCTGAGGTGCCTTCAGTGACTTTGTTGAAGGTTTGAGCTCCAGAATCGGAACCCGATCCAGAATCTTCAAATATTTCAGTTAACGGGACCACAGTGACCTTTGACCTCTGCTTAAAACATCATCATCAGATCAGGAGGCGGTCCTTTCTCCTACGGACAGTAAACGTATCATCGCCTCTTGATGTTCCTCTGCAGGTCGAAGTCGGACCAGCTCCTCCTGAACTTTCATCAAGATGTTTGTTTGGAAATTCTAAAGTGTGTAACCAGGTCGACGGGTCAGCGCCGCTCTCAGCAAGGATTTCACAAACGAACAGTTTTAACGGTCAAACCTAAAACTCAGTCTGTTTATGTGAATTAACTGTCAGTCTGCAGCTCTGAGGTCAGCCGCCAGGCGGGGTCAGAGGTCACTGCAGTGAAGTGGGGGTGGGGTCCAGGTGTTTCAGTGTTTGAAGGTTATTGGATTATTCATCGTCATCATCGTCGCCTTCGTCCTCTGCATCTCGCTTCCTCTTCTCCCCTCTTACGTCGGCGGCATCCACATCTGACAGAAACAGACAGAGGACTTCAAAATAAAACAGCTTTGAAAGCTAGCAGACACTTTCAACATAAAGCTTGACCGTGTTTTGATCGGCAGAACTCTGACAGCATCTAAAATCATTCAGAAGCAGCTGATTAAACAGTTGGTGATGATGCTGAGCTCCACAGGTCATTTTCTTTAACCAGGAAGCAGAAACTAATGCTGCGTTCAGATTTCCTCGGAAATCACAGTTATTATCGTTATCAAAGTTATTTTAGTGCTTGCCTTATATTCAAGCACTAAGAAAACTTTCGTAGATGTAGCCACCTTGTTCCCACTGGGAACTCATTTTCAGTCATTTTCAGCTCCAACATCTGACTTTCGAGGTTACTCGAACACAGCATAACTCAAAGATTTCACTTCCTTCCGAGCGTCTAAAACTATCTAAACACAAACCTCCATCTTCCTCGTCCTCCTCGTCCTCCTCTTCCTCAACGTAGTCTCCATCATCCTCCTCGTCCTGACAGGAAGTAAAAACACATCAGTTTCAAATTAAAATGTCGCCCCCACCCCACCCCCCTGCTGGATTCTGCAGACTCACCTGGATCCCCTCCTTCATCAGGTAGGACAGACCGACCTCTTCCTCATCTCCTTCAGAACCATCCTCCTCATCCTCGTCCTCATCGTCATCCTCATCATCATCCTCGTCTCCGTGGGGACCAGCCTCATCGTCGTCGTCTGACCAGGAAGAGAAATAAAGTTCTGGTTATGAGACTCTTTGAAGAGGTCCGGAGATGAAGGTCAGGGTCTGGTGTGGCGTTCAGGGTCATCAGTAAATCACGGCGCCCTGAGCTCCAGCTTCCTCTCACCGTTGTCAGCCTCAGAGTCGGGCACCTCGTTGTCCTCCTGGTCGTATCCATCCAAGAATGTGAGCTGAGGCAGCAGCTCGAAGACGTTCTCTCTGTAGTCATCCAGCGTGGACACCTCACAGCTGTACAGGTCAAGACTCTTCAGGTTCTTGAGGTTCTGCTGCAGGAGCCAGACAGGACACACGGTCAGAGCTGGTACTAAATCCTGAGCTGATACGAACAGTGACTCACCTGAGAGTCTCACCTGTCCAGCAGGACTTACCAGAACCTCCACGCTGCTCAGCTCTTTGATTTTGTTCCCGCTCAGGTTCAGGTACGTCAGGTTGGGACATTTCTCTGCCAGCGAGTCCAGACCTCCAGAGATGGTGTTATCACTCACCTCCAGCTAAAACACACAAACACGGCGGCGTTACAAAGACTGAGCGAGTTTAGGCGGGAGGAAAACAGATGCATGATAGGAAACAGGGATTCAGGGTGGACCTTGCGTAGTTTGGGCAGCGAGGGCAGTTTGGAGAGCGAGCTGAGGCCGACGTTGACCATGCTGAGGATCTCCAGCTCTGTGTACTCATCTGTCAGACCCTCCACCTCGCCATCAGCTGACTGACAGTTGTTCACCACCAGCTCCACCACCTGCGTGCACGCACACACACAAACCCGCGCGCGCGCGCGCACACACACACACACACACACACACACACACACACACACACTTAGGATGTGGTGCCTAGGTGCATCTCACCATGTTGAGACTTCTGATTATCCCGGCATCTGGAGGCTCCTGGTTTTAAAACAATAGGTGGTGCTTGTGGCGCCATGGGCAGGTGCTGTACAGGAACATTTCCTACGGTCTGGATCAGAACAACCACAGACTGAGGACTCCACAGCAGGTGATCATCGAAAACGTGTGGTTTTGTATTCTGGATCCTTTTCAACGTGAATTTTAGGAAACATTTCAGATGCCCCAGCTCCGATTATCATGAGCGATCGGCCAAACTCCACATGATCAAACTTTTCTCTTTTTGTTTTTTTAAGTCAATTACAAAAACATCAAACACTCTGAAAACACTGATGCAGTTCTGCAGTTTGTCCACAAGGTGGCAGTAACGAACTTCTCTCCCATGGTTCTGAGCAGGCAGAAACTTCAGGTCAGGACACTAATCTGGAGCTGACGGCTAGAGGTGATAACCAACATGAAATATGATTATCTATCTTCAGGAGCTCTGCAGCTGTGTGAAAGTGGAACATGGAGGCGATGAAGGTGTTTCACAGACCTCAACAGGTGTGCAGCGTTTACGTTCTTAGTTACTGTTGATGACGTGAAGTTTTAAAGGAGCAGAAATTTGACTCTGTGGAAGCTGCATATTTGGTTCCATTCCATTCCCTCATTAATGGGAGGGGAATGCAAGGGAGCTTTTCAATGAAGTATCTGACTTCTAGATTAGAAATAAACTGATAAATCTGTTAGGCCTTTCATAGCATTTAGACGTGATGGACAACATATCAGCAGCCGCTCTCAGAGAGCCCAAAACACTTCATCTTTCAACTGGAAACACTATTTTCCCATCATCCATTTGTCAAATGCAAATGAAATTGATATAATTATATATCAGCCATCTGTGGACCTTTCATTGAGGGTATTGGCATTAGCTATCGAAAAACTGCATCTGATCCACATCTACTCCAGAAATTGCTTTTGATTCTGTTTCAACAAACTAAACCTTTGATACTTCTCAAACATGGCCAATGGTGCCGGCTGGATATCCTCTAAAACAGCTGCAAACAAAGCTTAACACCGGTAAATTTGTGCTTCAGTTGTAAAATCATGCACTTTAATTAAGTGGAAATGCTGATTAAGCATTTCCACTTATTGTTATTCTCCTATTTCTTTATTATTATTATTATTATGCACCTTTTTTGCAACTTTTCAACTCCTTCATACTTTGTGCTATTTTAACCGTTCAACTTTTAAACTATTCCTCTCCTTCAGGACAAGTGCAGATGTATTTTTCACTTTTCTACCCCTTATACTTTTTGATATTTTTTACTTTTTGTGCAAATTTTTTCCCATTGAAATGAATGGGAAAATCTTCAAATTCTCCCTTTTACTCCTCCACCTTCTCAGCCTTATAACTTCAGCATGCTTTCATCTAGAGACCTCATTTTTGCTTTAAAATGTTCATTCACTTGTCGACTATTAATGTTGTATGCACTTTTTTGTGCTATCTCCTACAGCCTTTCCACAATTTAGCTTTAAGCAACTCGTGGTTTTCAGCAAATTTCAGGCTTTATAATGGGTGTGTATTGGAGAGGCTAGAGTTATGATGTCATCGCTAGAGTGGACAGCTGCTCTTGGATCGACAGAACCTCGCTCGAATATATCACTCCCACGCCCACAAATTTCACTACACAGCCATAAAAAATACATCAAAATGGAGGTATATGTGTCCTGCTTCTCACAAAAGAGGTTTCAAATCATTAAATCTACCCCTTGGCCAGCAGGTGACCAACTGTCCAAATAGGCGGAGATCTCTCCCATTAACCCAAATGTATTTTTTCTCCAAGAAAATCCTGATCATCACTCAGGCTCAGACCTTTTTAACTCGCTGTTGTGGCCACATTTTTTGGAGTACAGACATGAAAAACATGTCATTGTGTTCATGAAGGGCGGAAGATTCGTACGATGTTCTTATTTTCATTCTGGGATTTAAGGAAATCATGCTATGTGAAGAAGTTCAGAGGCCCTAAATTCACTGCAGATAGGCAGCTTCTCATTCAAACAGTAGGTCAGTTAATGCCTTTAATGTCTGTTACCTGTTAAGATGCATTAATTAACACACACACACAGACATTCTTGTACTTGCTGCTTTGTGAGGTCTATGAGAAAAGACCCACAAAGCAAGGACTACAAACTTTGAGCTACAGACACCATTCCGGGCTCCAAAAATTCAGCTCATTGAGGACATTATGGGGTGTATTCAGGATTTTTATTCATTTAACTTTTCCCCACTTTAAAATTATTATCATTATTCATGCTTTATTAAATTCTTCAGACAAATCCAAACTCATTCAAACTGATTCAAACCTTTCTGATACTTCAAACCTGTTTAACACTTTAGGACTTCTAATTATTCAAAAATTTTCCCACTTCAAAATCATTCTCATTATTTATGTATGTTTTAATTCTTCAAACAAAATCCCAGTTCTACCACTACAATTACTACTTATGTCACTTTAACTTGTATCTTCACTTCTACCTCCACTGCTCTTGCTTCTCTTAATATTTTTTCTTTACTTCTACCACGAGCTCTACTGCTTTGACTTCTACTTCTTCTATTCTAAAACTACTTCTACTGCTTACATGACTACTAATATCACTACTACAACTACCTATTATCATACTACTTCCAGTACTACAACTTAAACTTATGCCACTTCTCACTTTTCTGTGCTTTAAGGTAATTTTCTTCCTTATCCATTTTTGGCAATTACAGTTTTCTAGCCTTATTCAGCATGAATGCAGTTTTAATTGTTGAAGCACATTCATACTATTTGTACTTCAGTAATTTTCACTTTCATCCAACTTCTACTTTTCTTTCTCCAGCTCTTTAAACAATTTCACACTTAAACCTTCCTCCATTTTTTTCGCAGTTTTGCATTGCTTTTTCAGCTTTCAGCACTCAGCATTTCCATGCATTTTCTGCAAGGAAATGCTATTTTTGTAGTTTAAGATGTGATTCACCTGGACATACCGCCCAACTCTGTAGAGTGGTACACCTCTTCTGATAAACACTCTTTGATGAATATAAAGTCGTAAAAATACTCCCAGGCTTAACCTCTCGGTAAACTGCGCCTCAGACAGATAAATTAGTTTTAGTTTATCGTGTTTGGTTAAGGAGGGACACAGCTGCCTTTAGAGATTGCTAACCAGTAATCGTTCAGATAAATCATGACAAAGTCCAAAGATGTCACTTTCGTTTCACTTTGGGTGTAATCTGACCGGGACACGTTTAAGCTGCCTCACACCAAAACTGAGGCAAGGTTACTTTTATCTCTTGTCTTTACACCCGTCAATAAAACCATCTAAACACAGGCGGGAACAGGGGCTAGACTCGGTCCTTAAAGTTACTCCTAATCTAAAAGACGCACTATTGATGGGTCTGATGTGAGACGAATTCAAGAGAAGAGCCTGGTAAATGGAAAGAATGCAAAACTGTTAGCGTGACAGAGGAAGAGATGGACATTTAACTGAGAATACTTTTATAAAGGGGATTTCTGAATGGGGTCCGCTTGGACGCGCCATCAGATTACAGCATCGTGTGTAACAAACTGTGTAACGCGGGGCGTCAGGGATTCATATTGAGGTTAAAATACGAGCCCGGTCCGCGGTCAGTGCTCCGGGGGTGTTTACAGAAAAGTAACCGACACCAAACAGTCATACTAAGACTTTTTTCCTCCGTACTACCGAGTCCTCGCACCGACCCCCAGCCGACTAATCCCAACCACCGGTTAATCATGAGGGCTGGGCGCGCTCCAAGCTAGCATGTTAGCTCGTGTGCTAGCCGAAGGCGGCTCGCGCGAAGCTCCGGGGAGTCTCGAGAACTCAGCGCGCGACAGAGGAGAGCGTGCAGGCGGCGGGCTCCTCCCGCACCGGCCCGTGGAGCTCCTCCATGTTGGCGCGGAAATGAAGCCGTTTCTGGGTCAAAATGTCGGCAGAGGTGGTTGTTTTTTTAATGTTTATCGGGGAAAACTCGACGTCCAATCGTGCGGAATCTTTTCAGCATCGTCATATTGGTCGAGCTCGCATCCTTGAGCCGTTTCTCCTGAAATAAATAAATATAAATCACACAGTTGTAGTTACACACCTCAACGGGGTTTCTGTCCCTCAGCTCCAGGCTGACCCTCTTCTTCATCTCCATGCCGGAGCCTGAGCAGAGAACTCAAAAACAAAGAGTAACAAAGGAAAACTGAAAATAAAACTCGGTTCACTGCAGCAGCGCGCTCTCCGTGAGGCTTCCTTCACCACCAGCTATTACACGATCACTAAACCACCATCTTCCCTGGCGCCCGACCTCCACTGGATAACCACACCTCTTTTACAATGAATATTTACTTTTTCTCTAAATCGGGTTTCCTATTGGTCAGAAAATGAGCCACTCAGATAGTCCCTCCTTAAACATATTATTATGCGAGATTCAGCTCTTAGATTGGTCAGAATTGGAAATGCGTTCCTTTGGGGTAACTAATGACAGTGTGAGGAGGAAACATTTAAACTGTAGGTCCCGCCCCTCTTTGTTCCCAATGGCGCCATATTTTACTTAATGTTAGAAAACGATCACAGATTCTTAATACAGAAAATAATGAGTTTTTAACCCCCTTATTAACACTTAAGGGAACAAAGTTTAATTAGCTTTAAAACACATGAATATTTTAGAGTAACTGTAATATAAAGAACGACATGAGGCCTCATAATTAACGATGATTAACATTGTCTTTACTCTTTAATTGACCCCTCTATCTGACACAAATAGTTATTAGGCCTGTTACCTGGGCCGCAGAAACATGAGATACCCCTACCGGAGTTAGAACCAAACACAACATAGTTTTTCCTCATCTCTAAGGCCCCCCATATGGAAGCGATTGTGACTCATATCTCAAATTCAAAAGCATTAGCAGAAATGCTTTTTCATTTCAAAGTCATGGCTGCACTATTTGACTCAAAAATAAAAATGAAAAGCAGTATTTCAAAAGGCATTTTCATTGTCTTCTTCAAGACTGCTCATTCTGTGACTAAATTAAAAAGAAAAACCAAACTCAGAAATGGTTTTTTGACGTTACGGACCCCACTCGTTCTGGCCCCTTCTGGCCAATAGGGGGCAGTGAATCCGTGTATCATTGAATGAAATCAAACCGGGGATTGCGGCTATCTGACTAACGGACTTTATACTCCTCATTGTTCTCATCACTGATCGATGGATTTGGGATATTTTGCAAATAAAGGGCCATAAACAGTGAGAAACAGACAAAATGGTAATAGAGATGCCTTAAAAATACATGGCACAGAGGCAGAATCACTGCAGTCTCTGTCCGTGTTAACCTGTGACTGTATGCAGATGTCAGCGGTGTGTCAGGTGTGCTGGTCCTTTTACTCACTCACTTACGGCATAGAAGTGGACTCTCACTTTCCGGCGCCACTTGAGATTGCGAACTCAGATTGAATTATGAGACACTTTCTGCGGGGCGAGCACGAAAACGAAAAAGCATTTCTGAGTTTGGTTTTTCTTTTTAATTTAGTCACAGAATGGGCAGTCTTGAAGAAGAAAATGAAAATGCATTTTGGAATATTGCTTTTTATTTTTATTTTTGAGCCAAATAGTGCAGCCATGACTTTGAAATGAAAAAAGCATTTCTGCTAATGCTTTTAAATTTTCGAATTTGACATTTCAAATAGAATTTTGTTACCTTTTTTGCTGGTGAATGTTTTGAAAATTAAATGTTCAATGTGATTTGCTTTTTCTTTTTAATTTAGTCACAGAATGAGCAGTCTTGAAGAAGAAAATGAAATTGCATTTTTGGAATATTGCTTTTTATTTTTATTTTTAAGTCAAATAGTGCAGCCATGCCTATGAAATGAAAAAGTATTTCTGCTAATGCTTTTGAATTTGAGATATGAGTCACAATCACTTCCATAGCCCCATACATGAAATGGATTCTTGTATAAAAATATTTTAATGCAAAAGTGGTCAAATTAATCTATATTGTTATACACCCACAGACAAAAAATAAAGTCTGTTCGTCTGGTGATTGAAGCATATAAACCCATGTAGATTCACTATGCAAGCTCCAGGAGGTCTATAAATTGGTATAATAGAAGCCAGGATATCCCTCCACATTCTAGAAAAAAACAGAATGTAAATATCTAAATACAAATAGGAGATATAGTCATTTTAACACATACCTACAATAGGCGAGAATGTAAATCTATGTAGAGTATTCTCTTTACTTTTTAGTGACACTGTAATGGAAAGCCATATGTAGCGGTTGAAATGAGCCTCACACGGTCGCACCAAAATATATGTAGCGATTTGAAATGAGCCTCACAAGGCCGCACCAAAATAATACTGTAGCGATTTGAATTTATAATAAATGTCTGAAGATTAATAGTCTCAAATTATGACATTTATGCACTCATTGAAAGGGGCACCACCCACCCTTAATGGTGGGAAAATAAAGAAAACAAAAGTTTAATTCAGAAATCAAACATCAAGTCAGTTTTAATTAATCAGTCTCATATCTTAAGTCGAAATTCTAATTTCAGGGACTCCACTTCTGGAAGAACACTAACAGACAGGAACTTAGAAAAATAATTATCTGTTTATTACAGGATAAATGATGGTACAACACACATGCAATAAATGATGATAAGATAATGAGGATAAAATAATAATAATAGGTGAATAAATAAAGATTCTGAGTCAGGCTAGGAGCACTAAAGTTAATGATAGTGAGTGAATATGCGCTAACATATTAACCTACACTAACTTTGGTGTCGAGATAAACTCGGATGTGGATTTGGAGGAATCTAAGATTACCAGAATAAGAGGATATCTGAGTTGAACGCAGGAGACAGCACCAGCCCTCTTTAGAGCTCTGGAGGTTTGCATACTTAAGTGAGACTGGTCCTTGGAGAAGATGGAGCAGGTTCCGAAGGTCCGGGCTACTGGCGGTTCGAGCGGTTCAGCTCAGAAGACGACTGAAGTCAGCCGAAGGATGAGCCAGGAGTTGCAGCACTCAGGCACGAAGCAAAGCCAGCGCCTGTGGATCCTGTGGATGCTCGTTTGGGTACTTCTTTGGTCTCACTCAAAAACTCTGGCACAGAGGATGACCTGGGCCTGCTGGGTTGCGTTCAGAGGTGACTTTGAAAATCACGCAGATAACTCAGAAAAACGAGACTCGAGCAGAGAAAACTTTCAAAAATGGCTTCGCGAAATTAAAGGAAAATCAATCAAAGGCTTAATCTTGAATTGCTATGCGCACAAAAAGTTGAAGTTTCAAAACTTGAACTAAGACGATGTTAAAGAAAAATCAACGTGAATCAACACGTGGCGTAAAACTTAGAAGACTAAGAAAAAGTTCTAAGAGAAAACAAAGAAACGCACCACAGAAGGGTGTGGGCAGAAGAGAAGGGCACAAGAGTAAGGGGCCTAAGAGAGAGCAGAAACATAAGAGTGAACAAGCGTGAACAAGAGAGTGAGCAACCCCACTTCACTGGTTTTATCTTCTCACACTGGGAGTGTTTCCGGCGTGTGTGTGTGAGGAGAAAGGAGGGGTCGTGGAATCTCTGATTATTTGATCTAACTTATTCTTTTGGCTGGTAAAAGAGTCAGATCTGATACTAACTCACTATGATTAATATCATTGAATGCTAGGTTTCATGATAAATAATTTGATACTAAACACATATGAATGAAGTGTAGGATCACATCAAACATTCTCATTATGTTTTAAGTATCACATTGAACATGCTAAATTACTCTGAAATGAAACAGATAGTAACACATGGAAACTGTGAACAACAAAAGAGTAAACACATGTGAATGAACTTCATCATGATTAATAATGGATTCTAAATACTCACATTCAGATTATTCAATGACATTATAACCACCTAATGGTTAAAAATACTAAATAAACATCTACAATATAAACCAAACATTTCTAAACTATTTCTGTGTTCATAGAGTAAGTTATGATCCATAGTCAATAAATTTAACTCTTAACAGTTCATGAAACAGTCTGAAAAGCTGTTGGTCTAAAGAAACTAAAGAATAAGGATTTATTCTGTCAGTGATAACTCGACTTCTGAAGCACATAGAAAAATGGGAAACATCTCATTTTAACACAAATTCCATGATTAGACAGATTAGTACATTGCTGAATGCATAAGATGTCAGGATCAGTCATTTGTATTCTTTCACCAAAGGAATGTAGTCTTTATCAGTGCATGGTCGAGCAGGGTTTTACGACCGAGGTCTGGAGGTCAGTGTCCCCCCTTATCCTGGGGTCCGTATGATCACACACTTTAAGACGCTAAATCTCAAATGGGAGATCTGGGTTGAGGTTAATGTTTATTTAGATGGTCAGTAATGGAGTCAGTTTGAAAGGTAATAAAAACTCTGTCTCTGTTCTCCGAATTGACCAATCGTGAAGAGTCAGAGGTTTAGTCAACCTCCGGTTGGGTCACTTATTTAACCTGAAAGTGTAAACGAGTCTGGAAAGATTTATATCCTGTTTCCTGGGACCAGATAAGGAAACTTTCCTGTGAGGAATGTGTGGGTTTCACACCCAGGGTTGTCTTGATTGCTACACATAACAACACATATGATGGCTTGTTTGAAAGCTGTGGTTCTGCTAAATCCAGCAATATCAAGTGTGTATAGGTAGCTTGTATACACATGGAGTTATCTCACAAAAGGTACAAGGTGTCCTAAAAAGAATAAAATGCAAGAGATGGAGACAAGGAAATATATTTTTAATCAACAAACTGTTTTATTCAAATTAAATGCTCCTATGTCTAAACCTCACTCAAGGTAATGTTGTGTGTGTGTGTGTGTGTGTGTGTGTGTGTGTGTGTGTGTGTGTGTGTGTGTGTGTGTGTGTGTGTGTGTGTGCATGGGTAGGTGGAGTGGTGTGGAGAGGAGACGAGTTAGGCCTGGTTTGAGCCAGGGGATAGATGCACAGAAACATAAACATCTCTATCACTCATCCACATTATCATCCAAAACAACATGGCTCATATTTGGGCAGTCAGGGAAAGGGCAAGAGCAAAACTCAGTGCAGGTCAAGCCTACTGAAAGACACTCGCATTTACTGCTTTCATTGCACTTTCCGTCTTACAGTACAGGTGGGTGATGTGTCTGACTTCTTTAGGTGCAGGTTCTTTGATAGACATCACCGATTCAATAGACCCATCTTCTCTGAGCCTCCACCCTCTACCAACTGGGTTCCACAGATGAGGCTTTGCCACATGGCTGTGACGCCACACTGCAATCTGGTACAAGGCTCTTGATACATGCTGCTGGAAGGCATCCTCCGTCGGGGGTAGATTTGCAGCTGATGAATCTGTTCCAGATGCTAGTGTGTACCTCAGCTCATCCAAGGTGGTGCAAGAACGGCCATCCTCCCTTTTCTTTCGGCCATACAGAAGGAGGGCATACTTTCTTGCCACAGGAATAGCCTCCTCCAGGCTTTCAGAGAGTCCAAAATTTTCCATCTCTTTTAAGTCACTCAGATGAGCCTCAGTCTGTTAAAAGCAGTAGCCTTTACAATTCTGTACAAACTGCTTGTGGTTTTACAACCAGTGAGGGCGTGGCATGCAGGTAGACAAGCACAAAATGCTGCACCAAGCTTCTTTGCAATTGCACAGACTGGGACATACCTCTCCCTTGGGCCGTGTCCAGAGTGCATGAACACCGTTGAAGATCCAAACATTTCTTGGCTGGAATAATACACAAGCAAAACCAGCACATCTGTGTCATCACATCTGATGATGACCCGAGAATGAGACTCTGCTGCATGTATTGCATGGAATACCAATCTGGTGTCAGCCTCTTCCTGGTCACTATACAGGTCTGTCAAGTTGTCAACACCTGAGTTGCTGACCACCTTGACCTCCTCACCATTTTCGAAGCCACCTGCCAAAATGACTTTTTTCTCTGAGGATATTCTCTCTGGCCCTGTATTGACTGTGTAGTTGCTTACAAAGCTGCATAAAGCAGCCTTGTTACCACTGACCTTGAGGTATTTTCTGTAGTTAGGAACATTAGCGTTGCCTGTGATGGTATGTGTTGATCTGCTTGCTCGGATGGTGCCTCTTCTTTGTCTTTCCAGGTCTTTGATTGAGTGTGGATGATCATATCTATCAAACACAACAGCAACACAGTTGATGTTTTCCTTTTTCATTTGCGTCGTGATCTTCTTCCAGACATACTCGCCCAGGTCATTGAATGTCTGAAAGACAGTCAGGGAGACTCTGTAAAGGAGCCATGCCATTGATAAGGTATGCAGATGGGTCAGAAACATTAGGCAACTGCTGTGTTTCCTCAACTACAGACTCAATTATTTTTGCAAGGTCTGCTTTAGTGTTCTTCCGCATGGTTCCATCATCATGAAACAAAGAGGGGGGAACAGCAGCAAGTTCATGGGACATCACAGTCTCCATGGATACCTCTCTTTGCTTGGAGACAGCAAGTAATCTTCGAAACAGCACATCTGACTCCATGTGAACCTGTTTAGATGTACCGACTCCATCTGTTTTTTTTATATCTTTGAAGGTTGCACAGTGTTTCCTTTTCTTGGGATCCCTGAAGCTCTTCGTTCTAGATTTTGACAGGCGTTGTTTGATGAAGATGCTAGCCTGCTCTGCACCATCTTAGAGGAAACTTGAGAGCTCTTTAGCAACTTTCTCAGATGCAACCTGACCACTTGCAATATTTATTAGTTCTTCTGGGACAGTGTCAAGATCAAAGGGGTTCTGCTTCTGCTCCACAGCTTCCACTATTTGTTGTATGTTTCTTTCATCCCTGTCCATTCTGGAGGCTCTGTGTTCTTTGTGTGCTGTGGGGCCTTTTGCATTAGTATCACAAAGGTCTTGCATGGCATCCACATATGCTGTGGTCACATGCCTTGTCATCAACCACCTTGTGAGAGCCATTTTACATAATGTGAAGCCAACAACACCACCCTGACTCTTGCCTTCTCGGTTAATGGTCTGCTCCAGCCGTCACACAGTTGAAGTTGTGATCCTCTGACCGGCGAACAACAAATCCGCCATCTTGCATGAATTTGTATGCCTCTGGTTGTTCCTGTTGAAGGACTTTCATTTCTGCAACATAGAGCGGCGTGTACTTAGCATAATTTGTTCTGCCAGCAGCTCTGAACCACCTAAATTGCATTTGTGAAGTTCAAAGTCTGCTTCACGCTCTGAAAGCAGGATCCTCAGCAACAGATCAGCACCCTTGAGGAACATTAACCAGTATTGAAAAGTTGCTGATTGCTTTGCCCCTTTATCTATGAACATCTGGATACTGTCGTGAATCCCAGTAAGGTCAGTCTCCACCTCACCAATGAGCTCTCGAGCAGCAGTCTTGTTGTTCCCATGAAATGCATGCTGCATATCTTGTAGGAGTTGCTCTTGTGCTCCAGTCATTGCACGTCTGCCTTTTTTTTCAAGCCATGATTGCATGGATTTCCAGAAAAGTCTGAACAGAGCCTCAGAAGCTAGCTTTATGCTCCTGATAGCTCTTGCCAGCTGTTTACCCTGAAGCAACTGTCGGGCTGTTCCTTCTGCGTAAACATCTGACTCGGTGAGTATGTTAAAGAGTCCGCCATCACCATGCAGCTTCCCCAAACTGGCAAGGTAAGCCATTGTGACATGCATACCTCTTAGTCTCATGGTGATCTTCCTATGTAAGAGCTGGGGTTTGCTCTACAAGATCTCTTGCGCTTTGCTATAAATTGCTAGATCTGCAGTCACAAGAATATGATGTTGTCCCAGTTCTTTAGCTAGCTGTACAAGGCGTATCATAGCTGTATAGATGGTCAACAAATCAGAGGGTGATTCTATTATGAATGGCATGTACAGTACCTTGGCTACTGGAGGAGCTGTGCCGGATGTGAAGGCATTGAATGCAGACCATGCAGGAATATGCTGTTGATTCTCAGTTTGATTGCGAGACAGTTTCCATACCAGGTCTCTGTCATCTGCTGCTTTGGAGACAGCTGGGTTTGAGTCTAGCATCTCAGTTCGGGGAATTACGGGTGGCTCAGGTCGCTTTGGAGGCTTGATGTACCTGTAATCAGTATCAAAATAATAACATAAGCTTGTGATCATATGCATTAAATATTGAATCAGAAGACTAAACTTCACAAGGTCATACCCCCATCAAAATATGTACTGTGACTATATGCATTAAAACAGAACAAATAAAATATTCAATAATAAAAACATACCTGTTAAGTTTATCTTCAATAAAGTCAGGTTTGTCCAAGGTTGAGAGAGACCTCTCTGAGACTCTTGTTATGCAGTTATCCGAAGTGGAGACAGGATCTCTTCGGTACACTACAGATGCCATAGCATGGGTTGTATGCTTCCCATCCAGACTATCCGCATTTTGATCAAAGTTATCAATGGCTGCATCAATAATTCCATGTTCAGAGACTCCAGTGAGGCCAGGTGGGATGTAAAAACCACTCAATGTACTTGATACCTGGTCTGCTGCCACAGATGTGAGGAAACGTCGAACCTCAGTATAGGAAGCACAGTGCCCAATTGCATTGAGCTCATTGATGAGTGTCTTGCTACCAAATTCATGATGAATCAAAATAGCAAGTCCCATTGTGATTGGAGTATAGATGCGACAGCACTGTGCGATGAGATCATGGCAGATCGCAATGACACGCAAATTGTCCTTGAGAGCTGGTTCCTCATCACAAGTCTTGTAATTTCTGTGGGCATTGCATCAACACACCAGTTCACAAAGTCATAAACATTGTTTGGAACATAGTTGCTGCAATGGAGAAGAGGTAGCTGATCACTGCTGACATATGATTTACTGTCATGATCAACGTGCTCCATGCTTTTTCTCAGTATGTCTGCAGCTCTATGTAATATTTGCTTGTCAGAGAGACCTTGACAGAAGAAGCTAAGGTCAAAATCATTAGAGATCTGACTGAACTAGATGTCTACCTGTAACCGCGCCATACTACCTGAATGATGATCTATGACTGTGTTCTTCTTTGCATAATCTTACAAATTGTGCATTATGTCCAACCATCTTTATGCTGATGGGGTGTCTACCCCCCATGATACGGATCCTCTAGCCTTTAATCCATTTGACCTAAACTCAGATAACAGAGGTATCTACGATGAATTTTTCAACCCAGATATAAATCTCTCAAACTCAAACAATGTAATTCGATCATGTAAATACTATTCTGAAGATCAGTTCAATGATCTGTCCCGTACTCTTGCTCCTGATGACTCTTATATCCTAAATGACTTTTCAGCGTGGCACTTACATGTTCGCAGTTTACCAAAAAATTTTGACAGCCTAAAAATATACTTATCAACCCTAACTTTTTCTTTCTCAGTAATGGCATTCTCAGAAACCTGGCTAAAGGATGATATCACAGATCTTTACCCTATATCTCAGTATAATGCTATTCATTCATGCAGAAGAAATAAGGTCGGAGGAGGAGTTTCCCTATATGTGCTCAAAGACTACAACTTTACCACTAGAAAAGAAATCTCAGAACCTCTAGAAAACATACGAGTGGAATCTGTATTTATCGAAATCTCTTCTTGTCGTCCCCTTCATGGGAAAAATATTATAATTGGGTGTGTCTACAGACCTCCTGACACTGACCCAATTTCATTCAATGAGGCTCTTTACTCCTCCCTTGAGTTTATAACCAAGGAGCATAAACTGTGTGTTCTTATGGGTGATTTCAATATCGACCTGCTTAAGAGTGAATTACCCTCTACCGTTGACTTTCTGAACAATCTTTACTCAACCTACTTCTTTCCACTAATTCTCAAACCATCCAGAATCACCAAATCATCAGCTTCTCTCATTGACAATATCATAATCAATTCACTTGACTATGAAATCACCTCTGGGTTGTTAATATCTGACATCTCCGACCACCTCCCCGTATTCCAGATCATACATACTAAAGGAAATTATAAACGCAAAAACTCTGACTACCTGCAAAGCAAATCTCGCATCTACAATAAAAAGAACATGGAATCCTTTAAATCTTCCATCCGTACAGTGTCCTGGAATGAGGTCCTCAACTCATCAGATGTTAATGAAGCTTACCAGCTATTTTTAACTACATTTGAATAAATTCTCGAAGCTAGCTTTCCGCTAGTCACCGCTATGAAGAGTAACTCATCCAAAGGAAAACCCTGGATGACGGGTGAACTAAAAAAGTACTCTCATAAAAAAAACAAACTATATCGGAAAGCTATTAACAATCCTACTCCTGAAAATATTGTAAAATATAAGAAATATAAAAATAAATTTACTGCATCCTTAAGGAAGGTTAAAAAAACATATTATGCTGATAAGTTTACCCAAGCTGCCAATAACATTAAGTCAACCTGGAACCTCATCAACCAATTACTTAATCGAAAAAAACTACTGCTACTGTAGCTGTTGAAATGATGGGAAAGGATGGGCCTCTACATGACCAGAGTGACATAGCAGAGAGTTTTAATGATTTCTTTATAAACGTCAGTACTTCCATGGCTTCTAGCATGAAAGACTCAGATGTAAATCCCACAAGTTTCATGAAAGGCACATTTTCAACACTCTCTAGTTTTGATCCTCCCAGTTTAGAAGAGGTTCATGACATTGTTAGGAATTTAAAGGACTCTGCTCAGGGTCACGATGGTATTAAAAGCAGTCTTGTCAAAGAATCTATAGATTACATCATTCACCCTTTAACCCACATTCTCTCTTTATCCCTTCTGTCTGGTATTGTCCCTCGAGATCTTAAAATTGCCAAAGTTACTGCAATATTTAAATCAGGCAACACAAGAGATTTTGGCAACTATCGCCCAATATCTGTTCTACCCTGTTTTTCCAAAATCTTGGAAAAACTAGTCTATGCGAGAATCTCCGACCACTTGACGGTTAATAATGTTTTGTATAATCACCAATACGGGTTCCGCAAAAAACACTCAACTGAGCATGCATTGCTGCAACTTGTTAATACTGTTTCCTCTGCTCTAGATGGGAAAAAATTTGCCCTTGGTGTCTTTCTTGATTTGAGCAAAGCTTTTGACACTGTCGATCACAAAATCCTCATCGCAAAGCTTAACAGATATGGAATCCAGAATATTGCCCTCAACTGGCTGATCAGTTATCTAGATAATAGAGAACAGTTTGTTCATCTAAATGGTTCTTCATCCACTAAATCCAGTATTCTCTTTGGGGTCCCTCAGGGATCAATCCTCGGTCCTCTGTTATTCTTAATTTATATCAATGACTTACCTATGTCCTGTAATAACCTTCTCCCCTTGTTATTTGCTGATGACACCTGTTTCATAGATGTCCATGCTGACTTTGAGACTCTCATTGCCCGTGTGAATGATGAATTGTCCTCTGTTGCTAACTGGTTCCTGACTAATAAGCTAACTCTTAATATAAAAAAATGTAATTTCATGATCTTCAGCAACAAAAACAAATCTTATCCAAAAGAAAAAGCCAAAATATCAATCAATGGTACTGGAATCCCTCAAGTACCCCACACCACTTTTTTGGGTGTTGTTGTCGATGAGGGTCTAAAGTGGAACATTCATATCAGCGAGGTATGCAAAAGGTCAATAAAGAGCCTCGGTATAATTAATAAGGTCTGTCCCCTGATCAATCCCTCTGCTCATTTGTCTTTGTACTACAGCTTTCTATTTCCGTACATGAACTATTGTAACATTGTATGGTGTGCAACGTATCCAACTTACCTCAAGAAAATATTAATAATCCAGAAAAGATTCATAAGAATGATATCACGATCCAGCAAACACGAACCTTCTGCTCCTCTCTTTTCTAAATACTCCATCTTACCAATTGACAAACTCAATGTCCTTCACTCTTGTTTATATGTCCACAAATTCATCAATAACAAACAAGCCCTTCCTGAAACTTTCCGAAACTTTTTTACCTTTTCATCCGTACTCAACACGACAAAATGGCCATCTTCAGTTACCTTCATGTAGAACTTCTAGTCATCAGTCTAACATCACTTTCAGAGGTCCGAAACTGTGGAATAATCTTGATGCATCTCTAAAATCAATATCATCCTTTAACTCCTTTAAAATATCATTAAAATCTCATCTGATCATGTCTTAAATACATCATTATCTGTTATGATCATATCTCTTTCCTTTTTATAAATACTTTATTTTCTTTATCACTGTTTGCTGATTTGTCTGTGTTCCAGTCTGTGTACTCAGTTGTCTGCACCTTATGTTTTCTCTGACCTGACGGGAGTGGAACTCTGTATAAGCCTATCGGCTTCGTTCCCTCCTTGCACTGTTTTTAATCTGTGCTAAATAAATAAACAAACAAACAAACAAACTTGGCTGTCGTGTCTCACAGTCTTCTGTAAGATTTGTCGTCTCTTCTGGCTTGTCTTTGAGATGTGCAGCTTCTCTCATTGCATATCCCATGGGCGCATCTTCAGAGCATACCATATCGGACTTTCCGGCTCGTTCAAAAAATACCAGCCTGTGTTTGTAGTGCTGTATGAGCTTTTCCTTCAGTTTCCAGGATCTGTATTTAGTGTGCTGGACTGTCTCATCTTCTTCCTCAGACCTCAGTGTCTTCAGTATATCATCATAACTCTCAGTCAAGGAGTTTAGTGTCATCACTTTTATATCTTTGGAAAAAACTGTTTTATCAATAACTTCAGTGAGCTTAATAAAAACTTTGTCATGAATACTGATCTGATGGTCTGATTCTTTTTTCCGTCTGGCAGCTGTTATATTTAGCTCTGAAATGTAGTGTGCAAAGCAGCTTTAATGATATTTGGAATCATATGCAAAGAGATCTGGGTATGCAATAAGCCAATGTTGTATGACTTCATCTTGTCTTTCTGACGCAGCATGGAGGACCTTGTCTCTGGTACTTTTACCTGTACCAGTCACAATGGCAGTCAGTTTTTCCGGTCTTGTTCTGGCCTTCCCACAAATGAAACATTCTCTTCGTATGTCAAATAATTGGGTATCAACCCTACTCAGTCTTCTTGATGGGCCTGGTGCAGGTACCCTCTCCATATCAACATTTGCTACTTGTTGCTCATTGATATTGGTCTTACTGGAGTAGTTTGCTCTACATGACACACAATATGACACCTTTGTTTTGAGGGAAAGTATATCATCTCTATAAGGTGACAGGGTTTTATTCACGTCATCATCTCTCTGTTGAGCAACATGCAGTATGTGCTGAAGACCTTCTACTGTGGGCTTTTTGACATATGGCTCTTGTTTCTTTCCTTTTTCTAAATGTTTACCACAGATTATACATAGATTTGGATCCAATGTTTGCACATCACTCTCCATTCTGGTAAAATTGAAAAAAAGGAAAAGAAATATACTTAAGAATTTGGACATTATCTATGTATTACACATACAATGTACTGGTAACCATAATGTTACCAGTGAAACTAATTATGGATGTGTGACATTCTGATGAAACAGAGACATCTAGTATGGCTGCTCAGTGGGTTGATTAATTGTTAATAATTCAGCTAGACTCATATCTATTTCAATTAAGGCATGTCACTTTAAAGCTAGCTATACTTCAGTTAAGCTGGCTTACTCTCCAGCTAGCTAATTAGATAACTGATTTAGCAAGGTCTTTCTCACACATTCATTAATATTTTCAATAATTTACCTGTCAGTTTATGAAGAAGCCTATGAATGGGATACAATGCAGATAGAGCAGGGAGCCAAATGTTGTATGTCTTGACAGTAACCACCTCTTGAATTGACTGACTTGATGTTATGGTGTTAACAGTGAGCATCAAATGTGTGGAGCTTGGTTTTCCTCAGCCAGGTGAGCTAAATAATCGTTAGTGGTTCTAGTGTAGGCCTGCATTTTTCTCTGCTCTATTGTTGAAGTTGCATGTTTAGGAATAGTTTTATACATTTCTACTTCTACTCAAGTGAATTTGTTCATATAGATAAGTGAAGGAAAAAAAGATTAAAAAAGGGGGGGGGGGGGGGGGGGGTTATTTCCCAAAGTTATTTTTCTTTGCAGTAACAGTGAAATTGTGAACACCACATAATGAATTATGGAATGAAGATTTCATTTGGACTATATAATTTTCTTTATTTTCTTCTTTTCGGGACACCTCGTACCTTTTGTGAGATAACTCCAAGCTACCTATACGCAATAGGTATTGCTGGATTCAGCAGAACCACAGCTTTCAAACAAGCCCTCATATGTGTTGTTATGGCTTTCCATGACAAAGTCACTATAAAGTAAAGGGAATATTCTACATAGATTACATTCTCGCCTATTGTAGGTATGTGTTAAAATGACTATCTCCTATTTGTATTAAGATATGTACATTCTGTTTTTTTCGAGAATGTAGAGGGATATCCTGGCCTCCAGAATGCAAAATTTTAGACCTCCTGGAGCCTCCATAGTGAATCTACATGGGTTTATATGCATCAATCACCAGACGAACAAGCTTTATTTTTTGTTTGGGTGTGTATAACAATATATATCAATTTCACCACTTTTGCATTGAAATATTTTTATACAAGAATCCATTTCATGTAAAGGAGGCCTTAGAGATGAGGAAAGACTATGTTTTGTTTGGTTCTAATTCCGGTAGGGTATTTCGAAAACTAGAGCACTTTTGAGGTGTTTGTCACAGGCCTATGTATGTAGAGTTTTAACTGATAGGAAAATGTCATTAAGTGGAAATGCTGACACAGCATTTCCACTTATTGTTATTCTCCCATTTCTTAATTATTATTAAGTGGAAATGCTTAATCAGCATTTCAACTTATTGTTATCCTGTTCTTTATTAAGTGGAAATGCTGATTAAGTATTTCCACTTATTGTTATTCCTGTCGGCAATTTTCCTGCATTACGGAATGTTCAAATTAGCCCTTTTCTCACATTTTATTCACACAACAATCTGCAGCCATCAGTCCCACCCTGAAAAAACCTGGTTCAGACCCCAACAACTTCAATAACCTCCGCCCCATTTCCCACCTCCCCTTCATCTCCAAAATTCTAGAAAAAACGGTTGCCTCTCAACTCCACACCCATCTCACTCACAACAGTCTCTACGAACAGTTCCAGTCCGGTTTCCGTCCCCTCCATAGCACTGAAACAGCCCTCATCAAAATCACTAACAACCTCCTCATGGCAGCTGACTCCGGTTTAATCTCCATCCTCATTCTCCTTGATCTGAGTGCGGCCTCGACACCATCTCCCATTCCATCCTCCTCCATAGACTCTCCTCCATAGGCATTACTCACACCCCCCTTCTCTGGTTTCACTCATACCTCACTGGCCGCACTCAGTTCATCCAACTCAAATCATTCACCTCACAGCCCTCCCTTGTCACTTCAGGTGTGCCCCAGGGTTCTGTCCTAGGCCCCCTCCTCTTCATTATCTAGCTCCTTCCCCTTGGCAGCATCCTCCGTAAATTTGGCATACATTTTCATTGCTTCGCGGATGACACCCAGCTCTACCTCTCCAGCAAACCCAACGCCTCTCTTCCACCCTCACCCACTGCCTCTCAGAAATTAAATCCTGGTTCACGTCAAACTTCCTCAAACTCAACTCCGATAAAACAGAACTCCTCCTGGTCGGTACCAAGTCCGGTCTTTCCAAAGCTGACAGTTTCTCCCTCACCATAGACAACTCCACAGTGTCCCCTTCCCCTCAGGTTAAGAGTCTGGGTGTCATCCTCGACAGCTCACTATCTTTCCACTCTCACATCAGTAACATCACCTGGTCTGCATATTTCCACCTACGAAACATTAACCGTCTCCGTCCGTCACTCACTCCTCACACCACAGCTATCCTGGTCCACAGCCTTGTTACCTCCCACATAGACTACTGCAACTCACTCCTCCTCGGTGCCCCTCACAAATCCCTCCAACTTCAACTTGTCCAAAACTCCGCAGCCCGCATCATCACCAGAACCCCCTCCTTTCACCACATCACCCCTGTCCTTCAGCAGCTTCACTGGCTTCCTGTCAGGTCCAGAATCAACTACAAAATCCTTCTGTACACTTTCAAGGCCATCCATAACCTTGCCCCCCCTTACCTCTTCGATCTCCTCCACATCGTCACCCCCTCACACTCCCTCAGATCCTCCTCCTCCCTCCACCTCTCTGTGCGCTCTGCCCGGCTCAGCACCATGGGGAGCAGGACTTTCAGTCGCTCTGCCCCCAAACTCTGGAACTCTCTCCCCCCGGACCTCAGAAACATGGACTCACTACCCCACTTTAAATCCAAACTCAAAACACACCTTTTTCAAATTGCATATTCACTTTAACTGTCCACTTTCACACTTGTATGTTGTTTTTATTTATTTTAATTATGTTTCTAACTGTGTTTTTATGCCCTGTACAGTGTCCTTGAGTGTTCAGAAAGGCGCTTTTAAATAAAATGTATTATTATTATTATAACAACTTCAAAAGCCTTCAACGCCTCTATACTTCCACGTAGAAACTTCATTCCAAAAGCAAAATATTCACAAATTCGTCAGCATTATTCCACATCTTTAGCATTTTTAATCCCATTTGTACTTTTCAAACTATTAAGATTTGTTTCAGACTTTGTGTAGCGATTTGTAATGAGCCTCACAAGGCCGCACCAAAATAATACTGTAGCGATTGGAATTTATAATAAATGTCTGAAGATTAATAATCTCAAATTATGACATTTATGCACTCGTTGAAAGGGGCACCACCCACCCTTAATGGTGGGAAAATAAAGAAAACAAAAATTTAATTCAGAAATCAAACATCAAGTCAGTTTTAATTAATCAGTCTCATATCTTAAGTCGAAATTCTAATTTCAGGGACTTCACTTCTGGAAGAACACTAACAGTCAAGAACTGTTTATTACAGGATAAATGATGGTACAACACACATGCAATAAATGATGATAAGATAATGAGGATAAATAATAATAGGTGAATAAATAAAGATTCTGAGTCAGACTAGGAGCACTAAAGTTAATGATAGTGAGTGAATATGCGCTAACATATTAACCTACACTAACTTTGGTGTCGAGATAAACTCGGATGTGGATTTGGAGGAATCTAAGATTACCAGAATAAGAGGATATCTGAGTTATGAACGCATGAGACAGCATCAGCCCTGTCTGGAGCTCTGGAGGTTTGCATACTTAAGTGAGACTGGTCCTTGGAGAAGATGGAGCAGGTTCCGAAAGTCCGGGGCTACTGGCGGTTCGAGCGGTTCAGCTCAGAAGACGACTGAAGTCAGCCGAAGGATGAGCCAGGAGTTGCAGCACTCAGGCCCGAAGCAAAGCCAGCGCCTGTGGATCCTGTGGATGCTCGTTTGGGTACTTCTTTGGTCTCACTCAAAAACTCTGGCACAGAGGATGACCTGGGCCTGCTGGGTTGCGTTCAGAGGTGACTTTGAAATCACGCAGATAACTCATAAAAACGAGACTCGAGCAGAGTAAACTTTCAAAAATGGCTTCGCGAAATTAAAGAAAAATCAATCAAAGGCTTAATCTTGAATTGCTATGCATAAAAGTTGAAGTTTCAAAACTTGAACTAAGACGATTTTAGAGAAAAATCTACGTGAATCAACACGTGGCGTAAAACTTAGAAGACTAAGAAAAGTTCTAAGAGAAAACAAAGAAGAGGAGAGAAGAGGAAGGGTACAAGAGTACGGGGCATAAGAGAAGAGCAGATAAGAGCGTGAGCAACCCCACTTCACTGGTTTTATCTTCTCACACTGGGAGTGTCTCTGGCGTGTGTGTGTGTGTGTGGAGACAGAGGAGGGGTCGTGTGGTCTCCAAGCAGAGAGGACCTTGGATCTCTGATTATTTGATCTAACTTGTTCTTTTGGCTGGTAAAAGAGTCAGATCTGATACTCACTCACTATGATTAATATCATCGAATGCTAGGTTTCATGATAAATAATTTGATACTAAACACATATGAATGAAGTGTAGGATCATATCAAACATTCTCATTATGTTTTAAGTATCACATTGAACATGCTAAATTACTCTGAAATGAAACAGATAGTAACACATGGAAACTGTGAACAACAAAAGAGTAAACACATGTGAATGAACTTCATCATGATTAATAATGGATTCTAAATACTCACATTCAGGTTATTCAATGACATTATAACCACCTAATGGTTAAAAATACTAAATAAACAACTAAAATATAAACCAAACATTTCTAAACCATTTCTGTGTTCTTAGAGTAAAGTTATGATTCATAGTCAATAAATTTAACTCTTAAAAGTTCATGAAACAGTCTGAAAAGCTGTTGGTCTAAGGAAACTAAAGAATAAAGGATTTATTCTGTCAGAGTGATAACTCTGCTTCTGGAGCACATAGAAAAACGGGAAACATCTCATTTTAACACAAATTTCATGATTAGACAGATTAGTACATTGCTGAATGCATAGGATGTCATGATCAGTCATTTGTATTCTTTCACCAAAGGAATGTAGTCTTTATCAGTGTATGGTCGAGCAGGGTTTTACGACCGAGGTCTGGAGGTCAGTGTCCCCCCTTATCCTGGGGTCCGTATGTTCACACACTTTAAGACGGTAAATCTCAAATGGGAGATCTGGGTTGAAGCGTTAATGTTTATTTAGATGGTCAGCAATGGAGTCAGTTTGAAAGGTAATAAAAACTCTGTCTCTGTTCTCCGAATTGACCAATCGTGAAGAGTCAGAGGTTTAGTCAACCTCCGGTTGGGTCATTTAGGTAACCTGAAAGTGCAAACAAGTCTGGAAAAATGGGAAAAGGGCTTCAGACGTAGTCAACTTCAACCTCTTCTCATTCATTCATACTTCCACCTAGAAACTTCATTCAAACTTTAAAATATTCACACACCTTCAGACATTCACTCATTCATCCACCATCTTCATGGCATTCATACTTTTCTCACAGTGACAGTTTAAAAAGTCACAGGATTTTCTGACCTCTTCAGGATTTAACATTAGTGTGTATTGCACAGAATGTTGGCAGCTAGAGTGGGTGACGTCATCGCTAGAGTGAGACAGGCTGAAAATTTATCCTCAAAACTTTGTCTTTTTGGATTGTGGCAACTCCCTTCACTCTACACAGATAATAATTGGTACAGTGATGGCAAAACTTGTCACTCTTCATCTCAAAAATCATAGCCATAGGACACACACAGTGGCCTGGGCAGAACCCAACTGCCACAGACATCCCCAACATTTCTCCAGCTTTCTCCATTGACTCCAATATAAACCTGAGAGAAGCATTTTCAGAGGAAACACAAACCGGACATGTTTTTAACTTGTCCTAGTGAAGACATTTTTGGCTCCACAAACACAAAAAAAAGACACACAGCTGACTGGAAGGCTGCTTCTAACGGCTGTGTGAGACACATGAAGCCAGGCTCAGTACACAGAGTACTGGGGATTACATTTAAAACCTTTTTTGTCAAAATTTGGCATCCATCTCCTCCCACAAACTTTGAGCTACAGAAACCATGCAGGGCTCAAAAAATTGAGCTCATTGAGGACATTATGGGGTCTAATCAGGATTTTTATTAATTTGAATTTTCATCATTTTTCAATTTCTCATTGATTACGCATTATTTAATTCTTAAAAGAAATTCAAACTCATTCAAAATGATTTAAACCTTTCTGAATCTTCAAACCTCTCATACTACCAGATTATGATCATTTTAATTTTCCAGTTTTAAATAATTTCATTCTTCATTTTTTTAAAAAATTCCAGCTCATTTAAACTAATTCAAACCTTTCTGATACTTCAAGCCTTTCCCATACTTCAGGGCTTCTAATCATTTTTATTTTAAGATGTTTATTTTTTTTTAAAATTTATTATTCAAGCACTATTCAATGCATTTAGGCCCGAACTACACGAAGGCGGATATATTTCAAACCGCACATATTTATGTCCGATTAGGCCTCCCTACCACACCAAAATGGGAGTTTGGAGCACTCAAACCGGATAAATCTGAATCCGGAAAAACAAGTGGAGAAATAAAAAAATATCCGTATCTCGTATCCATAGTGGATTCGTGTGGTTGGACTTGTACGGATCGATGACGTCAAACCGCAGCTCGCGCATGTGAATTAAAAACAAAAATGATAACAAGGATGGCGGACATACAGGATATTCTTTACGTTTGTTTTGCCCTTTTGGGGCTAATTTCAGCCTTTCAAGTGAACCTTATTTTATACAATTACATCCACCAGTCAGCCTGCTCACAGAGGCGTCTGCTGCGCCCAATACTTTTTTTGGAGAGCAATCGTAACGTTAACGTTAGGCGTTTTAAAGTTCGCCAGAAGCGTAAGTTTTGGGTCAAACCCGGTCGGACCAGCAAGTGGTGGGACAACTTCGTTAGAGGGGCTGTGCCTGCAGATGAATGGAAGCTAAACTTTCGTATGTCAAAGCCATCGCTGGTTTCCAACGCCGAGCTCCTACGCCCTCACATTGAAGGGCAAGTTACGGTGATGTGAGCCCCAGTGGATGTTTTGACGAAGGTAGCCTGTACACTATACTACCTCAGTGACCAAGGCAGAATGAGGAAGACAGCGAATTCCTTTGGCTTGTCCCAACAAAGTGTCTCCAAGATCGTTCGACAGGTAAGTGCTCATAACGGAAGCCACTGGCACTGTTTTCAGTCATTTTGTTACCATGCATGTTGTCTAACGTTAGTTGCTATGTAGCAACACTAGGCAATCTACTCTAGCTAACGTGACTTGTAGACTTGATAAGGCAGGAGAGGAATAGAGTGAGAGGGGAAGTTATGGAGAAGGAAAGAGTGAGTGAAGGAGCAGTAACGTGTGTGTGTGTGTGAGTGAGAGAGAGAGAGAGACAGACAAGGAGTACATTTTTGTTGTCCTCTTTTACATTGCCTCTGAATGTACTTTCTGTATTTAATCATCTGTACTTGAAACTAATTCATTCATTCCTTCATTCAGGTTTGCACAGCCATAACTGTTCATTTGGGGCCAACCTACATCAAGTTGCCGTTCTCCGAAGCAGAGGTAGAAGAACTTGTCACTGAGTTTTACCATGCCCATGGTATGCCCCAGTGCCTTGGTGCGGTTGATGGGACTCATATAGACATTAAGGAGCCATTCAGTAACTCCACGGACTACCTCAACAGAAAAACGAAGCATTCACTGAACGTCCAAGCCACATGCAACTACAAATATCAGTTCATTGATGTTGTCGTGAAATGGCCAGGTGGTGTTCATGATGCCAGGGTTTTTGCTAATTCCCAGTTGAACTCTCATTTTAAGACTGGCCGTATCCCTCCCTGCAAACAACGGATTGTGGAGGATGAAGACCCTATACCTGTATTCCTTCTAGGAGACCCGGCATATCTATTAATGCCGTATCTAATGAAGGAGTATGCGAGTGGTGGGTGCAATCCCCAAGAGAAGTATTTTGGTTTGTCTCTGTGCCATGCCCGAATGGTAATAGAATGTTCTTTTGGGCGATTGAAGGCAAGGTTTGGGGCACTTAGAAAGACTATGGATATAAACATAAATGACCTCCCTTTTGTGATTTATGCATGTTTTGTTTTACATAACTATTGTGAGGTCTGTAAAGAGTCCATTGATGAAGCCAGAGTGCAGTAAGCCATACAGTTCGACAAGGAATTTCAGCCTCTCCCAGAGATTAACCGTTATCGCACAGACCATAACGAAGTACAAGGGAAGAGAGTCAGGAGGGTGCTCACCAAGTTCCTTGACCCTTAACATGCCATTGTGGGATGTAAAATGCCAGATGGGAGAGAGGGAAGAGATGTTGGAAGTGAGAAGAGTCGAGAGTGCCATTAATACTTGATTTTGTATATATTTTGTTCATTAAATTTGTTTTCTATTCATTTTGTTAGACCTGTAGAGGGAAGGATTCAACATGTGAATCTACAATCTGAGCCAAAAACAGGTCATACAGTTGAACTGAAGTTTTTTGTAAATATTTCATGTCTATGCCAAAACATGACAAAAATAAATGCCAGGTTTTGTACAAAATTCTCTTCCCCATTTACTTGTCACACACTTCATGTACCTGCTTTGCCCCTGCAACCAGCCTGTCACAGCCATCCCCACTATCCCATCAACATTTGATGACTGTAATGGGTCTTGTGTCCATTATGAGAAATTACTGTCTAATTTCCAATCAAACAGCTGCAATGTCAAATCTGAACATCCCGACAACTCTTGATTGAAGTAACAAGAAATCCCAATGGATCACAATTACTCAAGAGCTGTGGGGCAGTTCAGATTTTAAAATACTGATGTTTGACTGGAAATTAGAAAGTAATTGCTGCTGTCTGCTGGAGACTTTCTCTTAAGTTTGTCATGCCTGTAGTTCTTAAGTTTGGCCTGAAAGAATATAGAATAAGTTATTTAAAACAATGACTACCATCATTCCCTTAATCCAGTGGTTCTCAAACCTTTTTTGAGCCGTGCACCCCTTGCATGTTTTGAATAATCCTCAAGTACCCCTAAAATGTGCACATTCTGTACATTTTCTAAAAAATAATAGCCTACTTGAATGAATGGCACTGTAATAATGGTTGAGAACCACTGCTTATCCCTATTGTCTCCTACCTCCTGTGCTCCTTTACCCATCTCTGGTCCCCTGTCCCATCTAGTAAAAAATATAAAGTATATTAGTCCTTGAGCCGGACCAGATGTCGGTACCACTTGGGTGGGCAAAACCTTACATATACTAAATTGTTTTTAGGGTCAATATAAGTAAATTAAAATATGATAGACTTTTCATAGGGGTAGCTTTTTATATTTTTTCTCATTTTGTTATTTTCCTCAATAGGCAAATTTTTGTTAACTCCAAAAGCAACACAGAAAGTCAAAAGCACATTAAAAGTCATACTCTTTTTGGGTCACACTGCTCTTTTCTATAAATGAATCAAACCTGTGTCTAATTAAATGAGTTGATGAAGTGGGTGTGGCCCAATTTGATGGTGGAGCAGTTCTTTCAGGTATCATAGCACTTGAGCCAAGAACCAAAATTTCACATATCGGTACCACCTGGGTGGGCAAATTCTAGTTGTGATTTTTTTATTGCTATACATGCCTACAATAAGTTTTTATATGATAGACCTTGGTAACTGGTAGCTTTATTGTAGTTATCACTCATTGAAGTAATAGAGTGCAGCTGTTAAAAAACGAAAAATCGCCTTCCTTCAAAATTAGCTCTCTTTCATTTTAACCTCTCATTTAGGTGTGTTTGAACTATTGGCTAGCCATAGAGACTTGTAATAACCCCCTAAGTAGTATTTCAAGTAATTTATCTAATACAGGTGTGTATATATAAACTTCAATTAGCCAATCGTCAGGTCTAAATCAAGGTCTAAATTAAGGATATTTTTTGACTTAGAAGTAGAAGTAAAGTAAATGCAGACTAATAGCATTATAATAACACAACTTCAATATGACACTGACATATTTTAAATACAAAATAAGATCTACTGATGTATACACTCTACACTGTGTGCACAATTATTAGGCAAGTGAGTATTTTGATCATATCATCATTTTTATGCATATTTTCCAACTCCAAGCTGTATAAACTTGAATGTTTATTGGATATAAGCATATCAGGTAATGTGTATTAGTGTAATGAGGGAGGCCGGGGCCTAAGGAGATCAAAACCCTATATCAAGGTGTGCATAATTATTAGGCAGCTTCTTTTCCTCAGGTAAAATGGGCCAAAAAAGAGATTTAAATGACTCTGAAAAGTCAAAAATTGTAAAGTCTTTCAGAGGGATGCAGCACTCTTGAAATTGCTTAGATATTTGGGCATGATCACAGAACCATCAAACATTTTGATGCAAATAGTCAACAGGGTTGCAAGAAGTGTGTTAAGAAAAAAAGACGCAAATTAACTGCCAAAGATTTGAGAAGACTCAAACGTAAAGGTACCAGGAACCCAATATCCTCCGGTGCTGTCATATTCCAGAACTGCAACCTACCTGGAGTGCCCAGAAGTACAAGGTGTTCAGTGCTCAGAGACATGGCCAAAGTAAGGAAGGCTGAAATCTGACCACCACTGAACAAGACACAAGTTGAAACGTCAAGACTGGGCCAAGAAATATCTGAAGAGAGATTTTTCAAAGGTTTTATGGACTGATGGGATGAGAGTGACTCTTGACGGACCAGATGGATGGACCCGTGGCTGGATCAGTAATGGGCACAGAGCTCCACTTCGAATCAGACACCAGCAAGGTTGAGGCGGGGTACCGGTATAGGCTGGTATTATTAAAGATGAGCTAGCTGGACCTTTTCGAGTTGAAGATGGACTTAAAATCAACTCCCAATGTAAGGAGTGGGATGTGAAAAATGGTGATTGGTAAATAATTATGGATAAGTTGCAGATTCTGTTAATCGGGTGAGAAGACTGACGGTGACAAGTTTAAAAACAGAGGGCGGAGATGCCAGTGCATGTACAAAGGTTTTATTTTGACAGAGCTTTTTGACAGAGCTTATTCTTAAAACGACAGTAAGACCAACTGGTAAAAACCTGATAAAATGGTTTAAATTGGGGCAACAGAGGTTAAAAAGCCAACAGGAATATTGTTTATAAAAACGAGAAGTCTCTGTTTTAAAAAGAGGGATTCAGCCAGACCCAAAGTGGTGCACAGGGTTGGAGGAGGGACTTGTAGCTAGTGTCTTTTTCCAGTGCCTGTTCCTTCCGACATGGAGGCCACCTGGAACACACGAAATTAATGCCAGTATGTTTGTCCCACAAAATCGACACTCTCCTTGAGATGCCACACCAGAACACTACTAATTATCCCGAAGGGTACTTACACACCAGGCAGAGCGTTGAAGCCCTGCCGCTGCGAGTGTGACGTATTGTAGCGTTCTGGGTTTTCTGTCGTCTTCTCCCCCGCTCGAAGTTCCCGGTCTTCTGTGGCGTCTGCTGCCTTCTCCTACCAAGCTCCGTTTCCCGTCATCGTGGCTCCACTGTCTTTTGACCCTTTCCTTTTTCCGGTCGGGAACCTCCTCCTCCGCCGTGATTGGGTCTGTGGGGAGAACGGGAGAACAGGTGCAGTGCATTTGCTCAAGTGGTGCGTTCACAGGCAGTGGGAAATTTAAAACACAACTAAAAACACAAGAGAATAAAAACATGCAATGATAAAACTCTAAAATATACACACTAAACAATCAATAAAATCAGTCCCAACTGTCCTGTGACACCAAACCTACTGCCAGTTTTGAGAAGACACTTTCTTCAAGCAGTGGTACAGGCAAAAGTCTGCATCTTTCAAGAAAACCATGATATTTATGCAGGACAATGCTCCATTGCATGCAACAAAGTACTCCACTATGTGGCTCGACAGTAAAGGCCTTAAAAACGAAAGAATAATGACATGGCCTCCTTCTTCACCTGACCTAAACCCTGTTGAGAACTTGTGGGCCCTTCTTAAACTGGAAATTTACAGTGAAGGAAGACAGTACACCTCTCTGAACAGGGTCTGGAACAGTGTCTGGGAGGCTTTGGTTGCTGCAACACAAAAAGTTGATTGTCAACAGATCAAGAAACCGAAAGACTCCATGAATGGAAAGCTTATGACTGTTATTGAAAAGAAGGGTAGTTACATTGGTCACTGATTTTTTTTTTTTTAATTTGAACAATTTTTATTTGTAAATTGAGTTGTTTGTTTATCATTCTCACTTTAACAAGTGAAAATAAACAAGTGAGATGGAAAATTTTTCATTTTTAATTTAGTTGCATAATAATTCTAAACACTAATAGCTGCCCCCAATAATTGTGCACACATAGATATTCTCCTAAGGAAGCCAAAATCTCACTTTTACTCCCTTAAATATTAAAGTTTGAGGTTTATTAACATTTTGGATTGACTGAGAGCACTGTAGTTGTTCAAAAATAAAATGTATCCTCAAAAATACAACTTGCCTAATAATTGTGCACACAGTGTATACAATCATCTGAGAAAAACTCCATTCCTCCACCAAGAACTTGATGAGACTGGCTTTGTTGGCAGGGCTGAAGAGAAGTTTCCTCCACTGCTGAATATTGTGGCCAGAAACAATGTTTCTGAACTGGATCCCCATGTCTGCACCTCTGTTTAGTCTTTCTGAATTTTTGATTGACATGTCCTTGTAAACGTCAAAGACAACATCAATCCTTTCACTATCACCACCTTCATGCAGGACCTTGGCTAAAGTTGAGTCCAGCCAGCTTACACCATGTCAAGATTGCCTATTAATGCACCAGATGCGGTCTTGCAGTTGCTATCCTGCAAATGTGTGAGGACATGCAAACCACCAGACTGCACCTGTCTCAGCAATGGGCTGAAGTGCACAAACCCGTGCAAATTACAAACTTGTGCCAACCAATACAGTGAGGAAGAGCCCCTTGCACACCCGGCAGACTCAGATGTAGAATAAGATACAGATACTTATGTCGATTACTGATGTTGATTAATAAATGATGACCAAAGGGAGCTATGTTAACAGACCCACTGTGACTCAGTGACAGTATTATGTACTAAGCCAAAACTTGACATATTTGCTGTCACTGTTCCTTATGGAAAGAATAGGACTTTGAATAGGAATTTGAGTTTTTCTCAGATGATTGTATAGAGTGTATACATCAGTAGATCTTATTTTGTTGCTAATGTCTTCTTGCCCTGCACCAGCCAGGATGATTGTATATTGAGTGCCTGCATTTAAAATATGTCAGTGTTATATTAAAGTTGTGTTATTATAATGCTATTAGTCTGCATTTATTTTACTTCTACTTCTATGTCAAAAATATCCTCAATTTAGACCTTGATTTAGACCTGACAATTGGCTAATTGAAGCTTATATATACACACCTGTATTAGATAAATTACTTGAAATACTACTTAGGGGGTTATTACAAGTCTCTATGGCTAGCCAATAGTTCAAACACACCTAAATGAGAGGTTAAAATGAAAGAAAGCTAATTTTGAAGGAAGGCGATTTTTCGTTTTTTAACAGCTGCACTCTATTACTTCAATGAGTGATAACTACAATAAAGCTACCAGTTACCAAGGTCTATCATATAAAAACTTATTGTAGGCATGTTTAGCAATAAAAAAATCACAACTAGAATTTGCCCACCCAGGTGGTACCGATATGTGAAATTTTGGTTCTTGGCTCAAGTACTATATGGCAACACATAGTAACCCATCTATTCTGAGCAATAGGTACACTACAACATGAATTAGCCTAGTAGCTCTGAAGTTCTAAACAGCCACTAGCTTAGCTTATGACAACACCCCAATACATTGTGCATCAATTTAAACAAGGTTTGAGACCGTAAAAACAATGTTTACCTGAAGTAACTGCCTTCTTTCCTTCACAACCGAGGTGGATGGGTCCAACTCTGCAGCAGGAGACACACTCTCAGATGACTCGCCACTACCGTCGGGATCCTCTGGCTCTTGGTCCACACTAGTAACGTCAAGTGACGAGTCGGTCTCCTCTATCATGTCCGTTGACTCGATGCCACTAGATAAGGCTACGGTTGCTGGAGAGCCCCCCCAGATCTGTTCACAAAGCTCGAAAAATATCATCACTACTCGGCCGTGTCCACTTCTACGTCCAGAATCAACAGCTTTGCGATAGTTGCCTTTTATATTCTTCACTTTGCTAAGCAGTATGGCCTTGCTCAGTGACTCCTTCGGATGGGGAAAATCTTTACCCACTTTCTCAGCTTCCTTCTTCTCAGGATATTGTTCCAAAAACTCATCGGTTATGTCCATGTACTTCGTGTACACAGACTCCCAGTCTACGCTTTCCTGGGCTTTTAGTGGTCTTGTAGTTTAATGTAACATTAAGGAGAAGTTCGACTTCATCATCTGTCCAGACGAAGGAATTTTTCTCTTTACTTGCGTTCTTCCCTGCCATGTCTCTTTCTTTCTAAGTTTGTTATAGCCGCCACACCGTCAAATGGACCCGACGCACTAGCGTAGCTTCCGCAAACAATGCATGACACATGACGCTGTTACGATTCATCGGCCAATCAGGTAGCTTTGTTCCTGAATTTTTTTTAAGCGGCACCAGATAGGATTGAGTTTGAAGGCTACGTGTGGACGCAGATATTTTTTTGAACTAACACGTGTGGACAGATACATTTATTTAGACGGGAGTACAAAAATATCCAGATAAATAAATATCCATATACAGTGGTGGCCAAAATTATTAGAACACCTGACAGAAATGAAAACATTGAACTTTTTTTTGCCTCCAAAACATGATTTCCTTTCAAAATGTTCATGATGCATGCAGATGGTTGCTCTGAGCACAACAAATATCAGATTAAGTGAGTCCTACTGTTTTTATCCACTTTTAACTTTAATATTTGGTATGTCCACCTTTTGCAGCAATTACAGCAGCACATCTCTCTGGCATAGTGTCAATATATTTCTTGAGAACTTGAACACTAATATTATCCCATGCCTTCTGCAACTCAAGCCAAAGGCTTTCCTTTGAATGTACAATAGATCTGTCCAGTTTATTTTCCAACTCGCCCCAAATTTGCTCAATGGGGTTGAGGTCCGGACTTTGAGGGGGCCAGTCCATCATTTTCAATGTTCCAGCAGATTCCTTCTGTCGCAGGTAGTTCCGGCAATACTTAGAAGAATGTTTAGGGTCGTTGTCCTCTTGGAAAATAAATCCAGGCCCAATAAGACGACTCCCAGATGGTACTCCGTGCCTCACCAGAATGTTGTGGTATACTTTCTTATCCATGATGCCATCAATTTTCACTAAGTCACCTGTTCCTGAGGCTGCAATGGCACCCCACACCATAATACTACCCCCTCCGTGTTTAACTGTTGGCAAGAGACACTCATTTTTATATCTCTCCCCCTCCCTCCGTCGAACATACACTCTTCGCTTGTTGCCAAACTGTTCAAATTTGGACTCATCAGTCCACAACACTTTATACCAATCTCCCTTTGTCCATTTCTTGTGTTCTTTAGCGAATTTCAGGCGTTTCACTCTATTTTTCTCTCTCAGTAATGGTTTCTTTGCTGCTATTCTGCCAACAAGTCCTTCTTCTCCCAGTTTCCGACGCACAGTTCTTGAAGACACTGTTGCACCATTAGTCATTGTGGTGTTGATCTCGTCACGCAGTTCTCGTGAGGTCTTTCTTCGGTCCTTAAGACTGAGAATTTTGAGATGCTTCACTTGTCTGTCAGAAAGTTTCTTTTTTCTACCTCTCCCCTTTCGGTTCTGGTGTGAATTGGTGGCATCATGGCGGTCTAAAGTGTACTTTACAGTGCTTGGACTGCATCTCAAGTCCTTGGCTATGCGGCGGTAACTCCAGCCAGCATCAAAAAGGGCCTTTATTCGAACCCGCTGCTCACTCGTTAATTCCTTCTTCACCTTAGCCATGTTCAAAGAGCAACATGAGCTTCAAGACTACTTCTAGAGGCTTTGAATTTATACCAATTGGTGGTGTGGCCTCAGTGACAAAACCCTCATGTTACCAATCACTTAATGAGCAGGATAGGCCTTGTACGTTCAAAAGAATCACACAGCTGTGTCCTAAGACTTGCATCACCATCAATTTAACCACGATCACACCTGAGAAGGATTACACAAGTAATTTGGCTGCTTCTGTGAAGGAACATGATTGTGTGACACTGACAGGCCTTGCTTGTTTTTTGTATGGAAAATGACCTAAATCTCCTTATGATGGCTCTATTCTAGGGTTTATAGAGCAAAATGATGACTTTGTAGATATTTAATTTGTTTTATGGGTATTTTAATGGCCAACTCAACAAAAACAACTGAAAATTCTTAAATATGCCAAGTGTTCTAATAATTTTGGCCACCACTGTACGTGTAGTTCGGGCCTTAATTGAGTTCATTCAAATTCATTTAAATCTTCCTGATATTTCATACCTTTTTACTACAAGACCACTAAAAGATTGCGAAGCATTCCCACTATATGTTATTCATATCTTTATTTTTATTGAGTGGGATTGCAAAGCATGATGATTAAGCATTTCCACTTATTGTTATTCCTGTCGGCCATTTTTTTTATTAAGTGGAAATGCTGATTAAGCATTTCCACTTAATAAAGTAGTAGTCGAAGTAGTAGTCTAAGTAGTATGTAGCATGTCCGAATTGGCCACCGGAGCGAGTAGCATGCTACTTCAGATACTACTTCAGATACTAGACACGCCCACATTGTAGGTTGGTCGCGGTGCATCCTACGGGCATGCTACTGACCCAAAATGCACCGCGGGCTTCTTCTTTGTCCTCTTAAAAGTTGTAGAAGTGCATGTGATGCTAGCGCCCCCAGCTGCTGCCTATTTAGATGCGTCGCGAACGCCGGCTGGCCACAGCAGCGCGCACCATGTCTGAGCAGCAGCAGCAGGCAGGACCGCAGCAGTACAGATGTAAGTTTCATGTAACTTCGCACACTGTCCTAAAAAATGTGTGGTTGTATCTCTTTGTCATGTCATGGTGTCATATTTGCCCAAGTAATCATTTTATGAGCAAATATGTGGTGACATCATGGAGGTTATGCTCACTTATTCCATCATTAAACTGCACAGCTGCAGTAATCAGGCAGATCTCACTGAACAAACGATCACCACGTGAGTGAATGAAGGCTAAAAGTAATGGAAAAGCTACTTTGTGAATTTGTAAAGCAGTGCAGGAATATAATACAGCAGCATCCATCACTTGCACAATTACCATTCAAAGAGTCTAAAACTGTAACATGACTTGGAGGGGACAGAGAGCAGACCCAAACATTCATCAGCTTTCTGTCTTCTACCACTTTTAGCCAAGGTTTTTTCATTCCAGTAGCATACTTACCTCACAATACACTGTGTTTGGCCTTCAGGAGGTTCTTGCAGGACAGCCCCCCGCCACACATCACGGCTGAGAGTGCCAAAAAAAAATGGGACAACCTGAAAGACAAATATCGAGTATGTTGGGCCAACATCTGTCATCAACAGTCAATCCTTATGTTAATTATGAAGGTTAATCTTGATACTCCCATGTCCTACAGAGACTGAAAGCTCCCAAGACAGGCGTCAGCACCGAGGGTGGTGAGGATACAGCAGCATCCTGGCCATGGTTCGAGCTGATGAATGAGGCTTTGGGGGAGCGGCCCAACATCACGCCACCATGCGTCATTGCATCAGCTGGCCAGGATGCTGGTGCATCCACATCACCCTCAGCCACGGTGATGCCTGCAGAAACACCCTGCAGCTCCCCATCAACCTCCAGCTCCACCACACGGCCCTCCAGCTCCACCACACTGCCCTCCACGCCCACAGAGGCTTCCACCTCCACCGCTGCTCCACGCTCCACCTCACCACCCGCCAACCCTCGGAGCCAGGGCAGCTCTCCACCGAGGAGGGGGAGGAGGAGGAGGAGGAGGCCAGCGTTAGAGGACATGTGGCAGGAGGTGGAGGACAGATTGGAGGAGCAGGAGAGGGAGGCTGAAGCCAGGGAGGAGAGGAGGTGGAGGGAGTGGATGGACAGAGAGGAGAGAAGAGACAGGGAAAGGGAGGAAAGGGAAGAAAGAAGAGAGAGGGAAAGGGAGCAAAGGGAAGAAAGAAGAGAGAGGGAAAGACAGGAGAGGGAGGACAGAAGGGACAGGGAGGCTCGGGAGAGGGATGAGCGCTTTTTAAACATTTTGGACCTGCTGGCCAGGAGGCAGTAGGAGTTTTGTGTTAGAGGATTTCAGTTTGTGTATGTTTAATGTAGGCAATTGCTTTATGTTTGAGTAGGGGGCCCAACATTTTAAATGTTACGGTTTTTTGTTCTTAAATGCCTCTGTTTCTGTTATGGCACTATGAGTTTTCCTGAAGACTATTCGCCTCTCATCCAAGAAGCTTGATTTGATTTGATTTGATTTAGCACATTTGTTAAAAGGACAATACAATTGTAACAATAGAGTAAAACATAGAAAATAAAGTGCCAGGGAGAGGCAAAGAAGCCCACAGGGCTTATGTGAGGCCTCTACCTATGTAGAACATACAATTTTAAGAGCATACATTAATAGTAGGAAAATGTTAAAAATATATAGTTGGCTTGTAAAAATAGATTCTGGTAACAGAGAAATACCTTAAAAGACACTGAAGAAATTAGTGGTTAATCAGTAACCTTGTGTTGCAGCTTGTATGAAAGGTGCTATATAAATAAAGTTTGATTTGATTTGATTTGATAAATCCTTCAACCTGTTTTAGTATACATTCAAGGATGACAGTTTTAAACCCTTTGACTGTTTATCGTAGAGAGTAGTACCTCTGTATTTCAGGGAAAACTGACCTTGACTAGTGTGGTAAAGAGGAATGTTGTAGATGTTTAGAAACGTGGATGACTATATGTACCTGAGCGGTCTCAGACCAATCTTTGTTACGCTTCTGTTATGCTTCTGTTACACTTTGCTACACTTGTGGCATGATGAAGCTGTAACCCAGATCTGTAACCAGTAAAGCTTGTCAAAATGATAATTTGTGTGGACCTTCCATTTTTTAATGTGTGAACGTGGGCTAGGCATCCTTACACTGAAGGATATAAATGCTGTGTAGAAATGAGTTATACGTACTGGCCCAGAAAATATTGCAATAAGTTGAAATATAAGGTAAGCAGACATTCTTGGTTAAGTAACCCACTTATTTTTCTGATGACACCAAATGATCTTGCCACTTTGTTACAAACAAGGTTGATTTGTTCTTTCCAGCTGATTTTCTCATCAACTAGAACTACTAGGAATTTAACCTGGCTAACTTGTGTTATTTTTGTTTTGTTTATAATAATTTTACATTAATTTTTACAATAATTTTTATTGCCGCTAAAGACAATAAAATTAGTCTTTTCCACGTTTAGGGAAAGCTTGTTTGCTTGAAACCATTTAATAATTTGTTCCATGTCTTTGTTCGCCTCTGAAATAAGAGAATGAAAGTCTGAGCTTCTTCAGTTCTAAATGCTGGTGGGGACAGGAGAGTAGTTAACCTCTGTGAGTCATAACAACTAAAGAAAGGAGTTTGAAGCCTACTGGCTCCAAGCCCTGGGAGGGTTGTCAACATTTGTTGGTGTGTTGTTAGTGACTCAGGTGAGTCAACAATCAGTGAAACTAGTCAGGGTGATATATGCTGTTAGGAAACGTGCCACACACAGCATCATTCTATGGCAAAACTTCTTTAGAATAAAATGGTTTGGTCCAAGCAATGTGACGTGTCAATTGTATCTGTGTTATAAAGGTTGGTGGAGGTGATTAGCAGATCTGACCTAAGCAGATGCACTTCTCTCAGTGTAGTTTCGGGTCATCAAGAACCACACCACGGTCAGGAGCATTTTTCCCCAAAAAATATTTAATCATACAGAACAGAAATGAATCATACAGAGCCGAAACGCAGCATAAGTAATTGCCCTATTTGAGGCCGCACATTTAAAGGAAACAAATATACCAAAAGACAGTGTCAACAGCACCGTGCCCAGCATTCTGCAGTTTTTGGATGACATAGTTAACCTGCACTCCAACCTTTGCCTCTAACATCACACTTTTGCTGCTCTCACTGCTGCCATTGACAACAAAGTGGACCCGAGACTGGCGAAAGGACAGAGAAGTAGCAGCAACAACAAAAACAAAACAACAATCAACAATAATCATGGTCCTGGAGGACAGCAACCACAACCTCTGGGGCAGACACTGCTGCAGCCAGTCGGTCCCGCAGGTTTTCCCCTAAAGCCGCATCAGAACAGGGAGGCGGTCCATCTTCCTCAGGGGGAGGCTCGGCCTCGAAGAGGTCACCGTTGTCCATGCAGATGTTGTGGAGGATGGCACAACAGGTGACCACCTCCGATGCAAATGCTGGCTTCACCTCAAGGGCCCTGAGGAAGATGGACCGCCAACGAGCCTTCATCATTCGGAAGGCCCGCTCGATAATGTTCCGTGCCTTGCCGTGAATGGTGTTGAACCGGGCCTGCACGGGGTTGGCCACGATTTCCCGGTAAGTCATCAGGAGGAAGATGGGGGCACCCAAACTAGGGTAGTCTCCATCCCCCAGGATGCACCAGCCCTCCGGTAGGGTTGGGTATCGAGAATCGAGTATCGATGGGGACCGGGACTAAAATTTCGATTCTTCCGGTATAGTTCAAATATTAAAATTTCAATTCCAAGTTTCGATGCCGGAGTCCGCCGACCGGAAGAAATAGCCGCCGAAAATCAACGAAGAAGAAGCCGCTTAACACCAACGAGGACGGAGCGTATGAGACGAAGCCACACAGAAAGTGAAGAGAGACAGAGAGAGAAAGTACATTACAACCCACAGCAATGCAGCCGCTGTGGGTTACAAATCACTCTCTCTCTGTCTCTCTCCTCTCTGTGTGAATTCGTCTCATACGCTCCGTCCTCGTTGGTGTTTGGCGGCTTCTTCTTCATTGGTCAAAAGTTTGGCTAACTGTAGCAGGAAGAATGAACTCTTATCTCAATGCAACATTAGCAATACAGTTATATCATGCAAAGGACGGTAAACGACCAACATGAGTAAACACCTCAGGATTCACGGAGGAGAAATACCCGAGTGCTCGTCTTTGACGCGCTTCGCCGGTGTTGTGCCATAGAATGCACACCTGCTGTTGAATGCATCCCTGACAGGAGCGCGATTGAGAGTACACAACAAGGCGAAACAATCCAAGTTTTCCTTACCGTTGGACGGAATCTAAAGCGTGTGCCTTTAATGATTTCATTGAGGCTATTCAGATATGCTGAAAACAACAGCCCTCTGATTCGTAATATTTACTCTCCCGAAAATATGATGTTCTCTACCTTAACAGCTTACTGTACAGTTTATATACCCAAGTACACCTCTGTGTGTGCATTTTTGAGACACATAAAAACAAAACAAAAGTTTTGACATGTCATGATCTAATACTTGTGTTTTTTTTAAATATGAGATCATTGTCTTCCACATTAAGAAGCTAATCAGTGGAGGGGAGGCATTCTACGGCAGGGGTGCATTCTACAGCACAACACCTGTCTTCCGCTAACCAGTCAGGATCAGATAAGTGAAACAACAAATTACTTCTGTCCACTGCTAACATTGAAACGGTAAACAAATTGTACTGAGTATGGTGGGTCAACTTAAATATCCAACTAACGTTAGCCCTTGTACTTTTTCATAGACAAACGACCTGACAACAAAAATTGATATTTATATACTGATTGAAAATAGCCCTGTGAGAAATTCATAGTAAAGTTCTTAAAAAGTTAATATGATTTAAAAATTCATGGAGAAGTTCAGAAATTTCATCAAAAAAGAAGAACTCCGGTTAGCGCCCTCATTCAAACCATGCTTTTTTTTTTTAGGATATCCTGCCTTTTAAAAGAATCGAAATAAAGAATCGATAGGAATTGAAATCGAAATGAGGAATCGAAATTGGAATCGTTCAAAATCAAACGATACCCAACACTACCCTCCGGTGGGTACAGCTGTCTGTAGTAGACCGGGCTGTTCCGCAGTACACGGGCATCGTGAACGGAGCCAGGGAAGCCCACAAACAAATCAATAAACCTCCCCTGGTGGTCACAGATGGCCTGGAGCTAAATAGAATGGAAGAGCTTACGGTTTAGGAAGTCCAGCTGATGTGCTGCAGGTGGCTTGATGTGGACGTGGCAGCCATCAATTGCCCCGACCACGGTCCGCAGAGCTGGACTTCCCCCGAGGCGGCTGAAGCCAGCAGCAATGTCCTCCAGCTGGTCAGGGTTGGGGAGGCGGATGGTGCGGCCCAGGATGCCCACGACAGCCTTGGTCACCCTGTGCGCAATATCGTGCACAGTGGACTTAGGGATGTTGCAGGCTGCAGCCACCACCCTGTAGGACGCTGCATGGGCCAGCCAAAAAACGAACAGCAGCACCTCTATGTCCTTTGGCCAGCCTTGGGTCACGCTAAGGTCGATGGCAGCAGTAAGGGCAGCAAGCGAGTGACGAGAGAGGCGAAGGTTGGGGCGCAGGTCAACAGTGTCATCCAAAAACTGACGAATGATGGGCATGGTGCTGTTGAGCAGAGTGTATGGCCCGTGTGGGCCATGCTGAAAAATCAAAGAAACCACATAATGTCATGTGTAGAACAGAGTTCCTTTTGCGGTGTCTGGACAAACACCAGAAAAGACTAGTAACAAAAAATACATGACAGAGCTTCTAGTTCAAGCACTTCATGTCATAGCTTACCTGTGGCAGTGACTCCAGGAATCTCCACATAGAAAGTGCAGGGCTCGCCGCCGCCTTGCACTTTCTATGTGGAGCAGCATCAATGCGGTTGCAGGCATGCTGGCTTTTCTCTGAAGATGTGCCACCTCCGTGATGGCACTACTATATTTCCACTCATTGTTAATGAGTAACAGGTGCCTTCTGGTGATGATGCCTAATGCTTAATCAGCATTTCCACTTACTGTTATTCTCCTGTTTCTTTAATCTTATTATTCTTCCGCCGTTTTTTGCCGCGCTTCTCCTTCAAACTTTGTCCGATTTCAACCATTCAAACTTTAAACTATTCCACTCCATCAGGACATTATTGCGTCTTTTTTTCTTTTTTCTACCCTTTATACTTTTTGATATTTTTAACTTTTTGTGCAAAATTTGTACCATTAGAAATGAATGGGGAAATCTTGAAATTCTACCTTTTCCTCTTCCACCTTCTGAGCCTTATAACTTCAGCATACTTTCACCTAGAGACCTCATTTTTGCTTTAAAATGTTCATTAACTTGTCGACTATTAAAGTTGTACTCAGTTTTTTGATATCTTTTACAATTTTTCCACAATTTAGCTTTAAGCAACTTGTGGTTTTCAGCAAATTTTCAGGCTTTATAATTGGTGTGTATTGGAGAGGCTAGAGTGATGACGTCATCGCTAGAGTGGACAGCTCGTCTTTTTTCGACAGAACCTCGCTCGAATATATCGCTCCCACGCCCACAAATTTCACTCCACAGCCATAAAAAATACATCAAAATGGAGGTATATGTGTCCTGCTTCTCACAAAAGAGGTTTCAAATCATTAAATCCTACCTCTTTGCCAGCAGGTGACCAAATGTCCAAATAGGCGGAAATCTCTCCCATTAGCCCTAATGTAATTTTTCTCCAAGAAAATCCTTATCACCACTCAGGCTCAGACATTTTTAACTCGCTGTTGTGGCCACATTTTTTGGAGTACAGACATGAAAAACACATAATTGTGTTCATGAAGGGCGGAGGATTCGTACGATGTTCTTATTTTCATTCTGGGATTTAAGGAAATCACGCTATGTGAAGAAGTTCTGAGGCCCTAAATTCACTGCAGTTCAGCTGCTTCTCTTTCAAACAGTAGGTCAGTTAATGCCTTTGATCTCACAGCTGTTTAGGATGCAGTCATTAACTAGACACACACACACAATCTGACAATGTGTGTCTGTGTCCAAAAGACCTGCATGTACACACAGTTAATATGTGTCTGCTTCACCACCTATCTCCACCCACAAACTTTGAGCTACAGAAACTATTCTGGGCTTCAAAAATTCGTCTCATTGAAGATATTATGGGGTGTTTTGAGGATAATGATATTAAATTGTATTCATGTGTTCAGCAGAGTCTTGTGGTTCTCACAAGGATGAGCGTCAGGGCCTACTTGGAGTCCTGTTTCCTTAGCTTCAAGCCTTCTTTCTCCTGCTATAGTTATGCATCTACAGTCCCCATGGCAACCAATTTGTGCAAATGGAGACACACAGCTGACTGGAAAGCTGCTTCTAAGGGCCATATGAGACACATGAAGCCAGGCTCAGTACACATAGCACTGGGGGTGACATTTAGAACCCTTTCATAGAGCGCTTGACAAACCTCAGCTCCTATCTCCTCACATGAACTTTGACCTACAGAAACCATTCAGGGCTTTAACATTTAAGCTCATTGAGGACATTATGGGGTGTATTCAGGATTTTTATTCATTTACATTTTTCACATTTTAAAGTCACTCAGTGATGATTTATCATTTAATTTTTCAAACTAATTTAAACTCATTCAAACTGATTCAAACCTTTCTAATACTTAAGAAACTTTGATACTTGAGGAATTTTAATTATTAAAATTTTCCCTGTTTAGATTAGTTTTAATATTTATGCATTATTCCATCCTTCAACCAAAATCCCACCTCTAGTCCTACAACTACTAATGTCAATCAAACTAGTACTTTCCCCTCTACTTCAAATGCTATTGCTCTTATTTCTACTTTCCCTACTGCTGCTATTGCTACTATTTCTACTTTCTCTACTACTTTGACTTATACTTCTTTTATTCTCAAACTACTTCTACTGCTTACATGACTACTAGTATCACTACTTGACTTCATATCATACTACTTCTAGTACTAGTACTACCACTTAAACTAATGCCACTTCTCACCTTCCTGGCTTTTAAGGCAATTTCCTTCTTCATTCCAACTTCGTGCAATTTTAGACATTTTTCTAGCCTCTTTCAGCATGAATAAAATTTCCTTTTATAGAGCATATTCATACTATTTGTCCTTCAACCAATTAAACAATTATCCAACTTATATTTCTTTTTCACCCCTTCAACAGCTTTAACATTTATACCTTTCTCCATGTTTTATTAGCAGTTTAGCATTGCTTTTTCAGGTTTCAGCACTCAGCATTTCCACGCATTTTCTGCAAGGAAATGCAATTTTTAAATGGAAATGCTGATTAAGCATTTCCACTTATTGTTATTCTCCCGTTTCTTTAATCTTATTATTCTTCCGCCGATTTTTGCCGCTTTTCAACTCCTTCAAACTTTGTGCTATTTCAACCATTCAAACTTTAAATTGTTCGGCTCCTTCAGGACATGTGTGCTTGTATTTTTTACTTTTCTACCCTTTATACTTTTTGGTTTGTTTTTTTTTAACTTTTTGTGCCAAAATTTTAACATTGAAGTCAATGGGGAAATCTTCCAATTCTTCCTTTTATTCTTCCACCTTCTAAGCCTTATAACTTCAGCATACTTTCACCTAGATACCTCATTTTTGCTTTAAAATGTTCATTGTCTTGTCGACTAATGATGTTGTTTTTTGTGCTATCTTCTACAGTTTTCCCACAATTTAGCTTTAAGCAACTCATTGTTTTCAGCAAATTTCAGGCTTTATAATGGGTGTGTATTGGAGAGGCTAGAGTGATGATTTAAAAGCTAGAGTGCAGACCTCCTCTCTGATCGACAGAACCTCGCTCGAATATATCGCTCCCACGCCCACAAATTTCACTCCACAGCCATAAAAAATACATCAAAATGGAGGTATATGTGTCCTGCTTCTCACAAAAGAGGTTTCAAATCATTAAATCCTACCCCTTGGCCAGCAGGTGACCAACTGTCCAAATAGGCGGAAATCTCTCCCATTAGCCCTAATGTATTTTTTCTCCAAGAAAATCCTTATCGCCACTCAGGCTCAGTCTTTTTTAACTCGCTGTTGTGGCCACATTTTTCGGAGTACAGACATGAAAAACACATCATTGTGTTCATGAAGGGCGGAGAATTCGTATGATGTTCTTATTTTCATTCTGGGATTTAAGGAAATCACGCTATGTGAAGAAGTTCAGAGGCCCTAAATTCACTGCAGTTCAGCACCTCTCAGTCAAACAATAGGTCAGTTAATGCCTTTGATCTCACAGCTGTTCAGGATGCAATCATTAACGAGACACACACACACATTTTTGTACTTGTTGCTTTGTGAGGTCTACCTTGCAGTTCAACTGCTTGTACACACAGTTAATATGTGTCTGCTTCACCACCTATCTCCACCCACAAACTTTGAGCTACAGAAACCATTCTGGGCTTCAAAAATTCAGCTCATTGAAGATATTAGGGGGTGTTTTGAGGATTGTGATAATAAATTGTATTCATGTGTTCAGCAGTCTTGTGGTTCTCACAAGCTCCTTATCATGAATATATACAGAGGATGAGCGTCAGGGCCTACTTGGAGTCCTGTTTCCTTAGCGTAAAGCCTTCTTTCTCCTGCTATAGTTATGCATCCAAGGTCCCCATGGCAACCAATTTGTGCACCTGGAGACACACAGCTGACTGGAAAGCTGCTTCTAAGGGCCATATGAGACACATGAAACCAGGCTTAGTACACATAGCACTGGGGATGACACTTAAAACCCTTTCCTAGAGCGCTTGAAAAAACTTCAGCCCCTGTCTCCTCACATGACCTTTGACCTACAGAAACCATTCAGGGCTTTAAAATTTAAGCTCATTGAGGACATTATGGGGTGTATTCAGGATTTATATTCATTTAAATTTTTCACATTTCTAAGTCACTCAGTGATGATTTATCATTTAATTTTTCAAACTAATTTAAACTCATTCAAACCTTTCTAATACTTAAAAACGTTCTAATACTTGAGGATTTTTAATTATTTAAATTTTCCATGTTTTAAATTAGTTTTAATATTTATGCATTATTCCATCCTTCAAACTAAATCCTACCTCAAGTATTTCAACTACTGCTTATGTCAATTAAACGAGAACTTTCCCCTCTACTTCAACTGCTATTGCTCCTATTTCTACTTTCTCTACTGCTGCTATTGCTACTATTTCTACTTTCTTTACTACTTTGACTTACACTTCTTTTATTCTCAAACTACTTCTACTGCTGACATGACTACTAGTATCACGACTTGACTTCTTATCATACTACTTCTAGTACTACAACTTAAACTTATGCCACTTCTCACCTTCCTGCCTTTTAAGGCAATTTCCTTCTTCATTCAAACTTTGTGCAATTTTAGACATTTTTCTAGCCTCTTTCAGCATGAATAAAATTTCCTTTTATAGAGCATATTCATACTATTTGTCCTTCAACCAATTAAACCATTATCCAACTTATATTTCTTTTTCACCCCTTCAACAGCTTTAACATTTATACCTTTCTCCGTGTTTTATTAGCAGTTTAGCATTGTTTTCAGGTTTCAGCACTCAGCATTTCCACGCATTTTCTGCAAGGAAATGCAATTTTTCAGTGGCTGTGTCCGAAAGGGCATACTGCCTACTATCTACTTACCTACTCAAGCAGTAGCTACTGCCTACTGACTACTCAAAGATGATTTGAGTATGCCGCGGCTGCCCGAGCGTTTACATACAGATGCATACTAAATACCCCAGAATGCATTTCGTGCCGGCCGGACGCATCGCCGGAAAAATTTAAATAGTCCTACCACAAGCTACACAGAATGACTGCATTCCGGACAAATTATATAAATTCATTCAATAATAATATTTTCTTAGCGATAAAGTGTTTACATCACGATTATGAGCCCAGTTGTTTGAAATAGTGGCTGTTTGTAAATTTGTCTCGGCGTTTTCGGAGACCGAAGCGTCCGCTTGGTGGGTGTTTGCGTCTATTTTCCGTAAACACCGGGCAGCAGCAGCTCCCCCTTCATGTTTCCAAATTATTGCGAAGTGTTTTCATAATCAACATCTACACGACACAAACCGGGCGGCAGTGGATGAAAAAAATCACACAAACATCTGTGTATCCATAGTGATAATGCTATACACCACCTGCTGGCCGTGTGATGAGCAAAATGACCAACACACAACATAATTATTATGACCTTGTTCGGTTATTCCTTGGCAAATACATCATTTCCCGACTAAATTATTTTCATGTACAATGATAATTTCAGAAACCATCAGATTTTCAACCACAAGTAAGAATTAGTAAAGCTCACATACATTGTCAACTGGAAACTCCCCCGTTTGTATATTCTGAACCATGTGCTCTCTACCAATAATAATTTTTATTAATCAGAGGTCTGAGCTTAATATGAGTGACCACTTTGATGATGCATTCAGAGATGAGAAGATGCTCAAACTTGATGTAATAAATACATCTTTAATAGACACTTAAATAAATAAAGTCAATTCATACGAATAGTTAAAAACATTACCTATAATCCTAATTTAAAATACAAATAAATCCGGTAAAAAGATCAAAATATGATAAAATGATAAAATTGTGTAATGTATACTGACTAAATATTGTTTATCTATTTACATATATATATAACTATTATTGCAATCACATGCCATCTATTTCTTCTCAGCCTCGGGAAAGAGGGCCATATTACCAGCTGAGGTGCGCAATGCATTGTGGGGCAGAAGCAGTACGTGAAGCAAGCTCCGTTCCACACTCAGAAATCGAAGCCGATTGAGTATACATCCGGGCATTTCTCGCATACACAAAATTCGCATACTGTACGGTGTGAACGCACTGCCTACTCAATTCAGAGGCGGGGTTAGTAGGAGTAGTAGGAGTAGTATGCCATTTCAGACACAGCCAATGTGTGTGCATGTGTCTGTGTCTAAAAGACCTGCATGTACACACAGTTATTATGTGTCTGCATAACCACCTATCTCCACCCACAAACTTTGAGCTACAGAAACCATTCTGGGCTTCAAAAATTCAGCTCATTGAGGACATTGTGGGGTGTATTTAGGATTTTATTAATTAATTGTATCAATATGTTCAGCAGAGTCGTGGGGTTTTCACAAGCTCCTTATCATGAATATATACAGGGGTTGACCATCAGGGCCTAGCTGGAGAGCCATTTCCTCAGCTTCAAGCCTCCTCTCTCCTGCTGCAGTGTTACATCTTCCTTCGCCATAGCAACCAATTAGTGCGCCTGGAGACACACAGCTGACTGGAAAGCTGCTTCTAACAGCCATATGAGACACATGAAACCAGGCTTAGTACACAGAGCACTGAGTGTTACATTTAAAACCCTTCACGAGAGCGGTTGCCATCTTCGGCCCCTATCTTCTCCCACAAACTTTGAGCTACATAAACCATTCAGGGCTCCAAAGATTCAGCTCATTGAGGACATTATGGGCTGTTTTTAAGATTTTGTTAATAAATTGTATCAATGTGTTCAGTAGAGTCTTGCGGTTCTCACAACCTCCTTATCATGAATATAGCTGTTACAGAGGATGAGCATAGTCTGGGATTATGTTTCTCAGCTTCAAGACTCCTTTATCCTGCATCTACGGTCCCCATAGCAACCAATTAGTGCACCTGGAGACACACAGCTGACTGGACTGCTTCTTACAGCCATATGAGACACATGAAACCAGGCTCAGTACACAGAGCACTGAGTGTTGCATTTAAAACCCCTTACGAGAGCGCTTGCCATCTTCGGCCCCTATCTTCTCCCACAAACTTTGAGCTACAGAAACCATTCTGGGCTTCAAAAATTCAGCTCATTGAGGACATTATGGGGTGTATTTAGAATTTTGTTAATTAATTGTATCAATATGTTCAGCAGAGTCGTGGGGTTCTCACAATTTTGTTATCATGAATGTAGCCATTACAGAGAATAAGCTTCAGGGCATAGTTTTGGATTTTTTTTCTCAGCTTCAAGCCTTCTTTCTCCTGCTGTAGTTATGCATATACCGTTCCCATGGCAACCAATTAGTGCACCTGGAGACACACAGCTGACTGGAAAGCTGCTTCTAACTAGCCTGGCTGGGCCATCCAGTTGCGTGAATCACTTGCCGTTCCTTCCCACAATAGTCTGGACTTAGGCCAATTGGGAGTGAGTACATTCCTTAGGAGTGCAGAGATTCTGTCCATTAACTCCCATGTTAAATTATGGCCAAGAAACCCTGACAATCACTACAGCGAAGCCGTTTTTTAACTCGCTGTTGTGGCCACATTTTTTACACTATGGACATAAAAAATACATCATTATGTTCATGAGAGTGTCAGGACTCCTAAGATCAGGGGTGGGCAATTATTTTTCCAAAGGGGCCAAATGAGAAGCAGAAAATATTGTGGAGGGCCGGGCCAAAAGTTTAAACTCTATTCTACGTATAAATTTTAATTATAAATTGAAAGCAGTAAATGGCATTGTTTACACTAGCTGGTAAGTGTCTGTATTATTATTAGGTAATGAGAAAGTGAAGGTTTTTTTTTTCACAAAAAAAATTATTTTCTTCAGTGCAGTTTTCAAAACAATGGTAAACATGAAACATTTGTAACGCTTTTTTTAAATTACATTAACCTTAAAACACTTCTTTCTATTAAAACAGCACAATGCCAAATATCATTAACAAGATAAAACACTTCTTTCTATTAAAACAGCACAATGCCAAATATCATTAACAAGATAAAACACTTCTTTCTATTAAAACAGCACAATGCCAAATATCATGAACAAGATATGTCACATTTTTTCTTTTCACAGATTGTAAAACTGTGTAGGCAAAAAGTAAAAATGAACCCATTTTAGTATTCTTTTCTTGTTCAGTGAGAGAAATCTAGCCTTTGCTGGGCTTTAACAAGTGCATCAAAGCCAGGCTGAATGTCTGAGGTGGAGATGCGAAGTACAGCTGACAGATGATCATCAGTAACAGAGGATCTGAACCTGGATTTGGTAAACTTAATTACTGAGAATGTTTGTTCACATATGTAGGTAGATCCAAACAGAACCAACATCTTCTGAGCATGTCTCCTGTTTGCAAAGTTCTCCTCCTTGAGAGATGAGTAGAACTCCAGCAGAGATGCTGACTTAAAGTGCTCTGCCAGTACTGTGTCAGACTGCAGGTCAATGAGCTCTAGCTGAACGTCACTGGGTGCAAGGTGCATTATCTACTCTGCAGGTAGAGGGAGAGGAAACCAGGTGCATTTCATCCTCAACGTTTTTACAAAACTCTTGAATCTGTTTTCAGGTCCCAAAATCTTTTTAGCACTTTGCCCAGACTGAGCCATCTGACAGCTGTGTGGTACCTGATGTCACCATGTTCATTCTCATGCTCCTCTGAAATGCAACAAACTGCCTGTGATTTAATGCTCGTGCCCTGATAAAGTTAACCGTTTTGGTTACAACATTAATAACATGGTTAAGTTTTAGCACAGACCTGCAAAACGCATGCTGATGTATAATACAATGTATCAACACCAACTTGTGCTCTGAGCCGAGTTCAGTCACTTTATCTTGGATCTGTTTCAAAAGTCCGACATTTTTCCTAGTCAAATTCTGACAACCATCAGTAGTGACACCTACCAGTTTGTCCCATTTTAGTCCAAGCTTGACCATGCATGCATCTACCTCCTTGAACAGATCGCTCCCCATTGTGGTTCCTTTTATTGACCTCAATGCTGCCAGCTCCTCCGTAATCTTGAAGTCCTGCCTTATTCCTCGGAGAAATACCAGTAACTGGGCAGTGTCACGGACATCACAGCTCTCATCCAAAGCCACAGAGAAAAAGTGAAAACTTTCAACTCCACTTTTTAGCTGAAGTTTGAGATCCTCTGCGATGCCTTCTACCCTTCTGGTGACAGTTCGCCTGGACAGCGGGACTTTTTCAAATGCTTCTTTATTCTCAGGGCATATTAGCGTGGCAGAGTCCACCAAGCACTCCTTCACAAACTCACCATCTGAGAATTGCTTACAGTTTTTAGCGATTTTGTGGGATATTACAAAGCTGGTCTTGGTCGCTGCATCCCGGGCTGTGTGTAGCTTGGTAAAATAGCCTTGTTGTTTTGCTAGCTTTGCTAGCAAGTCTTCCGAAATTCGCGCTCTCTCAGCCTTCGCCAAGTGTCTGTATTTCTCTGCGTGTTTTGTCTCATAATGCCGACTCAAATTGTACTCCTTGAACACAGCGACCTGCTCACCACAAACTAAACAGACGGGTTTACTGCCGACTTCAGTAAACAAATATTAAGTGCTCCAAATCTTCTTGAAATTTTGGCCTTCAGCGTCCACCTTTCTTTTTTTTAACATGCCCGTACATCGTTGAGGGGTGACAATGGCCGCTAATCATGTGCACTGATTGACTTGTTTTACGGATTACATATACGACGTCGTAGGCTACGTTCACTGTACATAAATAAACAGGCTTCAAAGTAAAAGCATTAGTTTTTACATCCTATTGTTTGTCCATATGTGTGCATTACTGTCTTTCTGTCAGTAGAAAATACACCCCCAATATTTACTTTGTTAAAGTTCTTGTCTTTAACTCTTTTAACATGCTACCTCTTATTCTTCTACTTCTGCTTTTCTTTACTTTCTACATTTTTACAATTACTTTAAGCTGTTTCATACTTTCTGCATTCGTATGTAGGGGAGTAACTGAAGCACGGCAATAGATGGTGCTGTTCTGCATTCTCAAGTTACTATGGTTGGATGCTGCAGACTGCAGAAATCTGTTTTACTATTTGTACATTTAATGGGAATATTGTTACACATTCTTATCATCAGTTCAGTTTATTCACATAAGTCAGATACATTTTTCACTTAGGCTATTAGACAATTTGTAAATTAATCCAACTAATTTACCTTCAGCTATACTACAATTCTTCCATTCATACAATTTCTTCCTCTTCTACTCCACCCTTTCAACAGTTTTTCCATTCATACCTTCCTTAATTTTTTATTGTCAGTATAGCATTGCTTTTCCGGCTTTCAGCACTCAGCATTTCCACACATTTTCTGCAAGGAAATGCAATATTTCTCGTTTTACTAAATACCTTCAACAGCAGGAGTAGCTCTGTGCTTCAGGATAAAATGGACTAGAATTTAAGAGTAATTGAACAAGTTAAGTTGGAAAATGAAACATATTCCTATTGTAATCCAGTTAAAACGCCTGACAGAAAAACAGCTGCAGCTCTCTGACAGGTGATGTGATGTGTTTAGGTGTTGTTTAATTGCTAAGATACAGACATGTAACAGTAGCCTATCATAACAAACAACACGAATCTGAATGTTGTCTTTTCTCAGCAAATAACTGTACATATTTTATTATGTTTCACTGTCACTTTCACTCATGTTTATTTTCACTTTTTGATTTTAAAGTTGAAACTCCTGCAATATATTACCGCATTAACTGCATCTGGAATTAATAGTCTCATTAATATACTTGTATATATAAAATACAATTATAATATAATTGTAGTCGTAGGTGTGAGTGTGACATACAGGTGAGTAACTCCTGAACCTGTCCGACAAAAAGGTTTTTCTTGATTACTGTTGCCACCTAGTGGAAGTCAGAGTGAACATCAGCATGCAAATGCGTTCACATTTTTATATCAAGTCTCTATTCACATGTATGCACTATTGTTGAAGTTGCATGTTTAGGAATAGTTTTATACATTTCTAATTCTACTCAAGTGAATTTGTTCATATTTTATACCCTTGATAAGTGAAGGAAAAAAAAGAAAAAAAAAAGGGGGGGGGGGGGGGGCACCTTTTTACTTTCTAGCTTCATTTTGAATGGATGAAACTCCTGCAATATATTACCGCATGTATATTAGAAGTTCAGGATCGAAAAAATCTCAAAAAATTGTTTGCATCTTGAATCGAAAATTGGGATCTTTCAATCTATATGAGAAAAAAGTCAGGAAAAAATTCAGTGGCCCTAATTCTCCTCAGTTTAATTCTTATAGCACAACGTCAGTCAAACATGGTGTTCAGTTTACAAATTAAACTATTATTATTATTATTATTATTATTATTATTATTATTATTATGCATTCAATGTGAGTGATTATCCTTTATGAAAAGCCAGAGTAAATTTTAATAAATCCATGAAAGAGGAAAAATATTCACAGAAGAAGAAAAGGACAGTGGGATTATCATAAAAGTTTTATTATGAAGGTACTGTAGGTTTAAAAGCAGTATAAAAGCATTGCAAATATAAAATGTGATAAGATTAAAGTGAAAAAATAAGTGACAGCAGAGATCAGAAAGAAGGAAAGGCACAGAAATGAGTCTTTGGTGGATAAATCAATGAAAATAAATAATTTACAGACTTAAAACTGAATTCTAAAGGAATTCTGTGGAAAAACACTGATTTTCATCAAGCACAGAGGGCCAGTTCACACAAACCACAGAGACAGAGACTATGTCAGGCGACAAAATCTAATGTGATCAAGGAAAGTTCACACAAATTTGGACTTCGTTACCATGGCAATAACAAGAGACAGACTGGTGGATGAAGTGTCCTAAGGGAGGCAATTTAATGAAAAAAGACGGGCCAATTACATACCCCTGAGGAACTCCAGAGAAGACTAATATGACTGAGACCAACACAAGAGCCTCAAAGTGTTTTGTTTGCACTGGGTTTTACCTGTCAGGCTGCCTCAGCTTTTTCCTGTTACACTGACTGGCAGGAAACTGAAGTATTCTTGGAAAATAAACTTTTTTAAGACAAGGAAATAGGAACACAATTTTTAAGTATTGATATTTTGGAATATTTTGGATTATTTACAAAAAAATTACTGAAAGGTAAAAAATATTTAACAAAAATACCAAAATAATTTACGACCACAGAAAAAGAATAAATAAAATGCTAAAAATTAAACGCAAACATTTCATTAAATATCAAAAATTTTGAAAAAAACACATTTAACTTTAAGCTAAAATATTTTACTTATTGTTGATTTTTTTTACAAATTGCAAAATATTTCTCCTTGGAAGAAATACAAAAATATTTCATGAAATAAGAAAATGAAAGACCAAAAAATTTTTTTTAGAAGAAAATCAAATATTTTTCTATTCATGAGATTTTTTTAGCAGCTTTCATAGAAATTTTCATTCATTACTATATGAAATATCTCTACATTAAATACTTTTTTTAAAATGGAAGTTTGTTTATCAAAATATATCTGTGTTTTTGTGACACGTTTTGTGTTTAAGTGATATGTCACCAAGATGACTCCACAGGCCACTGTAGTAAGAAGATTTTTTTGACAATTTTAAAACACAGACATAACGTTAGATCATGTATAAAAGAAAAAGTATTTAAAAACTTTATAAAAAAAAAGTCTGTCTCTATGATTTATGTGAACTGACCCTTTACCTTCTTACTCTGGGCGCTTGTTTCCATAGAAACATTTTTGACTGACAGAAGAGATGGGATGCTGTGATTGGCTGATTGTCTAAAGCATTTTTAAAGTGACCAACAAGCTACAGTGTGATTTTTTTTCACCTGTGTGAGGGAGGGCAGAGTGGGCGGAGCCTATGACTCAGGTGTTGCCAAGCAGAAAGTTTAGGTCTCATCAGGCAAGACTTCTGTTTTCTCTTATTTCAGCTTGAGTATAATCCTTGTCTGTGATTGGCTGTCCTGTGAGTTGAGCCCCACCCACCTGGCAGGGAGTTCCTGCACACACCTGTTGCAGAGGGTCAGAGTGTGTGTTCCCGTGGAGGCAGTGTGTGCAGCACCTGGTCTAGGAGCTGCAGGGCTCGGTGCAGGTGGACCTCCAGCCAGCAGGGGGTGTCCTTGATGCTCTGACGTGGGTAATCACACCCCCATCCTTTCACGAAGCTCAGACGGATGATACACAACCTGCGCAGGTCGTCCACACCTAGACCTGTAGCTGAGCACACACCTGAAGAAACAGGAAGTCACCAGAACAACACGTGGGTCAGTTTGGGAGCTGTGTAAGGACTCCTCCTGTGTTCAGCAATCTGCAGTTCCCATGCAAATGTAAAGCTCTTTCACCATCTGTTATCTGCCAACTATAATGAACAAAAATATAAACGCCCCATGTCAAATATAAGAGTTTTATGGACATTTGGGTTACGCAATATGTAGAGAAACTCAAAGTATATTTTCAGTAATTACTGACCTTCATATCAGCATTGATAACATCGTGGTATGGCCATTTGTAGCGGATTGACAGTCCTTCGAACATGATAGGGGTCAGGTTGAGGAATTTGATTTCAGTATCTTGTGTGTCCGCCAGTTGCGTCTCTCAGAGCAACACATCTTCTTCGCATGGAGTTGATCAGATTGTCTATGGTGGCCTGTGGAATGTTATTCCATTCCTCCTGGAGTGCTACACGGAGCTGACCCACATTGCCTGGAACTGGAACACAGTCCCGGACACGCCTATCCAGAACATCCCAAAGTTGCTCTATTGGGGACATGTCTGGCGAATATGCAGGCCAGTCCAGAACTTCAATGTCCTCTGTTTGAAGGAATTCCATGCAGATGCGGGCAACATGAGGTTGGGCATTGTCATGTTGAAAGGTGATGTCATGCTGGCGCACAAACGGCACAACAATTGGGGTGAGAATCTTGTCCCAATATCTTTGTGCATTAAGTTTCCCTTCAATGAAGTGCAATGGTGTTCTATGCCCGTATGTGATGCCTGACCACACCATAATGCCACCACCTCCATGGGCAACCCTGGGCATAACATTTGCATCTGCAAACCTTTCACCCACGCATCGCCAGACACGCTGTCTTCCATCTGCATGATACAACTGGAACCTGGATTCATCCGTGAACATCACTCTTCTCCAGCATGCCGAGGGCCATTGGACATGTGCATTCGCCCATGCGAGTCAGTTCCTACGCCAGACAGCAGTGAGATCCAGACCACGGTGAGGGCACCGAGCATGCAAGTTGGCTCTCGTAGGCGGTTACGGACATTCTGAGATGTGATGCGTCTGTTGTGCAGGCCAATAGTCTCATCAACTGTGTGTGTCGCTGGTCTTAGCTGATCCTGCAGATGTACGAGCCGGATGTGGCGATCTTGTACTGGAGTGGTCACACGTGGCCGACAAGGATGAGGTCGATTTGCAGTAGTGCCAGTTTGTTGGAAATGAACTCTTAAACGGCCTGTGGTCCGATAATGGACATTGAGCTGTGCAGCTACTGCTCTGGTGGACGTCCCTGCATCCAACATGCCAATGGCACGCTCCCGCATAACTTGCGACATCTGAGGCATTATGACTTGTGAAAAAATTTGACATTTTGGGGTGGCCTTTTATTGTCCCCAGTCCAAGTATTGTCCAGCTGTTGCTCATTTTGTCCGATCACCCACTGGACATGCCTCATCCATGCACTGATTAAAAAAACAACTCACTGAGTAATGCTCACTGACAGCAAGTTGGATTAAAAATTATACACAAATCATATCTCTACCATCACAAAAATGGCAACAAGACCTGTCAATTGATCCTGATGCCGACTTCTGGACCCAAATCTGTAAAAACATTTATCTTATGACTAAAAATGCCAACTTACAACTCAAACAATATAAGATACTTCACAGAACTCACTACACTGGACAAAAAATGTTTAAAATGGGCTTCACCTCAGAAATTTGCACCCACTGCACTTAAAACTGTCCTGACACCTACACTCACGCCATCTGGCACTGCACCCCAATCAAACACTTCTGGAAACTAGTCACCGAGTCATTATCACACTTCATGGGCTGCCGCATCCCTTTATCCCCCTCACTCTGCCTTCTAGGAGACTTCACTCACAATAGACAAAACAAACAATAGACAAAACAAACAATAACCTTCTTCTCGTGGCCCTAACTATCACCAAGAAAACTATCCTGATGAACTGGAAATCTAGGAACACCATTCATCTGGCTCACTGGAAAAACCTGCTCATTGACCACATCTCTCTTGAATATACACTCACCTCTCCCCATACCACAGCAGAATCTTAATCCCCCTGCTCCGCTGTCATCAACTTCTTAACAACCCAAACACCCCAATTTCCATCCGGCCAAATTATCATTATTATTATTATTTTTTTTTATTTCATATATATATATATATATATATATATATATATATATATATATATACAGTGCCTTGCGAAAGTATTCGGCCCCCTTGAACCTTTCAACCTTTCGCCACATTTCAGGCTTCAAACATAAAGATATAAAATTTAAATTTTTTGTCAAGAATCAACAACAAGTGGGACACAATCGTGAAGTGGAACGAAATTTATTGGATAATTTAAACTTTTTTAACAAATAAAAAACTGAAAAGTGGGGCGTGCAATATTATTCGGCCCCTTTACTTTCAGTGCAGCAAACTCACTCCAGAAGTTCAGTGAGGATCTCTGAATGATCCAATGTTGTCCTTAATGACTGATGATGATAAATAGAATCCACCTGTGTGTAATCAAGTCTCCGTATAAATGCACCTGCTCTGTGATAGTCTCAAGGTTCTGTTTAAAGTGCAGAGAGCAGACCAAGGAACACACCAGGCAGGTCCGAGATACTGTTGTGGAGAAGTTTAAAGCTGGATTTGGATACAAAAAGATTTCTCAAGCTTTAAACATCTCAAGGAGCACTGTGCAAGCAATCATATTGAAATGGAAGGAGTATCAGACCACTGCAAATCTACCAAGACCCGGCCGTCCCTCCAAACTTTCATCTCAAACAAGGAGAAGACTGATCAGATGCAGCCAAGAGGCCCATGATCACTCTGGATGAACTGCAGAGATCTACAGCTGAGGTGGGAGAGTCTGTCCACAGGACAACAATCAGTTGTACACTGCACAAATCTGGCCTTTATGGAAGAGTGGCAAGAAGAAAGCCATTTCTCAAAGATATCCATAAAAAGTCTCGTTTAAAGTTTGCCACGAGCCACCTGGGAGACACACCAAACATGTGGAAGAAGGTGCTCTGGTCAGATGAAACCAAAATCGAACTTTTTGGCCACAATGTAAAACGATATGTTTGGCGTAAAAGCAACACAGCTCATCACCCTGAACACACCATCCCCACTGTCAAACATGGTGGTGGCAGCATCATGGTTTGGGCCTGCTTTTCTTCAGCAGGGACAGGGAAGATGGTTAAAATTGATGGGAAGATGGATGGAGCCAAATACAGCACCGTTCTGGAAGAAAACCTGTTGGAGTCTGCAAAAGACCTGAGACTGGGACGGAGATTTATCTTCCAACAGGACAATGATCCAAAACATAAAGCCAAATCTACAATGGAATGGTTCACAAATAAACGTATCCAGGTGTTAGAATGGCCAAGTCAAAGTCCAGACCTGAATCCAATCGAGAATCTGTGGAAAGAGCTGAAGACTGCTGTTCACAAACGCTCTGCATCCAACCTCACTGAGCTCGAGCTGTTTTGCAAGGAAGAATGGGCAAGAATTTCAGTCTCTCGATGTGCAAAACTGATAGAGACATACCCCAAGCGACTTGCAGCTGTAATTGCAGCAAAAGGTGGCGCTTCAAAGTATTAACGCAAGGGGTCCGAATAATACTGCACGCCCCACTTTTCAGTTTTCTATTTGTTAAAAAAGTTAAAATTATCCAATAAATTTCGTTCCACTTCACGATTGTGTCCCACTTGATGTTGATTCTTGACAAAAAATTAAAAGTTTATATCTTTATGTTTGAAGCCTGAAATGTGGCGAAAGGTTGAAAGGTTCAAGGGGGCCGAATACTTTTGCAAGGCACTGTATATGTATATATATATATATATATATATATATATATATATATATATATATATATATTTCTGTCTGAGAGCCAACCAATCGATTATACATTAATCTATCCATTCTATCAATAACATCCCTACACATGTTTTTAATAATACACACGCACACACACACATGCATACACACATCGCACTCAATAAAAGACATTAAGGGGAGGGGAATAGAGGGGGGGGGGAGAAAAGAAAGAAAAAATATTATTATTATTTCATTTTTTTGTTTCTCATTGGTATTATATTAAACATAGAGGGTGTATGCATGTGTTAATATGTATATATGCATATGTATGGTCTCCCCGGGTCATTGATGTAGTGGTGAAAGGTGTAATGGTGATGATGGTGTTGATGATGATAGTAGTGGTGTGCCAGTGGTGGTGGTGATGGTGGATTGGTGATGATGGTGATGATGATGGTAGTGGCGGTGGGGGTGGCGATTGCGGAGGTCATTGTGGTGTGCGGTGGTGTGGTCTGGACTGGGGGTTGGCTCGGGTCCCTGTGCCGCCGGGGGGCGGGCTGGCTGGCGCCCATGGATCCCCGATGTCCTGGGATTGGCTGGCCATGCCTGCTGCTGCCTGGACCTGGTGGGCGCAGAATCTGGGGATCCTGAGTGGGCCACGGGCCGCGTCCCCCGCCCCTTCCTGGCCCCACTCTGCCCCAGTTTCTTTTTTGCCCTGGGCCAGTTCCATTTCACATGCCTCTCCAACTTTTTACGCATCACACATTAACTCTTCACACCCCACTTTTTAATGCATACATCACAGTGAAGTTTTTTAATGCACCACATGAACATAACACACAAGAGGAGAGTCATGTGTGGCCCGGGGTATTTAGAGGTGGAGTGGGTGGTCAGTTAGGTTGGGTGGTCGCGGGGCGGGGCCTGTGGGGTGCCCCATGGGCATCCCACCAGGGCGGACGTGGGTGCTGGTCGGCCTGCTTTTTGGCGGTGCAGGGGGCCGGGCCGGCCTCTGGTCCGGGCTATGGTGTTGTGTATTGCAGTGATTTTGTTGTTTTGTATCCTCATTATTACTGTTATTATTGTTGTCGTCATCATTGTCATTCGTTTATTGTCATTATTATTGCCGGTATTACTATTGTTGTTATTATTGATGCTGTTGTCGTTGTTGTTGTATACTCGCTGTTGTTTCGGTGATTAGGGGGGATTGTGTGTGTATGTGTGTGTGTGTATATGTGTATATATATATGTACACTCACCGGCCACTTTATTAGGTACACCATGCTAGTAACGGGTTGGACCCCCTTTTGCCTTCAGAACTGCCTCAATTATTCGTGGCATAGATTCAACAAGGTGCTGGAAGCATTCCTCAGAGAGCTTGGTCCATATTGACATGATGGCATCACACAGTTGCCGCAGATTTGTCGGCTGCACATCCATGATGCGAATCTCCCGTTCCACCACATCCCAAAGATGCTCTATTGGATCGAGATCTGGTGACTGTGGAGGCCATTTGAGTACAGTGAACTCATTGTCATGTTCAAGAAACCAGTCTGAGATGATTCCAGCTTTATGACATGGCGCATTATCCTGCTGAAAGTAGCCATCAGAAGTGCGGTACATTGTGGTCATAAAGGGATGGACATGGTCAGCAACAATACTCAGGTAGGCTGTGGCGTTGCAACGATGCTCAATTGGTACCAAGGGGCCCAAAGAGTGCCAAGAAAATATTCCCCACACCATGACACCACCACCACCAGCCTGAACCGTTGATACAAGGCAGGATGGATCCATGCTTTCATGTTGTTGACGCCAAATTCTGACCCTACCATCCGAATGTCGCAGCAGAAATCGAGACTCATCAGACCAGGCAACGTTTTTCCAATCTTCTATTGTCCAATTTCGATGAGCTTGTGCAAATTGTAGCCTCAGTTTCCTGTTCTTAGCTGAAAGGAGTAGCACCCGGTGTAGTCTTCTGCTGCTGTAGCCCATCTGCCTCAAAGTTCGACGTACTGTGTGTTCAGAGATGCTCTTCTGCCTTCCTTGGTTGTAACGGGTGGTTATTTGAGTCACTGTTGCCTTTCTATCAGCTCGAACCAGTCTGGCCGTTCTCCTCTGACCTCTGGCATCAACAAGGCATTTCCGCCCACAGAACTGCCGCTCACTGGATATTTTTTCTTTTTCGGACCGTTCTCTGTAAACCCTAGAGATGGTTGTGCGTGAAAATCCCAGTAGATCAGCAGTTTCTGAAATACTCAGACCAGCCCTTCTGGCACCAACAACCATGCCACGTTCAAAGTCACTCAAATCACCTTTCTTCCCCATACTGATGCTCGGTTTGAACTGCAGGAGATTGTCTTGACCATGTCTACATGCCTAAATGCACTAAGTTGCCGCCATGTGATTGGCTGATTAGAAATTAAGTGTTAACGAGCAGTTGGACAGGTGTACCTAATAAAGTGGCCGGTGAGTGTATATGTATGTATATATTTATATGTGTGTATGTATGTGTGTATGTATATATATATGTTGTTATTATTATATATATATTTCAATGTAATCCAATTAAGATTTTTTTTATTTTATTATTTTCTATTAAACACCCCCCCCCCCCCCCCCCCACAAAAGTATTTTTGTTAATTTTTTATTATTATTATTTTTTGTTGTTGTTGTTGTTAAAAAAAAAATTATACACAATATTACACAACAATATTTGACATGGGGCGTTTATATTTTATACGTTTGGTGGTTCAGTTCACCTGACAGTAGTGTTGATAGCTGTGAGGGTCAGACTAACCCGCTGCCTGTAGCTAATTTGCTAATATTTTCACTGCTGCCCTCTGCTGGTCACGTGGTGCTTTACACTGAAAAATCTGTGAAGTCAAACTGGCACGCTGAAGTGTGCCGTGTTTTCTTTAAATGTATCGTTACAATCTCATGAGGAGGAAAACTACAAGAAATTGGTGAGAAAAAGGTGATACTCACTGACAGCAGGAGCAATCCCCCCGACGCTGTTTGGCCCTGGAATTGCACCGACAACCGCTGCTGCCTGAGTCACCACCGCAGCCTGAGCTGCTGCTGCCTGCTGCTGCATCTGTCTGTGACACTGCCGCAGGTCAAACACCTGCAAAGATAAACAGGTCGGAGACAAATGTGTTAACATATGAGTCACTGTTGACGTCCCCAAAACTGCAGTTCCTTTGGAGTCCGCTAGAGGCAGTGAGTCAGTCCCTTGTTGAAGTGTCCAACTTTACAGCATAAAAATCTTTTTTACAGATGAAAAACTGGTACAAACAAAAACTCAGCTGTTTCTTGAAGACGAAGGTTAAAGGGAGGGATCATTTGTTGGGACACTTTTGTAAAATATGTTTTCCATCTCACTGAGAATTTTCTGGTTGAATTAATTTAAAGAAAAAAGTCCACATAAATAAACAGTAAGAACAAACATACGGCAGACTATCATCTGCTTATTGAATCACCTTAATATAGGCTCCAGGGTAAATCTTGTGGACACCGTCTCCCGGCGCTCGACCAGCCTCACGATCCAGGTAGAAACTCTGAACAAACACCGAGTGGTCGCTAAGGCAACGCATCCATATGTCCCCCTCTCCCCGGCACTCCAGTTGGACCCCCCTGCCAATGTGGAGCCTGGAGAGAGAAACACATAGAAGACAAAAGCTCAAGTAAAAAGACCAAAGAGGAGGAGACTGGCAATGGGGAGACTGGTTGGACTGGTTTGGAGTGGTCACCTGGCGCGGTGGCTGGCGGCAGTACGGTGGACGTTACTCAGCTGTCCCAAACAGAATCTGTCTCCTCCTGAGGGATCCACATACCCGTCCACTGTAACCTGAGGACAGCTGGACTGGACCTTGAACATCTCCCCAACCTGGACATCCAACTCAAAGTATGAAATGGAGCACCAGAACTCTGGACCTGACGAGCAGGGGGGGACAGTTAGGGAGATCTACCAGTGACAGAGGAGACAGAGAGGACAACACCAGACACTCTGCTGCTCAGGACATGGGGGAGACAAATGACACACTCAGTCTGAAGTGAAGAGATGGGGGGGGGGGGGTGGAGAGGAGAGGAGGACAGTCAGAGGTTGGAGATGCACGATGGGGACAGTCAGATGGTAGAGATAGATGGTGGGGACAGTCAGAGGGTAGACATGGACGGTGGGGACAGTCAGAGGTCAGAGATGGACAGTGGGGGGCAGTCAGAGGTTGGAGATGGACGGTGGGGACAGTCAGATGTTAGAGATGGATGGCGGGAACAATCAAAGGAAGTCCACAGGTGAGTAAAGACAGCAGGGGCAAAGTGGGACAGACTTCAGATTTCATTATAAGGACAGTGGGGACAGGACAGGACATCCCACCAGAGACATAAGGACATCTGGACAGCTGTGGTACCTGGATGGTTGGACACTGGTTGAGGATATGGCGCCGTACTATGATGCTGTGACCCTGCAGGACAGAGGTCTATGACTTAGTAAGAGGTACTGCAAAAAAGTACCACAGTGAAGTACGAATACTGCAGTGCTTTGGCATTTTAATGTCATACAGAAGTGAGTGTTGGGGGCGTGGTGGTACTGATGATGATGCATTGGCTGATGCTGGTGGCTCCGCCCACTTTGATGAGATCTTGCAGAGCTGTAGGAGGTGGGGCTGTTACCTGACCAGGTGGCTGCAGAGACACAGAAAAAAGCCTGATGTCTGTATGGTTCTTAAAGGGATATTCCGGCGCAAAATAAGTTAGGGTCAAACTCACCACAACACCGAGATAGACACCCCCTCCAGAAATGAATGTTGCCGACCGCTTGCTTCTCTAGCTAAACCAACTTTAGTAACGACAGCAGGATAGCAATACACAGCGGTCTGAGGAGCCATAAACAAACCTCAACCAAAACGCCACTCTATAGCCACAAATAATGCTCAGAACAGCACCTAACTTCATCAACAGTATATATAGGGTCCCAGCCATAGTACTAGCCACGAAACATCTTTTAAACTTTGACTAATTTCTTAAGCAAAGAGACTAAACACAACTCACCTACTCTCTTCCAGCAGCTGCTTGTTTGTAGAGAGACCTCAGGCCAGTCCATTATGGACTACAGCGGGGTGACGCAGCTCAAGGAAGAACATTTATGATAATTTCTTTATTAATCAATAAATCTGGTGCCATTTTTTCACTGTTGGTGGTCAAGAGTGTAAAAAATCCCAGAGTCTGATGACTAAAACCTTTAGTCCAGTAAAACCAAAAAGATAAAAGCAATCCTTTTCTCGAGGCACAAAGTACTGAAAGCGATCAGAACCTTTTAAAACCAGATAAAAGCAGCAGCTTGCGGGAACTTGCACTCTTGCCCTCTGCTACAACAGATAAAATAAAAACCCATGCACGGTAAAAGTTAAACTTCAAAGTCAGCAAACTGTTAAGGTGCAGCCTTAAAAGTTGTTTAAAACCGGTTAAAATGGGTTAAAAAGTTGCTCATAAAAGAGAGACATGGCTAGGTGCCTTACGCATGCACACTTTAGCTTATGGATTTCATGGAAATACAATCAGACCGAGATGCTAAGGCAGAAGAACTGCCGTGTCTGCAGTGCAAAATGATTAATATGGTGATTATTACTTCAAGGAAATGATAAAGAAATGACCGTAAATGTTCTTCCTTGAGCTGCGTCACCCCGCTGTAGCTCTTAATGGACTGGCCTTAGGTCTCGCTACAAACAAGCAGCTGCTGGAAGAGAGTAGGTAAGTTGTGTTTAGTCTCTTTGGGTAGTGCAGTGGCTGGGACCTTATACGGTTGTGAGTGAAAGTCAGGGCACCCCTTTAAAAAAAGCATAGTTTATTTATTAAAAAATTAACCTTGATATTTATAGTCTCTCTGATAAATAGGAAAAAAGACAATATTATCAGAAATCATTAATGCACAGTTACTTTTTATTTCATAAAAAGTACAAAATTACAAAAATAAAAATCATCTTTTTGGCATGTGCAAATGTCAGGGCACCCTTCAGCATCAGTACCTTCAGTACTTTGTAAGACCCCCTCTGGTAGAGGGGGTCTGGCTTGTAAACACTTTTTATAGCCAACTACAAGTCTCTGGAGTCTATCCTTTGGGATTTTCCCCCATTCTTCCTTGCAAAAGGCTTCCAGTTCTGCAATATTCTTGGGTCTTCTTGCATGCACAGCTCTTTTAAGAACAACCCACAGATTTTCAATGATGTTTAAGTCTGGAGACTGTGAGGGCCATTCCAAAACCTTCAGCTTGCGTTTCGTGAGGTAGTTCATGGTGGATTTAGAGGTATGTTAAGGATCATTATCCTGCAGTAGAGACCATCCTCTTTTCAGCTTTTTTACAGATGCTGTGATATTTGCCTCCAGAATTTGCTGGTATTTAATGGAATCCATTCTTCCCTCCACTCGAGCAATGTTTCCTGTCCCATTGGCTGCAACACAACCCCCAAAGTATGATGGATCCACCCTCATATTTCACAGTTGGCAAGGTGTTCTTTTCATGAAAAGCTGTTCCATTTTTTCTCCAAACACACCTTTGCTCATTGTGGCCGAAGAGTTCTATTTTAACTTCATCAGTCCACAGCACGTTTCCAGAAGTCATCAGGCTTCTCTAGATGTTCTGTTGCATTTTATGATGAGGACGCAGGAAGGTTTTCTTCTGCAGACTCTTTCATGAAGGTCTTGTTTGTTCAAACATTGCAGCACAGTGGAAGGGTGCACCACCACTCCTGCGTCTGCTCAATATTCTTGCAGGTCTTTTGAAGTCAAATGTGGGTTTTGATTTACTTTCCTGACCAGCAAACGAGCTGTTCTCCCTGAGATTTTACTTGGTCTTCCAGATCTCATCTTGCCCTCCACAGTTCCCCTCACCTGCCATCTCTCAATTATACCTTGCACTGTGGAAACTGCAAGCTGAAAACGCTTTGCTATCTTCTTGTAGCCCTCCCCTACATTGTTGGCATCAATAACTTTCATTTTTTCTGTCTTACACAGCTTCTTAGAGGAACCCATGGTTTCTGGATGAATGCACAAGGTTTGTGGAGTTGAAACCCCTTAAATTGGCACCAGCTGGCGCTCCCTCATGAGAATTGTTGACACCTGCTTCAGGACTAACAAGCTGGTGAAAGTCTGAGCTTCGAAAAAAAATCTTTAAAGACCAGACACTTTAAAGCTCTCAGGGTGCCCTGACATTTGCGCATGCCAAAAAGATGATTTTTATTTTTGTAATTTTGTACTTTTTATAAAATAAAAAGTAACTGTGCATTAATGATTTCTGATAATATTGTCTTTTTTTCCTATTTACCAGAGAGACCATAAATATCAAGGTTAATTTTTTAGTAAATAAATTATGCTTTTTTTAAAGGGGTGCCCTGACTTTCACTCACAACTGTATGTACCATAGACTGTATATAAGATGGACAACCTGGTCCCGCCTTCCGCCTGTATACAGATTTGAAGCCAAAAAGCTCTCTGTAATTCCGGGTTTTTCTCCACTTCCTTGAAACCAGAGCTGCGCAGTAGCGATGCGCGCATTCGGCCGCGCAGTCGCCGAGAGTCCCTGTGATGACGCTCGGCTCAAACAGCGTATCCCCCCGGGAGAGCTACGCAATCCCTGAACGCCCATAGGCTGTACCAGGTGTCAATCATATGAAATATGAATCCCCTAATAACTTTTAAAAACGGAGCTGTACAGAAAAAAAAGGACTTGGACACAAAACAGTCTTACAATAACTACATGTCAACATCACAAGCAGGGGGGAGAAAAATTTATGTTCTGTGTAATAAATTTCTAAAGTTTGTCCACAGCCCCATAAGCTTTGCTGGCGGAGGCGGGATTTATGGCCTGTACTGCAGCCCACCATCAGAGGGTGCTGTTCTCGGAGTGGCTTCACCCAGCAAGGAGGCAGACTCTGTCCATCTTATATACAGTCTATGGTATGTACTAACGTGAGTAGAACATGGTGTAGTTCCGATCAGAAACAGAACCTCATTGGAAAATTAGCTGATTTAACTTCACTTTGTTTTTGTTCAAATATACTAACTCGACAGCACATATATCCATACCTGTTAACAAAATCATGATTTTATTGATAATTCGGCTTGATAAAAATACCTTGACCATTTCATTTTACTAAAGTAGAAGTTTCTTGGCCAGCTAATAGACTACAGAAGTGGAGAAATGCCCCAGTTTATGTTTTCTTAAAAGTTAGAACAACTCTGAATACAGTTCTATGGCTGGGACCCTATATGTACTGTTGATGAAGTTAGGTGCTGTTCTTAGCATTATTTGTGGCTATAGAGTGGTGTTTTGGTTGAGGTTTGTTTATGGCTCCTCAGACCGCTGTGTATTGCTATCCTGCGGTCGTTACTAAAGTTGGTATAACTAGAGAAGCAAGCGGTCAGCAACATTCATTTCTGGAGGGGGCGTCTAACTTGATGTTACGGTGTGTTTGACCCTAACTTAATTTTACAGCAGAATATCCCTCTAAAGGTGTGCTTCCAGTTCAACCAATACTTCAAACCTCAGGTGTTTAGGGACCCTACCTGTTCTTGTGGGGCTGCTGTACTCAGGGCTGTGTGGGTAAGGAGAGGTGGAGGTGGGAGGGTGAGGAGGCTGGGGGGTATGGGGGGGGTTTGGGTGAGGTGGAGAGGCGTGGCCCCCATGGTTCTGAGGAGGGACGATCTGGAGAAGGCCTGGCCCTTCGATGTTGACTCCTCCCCCAGCCCCTCCCCCTGCTCTGCAGCCTGTGGCGCCCCCTGCTGGCAGAGCTGCGGTCTGCATGGAGCTTCCTGCAGGAGAGACGACAGGAGGACATGAGGAGATAGTCTGACCTAGTGCTGGACGATAATTCGATAACAATATATATCGATCGATAGACGTGTGGTGCGATAGAAAAAAAACGGGTCGATAAAAAGTTCGATAGAAAAACACAGTTTCCCTTTCTTTTTCATCATAGCCTATCATGTAGCTTTTACTACAGTCATCACTTCCTCCCAACCAATCACAAACGCAGACCCAGGTACGCTACGGCACCAAGCCCAGCCCCTCTCAAAGCACAACAGACAGCACGTGTATTAGAAAAAATGATACAGCAAGGAGAAGCGGAGGACATTGTCCCGAAAAAAGGTTTCAGTAGTTCACCAGCATGGCAATGTTTTGGTTTTTAGAAGTCTGACAAAAAGCGAACAGCGGTCGTTTGCAAAATTTGCCGAGAATTAGTAAAAACCAAGTCTGGTAACACAACCAACTTGTTTTACCATCTAAACCGATCGCACCCGCAGGAGTACGAGCTGTGTCGGCCGCGCCGCGGCTCCACGTCATCGTCGGAGGAATCCTCTGGAACCGCTGCCAGCACCAGCACAAAGCATGTGAAGCAGACCAAACTGGACTTCGTTTCTTGCTAAAATACGACAAAGTGTCCGAGCGGCATAAGGACATCACCCATGCAGTAACATGCTCCATAGCGAGGGACATACTGCCAATAACTACCTTTGAAAAGCCTGGCTTCGACCAGCTTCTAGCCACTCTCGACCCGCGATATGAAGTGCCCGGCCGCAAGTTTTTCTCAAACACAGCGCTTCAGGCATGAAAATGGGTCAGGGGTTGAAAAGGTGAGAAGGGTGCGGAGGAAATACGTTCCGGTGTTGGGCCGTAGAATGCACCCCTGCATCCCGTCCACTCATTAGCTTCTTTAAGTGGAAGAAAATGAGCTCATATTTTACAAAGACGCGAGTATTTGGATCATGGCTACTAGCAGGGGGTGCATTCGTCAGGGGTGCATTCTACGACACAACACCGGCGTGGATAAGTCCTGCTTCTCGTGCTCAGTTTGTGTATTAAGTCAATCACATGATAATTAAAAAAAATAAATCTCCCGACCCCGGGAGAAATATTTCAGTGTTCAGACACCAGGCTGTGGGCAGTTTCCCACACAGTTAAAACTGGTAGTATGCTATTCCCACCTAAAGCTATTCTGTTTATTTATATATTTGTTTGTTTTGTTTATTTTCATCAAAAGACTATTTAAATATTTATTTATCAGATTTTCTGGTCACTTTAGTCTTTATGTTTGTCAGTATTTACTTACGTCACTCAGGCCACTTAAGTTGATTTCTTTTTTTTTTTTAGTTCTTTTTTAAAAAAACTTTCAGTTGTGGTAAAATAAAAAAGGTGGTTGAATAAAGGTTTGAATTTGAATTCAGTGCTTGTGTGTTCTTTATTAAAAGTAGGTCATTAAGCAATAGCATAAAACATCCAGGGCTGCAATTAAAATATATGTTAAATAATTATAATAATTATATCGATAATTATCGATATCGATCAATATGATTTATTTTTTATCGATATGCTTTTTTTCTATATCGTCCAGGCCTAGTCTGACCTGTGAGAGACAACACAGGTGAGGGGGACGGTCTGACCTGGGGGAGAAAGGGGCATGCTGGAATACATGCTGACAGGGCGTGGCTGGTTGTAAGGGTCACTGTGGGGGGGCAGGTCGATCTCCAGACAGTCTTGCATGAACTCCTCTTTTACAAGAGACTGAGGACCTGAAAGAAGACAGGGAAGACAGGAAATCAGGAAACATCTATAACATAGTTCAGATCAGACGTTAGGAAGGGTTCACACATCCCACCACCCCATAATATTATTCAAAGACTCAGAGGGTGTGTGTTTTACCTGCAGCGGTGGGTGTGGCCACCCTCTCGTAGTGGTAGGGGTTCACACACACGCTGTCGTACTTCAGGTCGAAAGCGAACTGACAGAATTTGACGTGTTTGAGTTCGTTCTTATGGAGGTCGGGCCAACGCCAAAGACGAGCATAGATCACATGAGGGAAACCTTTCCTACCTGCCACCTAGAGACGGACAGGTGTGAGACAGACAGGTGAGAGACAGGTAAGACACAGAAACACAGACAGACAGACAGGTGGAGAGACATCTTTCATAGAATTTAAAATAAACTGAGAACAAACTGAGTCATTCTCAGCAGGAGGTTACCACGGAAACAGTCTGTGTATGTACATGTCTGCCAGTCTTTGTGTATGTGTGTGTGTGTGTGTGTGTGTGTGTGTGTGTGTGAGTGTGTGTGTGTGTGTGTCAGGTGATGCAGGGTTGACTAGCCAAACCCCGACCATGACATCATGTCTGACCTCACAGGCGTGTGTGTGTGTGTTTGACTCTGTAACACACTGTAAAAATAAAAACACACACACACCCTGAGAGAGTTTTGAGTGAACTAGTTAATAAATCAGCTGGTTAGTTAAACAAGTTAACCGGTTTAAACCGGAGTGGAACCAGACTCTGTATGAGGAGTCAGACGGCAGAGTGTGTTCTGTCAGCACAGGTGAAGGACAGGGACCAGACTACAGACAAAACACACACACACACACACACACACACACACACACACACACACACACACACACACACACACACACACACACACACACACTGTAAAAAGTTGCGGTGCAGTAGTTTGAATCTGTTCTCCTGATTCTGGATCAGTTTGGGAGGACTTCAGTAACCATGGTAACATGTTTGGCCGTCTTTCCCGCAGTTAAAGTAGTTCTTTGTGCAAACTGTAGTAGGGGAGACCAGGGTTGGTTGTCGCACTCATTTCCCTTGAGTTAAATGCCTTTAAAATTAAAAATATATATATATTTTTTTTGTTGACGATTATGAATTTTTACATCTCACAAAACTTCAATTTGAATCCAGCTCCAATAAAGAAGATAAACCTGCTGCTGAGACCTGCTGGGACCTGCTGATCCAAGACACAGTGCTCAGTCTCCATCTCTGTCTCATGAATATTAAATGTTGGAAGTCAAACATCGCACTCTCTCACTCCCCTAACTCAGGTGTTCCACTGAGTGAAAGCTCTCCTGGTCTTCAAACATCGACTGCAAGAAGAGAAAAGTTTGGACCAAAGTTGAGAAGATTGTTCTTCTCCATCTGTGTTAGAAACTGAGAAATGAGGCAGAGCTTCATGTTTGAGCTTCAAGTTCTGTTCAGAGACCCAGCAGCTCCTCAGGAACATGGACTCTGATGATCCAAACCTGGTTTCTCCTCAGATCTGACCTGGTTTTGTTTTTTTTTACAGTGTAGAAACTCTGTGGTATGAAATCCACAAACTCTAGACGTGTACACATTCCCGTCTGTCTGTCTCTCTCTCTGTCTCTCTCTCTGTCTCTCTCTCTCTCACACACACACACACACACACACACACACACACACACACACACACACACACACACACACTGTCTGGCTTAACTTAACCCAGCCCCTTTCCTGTGTTTCAGACAAAACAACCAGCCTGCCCTTCCTCCTCCTCCTCCTCCTCCTCCCTCACTGTGTGCTCATGATGGGATCTCTTATATCAGACTCTCTGTTTGGCTGTCTGAAGGTTCTTCAGAAGGTTCTGGAAGTTTGAAGAAACAACACTACAGGAAGTCCTGATGTGGACCTTCTGAGTCCTAAGAAGTCTCGGACTCACCATTGTCTCAGACTCACAGTGGTATGTGTGTGTGTGTGTGTGTGTGTTTTAAGTCAGAGATAGTTTATGTTTAGCCATCAGTCATGTGAACTAAAATCTCTGCAGGGTGAGAAAAGTCGTACAGATCTGAGCTTTGATTAGATGTTACTGATAATTATTGATTCTGCTTATCAATAAAATCCTCGGTCACTCTTTCATGTCTTATTTTCCGTGTTTTATCACTTTGTCTGCTCTGCTGAGAGAGGGACGTCTACTCCTTATGAGCCTAAACAAATCAGCTGATCACAGCCTCTGATTGGTCAATGGATCAAAACAAACATGGCAGCCCCAAACTTAGTCAAACTATTTTACTCAAATTAATCCATAAACCCGCCCACATAACCCAATTTCTACATTTCTGTTTGTATTTTTATATTTCTGTTTACATTTTTATATTTCTATGTTTTTATTTTTATATTTCAATATTTTAATTTTTATATTTCTATAATTTTATATTTCTATGATTTCATTTTAATATTTCAATGTTTTTATTTTTATATTTCAATGTTTTAAATTTTACATTTCTATGTTTGCATTGTCATATATCTATGTTTGTATTTTTATATTTCTATGTTTTAATTTTTATATTTTGTATGTTTGTATTGTTATATTTCTATGTTTGTATTTTTATATTTCTGTGCTTTTATTTCTATATTTCTGTTTTTATTTTTATATTTCTATGATTTTATTTTAACATTTCTATTTCTATGAATTTATTTTAATATTTCTATGATTTTATATTTATATTTCTATGCTTTTATTTTAAGATTTCTACAGTATATACAGTATAATGCTTCTTCAGTATATTTATGTTTCTGTGTGTCAATGTTTCTAAAATGTACACTTCTGTGTTTATATATTTTCAATTCTTTTTCTATGTTCTCTTTTGTATTTCCATATTTCTGTTTTATATTTCTGTATTTTTGTTTCTATGTTTTTATATTCCATGCCTTTTTATTTCTGTTTCTAATTTTATCTTCTTTGTTTAAATATCTACATTTCTGTTTTTATATCTCTTTGTCTATATTTCTTTGTTATATTACTGTATTCAGGCAGAAAAGTCTTGTATGTTTGAAACACCTGACCCTCCATATCAGTTTTAGAAAGGTTGATCTGTGTTTCCCTTCATGTAATCTGAGCATGCTCAGAAGGTCCTGGAGTCCGTTTCAGAGGTCCTTGAAAATGTTTCAGGTGTTTTTTGGCCAGAGTTGGAGTCTGTTTAAAGGTTCTGGTGTTGTCTGGTCCATAAGAAGGTTCTGTAGGTTCATGAACACTGGGGTTCCTGTTAGCAGCCTGCAGAGGATCCATGTTTACATCCCTGAGCCTGTTAATTACTGTGAGAGAGACTGAGACACACCCAGTCTGCTGCTGCTCACACACTGAACACACACACTGAACACACACACACACACACACACACACACACACACACACACTGTGTCAAACACATTTATAGAAACACCTGAACCTGTGACAGAGATCAGACCTGATCAGACTGAGACAGGAGAGGAGGAGAAGTGAAGGTGGACAGGGTTTAACTGAGAATAAAACTGTGGATTTGTCCTTTGAGACCAACGAGCCGTGTTTTTAAAAACCTGGAAAAATCTGCTCAGACAAACTCAGCAGGAAAATAAACCATCAGAGAAACAGCTTCAGGAGTCCTGATGAACTTAGATCCCGGCTCAGACGCCTCAACCTGATCGGATCAGCGCCACACAGAACTTTGGTAAACCCGACTCAGAGCCCAGATTCAAACACCTGTAAACACCTGAATAAAGGAGGTCTGGGTTTTTCAGAGGTACTACTCTGTCTGAGGGTCTTAAGATCAGGAGCATCCAGGCTTGGTTCTGGTCCTGGTCATTTCTCAGTTTCGATATTTTGTCTTAAACTTTTGCTTTGATCATATTCTCATGATTTTCCACCATCCAGATTCTTCTTCACGACGCGTGCAAACGAGGGTTTGATCGAGACAAAATGCAGGTGGAGCTGACGCTCTGAAAACATCGCAGATACAGAAGAAGTCCACTTCAGGCTCAGTGAGAAGCAGATGGATGTTAGTGGGTATTCTGTTTGCAGCAGTGGGCGGAGAGTGGGCAGAGTCATACCTGCAGCCGTCCGTCTAGCGTCCTCTGGATGGTCACACACTTGCTCGGGTGGACGCCGTTGGTGGTGACGGCAGTGATGAGCGAGTCCAGCTCGTCCTTCTTCTCCTTCAGCTTCTTCACCAGGCTCTCGATTGCCCGCTTGGCGAAGCCCTCGTTCTCTGCGCCCTGGCGGTGACACATCAGGCTGTGGACGATGCTGAGGCAGGCGTCAGAGCTGCTGCTGGGGGGCGGGGCCAGCACAGACATGCTCACCTGGAGAAAGGTCACCTGGAGCAGTTCAGGTGTTTTCAGTCACTGTGAAGAAACAAAACTGGGTAAATAAGAGCAACAAACAAAACCATTCTTTCCTTTTTTACATGAATCTAGCATATAAATATCTTAACGATCAGTCTGATATCCTGTAATCACGCCAAAAACATGAGTTAGTCCAGCCCTGATCACCTGTCAGACCTGTACAAGGGTCACCTGCTCACCTCTAACCACTGGAGGACATAATGAACAACACCTGGTTATTAGGAGTGGGAGAGAAAATTGATTCACGTAAGTAATGCGATTTTTAGTTTTACAATTTTTAAATCCTTTTCTTTTTTTATCTTTTTTTTTCATATTTAAGAATAAAGGTCCTTTCACACCGGGACTGTTTTTATCGTGCTATTATTTCGGACGTCAATATTTTTTTCCGAACCCGTATCCTGTCAATACAAGCGTTCACATCAGCGACATTTTCCTGCCCTGCAATATTGCGGCATTTATTTTTTTCGGATCATGGTCAATTTTTCTAAAGTTTCCCATACTGTATGACCACTTCTGACCAATCAGATTGCGTGTTGTTGTGACGTCTGATTCACCGGTATATCCAACATGGCCAACCGGCTGATTGTTTACGTGCCAGAGAACAGAGTGCTTTTTGACAAAAGACACACACATGACAAAGATAATGACCTGAAGGACAACTTGTGGAGAGTCATAGCGTCGGATTTCTCATATGACAATGGTTTGTGTGCTTTAACAGTTTGCTAAATGTCTTCGTTTTAACTTTCATCTGTGCTAACGTAAGCTAACGGTTGTTAGCATAGTTTCATGTGCTTATCTTATCGCCTCTGATTGGCTACAAGTGCTGACCGTTTGGTTTGAGCATGTGATGATGTTTCCAGCTTTTCTAGCCAATCAGAGGTGAAGGAGGCGGGACTTTCCCCAGGAAAAGTCTTCCCTGGGATGAATCTTTTTTCCCCCAGAAAGACGCAAAATCGCATCGGGCTTGATGTGTATAGTCAGGCGCGTAAAAATTCACCTCTGAATATTTCGTAATTTTGCGTTCTATTTTTGCGTCAGCCCCGGTGTGTAAGGACCTTTAGTTTTACTATTAGTAAATCAATTTTTTTGTTCAAAAATCTATTTTTTTCCAAATGTAAGTATAAATCTTAAAAACTGACTTATATGTGATGTGTATTTTTGGGGGAAAATATGGTTCCTGGAATAGTCAGTAGACAATCATAATCATTTAAATGTTTCAGTAGAGTTAAAAATGCAGATTAAATATTGAGAAAATCGACAATATCGTAGAATCGCATCCAAAAAATCGTAGAAGAATCGAATCGGGGAGAAGCATATCGTCCCAACTGATTATACTGACTAGAACCAGGACAGAGAGTGGGTCAGAACCAAGACCAAAACACTGGGATGGTCTCTACACGGATCTCTGATCAGACATCAGGACAGAAATCTGCTGTGTTACATCACATCAAGACCTCTCTGCACTCACTCACACACACACCAACAGCTGTTTACACTCTGCGTTTCAATACTTCTGATTATTTATGAAAACATGAAACATTTCTATCATCACCTTCATATTTGAGTGAGACACACACACACACACACACACACACACACACACACACACACACACACACACACACACACACACACACACACACAGAGATCACAGCAGCATCAACAGTTGTGAGGTACCCAATGATCCGGACATGCTAAGACCACAGCGGGCTGAATCAGATTCACTTACCGGCTCTGGCCCAGAGCCTCTGGGTGCTCTCCGCTCGGCTGTCGTTCTCTGCGTGTCGGTGAGACTATCCGTGTGTGTGTGTGTGTGTGTGTGTGTGTGTGTGTGTGTGTGTGTGTGTGTGAGTGTACGCTCCCGCTGTCTGATCCAGACTGAGACTGTCTGCACACTCACGGAGAGTCATGCTTAACATGCAGTCAGACATAACAGGAAATCAGGCCTCTGCTGGACCCTATAAAAATAAGAGCGGATCCAAAGAAAAGGTGAAACAACAGTTAACGCTCACCTTCACATTAAAACACTTTTTTAAAAACACAAAACTATTTTAAAACTGGAGAAAGTTTGGGGTATAAAAGGATTGAAAAAGACAAACCTTATTGTGTGATTTATCTGAGCTGGTGTTTTCAGAGGATGAACAAACATGTCACAGATATCACACCGAGAGAAACTCTCCTCTCTGGTCACACTCCATTTCGATCCTCGTGGGCTTTTATTTTGAAGTGATCATCGGAACCGACTTCCTGCTTCTTTCTTGACCCCTGTCCCAAAGTTTGTGCGCGTGACTTCGTTCAGCGTCTGGGTATGTGCGCGTGTCACTGTGAGAGAATCGTTGCCCCTGGTTACCCGGTGATTGGCAGGTCGTCAGTCAATAAGCCTTTGGCGCCATCTCGTGGTAAAAACAGCTTCCGGCCGTACAATCATAGAAATGTTTTTATAAAGGCGTTTTCTCTTTTCTTGTTTTCTTTGACAATTCCTCATAAAACACACCGGACAAGAAATTCCCCAGGTTTCCGCTGTTCATTTTCAGTTTTTTTTTTAAACTTTCAGCGTATATTCTCTGTGTTGATACTTTGCCGGAACGAATCCATAAACCCGCCCAGATAACCAGATTTCTACATTTCTATTTTTATATTTGTATATTTTTATGTTTGCATTTTTTACTTCTATGTTTATATTTTTATATTTCTATGCTTCTACAGTATATTACGGTGGCCTGGAAGTACAAAACACAAGAGAAAGAGAAGAGAGAGAAAACACGACAGCAAATCAAAACACAAACGCAAAAGAGGAAACACAACCACAAATCACAAAACGCAACTGCAAATCACAAAACACTACAGCAAATCACATATGCAAACGCAAAAAAGAAAACGCAGCTGCAAGTCACATATGCAAACGCAAAAAAAGAAAACGCAACCGCAATCACATATGCAAATGCAAAAAAAGAAAACGCAACAGCAAATCACATACGCAAACGCAAAAAAGAAAACAGGACAGCAAATCACATATGCAAACACAAAAAAAAAACACAAAAGCAAATCACATATGCAAACGCAAAAAAGAAAACACAAAAGCAGATCACATATGCAAACGCAGAAAGAAAACGCAACTGCAAATCCCAAAACACGACAGCATCGTCTGTCTTCTTCTTCGTTGTAGTTCAATGGCAGTTTACTCCGCTGGGGGTGGAGAACTACCTCCACCTGCTGGATTGATGTCGGAACGGGAAAGTAAGCACTTGAATCGACTCGTCTGTCCTTTCAATCAAATTAAATCAAATCAAACTTTATTTATATACCACTTTTCAGGCAAAAAGAAATGCAGCACAAAGTGCTTTACAATTTAAAACAATGAGCCCCCCCATATCCAGCCCGCCACCCCACCCCCACAACCCTCACCGAGAGCCCACCCCAACACACACACACACACACACACACACACACACACACACACACACACCGATAATGCAATCTTAAAAGCGTGTGGCTGAGTTCAGAGGAGCCAAGTCAGGAAACGTCAGGAGGCCGACTGCACTGGAGGCTGCTTACGGCCCAGGGCCAGGACACCTCCACCCGGGTGCGCAACCCGCTACAAGCCAGTAAGGGGCCACAGCAGCAAGCACTGCTGCAGACCACCATCTGGCCGAGCTGAGTGCACACCACAAGGCAGAGAAACCCTAGACAGAGCCAGTCACAGCCTCCAGTGCAGGCGGTCCCCCTACTGAGGAAACACTGGAGAATTGCAATAAAAACATTAACTAAATCAGCTAAAAACATCAAACTAGATAAAATTATAAGATACTGATAAATAGCTAAAATACCATTTAAAAAATAAGTAAATAAATAAATATAATAAACATAACGTAAAATGAGGACTAAAATTTATAAATGAACTAAAATAAGATAAAAATAGGATAAAAATATAGATTAAAAATAAGACATTAGTTAAAAGCCAAATTAAATAGGTGAGTCTTGAGCCTACTCTTAAAAATATGAAAATTCTCTGCGGCCCTAAGGTCCTCCGGCAGGCTATTCCAAAGACGGGGGCCATAGTGCTGGAAAGATGCCTCACCGTAAGTTCGTGTTCTCACTTTGGGGACTATTAAAAGGCCAGTGCCAGAGGATCTCAGGGTCCGCGAGGGTTCATATTGTAAAAGCAATTCTGAAAGATATGAAGGTCCAAGACCCCTAAGACATTTAAAAACCATTAAAAGGACCTTAAAATCAATCCTTAAGCACACAGGGAGCCAATGCAGTGATTTTAAAACCAGTGTAATATGTGCCCGCCTTCTGGTCTTTGTCAGCACACGTGCTGCTGAGTTTTGCAACAGTTGTAAACTCACAATGTTTCTTTTTGGAAGACCAGAAAGCAGGGCGTTACGATAGTCAAGATGACTGGAGATAAAAGCATGCATTAGCGTCTCCGTGTTAGCCCGGGAGAGAAAGGGGCGGACTCTGGCTATATTCTTTAAATGATAAAACCCTGTTTTTGTTATATTTTTAATATGTGGAATAAAAGTCAGCTCAGAGTCAAAGATGATGCCCAGATTCTTTACCTGATTTGATGGAATTAAAGACAGGGTTTTCAGTTTTGTTAAAAGTTTCTCTCCCTGAGCCTTAGGATCGATAATTAAAACCTCAGTTTTGTCCTGGTTGAGCTGTAGGAAGTTTTCTGCCATCCAGGATTTAATGTCTTGGATACAGCTAAAAAGGGCATCGATTGGCTCTGTGTCATCAGGAGACATGGATATGTAGAGCTGTGTGTCATCAGCATAGCTGTGAAAAGTGATACCATGCCTCCTGATGACATCTCCCAGTGGGAGCATATATAAATTAAAAAGTATGGGGCCTAAAATTGAGCCTTGGGGCACACCACATTTAATGCTATGAATCTTTGAAGAGCATGTGTCCAAACTTACAAGAAACTTTCGATCTGTGAGATAGGAGTGACCCGGAAAGACGTGAACCGCGGTTGACAGTCGGTGATGATGTATTGCCGATATTGTGGCAAAGAGCTCCCGAGACAACCCAACTTTTGCAGCAGTTGTGGGAAAAGGCTGCAAGAAGCAGATGGATGCAGTCCATCAAGTAAGTTAAGGGATGTTCAATTAATGTGTTCTGCTATTTTCGCTTTCGGTGTCCATGTTCATGTTTACTTTCCCGTTCTGACATCCAGCAGATGGCAGTAGTACACCACCCCAAGCGGCGTGAACTGCCATTAAACTCCAACAAAGAAGAAGAAGAAGACAGACGGTGCTGTCGTGTTTTGGGATTTGCGGTTGCGTTTTCTTTTTTGCGTTTGCATATGTGATTTGCTGTTGTGTTTTCTTTTTTGTGTTTGCATATGCGATTTGCTGTCGTGTTTTGTGATTTGCAGTTGTGTTTTGTGATTTGCGGTTGCGTTTTCTCTTTTGCGTTTTCTCTTTTGCTGTCGTGTTTTGTGATTTGCAGTTGCGTTTTGTGAATTGTGGTTGCGTTTTGATTTGCTGTCGTGTTTTCTCTTTTGCGGTTGTGTTTTGCACTTCCAGGCCACCGTAATTTTTGTATCTATGTTTTTATATTTCTATGCTTCTACATTTCTTTTTTTTGTTTCTAAGTTTATACTTCTATGTTTAAATTTTAAACGATGGAATTAAATAAATATATTAATAGATAGATAATTAAATAAATACGTAAATAAGTGAGTTTTACAGTCAGTAAGCATTATAAAACCTAGGAAGATTTTTTATTTACAAACATTATCTCTCCTAATTCTAAAACAACTTTCTTATTTAGAAAAAATAGAGCAAAAGTAAAGTGTACGCAATATAAGAAATAAATAAGTTGATAGACAAATAAATAAATATGTGTTAGTTCTCAAAAATATCTGCGTCCACACGTAGCCTTCAAACTCAATCCTATCTGGTGTCGCTTAAAAAAAATTCAGGAACAAAGCTACCTGATTGGCTGATGAATCGGAAGTTTAGCTTCCACTCATCTGCAGGCACAGCCCCTCTAATGAAGTTGTCCCACCACTTGCTGGTCCGACTGAGTTTGACCCAAAACTTACTCTTCTGGCGAACTCTAAAACGCCTAACGTTAACGTTACGATTGCTCTCCAATAAAAGTATTGGGCGCAGCAGACGCCTCTGTGAGCTGGCTGACTGGTGGATGTAATTGTACAAAACAAGGTTCACTTGCAAGGCTGAAATTAGCCCCAAAAGGGCAAAACTAACGTAAAGAATACCCTGTATGTCCACCATTGTTGTTGTTGTTTTTCTTTTTAATTCGCATGCGCAAGCTGCGGTTTGACGTCATCGATCCGTAAAAGTTTAACCACACGAATCCACTTACACGGATATTCTTTTATTTCTCCACTTGTTTTTTCGGATTCAGATTTATCTGGTTTGAGTTTTCCAAACTCCTGTTTTGGTGTGGTAGGGAGGCCTAATCGGACATAAATATGTGCGGTTTGAAATATATCTGCATTTGTGTAGTTGGGGCCTTAATACATTAATAAAAATTTAATCAAAATGACCAAATGAAGGAATAAATAAAAATATCATTAAACATAAAGCTAACTACCATTCACCAAACAAAGAACATTCTGCTTTGTTTTCGGCATAAAAAAGACAATTATCTGAACATTATGAGAACATTCTGAATTTTGCTAATAGTACAATCTTTCTGCTGATTTGTGAGTTTAAAAACTTCTCTATTCAGATTTTTTCATTTTATTTTTTATCCAGACCATATTCCCATGATTTTAAAATAGTTAATGAGTTAATGCAGAAAAAATAACTGAGAAATGCAACAGCAATATTCAACTTTATTTTTCCACCTTATGCTGATCTGTTTGGTAGTCTCTGTAGAATTAGCAGTAAAATCCCGAAAATGTTCTGTGTGAGCAGAATAAATCAGAACTTGTCTGCTCGTGTCTGTTAGCAGGTTCTCTGTAGCTCTTACAGAGGGAAACAGTTCTGTTTGTATCTCTGAGTTCATTATATTGAATCTAAACCGTGTTCTGTTACAGTGAACACAAATAGAACAGCCACAGGTGAGATTCTGATGATGCTAACAAACCTATATGTGATGTTAAGCTGCTAAGCTAGCTAACAATCGTTAAAGCTTCGCCGTCGGTGAAGGTAAAGGTAAACTAACGCTGCCGTTTAAAAGTTAATATAGTTAATATCACAGAGGGTGTAGTACATTCTGGTAAACAGTAATATATCGCTGTGTTCACGTTGTTAGCATTAGCTCAAGCCATCAAATGAAACCTTAGTGGTGTCTATATAACAAGCTAACGCTAGCTCGTTAACTCGCCGTTCCTGTTGGAGCGAGAACAGCAGCGAATCCCCCTAAATGAAAACACGAACTCAACATTTCACCATTTTTCAGCACAATTAGAACAATTTATCAAAGAGAGCTACATTAGCCTATGTTATTGTGACATTTCCTTAAATTCGGCTCTAAGTTTAACCACAAAACAGTTTAGAACTATATTTTAATGCTTAGTGCGTTTCCTAGTATGAGGCGCCACGAAGAAAAATAACGGTGATGGATGGAGTTTGTTGTTGTTAAGCCTAAGTTTTAAAATCATTCCTTTATTATTATGTCGCACAGTGAAAGAAAATATAGATTTTTACATTTTTGAACATTTAGTCTTTCTCTTTGTCTTAGTTATCAGGGTATTTTCTGTGTCTGTGGTAATTAGCCAGTAGGTGTACGGGATTTGGTCCATCTGTGTTTTCCTGACCTCACGGTTTGTCTTCCAGTAGCAAATGAATCAGAGGATGGATTCATCCAAACCAAAGTCGTTTTTCCTGAGAAGTACCACAGCAGTTTCTCTCAATGAGCGGTGAGACACACAGGGGAAATATGCAGCACTATATAATAATTCACCGGTGTGATTACTAAAATACTAAAGTGAACTAGTCACCCAGGTTAAATTTAACTTCAATACAAGTACAGATACCTACCAGTCTGTATATATACATTGAAGTGACAGTACTTTATTGAAAAGTACCTCAAGTCCCTGTCTCATCTGTTTTAAAACCTGTTACTGGCATCAAATCTAAAATGAGCAGATTTTTTATTAAACATTTTTCAGTGCCAATATTTGGTACAAAGTTTCTGCTCTGTTTTAATTAACGATTGGCTTTAACAGATGGAAACTTGTGGATTTGGGGTCACACAAAAATTAATTATAAACGATCACTCCATTTTTCTGCCTTGTGACATCTGCCATCACCAACTTGTCTTTTATTTCATGATATCAACCAGCTCAACCCTAAATCTAAAAACAGAGATAGGTACATGGTGTGACTCCTCTCTGCAGGTTCTCTCAGGTGCAGGTGGACCAGCTGACCCAGCCCATGACTATGACCTTTGACCCCGTCCTGCTGCAGCACAGGGGACATGATGATGCTCCAAAGATGGTCCTGCTGGTGTCGAGAAAGCAGCTGATGCCTTTGCGCCTGCAGTTAAGTCTTAAAAAAGTATGAGGCAGGGAGGGCAGCAGCAAAGACCCCCAGGCTCTATTCTGAAAGCCCCCTGCCCTCCCATGTGTGTGTGTATGTGAAACACAAACGCACCTGCAGAGCTACAGACCAATGACAGGTCACCCGTACTCACCTGTAAACTCCCGCCTCTTTCTCTAATGATGACACAGACTGGTGTTTCATTGCTGAGGATGAGGAGGAAGAAAAGTGTGTGGACCCGACTCGGCTGGCTGAGGCCAACTCGGCGTTTCTCGTCTGGCAGAGCTCGAGGTTTCTGGAGCTTCATGAAGAAATACAGATGGAAAACCAGGTTCACCTCCACCTACAGGAGTAAGTTTATAATTCACTGCAGTGACTTTTTAAAGAACATTTTATAATGATGAGCATTATAAACTTTAACCTTGACCTTTAATATGAAGAAAAGAACAGAAAAGATGGTGAAGAAATAAGAGAAAAACACGAAAACAGACAGGAGCGACATGAACGTCAGGACAGCGACAATAACGTCAGCAACAGTGAACTTTAAAGATGAAGAACAGGAGGTGTGATATAACCTTGTGTGTGTGTGTGTGTGTGTGTGTGTTACCTGTGCAGGTGAAGGAAACCTGTGCCATCGACTGGGGCAGCGTCACTACCAGACAAAGAGAGTCATCCAGAGGCTGACTGCAGGTCAGTTCATCATCAGAGAACCTGGAGCAGGTTTTGATGAACACTGTACCTGTGACCACACCTGTACAGTGTCCTTTAATTTGTTAACAGTCGGAGTAAAAGAAACGCTTCATTTCAGGGGATTTGTTCACTGACCGTGCTGTGACTGATCTCATCAGCTTTAGCAAATTTCTAAGATTTTGTCTTTAGACTGAAATGTTTTTCAGTTTTCGTCTCAGTTCAGTCGGTTCGGCCCTCTATAGGTTTTAGTCAATATTCAGACAATATGTTTCTGTTTTTAAACTGTTAACCAATCAGAAATGAGCACGTAGTCCTTTAAATCTTCACCCTGGTAACACTTAAACTTATAAAGTGACCCTGATGATAAGATGAGTCTCTTTCTGAATTAAGGACATTAATGATCTCAATGACAAACTGAATGACAGGGTCAGTTTAAGCTAAAATGTTTTCAATGAAAAAGTCTTTTCAGTGTAAAATCAAATAGTGAAATAAAGTTAGAAATCTGGGCGGAGAATTCAGGGATTGGTGCACACACAGAGCACAGGTCTACTGGATCTGGACCATCTCTGAAACACTCTGATCCTCTCCAGATATCCCACAGAGACTCACCTGTGTTTTTATATCTTTGTCCTCTAGACCCTGAAGAAGGAGCAGATTTAGACAAACCGTCCCCACTCTGTCCTAGAAAAACTGTAGGCTGGAGTCAGTGATCACCTGTCTGTCCTCTCCTGCAGGTTACACACAGCCCAGCATGCACCTGCAGAGGGGCGGGGCCAAGACCCTCAAGAGGTCAGGCTGGAACAGGACAAAACCCATACCGACCAGGAGGCAGCTGGACACGGAGCTGGACAAGTACATGTCTCTGTCCAAGAGACGGCTCGACCAGCAGCTGGACGAGTACATGTCCAAGTCTAAGAGCCGACTGGACGCCGATCTGGACGAATACATGTCCATGGCTGCAAACATGGACCTCAACTGGGACGGAGGGGGTGGGGACACTGACTCCATCCTGGGCGAAGGGAATGGAGACACTGACTTCACCCTGGACTGAGGGGGCGGGGACACTGACTTCACCCTGGACTGAGGGGGCGGGGACACTGACCTAAGTGGGAACTGAGGGGGAGGGGACACTGACCTGAGTGGGGACTGAGGGGGCGGGCATGTGTTGAAGTGTTGAATCTGTTAGCCGCGAGCACGTTCTGGGTTAATAAGGTGGTGGTCAGTGAAGAGTTAAAGTTGGGGGTCAGATTGATCAGGTAAAGGTTGAAACTCTGTGTTTTGTTCTCAGGTTTTTTCAGGTGCTGGGTTCACCTGTCGTTGAGTTGTCCAATCAGGACTTGTCTGATCAGCTGTGGGTACTTCACTGACCCCTGTCTTTGTTGGAATCTTGTAAATTTGTCTGTTTCTGAACCTTTGTTTAAAAAAGTTTGATTAATAAAAGTTTCTTGGTTAACTCCATTCATGAGGATCTGATCTGTGATTGGACGATGGGCGGGGACTGTGACTCATCATTTTCTTTCCACAGCATCAGGTCGTCTCTAAGAAACGACGTTGATTCACAAATAAAAGTAAAAAAGAGTTAATGAGGAAAACTGTTAAAATTATTGTTAACACCTGTAAACATGGAAACAGAGAGTTCCCTACAGGAGCTTTAAATACAGTGAATAAACTTGAATGAGATCTTAAACTCAAAAGTCAGATATCAACACACTTGCATAGGTGAGTCAGTCAGATCCATGAAGAGCAGAAAGAACATTTTTATGCCTGTTCAGATTTTCATTTGTTTTTATTTTGTTCCTCTTATTAAAGTAAACAGTATCATTCAAAAGATGTTGCACAAATCCAAATTAACACTTCTCATGATTCAGTCAAATTCAGAAAAAAACACATTTCTGATGGATTCAGCGCAAAATAAACGACAACGTTAAAATAACAAGAGTATCTGCGGTGACGACACCAGAGGAAAACTGTAGGGAGGCTGTTATTATACATGAATACACAGATAAATGACTAATACTGAGAGAGTACAGGGTGATGTTGGACAATTAATGACAGAGGAAACGTCTCTGAGTTTGGAGAAAGAGGTCGTTAGTGAAGAGGAACACAGAGTCTGAATATCAGGCGAAGGAAGTCCTGAGAAAGTCGGATTATTACAACGTGAGAGTCTTTATATGAAGAGAAAACATTAATGATGTGATGGCGAGGATAATGACGTGACAGAGTCAGAGTGGTCCTGAGTGATCCCAGAGTCAGAGGGACGTCAGGAGAGTTACCTGAACCAGAGTCAGGAGTCAGAAACTTTGAGAGGTTACCTGTACTCAGGTGTACTGAAAAATTCAGGTTCAGTATTTTTAATTAGATTTGATCAGGTGACCTCAGTAATTTCAGCAGAAACAGAAACGCAGCGACATTTACTTTTTCTGTTCTTCTAAAAATCTGAACGTTTATCCTGACATCTCCTCTGACCCCAACACTCCTCCATCCGTCACCTCAGAATTTACATTTGTGGATCTGAATCAAAACTCAGAATTTCACAGTGAAGGAAACATTAAAGCCTGAGAGTCTGTCACTAAGTTCACAGTCAGCAGGGGGCAGCAGAGACAGTGTTTGAAGCTGTTTATCAGTTATTGATCTGTTAATACCATCTGATCAGACCCAAGAGCTGTTAGTGAGTGAGTGCGTGCGTGTGTGTGTGTGTGTGTGTGTGTGTGTGTGTGTGTGTGTGAGAGAGAGAAAGATATATAAACAGTGTGTGAGAACCATGTTGTCATGGTAATAGGAGTTATTGATCAGACACGATCAGCTGATTTCAAGAATATTACATGTGAAGAAACAGAAGGTTATTGATGACCTGATGATGAGGGGAATCTATGATGACCGTCTCATCTTCAGCTGGTGTGAGGTCAAAGGTCAAAAGTCAGGACCTACAGGTGAAGGAGACAGAGTTCAGTTGCTTCCTTTTTTCCTTTTTCAGTCTCGTTCAATAAAATCAAATAAAACAGTTATAAAGTTTTCTGACAGCTTAATGGAAGTGAGTTAAAAAAGTTATTGATCTATGAAAACTATGGTGGCCATGAAGGTCAGTCACTTCATAACCTTTAAAAAAACATGTCAGTAAAGGTTTCTTTAACAACAAAAATATTCAATAAAAAAAAGAATATTTCACTAAATAGGGACTTTTTCTAAGATACTGAAATGTTGAATGAGAAAAAATAAGTTTAATCAAAAATCATTTTCAGTAAAATACAAATAATTCTCAGGATGAATTTTTATAAATTTAAATAAATCAGAAAAAGAATTACAAAACCAAAAATATAAATGTAAACATCATTAAAAAAAAATTGGATTTAAAACTATTTCAAAGTTAATATATACAATTTTAAATAAGATTTAAAATTAATAAAATTTATACTTTATTCAATTAAAAAGCCAATAAAAATCAATGACACGCCAAATCATAAAAAAAAAAATCTAAAACATTCTGAAAAGAACGTAATTCTTTTTAATCCTTTTTTTTATGTTTTAATGCTCAGGTTCAGTGTTTTTCTTTTGACACTGTTGTTGTGTTTGACCAGCTGTTTTTGGTTATGTGACTTTACCGCACATTTAACGCGTCCATTTAACCCTCTCCGTGTGCCGAACTGTCTGATTTACCGTTTTTGTTTTCTTTGGTTTGATTTTGTTTCTTTATTTTCTTTTCAACATGAAAATAATTGACTCAGCTGATGAGGGTTGGATGTTAAAGGTCAGACCTCTCTTTTCCACGGCGTAACTCTGCTTGAGCATAGATATCTGTAAGAAAGGCTAGATGACGCGATGAGGCAAAGTCACCGGAGTCCCTACACGGCGGCCATCTTACTCCAGTATACCATTCTGGTCCGCTCCATGGTAGCTGACGGGAGGTGAGTAATCTACATGATCATAAATATTCTTACCTCGCTAAAATCTTGACAGATTTACAAATGGTTTAGTTTATTACAGACCTTAATAACGTGGCTATGAGTCGGGATGTTTGGACATATTGAAATGGCAGATTTACTTTGAGAAATTAAAAAGACAATCATGAAGCACAGTTGTTTCACGGCTATTTGTGCTAAAGGGTTAACTTTGAGTCACTTTGTCAAGGCTGAGACCACAATCCAGATTTTAATTTCTTGTATGACAGCCTATTTTTTATTATTTTTTTATTTATTTAGTCTCAGTGTCAGTCTTTGTGGATGTTCTTGTGTTTATCAGCTGTCTAACTTGGCTAACAGACCTGCTGTGAGTGAGACCAAGTACATATTACAAAGTTGACCCAGTAATTTTATATCAGTTAAAGAGGCAGAAATGCTCTTTTGATTCAACATAACTGAAGTTGTACATGATTTCCAAACTGTTTGGTTTGTTAAAAACATCTAAAATGGAAACATGAGGCAGAAATTTATATAAAAAATAAATATTTATATATGTTATTGTTACATGTCATTATAGTTATCCCTATAATAGAAATATTACTAATATAACATACATGAAATGATTAAATGTTTCATATATAAATGATTTAATAAAACTGCCTTGTGTGTGTAGGCCTAAAGCTATTGCTCTACCTATCTGCTTAATGTTTATTTATGTAAATCCATGGTTAAAATTATTCTTGAGTATGCAGGAACATAACTAAAACTCTGAGGTTTGTTACAAACCAAACCGTTTGAAAATCAGTTTAAAATTAATCAATCTATGGTTATTTAACTGTTACATGAACTGTTGACTGGAATGTTATGAGTGGGCGGGCTGCCTGAAGCAAGATGGCTGCCATACGCGGACGTTAGTCTCCATTGGCTAACAGCCTGTGTGAGCCATCTAGCAATTATAGACATCTTTGTTTGTGAGAGCCTTCAGGTTTTTACACCCTCAGTTTTACCTGACAGACAGAGCTGCGTCCGAATTGCCAAGTAGTAGTCGAAGTGGTAGTCGAAGTAGTATCTAGCATGTCCGAATTGGCCACCGGAGTTGGTCGCGGTGCATCCTACGGGCATGCTACTGACCCAAAATGCACCGCGGGCTTCTTCTTCGTCCTCTTAAAAGTTGTAGAAGCGCATGTGATGCTAGCGCCACCAGCTGCTCTGCCTATTTAAATGTGTCGCGAACGCCAGCTAGCCACAACAGCGTGCACCATGGCGGAGCAGCAGCAGCAGCAGGCAGGACCGCAGCAGTACAGATGTAAGTTTCATGTAACTTCACACACTGTCCTAAAAAAAATGTGCGGTTGTATCTCTTTGTCATGTCATGGTGTCATATTTGCCCAAGTAATCATTTTATGAGCAAATATGTGGCGACATCATGGAGGTAAAGCTCACTTATTCCATCACTACTACTTGGCAATTCGGACACAGCTACTGGCTGTGTCCCATTTCAGAGACCGCACTGTCGAACGGCACATAACGGCGCATTTGAAGTGTGCATGACATCATCACGCGACATTAACGGTGTCCCATTTGGCACAAAATAATAAGAAATGCTAAGAGCGCTTAGCATTTTTCAAGCGTGCATTTATGCACGCTTTCGTGCCGCTGGTATCCCAGAATTCTTTGCGTGCTGCTGCACAGCTGCGCATTTCGGGTGAGAGGCTGGACTCGATTGAAAATAAAAGAAATCCAAAAACAGCAGACAGTCAGCTCAGGCTGTATGAGCGCATGATCTCTGAACTCACTAAAATCTGTAAACCAAACATTATAGATTTAGAGACGAACTGATCCGCTCTGCTTCATCAAAAACATTAGAAATAAGAAAGCTGAAAGAAATTACATTAGAGTATCATTTACACATTGAGTTGTTTTTTTTTTTTTTAAGACTTAGAGATTCAAGTTGTAAATTTAGGAGAATAAAGTCATAAAGTAAATAAAGTCATAAAGCTGCTTTTGTGGGGGGGGGGGGGGGGGAATGACTGAAGCTGGTCATCTGCAGGGTTATCGGTGGATGTATCAGCGGGTCATTCAGAGAGTTTTTGGCATGGCATATGGATTCAAATCATGAGCTAAAGCTTAATGTCATTCACGGATATTTACGGCTGTATCGACAGATTTATCCTCAGCATATCCGTATCTGCCTCCACAAAAGCAACGATTTCCTTCAAGTACACCTTGAAGGAAAAGACGTATTTCTCATATATTCTTTTTTAAGTCTTTATACTTATGACAATGCAATGCTGATGTGCCAAAGGATGAAGTATCTTCTTGTTTGTGAAACCTATACTGAAGTTCCTTTAAATGCTTCATGGCCCTAATTTTAACAACTCTCCTCTGAAATAACAGGTTACGACTTTATTCTCATAAATTAATGACTTTATTCTCATAAATTCACGACTCTAAATCTCAAAGTCTTTAAAAAAAATGTCAATATGGCCCTCATACTCCTTCATACAAAACATGCAATCATTGGATGAATTTTGTGGAATTGATCTGTGCTTGTATGTATCTATTGTTTTGTGTCTGTGCAAGGTCGCACTATTAAAAAATAAATGCTGCACTCAGCGGCTTTTCTTCAAGTCAGTCGTGATGCGAGCACGAGGGCAGGGACATTTGATGACTCAACCAGGAAGTCCTCTGAAGGTTAGTGTGTCCCATTTCACAAAAACCGGACTATCTCACCCAGGGTTCTCCAGTCCACATAAAGGCTTAAGCACGCTCAGCCTGATGCAGTCTCTGAAATGAGAAACAGCCACTGACTGCATAAACTGCCGACACAGTCTCGGAGACGTCACTTTAACTTTACATCAACCCAGCAGGAGGAAAAGAGCGTTTGGACTCCTCACTAACAGCATGACCACCTGTTAGTCAGCGCGGCCTGTGATTGGCCAGACTGGGATGATATTTCTGATGATGGCTGTTTTTCTCAGAACTCTTTTTATTCTTAAATAACTTTTTTCAACAATAACAGCTTCATATTATCAGACCACAAGAATGTCACTGATTGGCTCTCACCTGTCTGCAGGTGGTGTCTGGCCCCACCTCCGTCAGGTCCATACGTGAAGAGCAGCCAACCCCAGCAGGAGCACCAGGTTTATCTGACCAATCCCTGCAGCCTACAGGGGTCACATGGAGGTCAAATCATGACATCATGGTCAAACACAGACACACACTTATCAGAGTTTGTCCCTAACATGACCCCGTACAGACAGGCGCTGTGTTTAAGTTCACAGAGACTCCTCAGTGTTGGTCGGAGCGTCTCTCAGGCGTCTTGTCGATTAGACGCACCACCATCTGAGCCATAACAGGGTCAAAGGTCATTTTACATCTCTGCAGATTCTTTGTGTAAAGTTTCCAGGAAATCCACAGAGCACTCATGATTCGAAGAAGAAGAAGAAGAAAAAGAAGAAGAAAAGGAAGAAGAAAAAGAAGAAGAAGAAAAAGAAGAAGAAGAAGAAGGAGAACAAGAAAAGAGTGGCGAATATTCAGAGCAAAGACTGAAAACAGGAAACTGAGATTGTAAGTAAGAGAGAGAGGGTTTCTGTGAAACTGTGAGGTGAGAGGGTTAAAAATGGAAACATGAATCTGTCTATACAGGAGAAAAAAAGAGGACAGACACAGGAGACAAGGGGCCAAGAAGACAAGGAACCAAAGAACCAAGGAGCCAAGAAGACAAGGAACTGAGGAACCGAGGAACCAATGTACCTAGAAACCAAGGTACAGAGAAGCCAAGGTACCAAGAAGCCAGGGTACCGAGGAATCAAGGAACCAAGGAGCCAAGGGAGAGAGGTACCAGGGAACCGAGGTACCTAGGAACCAAGGAGCCAAGGTACCAAGGAACCAAGGTACTGAGGAACCAAGAAACCAAGGAGACAAAGAACAAAGGACCCAAGATACCGAGGAGCCAATGTACCAAGGAACCAAGGTACCTAGAAGCCAAGGCAACGAGGAACCAAGGTACCTAGAAGCCAAGGGACTGAAAAGCCAAGGTTCAGAGGAACCAAGGAACCAAGGAGCCAAGGTACCGAGAAGCCAAGGTAGTGAGAAGCCAAGGTTCAGAGGAACCAAAAAAAACAAGGAGCCAAGGAACAGAGGTACCAAGGAACCGAGGTACCGAGGAACCAAGGGGCCAAGGTACAGAGGAGCCAAGGTACCAAGGAAGCAAGGTACTGAGGAACCAAGGAACTGAGGAGACAAAGAACCAAGGACTCAAGATACTGAGGAGCCAAGATACCAAGGAACCAAGGTACCTAAAAGCCAAGGCACCAAGGAACCAAGGTACTGAGAAGCCAAGGCACCGAGGAGACAAGGCACCGAGGAAACGAGGAAACAAGGATTCAAGGAGCTCACCTTATTATGAACTTCAGAGATGTACAGGCCCGTCACTGCAGGTCAGAAAGATCAGCTGTGAGACAGACACACACACTCACACACACAAACACACATACTGGTTGGTGTATCTCTCACCAAAGTAGTAGTCAAAGGTGGCGGTGTAGTCGTAATCGTACTCCGGCGTCAGCGTCTCTGTGGCGTAGTCGTAATTCTCGGTGGTCAGGTTTTCTTCGTGGTTCTCTGTGTCTCCTGCACAAAGAGAAGGTCAAAGGTCAAACATGAGTGAGTTGAGGTCCAGGATCCTGGTCTTCAGAGTGAAGCTGATGTAGAGGTGCTCAAAGCTGCAGTTCCTCATGTCTCCACTAGAGGCTCTCTGTAATAATCATGACTGACTCTCCACACATTCATGAAAAATCACTCTGAGGTTATGGAGAAGTTTAGGAACACCTGACCACAGACCAGATTCTGGACCAGCGTTAAAGGTTTTTCCTTCTTCATATTCTTCTCAGGTTGGTTCAGACTCTGACCAGGTTCACCTCAGGTTCTGTTTAATGGATCAGAGTCGTCAAAGTCTGAAGGTGAGTTTCTTTTTGTGAACTTGTCTCATCAGGCCCACCTGAACCTGATTCAGGAACTCAGAGCACAGACAAGTCCAGACTTGCCTAAAGAAACAGAGTCTGAACCAGGAACTAGAAAGAACCAGAGTCTACAGATCAGACCTCATCTCAGACAGGAACTGGACTCTGGAGGGTCTGAAAGTCTAAAACTCAAAAACTGATCAGAGAGACTCTTAACAAAAAAAACAAAAAACAAAATTCAGTTTGTGTCTGTGTGTGTGTGTGTGTTTCTGTGTGTGTGTGTGTGTGTGTGTGTGTGTGTGTGTGTGTGTCTGTTTGATGGTTTTCAGCAGATCCAGTTTTCAGGATCCACCTCTAAGCGGTCCCTGAGGACGGGGCTGGACCCAGACTTTGTTACAAAACCACTTAATCAGCTGGTGGGTCAGTCACCCCTCTGGATCTGAATCCATCCTGTCCCTGGTCTCAGTACTAGTCTAGTCTGACCCCTAAACCTCACAGGATGTGTGCTGGACTCTGGTTTGCCCTGTCTGAGGGTCTGGACCCTGACCCGGCAGCAGACCTGGACCAGATAAGAGCTGGACTCAGACCAAACCAACAGGTCTCACAGACCGGGTTTCCGGCTCAGTGGTGACACTGGTCTGGGACTGTTAATCCTGTTTAAGTCCTGCAGACGAAGGGGGGCAGCCAAAGTCCAGTTCTGGTCCAACAAATGACAACCTCTCTTTTCGTTGTTCTGTAGATGACACCGGACTTTATTGACCTGTTCACACCCCCAGCCCTCAGTCAAAGCCTGGAGGACATTCTGGTGTGGATGACTAACAACTTCCTTCAGTTAATAAAACTGAGATCAGAGTTTTCCATCAACAACACCATCCTGCAGTCTCTCACTGATCCTCTCAGAACATGGAACACCACATGTGAAGAACCTTAGAGTAATATTTGATAATAACCTCAAATCCAACAAACAAATCAGCACTGTTATCAAATCGAGTTTCTTTCAGCTCAGAATCATTTCCAAAATCAGACCATTTCAGCCAGAGAAGGATCTGGAGAAAGTCATCTATGCCCTCATATCCTTCAGGCTCGACGACTGTAATTCTCTGTACTTTGGTATCAATCAGTCATCGATACAACGACTACAAATGGTTCAAAATGCTGCAGCATGATTCCTCTGCAGACGTAAAAAAAGAAATATCACATCACACCTTTACTAGCATCACTGCACTGGCTTCTCGTTCAATTTGGAATATCTAAAATTCAACTGTTTGTAAATAAGGCTGATCACAACACTGCCCCAGCTCCATCACTGGACTCATATCATCATACAACACAGTAAGACCCCTCAGATCGACACATTAAGGTCTTCTCACTGTACCAAGGTCACACAGAAAAACCTTTAGAGACCTTTTCAGTCACTGCACCGAGGCTGTAGAACAACCTCCCATGAAACCTCTGATCTGTCGACTCTTTGGACTATCTAAAAAACTCTTCTTAAAAAGACTAAAATAAAAAGTCTTTTACTCTCTTACCTTCTCATAACCTCATTTCTCATCTGAATTGAGTTCTCACCCATTTTGCCATCCTGTCTCTGTGTAAAGTACAGTACAGTCCAAAAGTTTGGACACACCTTCTCATTCAACGCATTTTCTTTATTCTCATTACTATTTTAATTGTAGATTCTCAGTGAAGGCATCAAAACTATGAATGACCACATGTGGAATCATGTGCTTAAGAAAAAAGTGTGAAATAACCGAAAACATGTTTTATATTTTAGATTCCTCAGAATAGCGACCCTTTGCTTTTTTGATAGCACTGCAAACTTTTGCTGTTCTCTCAATGAGCTTCATGAGGTAGTCATTAAATAGTTTTTACTTCACAGGTGTGCCTTGTCCGGGTTACTTCATGACTAACAGAGTCAGTCACTAAGTACTTCTGTCCTCAAGAGCAAAGGGTGGCTATTTTAAAGAAACTAGCATATAAAACATGTTTTCAATTATTTCACACTTTTTTTATAAGTACAAAATTCCACGTGTTCATTCATAGTTTTGATGCCTTCAGTGATAATCTACAATGTAAATAATCATATAAAAAATAAAGAAAAGACATTGAATGAGGTGTGTCCAAACTTTTGGCCTGTACTGTATATATATATGTATATTTTTACCTTATCATCAAGTGTGTTTTGAAGTGTGTTGCACTCCAAGAATTGACAAACAACCTGCATGAGCAAGGAGCAAAAGTCGGTCTACATATAAACCAAGAAAAGACCTAGGCCATGACCGTCACACAACATCAACACCTTCCACCACTCAGCATAGGTGAACAAGACATAGAGTACGTCGAGAACTTCACATACCTCGGAAGCAACATTTCAAATACTGGAGACATGGAGAAAGACGTACAGACCAGAATTGGCAAAGCTGCAGGAGTCTTCCAAAGACTCCGAAACATCTGGTTGTCGAAATCCATCACCATGGCCACAAAGCTACGCCTCTATATGTCAGTGGTCACCCCTACAGCGACCTACGCCTGTGAGACGTGGACGAAGACAGCCAGCATCACCAACAAGTTTTCCATCGACGGTGCCTCAGATCCATCCTAAAGATATCATGGAGAGACCACATCACCAATGAAGAGGTGATGAGAAGGGCAGGTGTAGCACCCTTGTCTGACATTGTCTCTGACAGGAGAAAGAGAATGACCGAACATGTACTCCGTCTGCCAAGAGAGAGACCGGCAAGTGCGGCAATAGACTGGATGCCAGAGGGGGGAAAAAGAAGGAGAAGGAGGCCAAAGAAGACATGGAGACAAACAGCTAAGGAAGACCTGAGTGAGATGGGAGTCAGCTGGCATGGAGCAAGAAGGGTCGCTAGGGACCAGAGCAAATGGAGGGGACTCGTCGCCCAATCTTCCAATAGGAATGGGAGGAATTTATTCTAAGTAAGTCTAAGTAAGTGAGTTACTTTTTAAATGTTCTGATTTTATGAAAGTCTGTTCAAAATTTTCCTGCTGTAAAACACTTTGGCTCAAACTTTGGATCACTGAAACAGGTTTAATGTTCGCCATAAAACCATTATCATTAATTGTTTACAGATTTACTGAACCTGCAGGACCTGGACCCTGCCCACAACGCCAAAACCACCAGAGACTGGTGTGCTGACCCTGTGATTCATGGACCTGCGAACCGGTCTGACCTGAACCCTGTAGAGGGTCTCAGTAAACTAGGTTGAAAGGATCATTGAGCAGTAGCATGTTAGAGGCTTTTATTTTGGCGAGTTATTTTCATCCTTGACAGAGTTTTAAAAACCAGGGGCCTCATTTATAAAACCTGGCGTAGGATCCATACTAAAAGTGTACGTAAGTCGAAAAGCTGAAAAGTGCGTAGGCCAAAAAAAAATCTGATTTATAAAACCCTGCCTACGCACACCTCCACGCACTTTCCCTTTATAAATCACAGACCAGCTGGAAAGTTGCGCAGCAGGGATTTGATTCATGCCCCGCACTCTCCACACCCAAAATTCACCATGTATGGTCATGCAAATTACCTCATGAATGTGATTTGCATATAAATAAGCCTGATGGATCCACGGCATTTCACGCTTAATCATGGCATCAGCAAGTCATAGAAAAAGAGACTTTTCAGAGACCGAGGTGGAGGTTCTTGTAATTGAGGTGGCGGCGAGACGGGAGACCTTATTCGGTGGCCATTCGAGTGGCATCACCAATAAAAACGCCGATGCCGTGGCGGTAATTGCGGCTGGCACTGAGCGCAGCGTTGCCGAAATCAAGAAGAAGTGGTCTGATCTAAAGGTGGAGGCAAAGAAAAAAGTGGCTTTGCACCGTCGGAGCGTGGCGGCAACAGGTGAGGATCAGAAAAAACAAGCACGTGTGACACTCATGCATGTGTTCCAAAAAAAACTGCTCCGTTATCCACCGCTGCTTATGTGCTGAAAGTTCGTAAACCAAAAAGATTTAGTTATATTAATCTTAAAACAAATGCATATAAATGGAATTTGTTTTTTGCACATTTGTAAATTCAAATTGGCAAACTTTCTACACCGCCACAGTGGGGTCTGTGCTTTCTGCGATCAGGCATCCAGGCATCACTGCCTGGTACGGCAGCTGCAGCTCTCATGACATAAAGGCCCTGCATCGAGTCATCCGTTGTGCTGAACGCATCACCTGGACTGCACTGCACGGCCTCCAAGACATCTACACCCAGGGTGCAGGTCCAGGGCAAGACGGATTATCAAACACTCTCCATCCGAACCACAGACTGTTTGAGTGGCTGCCCTCGGGTAAGAGGCTTCGCTCCATCAGAGCCAGGACTGAGAGGCTGAAAAGGAGCTTCTTCCCCCAGGCCACTCGGATCCTGAACTCCTCATAACACACACCCCAAAATTGACTTCTCAACACCCTCTGAACAGACTTAACATTATTATTATTATGTTTTTTTTTTTTTGGCACAATTGCAGACGTCACTTTCATTTCACTGCCACTGTACCTGTACATTTAGGCATGTGACAAATAAAACTTGAAACTTGAAACTTGAAACTTCTGCTGCATTGCGCACAACTGTCACTGTATGGCTTTTTATACGCGCGCTTTCCATTAACCAATTGTTCTCACCTTGCTCCGATTGTCTCCAAAAAATGCGTAAGCAAGGTGTGGAGTTTGCTTAAAGTTGCGCACATTCCTACACTAGTTTTTTTTTTATAAATCCCAACTCTTGCGTAAGACGTGGCATAAGCACTTTCTAGCCAGGTTTTGTGCGTAAGCAAGCTTTATAAATGAGGCCCCTGGTCTTTGAGGATCTGGATCCTATCCAGGACATCCGTCTCCTGTTTGTCTCATTTTCAGAGAAGCAGTGAAGAAAACCCCCAAAGTCTGGTTTTCATTTCTGCTTCTTCTCTCTGTCTGCTGGAGTCGCTTAGCTCCTCTTAAAGGGACTTTCCTACTAAAAATCACCATGTCAGGGAGTCAGCGTCCTCTTCTTTAAGGCAGAACTTCTGGACTCAGAATCTGATGCATTAGTTCATGGATGTTATCAGCCCAGAAGGTGTTTACTCATCTGATCCGGAGCCTAAAAGGTCAAAGGTCAGGTCACTCACCATAGCAGGACGACGTCATCACGGCGATCCACAGAAACAAAGACAAAAACGTGTTCATCCTGGACGAGAGACAAGTACCTACTGAGAGAAAATGAGAGAGAGAGAGAGAGAGAGAGAGAGAGAGAGAGAGAGAGAGAGGGCGTGTCTCTTCAAACTGTAAAAACAGTATGAAGCTTCTTTCACCTTTTAACTAATAAAACTTTAGTCTGAGTCCTGGACTTACACAGACTCAGACAGTCAGACCGAGTTCAGGGTTAAAAACACCAAATGTGGAAAAACTGAATAAAACTGAACAAACAAGAATCACTAAAGGCAAACTCGGATTAAACTGGGATTTAGTATTTTTGTAAACTCAGAGGACAAAGTTAACCCGAGTCTAATTCCTTCACTGTGAACATAAACTCGAACAATAAAGGGGATTCTGATTAATCAGCCGGCCTAATTTAACCTGACCCAGCCTCATTAATCCTGACCCAGCCGCACTAAACCTGACCCAGCCTCATTAAACCTGACCAAGCCGCATTTAACCTGACCCAGCCTCACTAAACCTGACCCAGCCTTACTAAACCTGACCCTGCCTCGCTAAACCTGACCCAGCCCAACTTAACCTGACCCAGCCTCACTTAACCTGACCCAGCCCATCTTCTTCTGACCCAGCCTCACTAAACCTGACCCTGCCTTGCTAAACCTGACCCAGCCCAACTTTACCTGACTCAGCCTCACTAAACCTGACCCAGCCTCACTCAACCTGACCCAGCCTCATTAAAGCAGACCCAGCCCAACTTAACCTGACCCAGCCTCACTAAACCTTACCCAGCCTAACTAAACCTGACCCAGCCCAACTTAACCCTAGGCATAGAAGCTTTAAGTGTAACTGTAGTGATTCAAATTTTTTTCAGTGAGCTCTAGAGAACAAAGCAAACCAAGCTTAACCTAACCTAACCTAACCTAACCTAACCTAACCTAACCTACCTATGAAGCCTTACTTAATCTCGTCTGACCTCAACCAACTTAACATAACCTCACTAAGCCTAAACTAACCCTTACGTTACCCAACCTTACCAAACCTAACCTACTTATGAAACCTTACTTAACCTTGTCTGACCTCGACCAATTTAACATAATCTCAATAAGCCTAACCTAACCTCGCTAATCTTGCCTAACCAAGCCTAACCTGATTTAACTAATCTAACCTTATATGGCGTAACCAAACCTCACCTGGACCTATTGAACCTAACCCCTAATCTTACTTTACTGAATCTGACCCATGTTACACCCAAACTGAATATATCCAAACCCAGCCCAGGCTTACTTATTCACACCAGAACCTAACCTTAACATAACCTTACTTTACCAGTCTTAATGTGATCTCATCATCCTTTCCCTTATCAAACCCAAACTCATCAACCTGACCTAACCAATTTAAGCCTAACCTAACCTAACCTAACCTAACCTATCCTAACATACCTGTGAAGCCTTAATTAACCTGGCCTGACCTCAACCATCTAAACTTAACATCACTAAGCCTAACCTTACCTAACCTTACCTAACCCTAACCTGACCCTTACCTTACCTAACCTTACCTACCTATGTAGCCTTACTTAACGTCATCTAAGCTAGACCAACTTAACATAACATCACTAAGCCTAACCTAACCTCGCTAATTTAGCCTAACCAAACCTCACCTGGGCCTATCGAACCTAACACCTAATCTTACTTTACTGAATCTGACCCATGTTACACACAAAACTGAACTTATTCAAATCCAGCCTAGGCTAACCTAATTCACACCAGAACCTAACCTAAACATAACCTAACTTTACCAGTCTTAATGTGATCTCATCATCTTTTCCCTTATTAAACCCAAACTCATTAACCTAACCAATTTAAGCCTTCCCTAATCTAACCTCACCCTAGCCTAGTCTAGCTTAACCTAACCCAACCTTACCAAGTCTAACCTAAACTAACCTACCTGTGAAGCCTTACTTAACCTAGTCTGACCTCAACCATCTTAACATAACCTCACTAACCCTAACCTAACCCTAACCTTACCTTACCCTAACCTAACCTAACCTAACCTAACCTAACCTAATCTTACCTACCTATGAAGCCTTTCTTAACCTCGTCTGACCTTGACCAACTTAACATAACCTCACTACGCCTAACCTAACCTCACTAATATAGCCTAACCAAACCTCACCTGGACCTATTGAACCTAACCTAGAATCTTACTTTACTGAATCTGACCCGTGTTACACCCAAACCGAACTTTACCAAACCCAGCCCAGGCTTACTGAATTCACACCAGAACCTAACCTCAACATAACCTAACTTTACCAGTCTTAATGTGATCTCATCATCCTTTCCCTTATCAAACCCAAACTCATCAACCTGACCTTACCAAGTTAAACCTAACCTAACCTAACCTAACCTAACCTAACCTAACCAAGTCTAACCTAAACTAACCTAACCTAACCCTACCCTACCCTACCGTAACCCTAACCTTTCCTTACCTTACCTTACCTTACCTTACCTGACCCTAACTAACCCTAACTAACCCTAACCTAACCTAACCTGTGACATTATTCTGTTCTTTTTTGCGATAAACACTAAACACAACAATGTCGTACCAACCCCGTTTTAACTAAACCCTGAAAGTCTGACCATCTCCTTTCTGTGATCTTGTTGTCTCTGGGACAGGAATGTGTGTCAGTGAAGGGTTAAACCGGCTGACTCAGATTGTTATTTGAGAGAAAGTGAAACTACAGCAGGACAGATCCTGACATGCCCACAGCTTCTGTTTTTTCCAGACGAGTACAGACAAGCCGCAGACAACACGGAGGTTCATGTTTCCCACCAGTCTGCAAATTCAGGAATCGAACCTGAGATGTCACTTATGTCTGTTTATGAGTAATTCAATGTTTGTCTGATTATTGTGAGTATCTTTTATACCCATACCTCCAGTCTATCAGTAATATTATTATTATTATTATTATTATTATTATTATTATTATTTATCATTATTATTATTATTATTATTATTAGTAGTAGTAGTAGTAGTAGTAGTAGTAGTAGTAGTAGTATTATTTTTTATCATCATCATCATCATTATTGTTATTATTATTATTATTATTATTATTATTATTATTATTATTATTATTATTATTATTCTCACATGAGAGGAACTGCAGCTTTTTGGATTTTCTTGTTATTGTCTTGTTTTTAGTTTTCCGTTTCAGAGGACAAACTTGTAAATAAATTCACAGATTTAGACAATGAGGAAACATTGATTTTTTTGCCCTGAGTTTTGTCTGCAGGGTCTCTGTCCAATCACAGAGCTCTGTTCAGTGACAGTGCAGCAGAACATCAAGGAGGGGGTAAAAATAATGGATGATTATAACCTGTTTGTTCAACACAGCTTGATAGACGATGCTGAGGGTTTAAATCGCCACCTTAACATAAACACAGATAAAGGCTGTGTCCGGAATGGATCCTTCACCCCTATATAGGTGACTCCATGGGGGTTAGCACCATTTTGAGGGGTGTCCGAAACCTCAGTGATCAATTCCAGTGCCCTATATAGGCAACTCAAAATTTCCCATAAACCATTGCAAAATGTAGTGACCATACGATGGTTAGGAGTTAGGGATTGAGTGATTCATTTCGGACACAGCCTTAAACTCCCAGTGTTCCCAGTGACAACTCCCAGCATGCCTTAGGGTATGGGGGGGGGGGGGGGTTGATCTGTAAGAAATTTTTTCCTGCTGGGAAACACACTGTACAAGGTTTGTGTGTGTTTGTGTGTGTGTGTGTGTGTGTGTGTTTTAACCCTATAAAGCCAGACTCTCAGGTTCTTAGAGACATTATTTTGTGGGTTTCAAGCACTTCCAGAGATTTCCAGGTAGATCCAGGCATTGGAGATTCTTTACTAAGATTTGAAGCAGTTCTTGGGATCCTTGAAAAAGATTCAAGCCGGTCCCTCTGATCCTTGAAGAGGCCTTGAGGTGTTTCCAGGCCTTTAAGTTTGAAAAGAAGGCCTTTATGCAGATTTAGAGGTCCTTGAAAAAGAGTCTGGAGACTTTGTGATTTTATCAGTTCTAAGGGAACTTAGGTCTGCTCCAAGGTTTCCTTAATAAATGTTAAGGAACCTTGAACAAGTCCTTGAATATGTAAAATTTTAGTTAAAAAAAGTTCTTTAGGTCATTAAATGAGTTACAGGATGCCTCAAGGATATTCCAGTATTCAATTACTGATTCTAAGGGGGCCTTACCTTTAATACCTCAAATGAGTTTTACAGCTGTTTTAAGGTCCTTGAATAACTGAAATGGTCCTCAAAGGACTGGAATGAGTCCTTGAAGAACCTTGAAGATGATTTGGGCTTCACCTTAATGCAGATGAAGAGGTCATTGAAAAAGAGTCTGGAGACTTTTTGATTTTATAAATTTTAAGTGAACTTTGGTCTGCTCCAAGGTTTCCTTAAAAAATGTTAAGGAACCTTGAACAAGTTCAAGGTCCTTGAATATGTATAATTTTAGTTAGAAAAAGTTCTTGAGGTCCTTAAATGAGTTACAGGATGCCTCAAGGCTATTCCAGTATTCAATAACTGATTCTAAGGGGGCCTTGTGGTATTTCCAGGCCCTCAAAGATGTTGCATTAGGTTTTAAGAAGGTTCTGGAGGTCTAGGAGTCCTTGAAGAACTTTTAGAAATCCACCAGAATCCCTTAGGAAGTTTAAGAAGGCCATGAAGCCATTTTGGAGCCTTTATCAGAGTTTTCAAGGTTGACTTATGGCTGTCCAAGGTACTTTTAATACCTCAGATGAGGTCCTTGAATAACTCAAATGGTCCACAAAGGACTGGAATGAGTCCTTGAAGAAGTTGAAGATCCTTGAAGATGTTTTGGTCTTCACCTTGACTCAGGTAAAGAGGTCATTGAAGGAGAGCCTGGAGGCCTTGAGAATATTCCCATGATACCTTACTTCATGCCGATGGTTAATGATGGATGCTGTTGCCATGGTTACCTGCACTTTCAGGTGTATGTATGTGTAGGTATTGCTGCAGGGAGCAAACAGCCAATCAGAGAGTAGGATTTTACAATGGGTTAACTTCCTGGTGATATCATGATGACCTTTGTCAGGAACATAAACACGTCAGAGAGGAGGTGTTGCCGTGGTAACCCCATAGGGATGTAGATGGTGGAGGGCCCGGCAGTAAAAACACGCTGTGACGGACGTGGGAACGAGGCCAAGCTGTGACCTCTGACCTCTGAGAGCCTCACTCTGGATGTAATATGTTTGTGTTTAAGTGGAGGTCAAAGGTCACAGCGCCTGTTTGTAAATCTCATTAACTGCTCGGAGGTTCTCAAACTGAAGCCTGAGAACCTGACAGGGGGACCTCAGAGTCTGAAAGGAGAGTCTTCTGTCCACATGATGAATCTGTGTTTGATTGGCTGTCAGATGTCATGTGACCCGGCGAGTCTCAAACTCATTTAACTCTTCGTGTGTTCGTTGTTATCCACGGGGGGCTGCTGAGGGTCAGACCCGGCTCAGGGAGGTTGTGATTCTGGATCCAAACAGACTGAGTCACTGGGGTCAAAGTTCTTATTGTTTCTTTTATGTAATTCTATTGATTATCTCTGTTGTTAGTCTTTTTCTTAATTTCTGTCATAGAGGTTTTTACTTCTTTTACCCCCTTTTACATGGTAAAGAGCTCTCACTTATCTGTTCATTTAAGATTATTTTCAGGATTAACTCTTTCTTTTTACCTTTTTATTTATTTATTTATCTATTTATTCATTTTATTTTTTTATCTTTTATCTCCAGTGTTTCCCAAAGGTAGCTCTTTCCTCATGAAATGTCTCATGTCAGGCCATGTCTCTAACAATATATCTTAAATTCTCACACTGTGTGCGCTTGTGTGTGTGTGTGTGTGTATGTGTGGGTGAGTGAGGGTGGGTGTGTGTGAGCGTCCATGGGTGGGTGGGAGGGTCGGTTTTTATTGTTGTTAATTGTTGTTTTTAGCCTCTGTGAGGAACTTTGAACTACAATTTTTGTCTGAAAAGTGATATACAAATAAATTTGAATTTAAATTTTAAACATTTTTAAAATATATTTTATTTTTAAATTGTTTTGATTTAAAACAACAACAAACTTTGTACAGAGTTCAAAGTGAGAAAATGAAACTTGAACTTCAACAGTTTATCAGAATTAAAGAATATTTCACTGTTTCCTGGTTCGACTCTGCGTGTGTGTGTGTGTGTGTGTGTGTGTGTGTGTGTGTGTGTTCTTCCTGAACTCTGTTTAATAAATGATGGGACAATAAGGAAGTGGACTCTGGTCTCAGGTGAATACACACACCTGTGACTCAAACTCATCCAGACCTACTGCTGCATTTCTCCTGAGTGGATCTAAACCTGGAAAAGTCCTGGGACCTGAGCCTGATCGTGTCTTGGAGCTGCTGTAGTTCTGCTGAACAGACCTGGGCCCAGTAAAGTCCTGATAGAGTCCTGGAGCTGCTGAGTGAGAAAGATGAAGCTGGAAGTGAAGGTCCAGGTTCTTAAGTTCTTCTCGGTGGTTTTGAACCTCGTCTTTCTGGTGAGATTAAAAAAAATAAACTTTTAGAAGTTTGAACTTCATGATTTAGTTTCCCTCCCTAAAAAGCGGGTCCGTTTGATACAGAGAGGAGAGGAGAACCGTACGTAGACCTGAAGACTTCTGTCCTGATCTAACATATGGTGTTCCTCAGGGGTCGGTATGAGGACCTTTAGTCTTTAAATTCATGATCTGCTATCATAGAGCTGTTTGGACTTCGTAATTCTCCTTCAATATTCTAGATGTACATTTTTAATATTGGCGGAGAAGAGGGATCATGTGAGGGAAGTTTCTGATCTTTAACAGAAATGAAATCAGGAAACATTTAATCATCTCAGCTTTAAACCTCAGCTGCTTTGATCTGGACTATTTTACAGTTTATGAAGAAAATAACTTTAACATGACGAGCAGCTTGCAGGACACTGATTGCAGGACAGCATGTTGCTCAGCTCTTCCTGTCAGGGGCGGTCTGGGTCCAGGAGGTGTTTTTTTTTTTTTTTTGGAGGATGGTAGGGAAAAGTCCCACCTCCTTCACCTCTGATTGGCTAGAAAAGCTGGAAACATCATCACATGTTCAAGCCAAATGCAGGCTGTCGGCTCTGGACACCGAACAGAATATTATCGCAATTCTGAATCTCCTAACCCGACAGACAATGATGTTTTACAGCCATAAGGAATAACTCATCAGAGCCCAGCACTTTTAGCCAATCAGAGGCGAAGGAGGGCAGGACCTCCCCCTACAATCCTACGAAAAAAAATATTGCATCAGGGAGCCCCCAGGGCTGATCTCTGAGAGCATTGACTGTCATGGTTTCCTGAAACTCTGGACCCTGACGGTTTTACCACAGAGTCAACAGGCAGAGACGACAGAGACACTCTGTTTATTTTTGACCATTCAGAGTCAAGGATTCGACACAGCTGTGTCAAACCTCAGAGTAAACATGTGGTTGAAAACATAAAGGTCATGATGGTAGTATTTTCAGATATGAGACAAACCCACCTGGTTTCATTTTCAGGTGAGAGTTGTTTATTCATGTTCAGGTGTTTTTCTGGAGTTCGTTGACCTCTGACCTCTGACCCCTGACCCCTTTCTGCAGGCTCTGGGTCTGAGTCTGTTCTTCTGTGCTGTCTGGGTCCTGTTTGATAAGTGGAACCTGCTGACCGTCCTCCCCTCAGGTAAACACACCTGCAAGAAAAGAGATTCAGGATAATGAGGGGGTCCGTTAAAGCTAGGACTGGGCAATTATATGATCGTGATTAATGATCGTGATTAATTTCACTTCGATCACAGTGATCAGCTGTTAGCATATTTACTCAATCAAACTTGTGCGTGACAGTTTTTGGATTTGCATACCTGCAAGAACACTCAGGACAGTAAACTAGTTCACTTTATTAATCAATATTCATCTACATTTGTTGTACTATTGAGTCAAAAGGATTTTTGTATTTTTCCAAGTTTATCTTATCTAATTTGCTTTGTATGTTAATATATTGTTGAACTAATCTCTAGTTTCTTTAGTTTTTAGTACAGATACTTTAAAATTGGCAGTTTAAAAAAAGTTCAAAAAATCATGATAATATTCGAGATCGGCCAGTCCTAGTTAAAGCTCCACTTAGGAGTTTTTTAATACCAGACGGACAGTTCTGGTGTCATCCAGACAGTTCAACACAGAGGTCAATCGATGCTTTTCTGAACCATGATGTGAAACTGTAATGAAAATATGATAAAATATACATACGACAGGTGAGGTACAGGTGTGTTCTGTAAATGAGAAAAATGATCATCTCTGATTCACAGACGATGAAAGCATGAAAACACAGCAGCTCAGACGACCATTGACCACACGACTAAGTTAACCCTAAAAATGAACCTGATGAACACATGGACTCACAGACACCGCAGCTTCATGAACATGTGGAGAGGATGGAGGGAGATTGAACACAGAAAAGTCTGCTCTGCTCTAGTTCAGGAAAGCAGCTTTGTTTGACCGTTGCGTTTCATCAGGGTCATCAGAAATGGATGAAAAACAACATTTAAATAGGGTAGGTTTGAAATCGAGGAAGGTTGAATCAGCCAGTGGAATGATTGCAAGGGTGTGTCTATTTCGACAGCACCTAACTGAAGCACCTGTCAGCACTTAGGCGCTGATGGGGGTGAGGGGAACTGTCCAAAGGAAGGTGTCAGTGGCACCATTTTGGTCAAAAGCCTGAGAGACAGGTTGGCTGTGTCCGAAATGGCATACTACTCCTACTACTCCTACTAACCCCGCCTCTGAATTGAGTAGGCAGTGCGTTCACACTGTACAGTATGCAAATTTTGTGTATGCGAGAAATGCCCGGATGTATACTCAATCGGCTTCGATTTCTGAGTGTGGAACGGAGCTTGCTTCACGTACTGCTTCTGCCCCACAATGCATTGCACACCTCAGCTGGTAATATGGCCCTCTTTCCCGAGGCTGAAAAGAAATAGATGGCATGTGATTGCAATCATAATTATATACATATGTAAATAGATAAACAATATTTAGTCAGTATACATTACACAATTTTATCATTTTATCATATTTTGATCTTTTTACAAGATTTATTTGTATTTTAAATTAGGATTATAGGTAATGTTTTTAACTATTCGTATGAATTGACTTTATTTATTTAAGTGTCTATTAAAGATGTATTTATTACATCAAGTTTGAGCATCTTCTCATCTCTGAATGCATCATCAAAGTGGTCACTCATAGAAAGCACAGACCTCTGATTAATAAAAATAATTATTGGTAGAGAGCACATGGTTCAGAATATACAAACGGGGGAGCTTCCAGTTGACAATGTATGTGAGCTTTACTAATTCTTACTTGTGGTTGAAAATCTGATGGTTTCTGAAATTATCATTGTACATGAAAAGAATTTAGTCGGGAAATGATGTATTTGCCAAGGAATAACCGAACAAGGTCATAATAATTATGTTGTGTGTTGGTCATTTTGCAGCCCTCTGCTGCTCATCACACGCCTAGCAGGTGGTGTATAGCATTATCACCATGGATACACAGATGTTTGTGTGATTTTTGTCATCCACTGCCGCCCGGTTTGTGTTGTGTAGTTGTTGATTATGAAAACACTTTGCAATAATTTGGAAACGTGAAGGGGAAGCTGCTGCTGCCCGGTGTTTACGGTAAATAGACTCAAACACCCACCAAGCGGACGCTTCGGTCTCCGAAAACGCCGAGACAAATTTACAAACAGCCACTATTTCAAACAACTGGGCTCATAATCGTGATGTAAACACTTACTTTCTCGCTAAAAAAAATATTATTATTGAATGAATTTATATAATTTGTCCGGAATGCAGTCATTCTGTGTAGCTTGTGGTAGGACTATTTTAAGTTTTCCCGGCGCTGTGTCCGGCCGGCACGAAATGCATTCTGGGGTATTTAGTATGCATCCGTATGTAAACGCTCGGGCAGCCGCGGCATACTCAAATCATCTTTGAGTAGTCAGTAGGCAGTAGCTACTGCTTGAGTAGGTAAGTAGATAGTAGGCAGTATGCCATTTCAGACACAGCCCTGGTGTCTCATTTTGGAGACCGCATCAGGCTGAGCGCGCTCGGCTGAGTGGTTGAGTGGTTGAGTCGTCAAATGTCCCCGCCCTCAGGCTTGCGTCATGACTGACGTGAAGAAAAGCCGCGGAGTGCAGCAGTTATTTTTTAATTGTGCGACCTTTCACAGACACAAGACAATAGATACATACAAGCACAGATCATTTCCACAAAATTAATCCAATGATCGCATGTTTTGTATGAAGGAGTATGAGGACCATAATGAGAATTTTTTTAAAGACTTCGAGATTTAAGTCGTGAATTGACAAGAATAAAGTCATTAATTTATGAGAATAAAGTCGTAATGTTACCTGTTATTTCAAAGGAGAGTTGTTAAAATTAGGGCCATGAAGCATTTAAAGGAACTTCAGTATAGGTTTCACAAACAAGGAGATACTTCATCCTTTGGCACATCAGCATTACATTGTTACAAGTATAAAGACTTTAAAAAAAGAATATATGAGAAAAACGTTTTTTCCACGGGGAAAGAAAACAGGTGTACTTGAAGGAAATCGTTGCTTTTGTGGAGGCAGATACGGATATGCTGAGGATAAATCTGTCGATACAGCCGTAAATATCCATGAATGGCATTGAGCTTTAGTTTATGATATGAATCCATTTGCCATAATAAGGTGTTGGTGTCTCTGCAGGTGTAGGTTACCGCCGGTGTCAGAGACGTGGTGCTCGTCGGAGCTCGACTCCCTCTGGATCTCAAATGTTGATCATCTGTTGGATTGTTTCTTCAGAAACCACAAAAACTCTCTGAATGACCCGCTGATACATCCACAGATAACCCTGCAGATGACCAGTTTCAGTCATTTCCCCCTCCACAAAAGCAGCTTTATGACTTTATTTACTTTATGACTTTTTTCTCCTAAGTCTACAACTTTAATCTCTAAGTCTTAAAAAAAAAACCCTCAATGTGTCAATGATACTCTGATGTAGTTTTGTCAGCTTTCTTATTTCTAATGTTTTTGATTGTGGTAGCAGAGCAGATCAGTTCTTTTCTATAGAGTATAATGTTTGGTTTGCAGATTTTAGTGAGTTCAGAGATCATGCGCTCATACAGCCTGAGCTGACTGTCTGCTGTTTTTGGATTTCTTGTTTTTTCTTTGAAGACGCGCTGTGTCTCCAAGTGAGTCCAGCCTCTCGCCCGAAATGCGCATAAATGCACGCTTAAAAAGGGGCGGGGTTAGTGTGGTTTTGAGACTGAATTTGAAGCGCGCTCAGCATTTCGAGCCAAATGGGACACCGTTAGTGTTGCGTGATGATATCACGCACACTTCAAATGCGCTGTTCTACGGTGCGGTCTCTGAAATGAGACACAGCCACAGCTCCTAATTGGATGGTACTGGTGGCCATTTTAAAGTACTAGTTGAACAGTGGATCAAAATAAGATTACACAAATAACCATAAGAGGAAATATAAAGGTTAGGTAAGTAGAGTCTTTATAAAAGGTCAGAGATGAGTTCATATAAAAAAACACGTCCAAGTCCATATACAGGCATACACACATACAAATATATGCATGTCACAAATTCAGGAAATGATGTAAGCACAGGTAACTGCCACTATGGGGCTCCAAACAACAGAACAGTAAATACACAACAGACCGTGAAATCGACGACAACGACCTCCAAAAACTGAGCTGATGATCAGTGACAGCAGGATAGTGATGGGCACGGCAGTTTGTTTAGATGTACTGAGTCACTAGAATCAGTTCACTAAAGAGATTCGTTCAAAAGATTTGTTCACTAAATCACTGAATCATTCAGCCTGTGACTCCGACCTCCTGAACTGATACACAGCTGAATAGTTCAGGATTCAGTTCAGATCAGAGCTTCAGGAGATGAGAGTGTTTGTCTGTGTTTCTTTGACCAACAGGTTTGTAACAATGAACTTGTTTATAAGTCATGATGTGTTAAGTGTACTGACCTATGGTATGTTATTTATCAGGTCTGCTCGGTAAATTGGTGTCAGTGAGTGATTCGTTCACTGAACGTTTAGAGGAATTCACACTGAACATGCACCGTTCCCTCACAAACTGCTGCAGTAATAGGATGCTGCGGGTTTTATGCACAACTTGTTACATGCTGTGTCCTATTGTACGCAAGTTGTTGTGGTGGCAATTTAGCAGTAAAAAGGAAAAAAAAATAGTTTTGCCCTGCCAAAAAAGGTTCCAGAGAGTGTAGTTCAATGTGTGATTCGTTCACTGAGTGATTCAGGCGTTGGTGCATGTGGTCCCTTGTTCCCTGGCTGCTCGCCTGGCAATGTTGCGTGTTATAACTGAAGTGAGGAAACAAATGAATCAGTTGAGGAAGTGTTTCGGTTCAGTACCTTCACTTAAAAGATTTGGTTCTTTTGAACGAATCGTTCACGAACGACACAACACTACAGCGGGATCATCTCAGTACCGATATCAGAGATGTCTGAAACCGTCCAATAAAAACTCAGACAGGAACTAAATATAAACCAGGAGAATTCACAAAGACAGAGGAGGTTCCCTTTAGTCCACAGGGGGGAGCAAAATTCAACAAGAACCTTCCAGGAGCGTTAAATGACATCTATGAATAAATGAAGCAGCAGAGATGAACCCGAACAAACAGATCTATCTTCACTATTTCTATACTGTGACCTTTAGAGGTCAGCTGATCACAGATTCAGCTTCTGATTGGTGGGTCAATAACACAGAAGATGTGACTCAATGAAAACAGGAATCCTCTCTGTGGGCAGAACCAGATTCTTCAGAACTAAACTCTTCAGAACCAGATTCTTCAGAACCAGATTTGTCAGGACCAGATATGTTAGAACCAGAACCAGTTTGGTCAGATCTGCTCTCAGGATGATGGCCGTCCTCTTTTTCTGTTTGTTCAGATGAGCTGCAGACTGTGGGGGCGGGGCTGTTCCTGATTGGTGCTGTGGTGGGTGTGGTCAGCCTGGTCGGGTTCCTTGCCATCGCTAAAGAGAACCGACTGCTGCTGCTGGTGGTGAGTCGCTCTTCTTATGACCTCTGATCTCTGACAGGAAGTAACTGTGATCTTGTTTGTTTCTCAATCTGAAGTTGAAACGATTTTAACCTCCTGACCTTCAGCTCTTCTCCTCTTCCTCAGTACTTGGGCTTCTTCATCGTGTTGGTCCTGGGTCAGCTGTTCGTCACTCTGCTGCTGCTCCTACACCGGAGTACGGTGAGACAGCTTTCATTTTGGCGGGTCGCACAGGATCAAGTATTTTTCATCTTTAAACAAAAGTGTTCAGAATCTCTGCAGCTGAAAAAGTGAAAGAAGATTCAGGTCTGAGTGAACTTTTGGAACCCCTCAGCTGGGCTCAGGTCTGACCCCGTCAGGTCTCTAAGATCTGAGTGGTTTTGTGCGGTCATTCACATTACAACAATGAATGTGGCATCTAATATGAACGGAATGTGTCCGTGAAGTGACCCGCACACAAAGCATGTTGGCTGGCTGTTCTCCGTTCCCTCGTTCGCCATTGCTTTCTGCGCCTGTTTGTGTTGTCGAACAATGGTGGTGTTTGTCGCACATTGATGACGTATATGTCAGATGAACGCGACCTGAGCATCCACACTACAGTCACATCAGATACATATCCGATTTATATCCACATACAAAAGAGGCCTGGGTCGGATTTGAAAAAAATCAGAATTGCACTGTTCACACTTACATGAAAAAATCTGATATGTGTCACATATGGTTAAAAAAATCAGAATTGACCTGCAGTGGGAACATAGCCTAAGACGCGCGCTAAGGTAGTTGCTTCAAAGTTGTGTAAATGTATGCTGATAAAAGGTTAGTGCTCCCAAGTGTGCACCCTTGTTCACGCTAAGAGACAGAGGGGGAAAGGAAGGAAATGGTGAGTTTTTACCGAGTGAGGAAACCGCTGGTAGCGAGGGAAAAGTTTGGTGAAGGTGTGTGGACTCGAGCCGGCATCAGCGTCTGTATGTGCGCTCGGTGTGTGCGTGTTCCCTTCGCGTCGGTGAATGTGCTCCGCAGGGTGTGTGCGTGTGTGGGTGTGTGCCTGAAGTCAGTGACGGCGTTGCTTCGTCACAGTCTCAGAGACGTCTTTCCTGGTCCGGGTACACTGGGTCAGATCTTCATGAGGTCCAACACTATGATCAGTTTTTCTCTCTTATTTTTGTCTCAATTAACAACCGAACAGTGAAATCCTCAGCGGTAAACAAAACGTTTGAATTTCAGATCACGAAGAAAGTTGACGCCACACTGCAGGACATGATCATGAACTACAAAGGAGACGGGGACAGCCGGGACACCCTGATGGACAGGATCCAGCACTATGTGAGTCCAAACAGGCCTCTGTTTAGACCCAAAGACCGAACTGTCGGGACCTGAATCTTTTCTTCTTCATTTTGATTGACAGGAGAGTTGTTGTGGCAGTATGGGCTCCTCTGATTGGTTGGGAAACTTGTACCTTCAGGGTCTAGACCCAATCGATCGGGATCAACTTCCTTGTTCCTGTTTTAACCTGACTCGCCTCACTGCAGGCTGGTGCTCTAAACAACCGAACATCACTGTGCACGGGGTAACACACACAAACACACACACACGCACACGTACACAAATACAGAGTAATAGGTAAAGGTCAGTGGCGGCTGCACTCTCAAAATGAATGTGTTAAAATCATACACATTTTTTGTGTTATTATATTTCAACATTTGTTATGTTATATTTACACATCCTGTGTTATTATCCTAGACACACTTTTGAGTTAATGCTATTTTAACACATAAAATAGTTATCATGTGAATGAAACACAACATGTGTTAGCCACTGCTAGGTCAAAGAGGTTATTAATGAAAACACCTGCCAGGGTTATTTTTAACCAAGCAGTGGCTTTATTAATTGTCGTACTTGTGAATAATTCTGGAATCATCTTTTTTTTATAAATTCTGTTACTTTTTTCTTTATTTATTTTTAATTTTTTGAGAGGGAGGAAGCCCCTCAGCAGGGGAATCAAACCTCCAAACACCCAGTCTCAGGGTGGACAAAAGGCCACTGAACTTGTATCTGAGACCAGATTCTTGAGTAGCACGGTGCCCTGAAGACAGGAGTATACCTTTCCTCACACACAGACGTATGGTTCTCTTAATTGACAATGGTTTGGGTTGTACTATTTTAACTCAATAAAAATAAAATATTAAGTTCCATTTCGGGGGGAAATAAATCCAAATATATAAGTCCCATTTCTGTAGGACCCCCAGCTGATCTGTCCACTTTACTCAGACACCTGGATGGTCCCTGGCTGGTTGACCCTGGGTCATGGAAGCTTGTAACTCTAATTTAGGGTTGTTGATTGGAGCAATGCACTGAGAAAGTTGCCATATGAACCAGCTCTGGAAAAAAATCATGTTGTGTAATCCCTTCTTTGATCCTCCTGGGGGCAGCACTCGCCACTGCCTTTGACCAGGTTTGGTAATTTAGCAGATAATCGCAGTAGCTCAGGAGGTAAGAGCGGTCGTCCAATAACTGGAACGTTGGCGGTTCGATTCCCCCCTATCCCAAGTCTGTCCGTTGTTTCCTTGGGCAAGACACTTAACCCACCTTGCCCCCAGTGTGTGTCCTCCACTGGAGTATGATTGCGAGTATTGTGTGGTGGTGGTCAGAGGTGCAAAATGGCAGCCACATTTCCGACAGGGCAGCTGTGACTACTAAGGTAGTTTACCACCACCAAAGTGTGACTGTGTGAGCGAATGAATGATGTATCCAATGTAACACAGTTGTGTGTAAATTGTATGAAAATAAAACACTTTTGTGTGAAGAATACATACCGCAGCTATGTGTAAATTGCATGAAAATATGACACAGCTCTGTGTTATCTTTGTGTAAACCCAACACAGTTGATGTGTTGACACATTTAACACACAATATGTGTAAAATCTGTCAACACAAAGTCATGTGTCAAAACAACACATTGTGTGTTGTCCTTAACTAGACACACGGATGTGTTAAGAAATAACACATGATGAGTTACTTTTGACACATTCGTTTTGAGAGTGTGGTGAGAAAAATAATAGGTGGGGCCAGGGGCGTCACTAGGTTTTAAGGACAGGGGGGGCTTAGCCCCCAAGAGATGAACAGGATGTGAGTGATCGTAGTGAGTGAGCACAAAATTTCACAGACAGAAAACAAAGACTGAGAAATTGCTTTTCAGCTTTTTTGGACGGATTTAACTAAGATGTAGTCTCAGGCCACCAGGAGTTTTTTTGTTTTATTTCAGTCTGTTTTTTCTTCAGTTCTTGCAACCACTACCTACCAAACTATCATGTTTTATGTTTTTGCCAAACACTCTACATGGGAAACAGAAAGCTGTATTCTGGTTGACTGAATATCCTAACCAGTTGTGCTTTTCAAACCAGCTGTAGTGAAATGCTCGCTTCTGTGTACCAAAACTATCTTGTGGGTAGCTCTTCAGCTTGACCTGTCTGGGCCCTGTGTCTTTGTCACCTAAATCAAACCCTGTAGTGGAATAAGTTGCTGCAGCTGCTTCATTATTTTCCCTCTCTTGGTCTGTTTGCTCTCATCTCTCAGCTTCCTCTGCCATTTGCTGCAGCTCCTCAGCCTTTCCTTCTGCCTGACCCTCCAAGATACATTGAAACACATTGAATTAATAACTAATCCAACATAGAGGCTAATGTCATGACTTAAGCTCACACACCACAGTAATTTTTTGCTCCCAAATAGTAAGATGTTACACAGATTACATTTTGGGCCCATATGTGACTAAAATGGTTGCAATTTAAAGCCCTGAAAAATATTACTAAATTACTTGACTTAAAGTAATATTAAAATAGAACCCCCAAAAATATTTGGGTCAGGCTAATTTATCTCTTGGCTCTCTCCACTTTCTAATCTTGACTCTCTTAAATAAAAACTCAAATGAAATAAGTCTTATATGGTGCACCATGACTGAAATTTCATATTTCATATCTATATTGAGTTCCATAAAATTGTGATCAGACTGTCTGCGTCACTCCTGTGAATTCTTTTAGACTCCCCTCTCACTTGCTGTGCTCCCCTGTCCTAACTCCTACAGGTCAGTGGGGATGGTGGGGTGAGTATTATTAGTGTATTATTATTATTATCCACTGATGATAATCATACGTGAATGAGCTCAGCTCGCTTTTTTCAGAGCTAAAACAAGTGACAGAAATCAACATCATGCTAACAATTTAACTTGGTGTGATAGCCAGGTTTTTATTTCTCAAAATGGGGAGCACCTGGTTCATAAATTACATGGGACTATTGGCTGTTAGCTGGAGCTTATTGTTACTACCAGCAGCTATAAAGACTTACTTTTTTGAAAAACTTGCGTATGTCCATGATGCTGCTCTCTGCCTGGCTCGTGACGTGACCGTCTGGCTATGACTGTGTGCAGGGAGCATGTAGGTGCTGCTGCTGGCAGCAGTGAAAACGCAGACTGGATTTTCAGTAATGTGGGCGTTCTCTATATCAACAAGTGGAACGGATTGAATAACTAAGCGCTGACGAAGGCTCTCCACCTTACACAGTGAAGTCAGGGGAAACCAAATGATTTGTGATCATATTTAAGTGAATGATGACATGTTATATTATTATATTTAAACTCATATTCCTGCGTCTTTGTATTGAATTTGTCTGCACTTTTTTGTAATATATATATATATATATATATATTGAATATATATATATATATATATATATATATATATATATATATATATATATTTAAAAAAACAAAACAAAAAACCCCCAAAATATTCAGGGGGGCTAAAGAATATTTTAGGGGGGCTTCAGCCCCCCTTAAATAGGCCTAACGACGCCAATGGGTGGGGCTGAAGTTTTGGAAACCAGAGCCATGAAGGGGGGTCCGCGGGTATCCTTGCCCGGGACATTTGTTTTTCGTTTTCAAAAGGTAAATGAAGCCTTCTGGTGCTTTCTAAGAAAATAATTAAGGAAACATATGATGTTGACCTACAAAGACAAATAGGGTGGGGATACCGTATTTCAACTTATTAATAGGGTATTATAGGCTGTACTGGGACAAAGGAAAAAGTGCCTAGAAAGTGAATTTTGTTCCACTTCAGTGGGGCAACATAAACTGTGATTCATAAAATAGCTCTATTGATAGTAAGTACTAAAAAAAAATATCTACTCTTGCCATCCAGTCGATTTTTAGTAATCAGTGTTTCTGTGTCGAACTATTTCCTTTCTGCGACGTAGTGATACTTGCACACGCGCAATCGAATATGCAAAGGGGTGAAGCGATTTTTGTCATGTGGACCAATAGAAGCCAAGTCTTGTTGCCATAGTATCAGAACAACACAAACATGGCAACGAGCTCATCTAGCAGCAAGACAAGCGAAGAGGAAGAAAAAAAAGGAACAAAAGAAAACAGCCTTCAAAAGTGCATAAAAAAGGAACGAAACGATGCTGTATGCATCTGTCATCTGTCCAGAGTGAAGACGTTCTCGACTTTACACGGACACGTTGGGAAACTTACAGAACTAGTATTAGAAAGTGGCTTTCTCTACAGGGTGAGACAAAGGACCTTGCAGAAACTTATAAACATTGCGTTAATATCGACTTTGACAATGTTCCTGATGACGCTGGGTTTCACATGACAGGCTACCAGTGATTTATTTGCAAAAAGCGTTTAAGAAACAAGAACGTGATGCAGCCATGGGTCAGTCAAACCCTTCAGCCAACATCGCCGATGCATCCACGTCCACGGCATCTGAAACTCTGCAAAAGAAACTTCGCTCGAGGTCATAGGCTGTATTGGGACAAGGGAAAAAGTGCCTAGAAAGTGAATTTCGTTCAACTATGCTGCTGCTACTTGTTCAATGCATTTTTGAATAGACAATACCCTTCTGGACTTTGGGTTAAAATATTTACTCAGACTATCTGTCCGACTTTTGTCACCAGCCAGAAATGTACATATATGTGAGTAACCCAAAAACAATTATATGGTGCTGCTGTTTTCGCTTGTAGAAACTGCTATGTTGATTCTGGAAAGACAAAATCTTTCTCAAATGTCATAAATACATCTATCTAACATCTGAAACAGTTATTGGTGCCTTAGTATACGCATAAGTGAATTCAGATCATGAAATGTAGCAAATTTGTTGAAGAAAACGTCTCAACTCAAGGGATTTGCACCCAGCACAATGAAATATATACAGTAAGTTTAGCTAAAAGCTTATGTGTTATACATAAAATGACACAACCTACTGTGTAATAAAAGCAATAAAATACAAACAGCACATCATGGCCATAAATGGCTGAAAGTCAATCAAATTGCTACCACGCCCCCCAAAATTGGAATAATGGAAAATATGTAACAAGACAAAAATAAATGCACAAAAGGTCTGAATTAATTCAAAATATCGTATAAAACATTTATTAAAGTATCACAGTGTCAAATAGTGGTGGGCAAAACCATTCATTTCAGTGAACCGGATCATTCCGGGTCGTTCAGTAAAAAGACCCGTTCATTTCGTTCATTTCGGTCAATCGGTCATTAGTCAGTCCGCTTGTTCATGTTGTTCACGTTCGTTCAGCGTCTGAATGAACGTGATGAGCGAACGGACTGACTGCACTTCAGACTCAACAGCGCAACAACATGTGATCTTGAAATCTGAAGCATTACACCCCACCGGATCGGATGTTACGAGCGCCTCAGCTCCCCGGTCCGACGTTACGACCCCCCCGCGGTCCGACGCTGTGACCACTGCACTCCCCACTTCCCACCCCCGGTCCAATGCTGCGATCGCACTGCACTCCTTGTAATATAAAATTATAGTAGTTGAGCTCATAGGACTAGTTATTACAATCCCTTATATCAGCACTTGGAATTGAGTGGGGGGGGGTAAAAGCTTCACTGGGGTCTTCAGGTGGGCACCCCCCTTCACTGGTGTTTCATTGATAGGCCCACGACACCTCCAGGGGGCTCAACGGCGACACCTGGCGTCCCAGGTGTGCCCCCCTCTGCTTTTACCCCTAGGTGGTCATTTTGCAGCCCAGGTGGAGTCCTTTCTCTTGATCCAGAGCCATCTGCTGCTTCGTTCGGCAGCCTCTGATATTGATTTGATGGCTCGTCGGAAGGCCTGTCCTCGTACTCCCAATCTCTTCAGAAGCTTGGTTGTGGATGTTGCAACGAAGCCTCTGCACCCGACCTCCACCGGAAGGAGATGGGCAGTTCCAGGGCACCATGTCCATACAAGCCGATGTTGCTGAGGCAACGCGGGAGGCCAAGCCACTTCTTGATGTATGAGCTCACTGTTCTTTCCAGCTTCTCGACTTTGGTCATGGGGATCTCATAGACTGTTAGAGGCCACATCAGCCGGGGGAGCAATCCAAACTGCAGGCACCACAGTTTCAACTTGCCAGGAAGCAAGGTCTTGTCTATGCTGACGAGGCCTTTGATGGTTTCTTCCCTCAGCTGATCACTCTGGTCCGAGTCTTTGAGATGTGCGTTGTATAGTCGCCCTAGGCTCTTGACTGGCAGTTCAGACACCAATGGAATGGGTGTGTCCTTGATGTGGAACCTCTGGTCTGTGAGTCTCCCCCTGACGATGGATATGCTCCTGGATTTGCTTGGTTTGAACTTCATCCGTGCCCATGTGATGTTGGCATGAAGCTTTCCTAGCAGATGTTTGGTGCATGCAACGGTTGAGGTCAGGGTGGTAATGTCATCCATGTAAGCGCGAATGGGAGGGAGACGCTGGCCACACTTCAGACGTTCTCCACCCACAACCCATTTGGAAGCTCGAATTATCACTTCCATTGCCATGGTGAAGGCTAGTGGGGAGATAGTGCATCCAGCCATTATTCCCACTTCCAAAGATTGCCATGATGTTGTATATTCTGTTGTTTTGACACAGAATTGCAGATCTTGGAAGTAGTTTCTCACCAGGTTTGTGATGGTACTTGGGATGTGGAAGAAGTTGAAAGCTGTCCAGATCAGAGAATGAGGGACGGATCCAAAGGCGTTGGCTAGGTCCAGAAATAGGACGTGCAGGTCCCTTCCTTCCCTTTTGGCAGATTGGATTTGGTGCCATATCATGCTTGTATGTTCCAAGCATCCTGAAAACCCAGGTATTCCAGCTTTCTGCACAGATGTATCAATCAGGTTGTTTTGCTTCAGGTATGTTGTCATCCTTTTTGCAACGATGCTAAAAAAGACCTTCCCTTCCACGTTCAACAGGTTGATTTGCCGGAATTGATCGATGTTGGAGGCATCCTTCTCCTTGGGGATTACCACTCCTCCAGCTCTACGCCATGCTTTTGGAATGGTTTGCTTCGTCCACATCACCTTCATTTGCCTCCACAGGAAGCGTAAGATGTTTGGGGAGTTTTTATACAGCCGATATGGAACTCCATTTGGTCCTGGAGCTGAAGCTGCCCTTGCCTTCCTCACTGCTTCCTCGACCTCGCTCCACTTTGGAGGACTGTCATCCAGCTGGTGTTCTGGTAGAGGAATTGGTGGCATGCCTGATGGTATCTCCCTTTGTTCAAATCTTTGGCTGTCTGTGTGAGTGGTTTTCAGGTGATCTTCCAACTCCCTCTTTGGCACCTTAAGTGACCCGCTTTTTTCCTTAGTGAAGAGTCCTTTTACAAATCTGAAGGGGTCCTTGTAGAAGGATGTTCTCGCCCTTTCCTTCCTCTTGCGTCGAGTCCTGAGGTTTTCAGCTCTCCGCAATCTTCCCAGGCGTCCCTTTAGGTCTGTTTGCAGGAGGTCAATGCCCACTCTTTCCTCCATTGAGGCTCTCTTCCATTGTTTCCTCAATTCCCTTCTCTCTTTAACCAGGCACTCGATTTTTTTCTGCCTTCTGGACTTGGGAGGGGTTGTTGGTGGCATATTCTTCTTCCCTGTCTCTTTTGCTCCAAATCTTTCTGCTCCATATGAGTAGATCAGGTCTCCCATTTTCTCCAGTTTCTTCTCCACTGTTCCTTTGACTCCGTCCAAGATCTTGATCAGGTCTGCATCAATTGTAGCCCACTCTTTCTTGCTGCTGGACTTTGGCCACTTCACATGAGGTCTGTGGCCTTGCATGTTCTTCTCCAAAGCAGGTTGCAAGTGGCTGGGTTCCAAGTTCTCTGATGTTGTGCTTGAATTATTCTCAGCCTCTGGGGTACTGATGCTCAGTGGACTGTGGGTTACATCCTGCCGCTGAGCTTCACTCGCCTGACTTGACCTTTCTCTCAGAAGATATTGGTCAATGCGAGGTCCTGGCCTCGTTTTCTTCACGCACTTCATCCGGCCTTGGTGTATTTTTAGGCCTCTGATGGAGGTTACTTTGGACCAGCCACAGCTACATACTTGGCGCTCTTGTCCTTCAGCCGATGTTGTTGCTTGTTCTGTGCCGATTATCTGGTTCGTTGTCGTGTTCATTCCAGGGTCAGTTACCGGGTTGTCAGCCGATGAGTCATCTTCCGCCCCCGCTCTCGCAGACTCTAGGGGTGTTTTCCTCTTTAAACTTTTCATAGCAATGGGGGGTGGCCTTTGTCTACTTGCCAAGCGACGGAGCCTGCCATCACGGATAGCTAGTCCGTGACAGCCCCGTTGGGGTCTTTCCCTCCTGTCAGCTGTCTTTCCACGCCGTCACATGGTCTTTCCCTAGTTGTCAGCTGCCCTTTCACAGCAGTCACTGGATTTCTCCAGCTTATCAGTTGAGCTCATAGGACTAGTTATTACAATCCCTTATATCAGCACTTGGAATTGAGTGGGGGGGGGTAAAAGCTTCACTGGGGTCTTCAGGTGGGCACCCCCCTTCACTGGTGTTTCATTGATAGGCCCACGACACCTCCAGGGGGCTCAACGGCGACACCTGGCGTCCCAGGTGTGCCCCCCTCTGCTTTTACCCCAGGTGGTCATTTTGCAGCCCAGGTGGAGTCCTTTCTCTTGATCCAGAGCCATCTGCTGCTTCGTTCGGCAGCCTCTGATATTGATTTGATGGCTCGTCGGAAGGCCTGTCCTCGTACTCCCAATCTCTTCAGAAGCTTGGTTGTGGATGTTGCAACGAAGCCTCTGCACCCGACCTCCACCGGAAGCACCTGGGCCCTCCAGCCGCGCTTCTCTGCCTCGGCTGCTATGTCTGCATACTTCAGTCGTTTGCGCTCATATGCTTCACCAACTGCTGCCTCCCACGGTACAGTTAATTCAATGATGAACGCAACCTTCTGGGTGGTTGACCACAAGACCAGGTCCGGCCTGAGGCTAGTTGGAAGGATCTCAGGCGGAAAGATGAGTTTTTGGTCTAGGTCAACCTGCATCCTCCAGTCCCGGGCAGAGTCTAGAAGGGTTGCCTCCACTCTTGCAGATGGTTTTGCCGGTGGTTGTCCTGCTCTTACAAATGGGGTGGTGTTTGGGCGTCTAGGCATTGGTGGAGGGAGGGCATTGATGGTTGTTCTCCTTCCTTCCAGAGTGATCGGCAGTTGTCTTAGGACCTGGTTGTGTCTCCAGGTGTAGCGGCCTTGGGACAGACTGGTTTTACAGACGGTGAGGATGTGACTCAGTGTTGCAGGTGTTTGACAGAGTGCACAAGAAGGATCTTCTCCAAACCATTGTTTTAGGTTTTTGGGTGTGGGAAGAACATCATAGGTGGCTCTGATGATGAAGCTGATTTGGCTTCCTTCCATTTCCCAAAGATCCTTCCATGCGAGCTTACGATGCTCCAGGTTTTCCCAGCTGGTCCACTGTCCCTGTTTGGACTGTGCTACTGCTGTCGCGCATCTGTTTGCCTCCTCTTGTTGCCGAACCTGAGCAACCACCAGCTTTCTCCTCTAGGAGTAACAAAATATATAAGGTTTTTAATGGTTTTTATTATTTTGAGGTGCATTAAAAACAATAATAAAAAGTACAAAGTGTCAACAGACAGTGCAAATGCGTATTAATAGTTGTCTCTCTGCCTCTGGCTGCAGCAGCAGCTGTGTGCCTTTGTGTGTGTGTGACTGTCCTGCTCGCTCGGGCTCGGCTGTCGGCTCGTCGGCGGCCAGTCAACACAGTCTTTCAGTCAACTCGTTCACCGTCTGGATCTTTCGTTCACTTGGTCTTTCAGTTATCTCATTCATCGTCTGGATCTTTCGTTCACTCGGTCTTTCAGTCAACTCGTTCATCGTCTGGATCTTTCGTTCACTCGGTATTTCAGTCAACTTGTTCATCCGTCTGGGTCTTTCGTTCACTCGGTCTTTCAGTCAACTCGTTCATCGTCTGGATCTTTTGTTCACTCTGTCTTTCAGTCAACTCGTTCATTCATCTGGGTCTTTCGTTCAACTCGGTCTTTCGTTCAACTTGGTCTTTCGTTCATTTGACCCGTTCTTTCAGTCAACTCGGTCATCCCGGTCTTTCAGTCAGCTCAGTAGTACTGCTGCTGCTTCTCTAAGCCCCACCCACACACAGAACGAGGCGTGACGATAGGATAAGACAGGCAAGCAGTCCCTCTTCAGCCAATCAAAAGAACTGAACGGACTGAACGGGTCATTTGGGGGGGAGAACTAGTTCATTTCGTTCACCAAAAAGAACTAGTTCTTTTGATCCGTTCATTCAAGACCGACACACCACTAGTGTCAAATCATCTGACATTTATCAATCCCTCCAGAATATGAAAATAAAGATCAAAATACAAATGCAGACAAATGTAGAACAAATATAAAAATAATAAAAATCTCAAATCTCAGTGTAGCAATCCTTTAGACGAAACAAATTGTACATGGTGACATGGTGCGTATATTACGCATCACTTTTATCAGAGTCATCATCCCATACAGCTCTTTCTTCTGTTTCCTTTGAAGCATTCTCACATGCTTGGCACCGACATAAATCTGTACAAGATAGTCTTGCAGACATACAAGATCATCGTCCAGTCTCACATTTGGTTGTCTTGGAACTACAGTGGAATATCTGCAAAACACTATCAGGGGCAGGATTTGTAGTCATCATGTCACTGCCAACTCCCCATCCTCAATCTTTATTTTTTCATTCTTTATTTATATTAGGTTTTAATCTTTATATACTCTACTTTTCTACAAACAGATTTTGCTGATTGACTGTTTCAGCAGCCGAAATTTTATTTTGCCAGCTTTATAATTTCTTTTTATCACCATTAACGGGAAACAAAACAGGGCCTTACTCTTCAGACTTCCAGTTAGCCATGCTTTGCATGCATACCATGCTCTTGAAAATGTCTGCGTATATTGTCTGCTCTTCTCGGTGGTCACTTGCTGGTCAATCCGGACCGAGCTCTTCCAGCTTTAGTTAGTCCTGCAGGGTTCTCCTCTCAAACAGGACCTACTTGATGGACAGTGCAGCGTTCTCCGGTAAATCACTTGGTAGGGGGTTAGCAGTCACCATTCCCACGTCCTCTGTCCTTAGCAGCCAAGTGCAGAGTGAGGGGCGGACTGGCTCTGAGTAGAGCAGCTAGCTACGTCAGATGCACATTGTAGCATTGCATCCATTTGTGACCAATCTGGTTATGAACGTGCTTACGTCATTCAAATTAGGGACGCTTGAGCGCTCGTCCCTGGCGCCCCTTAAGGATTTTTTTTTATTTGACTGGGATAAACTAACCTTTTAATGCAGAACTGTGATCTGAGCATGTGTGAGAGCGCAGAAAGCTTGGGCGCTGGCTCATAGAGCCCCTAACGCTTAAGCACAACTGTGATCTGAGACAACAGACGTTTTGAGTCCGCCCCGAGCGGTGGAGAGATCGCTACTGAAATAAGCATTTAATGGAATGATTAATAAATAGCACCATTCCCTTATTTTGAGAATAATTTTCAGGGAGACAGCAGACAGCTCTTTTTGCTCATGAAGCTCAGGCGGGGCTCTGCCCGCAGCGCCCTCGTTTACCGGCCACCACTGGTAAATGTGTTGTTAATATAATTTTTTTTAAAAATTTTAAGTTTTGTTTAAATTTTGTCTATATTTTTTATATTTTGTTTATATTTTGTTGTATTTGTTAATATTTAGTTTATATTTAGATAATATTTTGTTACATTTTGTTTATATTTTGTCTATATTTGTTTGTATTTGTTAATATTTTGTTAATATTTAGTTATTTTAGTGATATTTTGTTATATTTGTTTGTATTTGGTTTATATTTTGTCTATATTTGTTTATATTGTTAATATTTTGTTTATATTTTCTTTGATATTTTGTTATAATTGTTTATAGTTTGTAAATATTTTGTCATAATTTTGTTTGTATTTTGTTAATATTTTATATCTATTTTGTTATATTTGGTTATACATATATTTATATATTTTTTGTTTATGTAATATTACCAGCTGTGAATTTTTTCCGTGATTATTCATGTTTTTGTTTATTTCAGGGATGCAAAGGTAGAGTCGAGGATTGGGTGCATCAAAACTTGCTCACTATCACGGTCATGGGCTTCAGCCTTATATTTATCCAGGTAACAAATTCTGATATAAACATGCAATAATCTGAGCAGCCTCCAGGGGGCGCCAACAGGCACCAACACTGACTGGAGGAGAGTGTGTTCTAAGTGTGTCTTAAAAGCATCGACAAATTGTGACGAACAAATATGCTGGTTTTTAAAAATCGAGGCTCACCTGGTCTGTTTTCATCGGACTCTTGCAGGTGATCCAGTTAGCCCTGGCAGCGAGTCTGTACAACACGATTGGTCGAAAAAACAACTGGAAAAACAGTCCTCCAGTGGATGCTGACCACGCCCCTTTAAACCACACCCTCGAAGACCACCTGACAAATGGAGAGCACAATTACGGTTACACCGACTATAATGATGGTTACACAGACCCCGCCCACCCAGGTCATCTCCATGACTACCCAGAGCCTGTTTACGATCTTCACTTTATTACCAACAATCAACAATGAAATCTGCTAATCTGAATAAAACTGAAGTTTCATTGTTTTATATTTAGAGTTTTATTTCTTTTTCTTTTCCGATGTTTAATTAAAAAACGACTTGAACAAAGCTCAGAATGGAACAGATATCCAAAAGTCCAGCTAAGTGTTATAAACTCGTTATAAACTTGATGTGATCATTACTGTCACTTTTGCTGTCCAGGATTTTTTTGAATGAGATTATAAACTGTAGATGATGAACTTTATTCTGAAAGAGGTGAACTGTCAGCTCACGCAGTCTCTCATGATGTTGACTTTTTCAGTTTTATAATTGTTTCTTGTCATGTGCTTCTTTAAATTTATATCAGTTTTAAATAATTTTATTAATAATCAAATGCAGTTTTCATCAACATCTCACACAGCGTCCTGACCGTCATGAAATTGGGGGAATAAATATCATTTAAGACCAAAGATGTAACAAACAGATGAGGGATAAGAAAAGATGCTCTCCTGTCATCCCCGACACTGCCTGTGGGGGGCGCCAAGCTCAGCCCAGTTATCAGCAAAACATAAGAGACTTTATATTTTCACTTTTTAATTAAAATCTTTATTTAAAAAACACCTGAGCTAGAAACAAGTAATCAGATACAGATGGAGAGCTGATGGAGGTTTTCTTTTTATCAAAAGTATATCAATGGCGCCATCCTGTGTCTGGATCCAGAAGTGCATCATAAATAAATCACAGAGGCTTACAACACACAAAAATATGAGATAAAATATAAACAATTAAAGAAGAGCCACAGAGCAAATCAACTAAAAGTAAACTTTGGTATATATATATATATATATATATATATGTACATATATATATATATATATATATATATATGTATACATATAAGATTTACAAATATATTTATTTAAAAAAATGACTAGGTAGAGACCTGAGTTCAAGGATGTCAATTCAAGATTTTGCAATAATGAAAAATCTTGTCATAGACAAAAGAACCTTTTAAAAACAGACTTAAGTGAAAGGGAGGGAACATGATTATATGTTGGAAAAACTGTGAAACATTTTCAAAATGTGTGAGATGAGTGTGTTAGTCTCTATAACTTATAACTGGACTTTTATTTTGAAAGTGTTGGGATTATATTTGAAAGACCTTAACTATAATCAAATCTCAAACACTGGACCAAACTGTTCCGATTAGATTAGAATTTTTTCATCCCTGATTTAATTGATGTTCAAAAGCTACATCTTTGATTTAGCTGCAGCGCCACCTGCTGACAAACTGTATAAACTGACCTGCATTTTTCACAGTCTGCACAATTCTGGTTTATAGCACAAAGTGGGGACTCACACCCTAAACGGACCTCAAGAGGACCTGGTCCTGGTCTGGTTCAGGTGAGTATGTGTGTCAGTCCAGGTGTGTGTTATCTGCGCAGCGCCTCCACCTGCTGGATCCAGCAGTGAAAGCACTGAACTGACTCACGAAGAGTGTCAAAGTCTGTGACCTGAGAGGAGGGGGAGGAGGAAGAGGAGGAGGAGCAGTCTGCAGAGTCCTGATATGATCCCTCCTGAAACACACACATACACACACACACGTTTCAGACATGTCTCCCTCAGAACAAAAGTACTACAAGATGTTTCTGTTTATTCAACAGTCTCATTGACCAATCAGAGTGCAGAGACTCACCAGGTGTTGCAGCAGGTCATTGTTTAGCTTGACGACGTTGCACAGGTCTTTGTTGTCCATGACCTGCCTTGCACACACTGGATAGTGAGACAGTCTCCGGGCCACATCTGAGATCTGCACCAAACCCAATTCAGAAAACACTTGATTTAAACCAGGTAAAACACATGAGGACTAATGTTTTTCAACTTTATTCTCTCTCTCTTTTCTTAAACTCTGTGGCCTGTAGGGGGCCAGGCAGCAGAGGTAGTGTACCTACCTGTTCCAGCTGATAGACAGCCTCAGTGCAGGGCAGGGTGGCCAGTGGGGTCAGGATGCTCTACACAGACAAACACCAACACAAAGAGTGATTATCAAGTTTTTTAAATGGAGTTTGGTGAGAAGCTGCAGAGAGACTCTCACCTTCTGTTTCAGGTCACTGTCGTAGATCCTTAGCGCCTCCTGCAGGCTCTGGATTATACTCTGCATGTCAGGATCTGTTATCTCAAAAGTCTTAATGGGAACTGATGCAAGCTCCTTCCACAGTGCTAGAAGCACCACAAACATGCACCCACAATGCACTTCAACAGAAAGAGGAGAGAGTTTTATTACAGACCAGGAAGATCCATTTAAAACTTAGAGACATGTACACTGATTTTGGACTGATGGCTTATAAATGAATGAATGAATGAATAAATATATACGAAAAATATGTATATTTATACACACACACACACACATATATATATATACATATGTGTATACATGTTATATATGTATCAATATATATACACACACACATACATACATACATACATACATACATATGTGTGTATATATAAATATATATATATATATATATATATACACACACATATACATATATATGTATGTGTCTATATATATAGACACACACATTTATACATACATACATGTGTGTCTATATATAGACACACACATATATATATTCATATATATATGTGTATATATATATATAAATATATATATACACACACTTATATATATATATACATATATATTCCTACTTAAGTCCTACTTAGAGTAACAAACAGGCTGTTTCAAAATAAAAGTATGTTTTCACAGCACATGACGAAAGTATCTTTACTATGTGACACTGAGAAATATCAAAATAAAAGCAAGAGAAAATCATCTGAACTCTCTGTCTCATAGTTCACAGGGTGAGTGTGTCTAAGCTGTTTGTGTTCCTCAGTGAAGCTGAGAAGTTGATGAAGATCTTCACTCTTTAGTCTCACCTTCCTCTGACTCTGACTGATCTTTAGTAAGCTCTCCATCATCACTGTCAAATATCGTTACTGTAAAAAACACCAAATAAGTTCAATATAAAAACTCACTTGTCTTCTTCAGTCTGGTGTGGATCAGGCCTGGTTCCTGGTTCCTGGTCGGTGGTGCAGTCTGGTGTGGATGCGGCCCTGGTCCTGATGGGACTGTCCTGAGTGCAGCCTCCTCCTGCAGGTATTTATCCTCCTTCATCAGAGTGTTCTGAGAAAGCAGAGCCGGGTTTTTCTCAGAAGGTTTGTTGTCAGTCTGTACCTCTCAGAACCTCTCAGAGTTGAGTCAGACTGAAGGTGTGTCCCTGCACCTTCATCACCAGACTCCACCTTTCATCATCACCACCACCATCATCCTCCTCATCATCTTCACTCTCCTGATTTTAATCCTCAGATAAGTTAAGATGTTCCTTTAATGGTCCCGCAGGGGGGAAACTCCAAAATCTTGACATCAAATGAGAGTCCGATCATGGCTGAGTTAAAATGATTTTTTAATCACCTATTCAAACTTTTTCACATGTAAAAGTGGACCGACCCCCCCCCCCTCATTGTGTACAGACAGAAACTGAAACTTCCCTCAGGTGCTGCTGTCATTCACCTGTGGGTGGAAGGTGTGGTTTTTTTCGCTGTCAGTGACCTGGAATGACCCCAGGCTCATTACTCTCATTCTTGGCCCCTGATCATTATTTCATTAGTCAGGTTTGATGCAACCTTCTGCTGATCCATGGAAACCTGTCAGGATGATCTCAAAGCTGATTTATCTGTGAGCTCTTCACACTGTCCAGATTATAGGATTAAAAGTATTTATCTTATACATCCAGCTCTTCTCATGGTCTTCTTCCTCATGTTGCTATCGTCCTAATTTCTACATCAATCACCTATTGATCAGCACTCTGTCAGGCTGATTAGCAATCACCATCTTGTCAGTCTGGATCTTTTTAACCAGAAGCAGATGTACACATGCTCTCTTTTCTTATTACACAGTGATAGATAGATAGATAGATAGATAGATAGATAGATAGATAGATACTTTATTAAACCCAGAGGTAAATTAAAAAGAACAGCACCAGTGACCTCAATATAAAAATATGAAAGTGATTAAACTCATGCGATTATACAGAAGATCCCAGAAATTATCTTCATCCTCGTCCATCAGATTTCTGTTGAACTGTGATTCACTGAGTCATGAGAGCTGATGGAAACCATACCACAGATTTACAGCCAGTCAACAACCACAGAGCAGCAGCAGCCACAGCAGCCCTCCTCTGTGCTCTTAGAGACCACGTTAGAGACGATGCTCATTCACTCGGACACCATGAGACCCTCACAGACATCTCACCTCTGATGTGAAAATGTTGATTTAAAGACTTTATTTGTGTTTTTATTGGAAACTGTGAATCCAGCTGTGTTTGTCTTGTGCAGGTTGATAAAGGACTTTCCTGGTTTTCATGGAGGCACACATGAAGGTTATTAGTCAAACTGCAAACATGGGGGTTGGCAAACACGGGGGTGGGCGAACATGGGGATGACACAGTCTCCTGTACCTGCAGGACAAGAGAAAGAAACTTTAATTAGACCGAAGGTATGCAGTGTCATCACTTTCCACATTTCTTACCCACTTCAGTGGAAGACTGTTGCACAACACGCACCAAAACACATGGGCGAATGTCGAAATAGGAATTCACATGACTTCCTTACAGCCTGCAGCGAAATCCAAAGGTTCATGTTTCTACTTATACACAAAAGACAGTTATTAATACAACAGAGGAGGAGGAGGCGGCTGAGTCAGAGAACAACAGAAACATGAACCCAACTGTTTCATAGTTTAGTAGAGGACCGGCCTGGACTGTGCTGAACCTCAGAAATGCCCCCTGACAGGAACAGGTATCAACCGGATTGAACTGTGATTCACTAAAACACATTAAGATACTGTGTCCACTTACATACGAGCTCATATCATTTTATACCCATTTGTATCGTATCATTTTATACACTATCACTGTATTGTATGTCTGTCATTGTACTGTATCATAGTAGATCTTATTGTATTCTATGATAATGTGTAGTATTGATTACTTTTGTATCATTTTGCATTGCTTATATTGCATATCATACCTTCATCATAATGTATCCTTGTGTATATACATAATAAGACATCACGCTCTATTTTCGTGTATTTTCATCTGGCGGGGCCCAGCGTACAGCCAGTTTGGTATTTTCGTGGACTGAGGTGCACCGAGGTCCGCCAAGCTGGGCGTGGTGGCATGGCAAGGGGAGGTGTCGACAGAATCAGCTGGCGCAGTGACATTTTCGTGCTCGCCGCTGAAGTGTAAAGTGCGCTGAAAGCTCGCCGATTCAAACTTGGTCAGCTTTCAGCACAGGTGGAGCGCAGCTGGTCTAGTGTTATTTTCGTAGACCGGCGGCGTAGTGCGTATACGTCACCGATGCCTCACCGGCAGGTTTCCACAGTGTCAGGCACATTTCAGTGCAATAAATAATCAATAATCTGAGTCAGCACATACATTTAGATTTTGATCTATATCTGTTCTGATGAGCGCGTTTGGCACACGTTTGGACACACAACCTGACTGAATCAACACAGCTGAAACCGCATTGAATTAAATTAAATATCTAGTAAATAGACACACTTGATTAAGTTAACAAGATATGTAAATTGTCTCCCTCCTTTTCTTTCTTCCTCTTCCTCTTATTTCTCACGCAGCTCGACCTGGACATGTCTCCGTGTCCTCTCCCCATCAGTGATCAGATGATGATCAGATCAGACATACAAATATTATAATATTCAGTGAGCCAGATTTATTTTATATGCCAACATCAATGAAAGAAAGTGCCAGGCCACGGAGCACGATGTGTCATTTACGCACAGATGGTTCCGATTGTAATGCCATTATTGGAATTTATGTTGTGATCTGTGCGCACAACGCACCTTTGTTACGTGAGGGTTGAATATATGCAACTTTATGTGAGTGTCTTTATTTGTGGAAAAGGATGTTTGTCTTTCCAGTAGGTACAAAATTACACACACCAAATCCATCTGTGCTTATATGAGACAGTGTGCAGGACGCCCTCTGCAGCGCTTACAGCGACACTTGTTGAGGGGCTGCCTTCTGTTGCCATTGTGTGGCATCTCTTGATCTCTTTGACTACGAAAATTGTAATACGCCTTGCTGGTGGCAGATTTAAAGGCGAGGAGAGGAGCTTATGTTATTGGTCGATACAGGTCTCGGCTGTGTTAAACCCACTCCACACCCTCTCTCCTCCCTCGCTACGACTTACGCCGCTGGGAGGAGCTGAATTAGGGAGGGGGGCTGCGGCATTCACCAAAATACCGAATTGTGCTTGGGAATGCCTTCTCGGTGAAGCGGACCTGACTTACGCCGCGCCTGCACCACCTCACCGGCGAAGCACAAAAATAGAGCCCATTGTATTAAACTGTACTTAACTGTATTGAATCATATCCTATAATAGAATGGTACTGGAGTTTATTGTGTCTTATCATATCTTACCATGTTTTTTGTTTTGTATCCCAATCATACAGTATAATATTGTATCATTAGATATCATAAAGTATCACAGTGTATCATGATGTATCTTAAGTATCATAATGTATTATGATGTATCACAAAGTATCAGTGTATCATAATGTATCATTAAGTATAATTAAGTATCATAAGGTATCATGAAGTACATCATAAAGTATCATAATGTATCATTTAGTATTATAAGTATCATATAGTATCATAAGTATTATTAAATATCATGAAGTATCATAAAGTATCATTAAGTATTATTAAGTATCATAGAGTATCATAAAGTATCATTAAGTATTCAGTTAATGTACAGGAAGCTGGAATCACCTGCAAAGCATTGCTGCTGGTCGCACCTCCTCCGGTGCCCATGGGTCAGCTGCAGGGTCATCAGCCAGGAACCACCATTCACCAACGTTTCACTCCTTTAATCCTGGAACGTTTCCTGGTGGCGGAGCAGTGACAGGGACGTCTCCCTGTCACCCCCTGCAGCTGACGGGCCTGACTGACAGCTGTTACCCCCTGCTGCTGTTTTTGGGGTTAGGTGTTCTTTCCCCAGCACTTGTCCTTCCTCCTCAGCCAAAGCCAAAAGCTCCCCTTCTCAGCCTCCTCTGCAAGCTCTTTGGTTGCTTTCTTGAGGTTTCCTCCGGTCACTCCTGCATCCTTCAAGAAGCGTATGGTTGACATCCCCACAAAGCCTCGGCATCCGACCTCCACTGGGTAGATGGTGGTCCTCCAGCCAGCCTCCCGGCACTCAGCGGCAAGGTCGGAGTACTTGGCCTTCTTCCGTTCGAAGGCGGCCTCAATCCCCTCCTCCATTGGCACCGTGAGTTCGATGAGGTGTACGGATTTCGCCTTGGTGGACCACACCACTATGTCAGGCCGGAGAGGTGTGGTGGTGATCTCAGTGGGAAAGCGGAGCTGTCTGTCTAGGTCGACCCTCATGTCCCACTCCTGGTCGGGGGCAAACGGCCTGGATGTTTCTCTTGGCCTGGTGTTTCTTCTTCCCCCACCCTCCGTGACAAAGCTGATGTGGTTCCCTACTGGTGGTGACCCTTTGTTGCCCTGTCGCTGCCCCTCTAGCACCTCAGCCAGCTTCCTCAGGACCTGGTCGTGGCGCCACCTGTAGCGTCCTTGGGAGAGTGCGATCTTGCAGCCTGACAAGATGTGCTGAAGGCTTGCGTTAGGCTCACTGCAGGGTGGGCAGCTCTCCTCACTCCCGAACCACTGGTGGAGGTTCCGCGGACAGGGAAGCGTGTCGTAGGTTGAGCGGACAAGGAAGCTGAGTCTTGCCTGTGGGATCTTCCATAGGTCTGCCCACCTGATGTTTCTGTTGGCTACTCCTTCCCAGGTTGTCCAGCTACCCTGTCGGCCCTGCGACACGGCCTTGATCTTGTAGCGCTCTTCCTCCGTCCTTGTCACCTCCGCCACCACCAACTCCTTCCTCTCTTTGCGGCTGGCCTTGGACCAGAACCGTGGCGCTTTTCCCCACCCTAGTCCAGCTCTTCCTGCCTGGACTCTGCCGACAATCTCTTGATGTTGCAGTCGACCAATGGCTCGGTCGACTTCAGTTTTGGCGTTCCACTTCCGGCCTGTGGGAACCTTGGCGTTTGCGTTCTGTACAGTCTGGTCGGTGGACTCTCTCAGTTCGAGGACAAGCCTGGTCTTTTCCTGCATGTATCCCAAACTGATTGATTGCAACGGCAGCTGTAGTGTGTTCCTTCCAAAGAGGCCAGTTTCAGAGAGGCACCGTGGCAGCCCCAACCACTTTCGGATGAATGAGTTGGCTTTTCCATCCATCTTACTTGCAGTGGATGAGGGGATCTCACTCATTTTCAGCGGCCACATCACCCTCCTGTAGAGTGTGAACTGGTAGCACCAGACTTTGAACTTCCCAGGGAGCTGGCTTCGGTCGATCTTTGCCAGTCCTTCTGACAGCTGCTTCATGACGCTTCTTCCCATCTGTTTGTCCGAGAGCTCTGCAGTGTACTGTCTGCCAAGGCTTCTAATGGGTTGCTCAGAGAGGAGTGGGATTTTCTCTCCCCCTACGACGAAGATGGTACTGTCGCTTCGGACTCCTCTTCTGAGGGACAGGCTCCGTGATTTTGAGGGCTTGATCTTCATTCGTGCCCACGACATCAGCTCATCCATTCTTTTCAGCAGTCTCGATGTACATGCTGCTGTCTGAAGGAGGCTGGTGACGTCGTCCATGTAGGACCTCAACGGGGGTAGTCTCTGCCCGGATGGTAATTTCATCCCTCCAACCATCTGTCTTGCTCCGATGAGGATAACCTCGAAGGCAGCCACAAATAGAATTGGAGAGATTGCACAACCCATAGCGATTCCTACCTCGAGCCGATGCCAACCGGTGGTGAAGTCTTGGAGGCTAAAGCACATCTGCAGGTCATTGAAGTAGGATGCTACGATGTTCTTGATGCAGGAAGGTATGTCGAAGAACTCCATGGCGTAGTTGATCAGCTTGTGTGGGACTGATCCATACGCGTTGGCAAGATCAAGCCAGACAACATGCAGGTCACTCTTCTCCCGCTTGGCCTTCTGGATCTGGTCCCAGATCATTGTGGAGTGCTCTACACACCCTGGAAAGCCTGGGACTCCCGCTTTCTGGCAGTTGGTGTCTATATAGCCATTCTCTAGCAGGTAGTTGGTCATCCTTCTGGCCAAGACTGAGAAGAAAATCTTCCCTTCTACGTTCAGTAGTGCGATGTTCCTAAACTGGCTGATGTCTTTGGAGTTCTCTTCTTTGGGGATGAAGACCGCAACAGCTCTCTGCCACTCTGATGGAATTACCTGCTTTTTCCAGGCTGTTCTCATAAGGTACCATAGCAGCTCTAGCACCTTGGGACAGTTCTTATAGAGCTTATAAGGGACTCCATTGGGGTCAGGTGATGATGAAGACCTTGCCTTCTTCACGATTTGCCTGACTTCACTGAGCTTGGGGGCATGGTGTTGAACTCAGCACTCGGTGGTGCGGGTCGTGGTACATACCCAGGTGTTCCTAGTGGGACGTTCCTTGCAGGGTCGCTGTATTGCCCGCTGACATGCTGTTCAAGTTGCTCCCTGGTGGTTTCGAGCTTCCCGCTCTTCTTCTCCTCCAGCAGCTGTCTGGCATGCTTAAAGGGGTCTTTGAAGAAGCTGGCTCGTTCTTTTTGTTTCCGTTTGCTGCGCTTGCGGATACGTTCTGCTCGGCGGAGCCTGGAGAGTCTTTGCCTGATCTCCTCCCAAAGGGCTTTCAGACCCTCTTTCTCCTCCAGTGTTGCCTTCCTCCAGTTCTTGCGGAGTTGTCTGCGCCTTCGCACAAGGTGGTCGATCTCCATCTCCCTCCTTCCCTTCTCTCTTTGTGTGGTCCTTTGGCTGGGGGTTACTTCACTGAACCTGTCGCTGCAGGCCTGGTATAGGATGTCCCCGAACTGGTTAAGCTTGGCTTCCACCCCTCCATGCAAGGATGCCTCCAGCGCCTTTACCAGGTCAGTGTCCAGCGTTCTCCATGCCTCTGTCTCGTTTGATTTCGGCCACTTGAGCTTACTCCTTCTGGTTGGTTTCTTGGTCTCTGCTTGAGGCTCTGTCCTGTGTGAGTTGGTTGCGACTGGGTTTTGGTGCTCACGTGGGGGCTCACCCTCCACCATTGGGCCTTCTTCCTCTGTGACATCTATGCCTTGTGCAACTTTGGGTCCATTGGCACTGTGGTTTTTCCCCTGGCTTTCGGTCCCACTTGTCTCACCTGCCAAAGCAGTGCAAGGTTGCTGTTGGCCTTTCTGACCACACTTTGCCTTCCCCTGGTGGATTCGCAACCCCCTAAACGTGGTCTCTTTTTCCCATCCGCATGCACACTTCCGGAGGATTTTCTCCTCATTTCCTGGAGTTCTGGTGTTCTTCTCCTTGTCTGTTTCCATTGCTGTCGTTACCGTGTTGTCCGTCATGTTAGGCCCATCTTTCATCCCGCCTCTCGGAGGGCCTGCGGGTTGTTTTCTCTTTGTGTTCTTCGTAGTTGAGTTTGGGTGTCCCTCGTCTGAAGGGACTAGTGGGTTGGGTAACTAGCCGCCCACTCCCGGTGCAGTCTTTCCCTGCTGTCCTGGATGTCCTCCAGTCTTCCCTGGACTCCAACTGCCCTGTTCACAGTAGTCACTGGGTTACCAGAACTTCAGTTAATGTACAGGAAGCTGGAATCACCTGCAAAGCATTGCTGCTGGTCGCACCTCCTCCGGTGCCCATGGGTCAGCTGCAGGGTCATCAGCCAGGAACCACCATTCACCAACGTTTCACTCCTTTAATCCTGGAACGTTTCCTGGTGGCGGAGCAGTGACAGGGACGTCTCCCTGTCACCCCCTGCAGCTGACGGGCCTGACTGACAGCTGTTACCCCCTGCTGCTGTTTTCATAGAGTATCATAAAGTCTATCATCAAGTATCATTAAGTACATCATAAAGTATCATAGAGTATCATAAAGTATATCATAAAGTATCCTATTGTGTCATCATGTATCCTTAAGTATCAGTGTATCATAAAGTATCATAGAGAATCCTCATGTATCATAATGTATCATTAAGTATCAGTAAGTATAAAGTATATCATATAGTATCATAAAGTATATCATAAAGTATAATTATGTATCATTAAGTATCATAATGTATCATTAAGTATTATTTGGTATCATTAGGTATCATTGAGTATTAAAAGGTAACATAAAGTATCATAATGTATCATTAAGTTACATAAAGTATATCATAAAGTACCATAAAGTATATCATAAAGTACATCATGAAGTATCCTAGAGTATCATAAAATCTCACAATGTACCATCATGTATAATAAAGTATCATAAAGGATCATAAAGTATTTTATAAAGTATCATAATGTATTCTAAAGTATCATGGAGTATCAAAGTTTATTATAATATATTATAAAGTACTTTCATGTACTATAATATATCTTTTATGTGGTAACAGATTTTTTTGGATCATGTACTTTTCGTATCTTTTTGTTTTGCATCCAAACCATTCAGTATCATTAACTATTCTTAAGTATCACAGTGTATCATAAAGCACTATAAGGTATCATGGAGTACCATCATGTATCATTAAGTATTATAAGGTATCATTAGCTGCGTTTCCATTACCCATAGATTTGCGCAAAACCTAAATATCGCAATAGAAAACTGGTAATGGAAACACCTAAATTTCGAAAAGCCTCTCAAATATCGCTAAAAAGTTTTTATGCTCTCATGAGGTGGTTTTTCAGACGTGTCGATATAGAAGTATATCGCAAAAGTGTAATGGAAACACTATTCTCGCAATTCTACGTCACCGGACGTAACGTAGCGGGTCATGTGATCATGCTTCCGAGTGGGAACTGCCTCCCGGGGGCTTGACATGGCAGGTGCCACAAGAGGCTCAATAGCATCACAGTTCATTGAACGTATCCCGGGTCATCCTGAAGTTTTGAATCCACAATTCGTCTGTGAATTCCTCATTAACGATCCTCTCCCAGAAATCCCTCATCCGTGTCCGCTACCATACATACGGGCTTTGCCTTTGAATTATCACCCGCTGCCTTCGTCTTCTGATGACAGCAGCGGCAACAGCAGTAATGGTCACAGAAATAGCTGCTCCAAAACGCAAAATGTTTTGTATCTCCTCCATGTTGGTGTGCAAAAAGGCTTGAGGAATACGAGGCCGCACGGGCAGGAAGTTTACCTTGTTGCTAGGCAACGGCCATCCAAACACGGCTCGCGAGAGGCAGACAGCTCGCTTATGCACTGAACACCATTCAATGGAAACACCCGCAAATTGCAATTGTACTTTGTCGAAATTTGATGAACATCGCTTTTATTTTGCGAAAAAATGTAACGGAAACGCAGCTATAGAGTACCATCATGTATCTTCATGGACCATAGTATATCTTCTTGTGTGGTAACAGATAGTTTAAATATTTTCTCATCCGTTGAATTTCAGCTTTAATCATGTTAGAGTCTCTGTAGTGAGTTACATAACCGCCCTGAATGCCAACAAAAAAAAGGAAAAATTCCCAGTTATGAATCTGTGTTCACAGAAATGACTCATTGACTCTTTTATCTGTAAAGTCTGGATTGATTAGGTCATCTGATCCTGAAATCCCAAACAGCAACGATTCCTCATCCTGTTGGCACACAGCTGTTTTCTCTCAGCCAATAAGAACGTGTCTTACCTCATCCTTCTTCCAGGGTTGGATGTGACTAATATCAGAAACTGTAAATACCATGGTTCCTGAGAAAGAGTCGGGTTTGTAGGGGCTTGTACCCTGAGTGGCTCATGGCTGACCCAAGTCTCCAAACTTCAGTGTCTCAGTCTCCACTGATTTTATCGTCTTTCTTTTTCCTGTTGCTTCATGTTTACAACATCTGGTAAACATGTTTTTCTGCGTTTGGTCGGCTGCAGCTCATTCACCAACATCCTCGATTCGAAACGATCAAGCACAGTCGCCGTATTTCACTGTTCCTCGACACTTTCACTTTAATTTCTTGACCTTTGTGCTCGAGACTACAGTGTTAGAAAACATAAAAGCTTATAGACGTCATTACTCAGACGGCACAGCCTGCTCCTAAAGCATCTATGAAGTCTGAGCGGGCTGCCTGCAGTGCCTGCAGACAGCGGCTCTCATTCAGGAAATAAATCTGCGTAGATTTAAAGAGCCTGGTACTAAAATCTGATACTGGCTTCATGAACACATCAGAAAGCTCTGATGAGGTTACAGACACGAGGTCATTCAAGAAAAAGAAAGCTCACCAGTCCTGAAATGACACTCAGTATGTTTACATGCACAGTTTAATCGGACTAAGCTCATAATTTGTTTTTTTCGCTGAATCAGACTTCTCTTATCCGCGTATACATGCAGCTGAGAAAATTGAATTATTGATGTGAACATGTCCTTGTCCCCAAAACTAGTGGGCGATATGGGTCTTTTCAGCTGCGCTGTTTCCGACCCTATACAACTGTCAACAACATCAGCAGGTCCATGCCAGATGTCAGAAGTGTCTACAACTGCTGCTGGGCATTTTGGAGCAAGAAGATGGAGCATCGTACAGCGTTGTTTATGTCCTACATGATGGACGCGCTACTTTTTCTGCAGATGAGATGCATGCTACTCCTCTTCTCTGGTGCTTTTGTTCCAGGGTTACGGGGACATGGCGCATGCGCACATGCACTGTCCAATCATACTCCGACTACGCTGGTTACATGGTAGAGAAAACCAAATTCCAATCACATTATCTGGGTGTCTTAATCAAGGTTCTCCGACTCCAATCGGAGTTTGAGAACTCCGATTATAGTCGGACTAAGGTGTTTACATGCACTTCAGTTGTCTGGTCTTAATCGGAGTGAGGCAGTAATTCAGTTATCTCGAGTGTCATGGAAACGTACTTAGCGTGCCCCGGCCAGTCAGCAAACATTCCCGCCTAAAAAATGGCCAACGATTACCAGCTATGCAGTTGTGGGTATGTGCTTCCTGAGCATGGCACAGATAACGATGGAGGGAGAAAGAGCAAGAAAAAATTTTTAAGTTTTATTTTTAGGAATTCAGGCTCGGTGTGCTCTGTCCCAGTCTGACCCCCAATTTCCACTGCATCCTGAAAGTCTACTAAAAGGTCGTATCCTTCGATCGTAGCTGATCATAACCATTCAAGTTAACGTGTCAATTTCCACCGGCTTCTTTCCGTCCCTCTGCGGATCGCCGGACTCCACAGCTGATCACAAGAGTTCTATTTTTTCAGGATGCCAGAGCATGCCAGATAAAAACAGATATAAACAGATTAACCTGTGCTGGAAAGGAAGTTGGGCACAGACACAAAATAATACATCCGGCTTCTTTTCAAAATAAAACTCTCCGTGTTTCAGGAGGATCGTATTTCACACCTTGCAAACGGGCGGAGACAAACAAGTGAAAGGCTTTTAGACGTCATTTCACCCCAATGACACCATGGATGAGGAGATGCTGATTCTAGAAGTCTAGAAGTAGATTTCCTCCTCTGAAAGGACACAATCTACTTCTTATATGTCTATGTCTCTGTTTTTAAAGAGACAACTCGTTATCGTGCAATTGAACATAAATCTGCGGGTTCTTGTGAGTTCTCGCGATTAATGCTGTCCGTAATCCACCACCAAATTCGCCCCATCAACAGATCCGGTAGGAATTGACAGCGAAAATCAGCGCTGTTCCGCATTGGAGCCGTTCCAAATTCGTGGTTAGGCACTGCATGGACTTCATGACCTGCAGAGTAAGGAGCCCAAGTCCTGGGAGGGTTAGACCTTTACACGTGTACAGATCCCCAAAAGTGCTGGATCATGAAAAACCTGGTTATGTGTGAATATGTGGGTCTGGATTACAGATGTGTGTGCAGGACTCTGCTGTGAGGTGAGAACCTCACTGATTGGTCACCCGTCTCTTTTTAGGTATGAGTGAAAAATCAGCTTTAAAATAAAAGTTTTAATGAATCAGAGTTTTTTTTACAGAAGACACTGAACTTCAACATTTACAGGTTTTATTGAGGAAACTCCCGAATCAGCAGTTTCTGTCCTCAAACAGAGTCGTCTGTCAGACGATTCAGTGTTTGTTAAAGTGCCACTTCAGCAGCTCTGATCTCAAGCCACTGTTCTCACATCAGGACGCCATGTTGGAGCTGTTCCCGTCACGTGACCACAGGGGAGCTCTTGGCTGTATTTATTCAGGTTCCTGGAGCAGACTTTGAGGAGGTCCAACCCGAGAGAGGACGAGTTCTGGGTGATTGTTTCAGACTGGTGCTGAATAATCGACAGGAAGCTTCGCCCACTCCATGATGCACCTGCAAGTCAAAATAAAGGGCTGCAGTCCTCCCAGGGTGACGGTCCTTCCTGATTGGACAGGAGAGTTCATTGACCTTTCCCATATATCACAGAGGTCAGAGGGTCAGTGACGCTCATGAAGCTCCGCCTCCTCTCATCTGGCGGCTGCTTCAGGTCACACTCAGACTTCCCAGCATGCTGAGCAGTATCAGCAGTAACAGGGGGCTCAGGTGGACTTGATGCTGGAGGGCGGAGTCTACAGGTAAGAGGTGGATGGTCTGTGAGTCTGGGATCATGTCCTGAGCGTCCTGGAGCGCATTGACCACTGCCATGCTGGAATTCAGGTCCCCACTGGTGATCAGGTCGAACACACAGGCATGAAAGTAAACGTCCTGGACAGGAAGCAGGGTGGCGCAGTGAGCCTGAGCGCTGAGGGTGGAGAGAGGTGGGGACTTTGAAGCCAGTGGGCGGAGCGTGTTGAGTCTCTGTGATGAGGGGCAGCCCAACACGCACAGCTGCAGGTCCTGCTCTGGATCGAAGGCCTCTACCACGCCACGTGGAGAGCGGATGGACAGGGTGAGGGACCGCCCACTCTGATGCACCACCAGGAGCGTCCCGATGTGAGCCGCTCTGATCTCGACGTGTCGACCAGGACTTTGAGTCCGTACCGTCAGGCTGTGGTGACCCCGCCGCTCGCCGCTCCTCACTGAGCCATCAGCGAATGCCGCGGGGACGTTGTCCAGCTCGGCCTGGTAGAGCTGCTGGTCGATGCACTGACGCATGCTCTTAAATATGATGGTGACCTGAGGAGAGAGAGAGGACGCCACACAGGAAACGGACCTCAGTAAAAACAAAGAAAACCCTTGCCAAGTCCACCTGAACCCACATGACTCAGCTAGGACCTGGTAAAAGACCCAGGTCATGACGCCATGTTACCGAGTAAACATGAAGGTCTGAACATTGGACAGGTTTTCAGGGTCTATGCTGGTCAGCAGCGGTTTAGGGTGGCGCATTGAGGAACCGGATTTTGGCATGTTCCCTTAACCCTCGGTTTCTACTCTGTCCGTTTTGAGGACATTTGTAATTTTTTCCTCCTTATTTTGAGCTGACAGTCACATTTTTAAAGATTGGGGCATCAAATTTGGTGAGAGTTCTTATTTTTCTTCATATTAAAAAAAAACTCTGTGTTACCTGTAGTTCTCCTTGGCCACATTTTAGCTCCACCCACCCTCCTTTGTCCACAAATCTGACAATAGACTTCCATTAAAAACACGTTTTTTGACCGTGTGTTTATAGCAGCATAACAACATATTACAACCTTTTCTTGCAGTCAGTCGATCAGCAGGGCTCTAAATTTGACTTTCCGCCAGTGATACAACAGATTGAGCCAGCACATCATTTTAACCCCATCTCTGCCGCGCACACGTCTTCATTCATGGACTGAGAGTGTTTGAAGCGCTGATTCATCCACTAAACATCAACAGAAATAAATGAAACTTTACATGCCACTAGATATGGATATCTAAGAGTGGGATATGTGTGTAAGGAAAGTTTGTGTGCTCCTGCGTGTGTGCACAGGCGAGAATCTGTGTCCATGATTATAACCGGACATGCCGTGAGCGGAGTTTTTACAGTCGAAAATCCGACGTCCAAGTTCTGCAGTGTGGGACAAAGAGAGGGGGACAATTGGACAATTTCAACTTCAAGCAAGTGGATGGACATGCATGAGGATGAACAGGTCCTTCAGATCATTAGATGAGAAGATATCCCATCTCAAATATGCAGTTATTCTTTATATGCGCACAATCAGCGTAATCACGGTCATATTTTGGTTAGAGGTGGATAACCACTTATAAATGATTCCTATCTTACATATATCTTCTGATTTTATATGCCTATATATAAAATTAATTTAATGCGAACAAATAATTCCGATCGCATTTGATTTGGTAGAGGACGAGGCTCCAGAAAAGGAGGAGAAAATGGCATGTTTTTCCGCTCTAATAGACTCAGCTGATTAGAACGCACACTTTATCAATAAATATGACATGGTGAAAAAAAATGGCATAAAAAAAGGGTAATACATCGAATTTTTTATTTATTATTTTTTAATGGTCAGGGTTGAAGTTGTTTAAGAGATTTGAGTCAAAAAAGTTAAAAACATTTTAAAAAAATATTATTTTATGAACACTTATCTGCATGTCCGTTTTGGGGACAAAGTAGGCTGGATGGATCTTAAAATTAACAGGAACCAAGGGTTAAGGCTCAGTAGGGTTGGGGGGTTTAATGTGACCACAGAAGCCCTGCCTCCAGCACCACACACACGTGGCGAAGGACTTTGAACAATTCTGAACTCTTTTCCTCTCTAAGTCCTGAACTTGCCCTGAAACCAGCTCTGTCAAAAAGGTTCTGACAGGACTGGACCTGATCCCAGACTCATTGGTGGTTTCATGATCAGGTCTAAACAGTTCAGGATCAACTGGAGATTCAGTGACTCACCCTGGTCAGGGCCGTTGCTTGCGTCCCCCCGCCCATTGGTGAGCTGGTCGCCTGTATGTACAGGAACTCATTGTCTATAAGAGGCCACGCCCCCTGGACGGCACATGTCTGGAATTCGTTGTTGAAGGTTCTGACGTGCGGGTCGCCAAACACGCTGCAGTGCAGGTACTCCGGCAGATGCCCCTCTCTGGAAAAGAAGCTCCTCTCGTAGAGACATGTGTCTTCTGACAGCGTGCCCTGAGGGAGGGGGCGGGGCTGGGCAGTGGGCCCCGCCCTGGGGCAGCGGTGCTGGATCAGCAGGTCTTCAATGCCCTGGACTGCAGAGTGGTACGCTAGGTCTCCCCGACATGCTCTTGCCATCCGCCTGGTGCACATGGCATAGGAGCGCAGAGCGCTGCAGTAACCAGTGTTCATCGCCTCCCTGCTGAGAGCCGCTGCTCCTGGTCCCTCACCTGCTCCTGGTCCCTCACCTGCTCCTCCCCTGGCTCCTCCCCCACTGCTGCTGCTGCCAAGGTCCAACGTGGCAGCAACGAAGTCTGAGTTACACCTCAGGATACGACAGGTGGCTCCAACTGCAGAAAGAGAGGGGAGATAACCTATTGATGATGTCATAACCTTACCCCTGATGTCCACCTCATTCTGAATGTCTACTAATGGGTCGTATCCTCCGATCGTAGCTGATCATAACCATTCAAGTTAACGTGTCAATTTTCACCGGATTCTTTCCGTTCCTCTGTGGATCGCTGGACTTCACAGCTGATCGCAAGAGTTCTTTTTTTTCTGGACGCTGGAGCATGCCAGATAAGTTCAGCACAGATTAACCCGTGCTGGAAAGGAAGTCGGGCACAGACACACAAAATAAAACATCCGGCTTCTTTTCAAAATAAAACTCTTCGTGTTTCAGGAGGATCGTATTTCACACCATGCAAACGGGCGGAGACGAACAAGTGAAAGATTTTTAGACGTCATTTCACCCCGATGACACCATGGATGAGGAGATGCTGATTCTAGAAGTCTAGAAGTAGATTTCCTCCTCTGGAGGGACACAATCTACTTTTTATATGTCTGTGTGTCTGTCTTTATAGAGACACGTGAATCCGCGGGTTCTTGTGAGTTCTGGCGACTCCTGCTGTCAGTAAGCCCCGGCGAAATTTGCCTCACAAATGGATCTGGTAGGAATTGGCGGAAGGCAAAAATCGCCGCCGTTTCAGATCTGAGCCGTTCTGGATATGGTGGAAATTGGGGGTTACAGGTGGATTATAAGGCAACAGTGGACGAGGATGATGATGGGATGACAAAAAGAGCTGTGATGATGTGAGGACAAACTGGCCTCCTGATCAGATTTGAACGAACATTATCTTCAGCTGCGCTCTGAAGTTGCATCATGGGAAATGTAGGATCTGTCGTCTTCATTCTGTCTCTGCAGGTTGGAGGGAAATCTGAGGACCTGAAGGAACATTTGGACTTTTATTCCTCTTTTATCTGAACACTCTTTATTCTGCTTAGGGATAAAAATAAAGGTGAAATAAACAAACAGGAAGTCAAATGATGGTCTTCCTGTGCAGCAATAGACCAGGTCAGTCTGTTGTTGTGAATCTGTTTTAGATTCTTCAACTGAAACTTCAGAATAACTGGAATCTTTCAAATAAACACTGTGCTTTTGTTCTCAAGGCTGCTTGTACCTCCAGGTGAGCTCAGATGGATCAGCAGCAGAGTCAGGTGGATCGAATGTATCCACGGTAACACTCCATATTTTGTGATGGCCGCCCCAGACTCCATCAGCAGGCTGAACCTGGGTGAAAGCTCCGCCCCTGAAAGAGACACAGAGAAGAGGAGGGGCGGGGTGAGGGGTGGGGGGGGCTGTTATTCTGAGTCATGGTTTTTTAGAGAGACGCAGACAGTTTAAAGCAGATTTTATCTTGAAGAGGCTCGAAGTAGATCAGTCCTAACAGTCCTAACAGGTTGGTTCACGCCGACCACAGCATCACTCACTCGCTCTCTCTCTGTGAATCAGTGACAGACAAACATCGGGCCGGTCTGAAGTCCATTAGTGCTCATTGATTTCATGGTTCTGTGTAAATGTGATCACATCCTTTCCCACACTGACCTAGAACTCATCAGCTGTTTGCTCTGACCTCACTTCCTGTTTCACTGAGTCAGCGAGGAGAGCAGAGTCCATCAAGCAAACGAGGCGGACCAAACGAAACCTCTGAGTGATGAAGCATCGACTCAAAAACACTGAGAAGGAGGTTCAATATTAAACATTTCATTTTAATCAGTTTGACTTTAATTACAACCAAAAATTTAAATGTAAAAAAAACTGAATTTAACAAATTTCAAACCAGAGAGAGTCTTGAATTAATGAAGAAACAACAAAACAAATACTGAGACTGAACAATTATGGAAGCTCTGTCTGCTCATTTCAAATACAGCATGTTTGTAAAAGGAGATCCAGTATGAAGGTATTTTTGGTGCAAAAAGTTTGTGAGTCTGTAACATGTCATTTGTAGTTCTGTACAGTGATTGTGTATGTGTATTAGTAAATGTGAAATCTTCACTCTATGAGTTGTGTACTTATTGATTTTTTTTATTTCCACAAGTACAACACATTTACACATTCACAAATCTTTATAGGTGGGGTAGGCAGGAATCCGTTAAAGAAGCCTCTTTTTTTGTGTGGTTTTTACACAAAAAATCTTTAATCTCAGTCAATAGTTATTAGTTATTGATAACATTTTGTAATATAACTATACAAAAGCCGTTCTCCATCCTTCCCCAACCTGATTGGTTGTGAGGCAGACGCTGCTCCACCGTGTCGTTCACGAGCCCAAACAAAGTTAGCCTTCTACAACATCGGACAGTAGAAACCAACCAGAAAGTTCGGAAAATTGTCTTAATCCTCCTTTGGCCACGACTGCCAACACAAGCAAGAAAACTAAGTAAATACCGGAGACTCTGGCGGAATAACAGGCGCTTAAAAAGGAGGTAGACCTGACAAGAGCTAAAAAGCTGGGTCAACATAAATGATGGGGGACGCTTCGGGATCTTGGTGACCCTGTAACCTTTCTGCTGGACAGGTAAACCGCTTAAACAAAGTAAGCCAAGTGTCTGTAACAGAAGTGTTTCTTGTCAAACGGCACCTGCTGTAGTGTGTTGTAGCGCCGCTAAACTGATGACCTCGGGTCCTGGACTATGTCACTTTATCCAAGTCGTAGAAGTCCTGCAAACATTGGCCCTCATTTATCAATCTTGCGTAGAACTGAGCTCAGATCTGAGCGCAGGATTCATCCTACGATAGGACACACGTGAGATTTATGAAAAGGTTCGTATCTGACCAATCCCAGCGTACGTATGATTAGGTCTTGATAAATGCGGCGGTTGAAATTGATCGTCATTAACATGTTACGCCCTTAAATATTCGTGGTTCAGAAACCTCGCCCACTGAGGTCAAACATGAAAGAGGAGAAATATTCGAAAGATTTGAAACTTTTACGAGCTGAAAGTGGATATCCTCGCATCTGTGGTGGAAACTAACAAGGATTTTCTCTTTGGAAGCATCAAAACTGGTATAAAAGCAGTCCAGAAAACTCCTGTCTGGAGCAGGATTATGGTGGCGCTTAACAGTGCTGCCGCGGAATAATGGTCCATGGCTGAAGTTTGAATAAATTTATTAGTCAATAAGTTGCTCATGATGATAAATTAATATCTCATACATGCCTCATTTTTTTTTTATTGCCATGACATAGGGTACGTTGCTCCTATTATTGAAAGTATTTAGTTTTAATTTGTTGCGTCTTTGTAATGTAGAGCAGACTGGAGAGTCTGACAGAGGCTGAACAAAAATAATTATTAACGTCACCAAATGTTGTGTTGCTGCTCCTGAGGCACATTTTGATGGATTTCAAATGGATTTTTATCACTGAATAAATAGCAAGAGCACTTTCTAAACTTATATTTTACATGTCAGAATCCATGGATAAGGTCCTGTCTCCTCTGTACAGCACCTTTGTAGAGTCTCTCCTCGTTATTGTTCTTTGGGCATTGGGTCCTCACGTTCCACCAGCACAGCCAACGGCACTTCATTCGCCAGTGCAACATTGTGCAGAACTGTACTGGCCCAAATGATGTCCCACACCCTTTCAGGAGTGTACAACAACATCCCCGCTGCTAGGCCAAGACAGAGACACCTGCCTTTTAGGAGTGAAACGCAGCGCTCCACAGTGGTGTGTGTGCGCAATGTTAAAATGGCGCTCCTGCTCTGTGGCAGTGTTTCTGGGCAGAGTTATCAAATAGGCCTATTCACTAAGAACATAACAAATTTATCATGATTTCATCTGGCTGATTGTGCTTTGAGGTTTGTGTATCAATTATTTTGAGACAGACATTTGCTGCACCGCAGATCCACATGGACTCAAACTTGCGTATACAAAGTCAGACCTGTCGTGAGAGTTTGTCGTAGCGTACGCTCACGTGCAGATTGATAAATGCTGATCCTCACGACACAATTTTCGTATGCAAGGTGTACCCAAGTTTTCTGCCATACGCAAGTTTGATAAATGAGGGCCATTGTTTGCTGGTAGTCTGTTGGCGTCTACAGTAGCACCAATGCTTTTTACTTTCACGTTGACTGGGCCCCATTTGTAATTATCTGAAGTATTTATCTGCATTATATCTGAATTTAAGAGGAATGATACGAGCAAGCAGGAGCGTCTGTTTGTGGGCGGGGCTTGCTGGAGCAGAGCGGGAGGGGAGAGGAGGAGCTGAGGGGAAAACTGGTTGGCAGGGGTAGAGTTCACATTCAATATTTGTCCTAAAAACTGGAACTTCCTCAGATCCTGACTAACCCACCTTTAATGACAGGAGCACAAATCCTATTTTACAAGTCACAGATTCAAACTCTGACACACTCACATATTTGTATGGACCTGTATGGAGCAATGTGAAGTTTTTGACAAAATGGGAACATGTTCAGATCTTTATGTGAACTTGTGCAAAAAATGTTACATTAATGTACAATAAGCTTTCAGGAAAAAAGTTGTGTTGTTTTAAAACACAAATACAAATCGATATTTACAACCGCTGGAAGTCACAGTCACAGATTGTTCTTCCTACAGCTACAAATCAAGTCACTGATCTGAGATTGGCGGGTTTCACAACCAATCAGAGTTTTTTTTTGTTTGGTTGTTCCTCTGTTTCTGCTTCTTTTAAATGTTTTTTTTTTCACTATATTTCAGTTTGAAGATTTGAAACGTCATCTTTAGTCTTTGGTCAAGTATTGACAGTTAAGGATTTATACACTAACCGAATAAACAGGTACTGACAGTTTACTGAGACCTCCTTCTCCGTCTTCTTCTTCAGGACCCATCAGACCACCTCTCTCACACACACAAACACACACACACACACACACACACACACACACACACACACACACACACACACACACACACACACAGTCTTACCTGCAGAGTCCGTCTCCTCTCTGAATGCGATCTCTCATCTGTTTGTCTCTGCAGAATAAACAGAAGCATGCTGGGGGCAGGGCTTATGGTTTGTTGATTGGGCTCAGAAGATTGACAGCTCTTAACCTGACTGGTCACACAAAACAATCAGCTGGTATCAGGACAGAAACATGCTAATAACACTTCTTTATGCTAAGCTAACAGAGTACAGGCATGTCTGTGTGTGTGTGTGTGTGTGTGTGTGTGTGTGTGTGTGTTGCAGTCAGCTGACCCTTATCCTCTCTAACAGGTGTGGGGGGGTCACTGTGTGTGTTTGGGGTTTTGAAGTCTAAATTTAATCCCCAGTTGCCCCCCCCCACAGTAACCATTGAGCACACACACACACACACACACACACACACACACACACACACACACACACACACACACACACACACACACACACACACACACACACACAGATTTCTGAACCTGAGCCTTTCTGAGGACAGTAGACCCCGGTTCAGATATAGGTTGATTAACCACAGAGGTCTAATTCTGACTCATCAGTTCTCAAGCTTCACACAGTCTGTGTTTGTATCGCTGACAGAGAGCAGGCGTCACCTCTTCACTGTCAGATCTTTGTCTTTATTTTGGCGATCAAACTCACTCACTTTTTACACGGACTCAAAAAAACTGAAGGATTTAAACTCTTCTATCCTGTAGTGGTGTAATTGGAGAATACCAGGCGCGGTTGCTGTCCCAGGGCTGGTTTGGCAATTAGTGAGCAGTGGGCTCTGTCAATCTCTGGTGAGGACTGCGGTGCGTCCATCCCGAACACCTCGAACAGTAACTCAGAAAAGAATGTGGTATGGCTCCTGCCTTCATTGACTCCTCCAGGTCCAGAATACGTAGGTTTTGCCATCTGCTTTGGCGCTCTAGGCCGGTGACTTTGGTCTTGAGTTCAGAGTTGTCTTCCTGTTGACCAGAGCAAACATTTTCCAACTCTCTGAGACGTTGGCTGAGGTCGTCGGCCACCAGCTTGAGGGACCCCTGGTGTTGACCATGGTCTTCCACCGTAAACAGAACTTGGTTGAACTTCGCTTCCAGCAGGCTGAAAGACTTTAAATAAATAAATCGTCATCGTCTTTTTTGGAAGATTTGCTGCTCTTCAAAGTCATTTTAAACTAGACTACAATAAGATAATAGACACCAATAAATTACAGCAAGTTGTAGTTGTAGAATGTCGTAATGAAATGTTAGAAGGTGAAAATGCGCAGGAGCTGCTCTCCACTGCTTCTACTCCATGTGGTCACTTAACTGGAAGTCAGATTTAAACTCTTTTAAACATTTCTCTCAGTCTGACTTTAAGATTTTTTAGAAAACAGAGAGACCTAAACCTTGTTACGATTCAGACCCACAGGTGAGAGCTCCAGATCTCCACAGATACAAACACATGACCCCTCCTCCTTCAGTCATGATTTCATCCCTGCTCTGTTTAACCTTGTCTGTAAATGTTTGTTCATCTGCATATAAAGATATTTCTAAAACCTGATTATAGAAGATACTGTTATTGATCGAACCCTCTGATTGTCTGTCCTCTGCACAGACTTTCTCCTATCTTGAAGGACTTCTCAGACCCCACAGATCAGTTCTTCCTCAACCCTCAGAGATCAGACCTCAGGTCTGTTTCTCACCTTACAGTATATCCAGATCAGTCAGTCCATGTCCTCCGGAGCTCCTTGGAACTACGACAGTGACTCTCCAGGACTCTCAAAAGCTCCCAAGGACTTCCAAAAGCTTTTCAAGGCTCTCAAGGACCCTCCAGACTGTGTCCAGGTTGCTCTGAGGTCTGGGTTCTGGCCTCTGGTCCTCGTGGTGCGTTCACAACTGACTGTGAGCTTTGGAGGTTTCTAAATAAATCCCAGAGAAACGACACCTGTTGCACGACAACTGCTCTCTGTTAACACACACTCACACATATGTGCCACACACAAACACACACACACACACACACACACACACACACACACACACACACACACACACACACACACACACACTGGGCAGCAGCAGCAGGTTATTTTTAAGCTGTAGCAAGTCAGACAGATTTGTATTGGAGCAGATGTTAAATAAAGTTTTGTCTGTTTGAATAAAGAAAAATAGGTCTGTGTTTGTCTGTTAGATTTATTTATTATTTAGTATTTAGTATTTACATTTTATTTAGTGAAACTGTTTTATTTTGAAAAGACTTAAGATTGATTTAAAAATATATGTATTTATACTTAATTCAGTGTTAAAATACTTGGGTTAAAAGTGCCTAAAATATAACCAGCTGACTGTGATGCTTCAAATTAAAAAAGAAAAAAAAAACACATATAAAAAGAAATATATATCTGAAAATAAAAAATAAGACTCTCTGATTGGCTGGTTTTGTTAGTTAGGATTTATCCAATCGGGGCACCAGGTAAAAAAAAAAAACTTTGGGATAATTACAATAAATAAATAGTGTTGTTTTTATCCATTTAAAGCTCCAGTGAGGAACTTCCTCCCCAGTCAGTCTCACCAGTAAATAACATTTTGTTCTTATTTTGTACTGGGGGCTTCATGTGACATTTACACAAATAAACAACAGTGGTCCCAACACACGGCCTTGGGGAACTCCACACTCTGATTTAAGTTTATCTGCACATGGAGAGTTCTGCTGTAGAGTTAGCCGACCCTTTTATTTTACCTCTCATAAAAACACAACGTTTAAACAAGTCCAAGAGTTTTTCAGTGAAGGAACATCAGCCCACTCTTCCACCCTCACCCCTAAAGCTAACTCCACACTGGTGTTCAGAGCAGTTTCCTGAGGTCCACACTCAGGGTCAGAAAAGGAGCAGTTTAATCTGAGCTGCAGTACCGTGTTAGAACAGCAGGGGGCAGCATTACACTCTGATACATGCTCACATCAACCTGCTGCTCTGAGGAGGAGGATGAAGATGAGAACATAGCAGAGTTAGCAGAGCTCAGACCTCAGGGTCCACGATTTTATATTTAAGACACATAAACAGTGAGAGTGTGAGTGTGTGTGTTTGTACGTGTGAGTGTGTCTCTTTAAGTGAGCGGCGGGGCCCCTCCATGCCTCACTGAGCTGCTCACAGCTTTTGTTAAGGTCCACACAGTGTGTGTGTGTGTGTGTGTGTGTGTGTGTGTGTGTGTGTGTGGGGGGGGGGGGTCTGGACCTGAACCAGTACAGGCAGAGACCCTCAAAAGACCGGGGACCAGGACGACAGCAGGTTGAGCTGCAGCTACAGAGAGCATCGTGAGTTTACAATGTTTATTTCTTATTTTATAAAGTTTAAAAAACCAAAAACCTGAACCTTCATCCTGCCGAAAAACCTGAACAGAAACAAAGACCGGCTCTGAACTTCAGGTCCAGATTTAACATCTTTAACAGACTGTTAGATTCAGGCTTTTCATTGAGTTTTACATAGTTTCTTATTATTTTTTATATTTTTCAGGTCTAATATTTACAGGATTGACTTTTTGTCCAAATGACCATTTGTTAAGTTTTGATTTACTGATATTATTGTTCTGTTTTTTAAACATTTTTATCTGCTGTTGGAATTTCATTTTATCCCTTCATCTAATGATGAAATGTTTCGATATTATAATTTTTTTGTCGACAAATCAATACATTTGATATTTTCTCTAAAGTTTTCCTATTTTTTACTCATTTACCCTCTAAAGTCCTATAAAAAATTTTTTGGGTGTAAAACTTGTCTAAATAAAGAATAGTGTTTTCTTTAAGATAAGGTGTATTTAAGGATGAGTGACCCCTCCCTCCCTACAAACAACTCCCTTAATCACTCTCATTCACACAACAACACAATCAACTGTCAAATCAATGTTGAATCAAAAGTATATAATAAATAAATAATAATTGATTAAAATAAATCAATAAAATATAGTAATGAATTAATAATAATAATATATATAGATAAATCAATAATATATGATTAATACATAAAAATGATTCAAATAATTCAATAAACTGTAACAATAAATGTGTATAAATAAATGGTAAAAATAAATCAATAATTTACAATAACAAAAAATAAATAATTCAATAAAATATAAATATTTATTTTTTTTCTCTAGTCAAGTTAATATTTGTTCATGAATTTAAGTTAACGTTACAGTTTGTCCCTGGCTATTAGCCCTGAAGGTCACTGTAGGCTCTGAAGGTCACTCTGAACTCTGAAGGTCCCTCTGCACTCTGAAGGTCACTCTGGGCTTTAAAGGTCACTCTGAGCTCTGAAGGTCACTGTGAAGGTCACAGTGGGTTGATAAAAAAAACTGTTTTTTCCTCAGGGACTTAAATCTGCAGAAAAACTGTTTGTGCATCTGCTGGTCTTGGGTCCGTCTGGTCCGGTTTCAGGTGGTCTGGTTCTGTTGGAGGTTTGTGTCCATGATAAAGAACGTGTCTCTGTCTTCTGTGGTCTCACTGATGGTGTCTCTGAGTGAATAACAGAACACAGACTCCCTATCTTCCTGCTCTGTTACTGGAGGAACTTTTGGAGAGGATTATCTGTGGAGACACTGAGCAGCTTTGAACCTGAATCAGCGAACTGGAGAGCTCACCAGGTTCACCGTGTGTGTGTGTGTGTGTGTTTCAGGGTGTGTACCGCGTCCCTCCCAGGGTCGGGAAGGTCCGGGATGTAGTGCACTATTGTCTCTTCTATCTCCAATATTGCACTCGTCCCGGCCTCCCCAGCTCAGGGGTCACGACCCTAAAGTCTTAACCATCAGGTGAGACACATCGTGGGAGCTCGGAGAGACCAGGTAACGAAGACTGTCAATGACAGGAAGTAGTTTTATTCTGAAAGGACATGTGTGTTCTGACCATAGACTGTATATACTATGGACAACTTGGTTCCGCCTACTGCCTGTATATGGATTTGAAGCCAAAAAGCTCTCGATATTTCAGGGATTTTTCTTCATTTCCTGAAACCAACCCTGCGCAGTAGCGATGCGCACATTCGGCCGCGCAGTCGCCGAGAGTTACTGTGATGACGCTCGGCTCAAACAGCGTATCCCCGAGCGAGCTACGCAATCCCCGAACACCCATAGGCTGTATCAGGTGTCAATCATGGAAAACATGAGCCTCCTAATAACTTTTAAAAATGGAGCTTCACAGAAAAAAGAGGACTTGAGCACAAACCAGTCTTACAATAACTACATGTCAACATCAGAACCGGGGGGGGGGGGGGGGGTTAGATTCTGTGTAATATATTTGCTCGTGGAGGCGGGATTTATGACCTATACTGCAGCCCATCAACAGAGGGTGCTGTTCTCAGAGTGGCTTCACACAGCAAGGAGGCAGACTGTCCATTCTATATACAGTCTATGGTTCTGACCCCTGCTGGGTTTACTCTGAATCGTCTCTTCCTCTGTGGTTGTCAAGACGTCAGGCAGCAGTAAGAAACTAAGGCTGCACGATATGAGATTTTGGTCATATCCCGATATAGCTCATTTTATATCCCGATATGATATACATCACAATATAGTACATTTTTTGTAAATTCAGTTGATGTATAGCTTATATAAAATATAATATTCGTATGTAGGCTTGAAGTAAATAACTCATCTGATCATTAAAATAAATGATCTGATCAGCCGTGCCGACGCATCAGCAGCAGGATGGAGAGGATACGGAGACACGTCAGGTGTTGTGCCATAGAATGTACCCCTGCTGTAGAATGCCCCCCTGACGGGAGCGCGGTTGAAGCTACATAACAAGGCGAAATAATCCAAGTTTTCCTTACCGTTGGACTGTTTCTAAAGCGTGTGCCTTTAATGATTTCATTCGGGCTATTCAGATATGCCGAAAACAACAACCCTCTGATTCAGAATATTTGCTGCCCCGAAAATATAATGTTCTCTACCATGACAGCTAACTGTACAGTTTAAATACGCAAATACACCTCTCTGTTTTTAAAAAAAAACCTAAAAACAGAACGAAAGTTTGCTGCTCCATTTGACATGTTGTCATGATCCAATACTCGTGTTTTTTTAAATATGAGATTTTTTTTTTTCCACTTTAAGACGCTAATGAGTGGATGGGATGCAGGGGTGCATTCTACGGCATAACACCTATCAAGCTGCGCGAGGAAGAAGGAGGATAAGCGGGGAGACGAATTATATATCTTGTTAACTTCATCATGTGTGACTGTTTACTGGATATTTAATTTAATGCGGTTTCAGCTGTTAATTCGGTCAGGTGGAGTGTCCAAACGCGCTCATCAGATCAGATATAGATCAGAGTATATCGATATAGATTTACATATATGTGCTGACTCAGAATAAAACTACAGCGGTCTGCTCCGTGTCGTTCCTTTTAAAACCAAACCACGACCACACAACCGACGTTGCCCCCCGTTTCGGCAGCAGCTCCTCCGTCTGCGTTGGCTCGTCTGCGTTTGATGCACGAGAATTGTCATCTCTTTCGCCACAATAACCCGGCTCCTCCATGCTTGTTTGTGTTTTTCACAGTGGCCGTAGCGCGTGCGGGCATGCAATATATGGAGCGTCACGACGTAAAACACTGCCGTAAAGCGTTTTTGCGACACCGCGATAGAAACGATAGAGCTCATGTATCCCGATAGAAATTTTCTATCGTTTAGACGAAACATATCGTTATATCGTGCAGCCTTATAAGAAACAGGAGACACAGTTCACATAAGTGAGACCAAATTGATTTAATGCACTCTCTTTAAACAGCAGAGGGTGCTGTCTGCCTCAGACTCCTCAGACGTTATATCTTTTTAAACAGCAGAGGGCGCTGTCTGCCTCAGACTCCTTAGACGTTAAATCTCTTTAAACAGCAGAGGGCGCTGTCTGCCTCAGACTCCTCAGACGTTGTTAAATCTCTTTTTTTTTTCGTCTTATGAAGGTGTTCGGACTCAGAGGAAGCAGATTCAGACGTCGTAGATGAACCTTCAGTTTCCCGCTTATAAACCAAAGCAGTCTGATAACGCTGGTCTGAGAAACTTTAAACATTTTAAATAAACTGCAGGTAACAGATTTTGTACATAGAGGAACATTATGACAAGAGCTGATGTCTCCACAGGGGGCGCTAACACAGTCAACAGGTCTTACTTCCTCCTCTCTTTCTTGCCTCCTAACTTTGCCACAATCACAGAAAATAAAAATCAGGTTAGCGGGGCGACCTCCTCTCTGAAACTGGAACAGAAACTAGAAACATTAAAACCCATAAAATGACCTCAAACACTTGAGTTCTGAATCAGGTTCTGAGGTTCTGAGTCTCTCTTTAAACAGCAGAGGGCGCTGTCTGCCTCAGACTCCTCAGACGTTGTTAAATCTCTTTTTTTTTCGTCTTATGGAGGTGTTCAGACTCAGAGGAAGCAGATTCAGACGTCGTAGATGAACCTTCAGTTTCCCGCTTATAAACCAAAGCAGTCTGATAACGCTGGTCGAGGGTAAGTTTGGGTTTTCCTATTCTACGATGCGGGTCCACCTCTTAGCGAGGCGAGTCTCCATGGCAGCGTCCCTGCCCCTTAGCAGGTTAGGTTCCAGACTGAACTCACCGAGTATAAAAAATGCCCCCCTGACGGGAGCGCGGTTGAAGATACATAACAAGGCGAAATAATCCAAGTTTTCCTTACCATTGGACTGTTTCTAAAGTGTGTGCCTTTAATGATTTCATTCAGGCTATTCAGATATGCCGAAAAACAACAACCCTCTGATTCAGAATATTTGCTGCCCCGAAAATATAATGTTAGCGGGGCGACCTCCTCTCTGAAACTGGAACAGAAACTAGAAACATTAAAACCCATAAAATGACCTCATACACTTGAGTTCTGAATCAGGTTCTGAGGGTTATGAAGGTTCTGTTTCATCCCAGCTATGGAGGTTCCTGTCACACAGTTAGTTAGTCACAGAAAAAGATCTCGTTTCAGCATGTGGAGCATGTTAGCATATCGGTCAATCATTTAATCAATTATATAATCAATCAATCAGTTTTATTTGTTTAGCACCAAATCCCAACAATCGTTATTTTGAGATACTTTCTGGAAAAGACTAAAGGACCAAACTTTACAAACTCAGGAAAAAGACGACAGAAAGGTCAAACACTTTTTCAGATCAGTGAATTCAGAAAAACGAAAAAATAACTATAAAAACGCCGTTTAGGAGAGGGGGCATAGTTTATTCAGACAGAGATATTTACAAACACATGATCTCCTCTCTGTCAACAGTCTGTGTGTGTTTGTGTTTCTGTGTGTGTCTCTTTGTCCGTTTGTTTGTGTGTTTATGTGTCTGTCTCTTTGTTTGTTTGTTTTTTTGTTTTTGTTTGTGTGCTTGTTTGCTTGTGTTTGTGTTTCTGAGTATGTCTGTGTGTTTGTTTGTTTGTCTGTGTGTTTTTTGTTAGTGTGTTGTCTGTTTGTTTGTGTTTTGCTGTTTGTGTGTTTGTTTTTTCTTTGGTTAATTTGAGCAGATCTGGGGCCTATTCGACGAAGCAGGATTACTGCGTAGCGAGGTAACTTCGAGGGTAAGTTTGGGTTTTCCTATTCTACGATGCGGGTTCACCTCTTAGCGAGGCGAGTCTCCATGGCAACGTACCTGCCCCTTAGCAGGTCAGGTTCCAGACTGAACTCACCGAGTATAAAAACCCCGCCCACTGACCAATGAGCTCTCTCGAAAAATGGCTTGTCCATTCTTGGAGGATCCTATAGACGGCGGTGCTCGCATTGTCCGAGGAGCACTCAGGCGTGCAATAGTTTTCAGGGCCCGCATGGACCCACTTACTTTTCCAGATGACCACCTTTATGAAAGGCTCATATGGCCTACATATCACACAAAAAATGTAAACACGATAGGAATGAACAAATGAATGAATTCATCTTGGAAATGAATTAGACATGTCTGGTGCATGTTAAAAGCGCATGTTGAACAGTGCTATTTCAGGGTGATAATGGCATCTAAGATTTTTTGCGCACTATACTTACGCATTGAGACTGTCTGCAATTTTCTGCCAGCATTCCTTCCGTGCTTTTGCAGTGGTGACGGTGTTGCTTTTGAGGTTTATGATAGATTTGAATTCTTCATACTTTATCATAATCGTCTCCTGCTCCTTGTTTGTAAAGCCTGCAGTCCTTCGCTCTGCGGCCTGCTCTGACGCTCCAGTTTGGTCAATGTTCGCAATTGGTCAAATGCGGCAGGCTCCGCCTTACATGCCTGCACGTGCTCATAGCAAAGCTGGATCCACTTACGAGGTTGATAACTAGCGTTGTAAGACCGTTTAGCGAGACCGCTGGCTACTGCGCTAAGTTGAGCCAGGTAGCCCCAAGGCTACCTCGCTAGGTCGAACTTGCTCCGTAGAATAGGCCCCTGCGCTAACTCTAAAGCTTTTTCATAAAAACACTAAAATAAAAAAAACATCATTTTACAGAGACGATAAAATCAGACTGATGATACGCTGGACCCTCCGTGTGTGTGCGTCTGTGTGTGTGTGTTTGTTCAGGGGGTCTACTGTTGTTAGACCTGAATGTGCATCATAACTTGTTTACGGTGAGTCTGGAAGTCTTCAGGCACCGTGTCTGCAACATAAACACACACACACACACACACACACACACACACACACACACACACACAATCAGTGTTTGAATTCATAACAAACCACAGTACACTCATGAACTTGTCTGTCTCCAGTTAACATGTTTGAGTCCATTTATAAATGTGTAAATGTGTATATGTGTGATCAGATGTTTGTGTCGTCTGTACCAACTGTGATTGTAGCTGCTGTAACACTGTGAGTGTGTGTGTGTGTTTTCAGGGTCAAAGGTCGTACCATTACACCTGTAACGCAGGTTGGACCAGATGATGTTTTCCTGAGAGAAACAGAAAACACCAAGCCGACCACCCCTCATGGTGGTGTCGATAACTACACCAGAGTCCGCCACCATCACAGAGCCCTCGAACAGCCTCACCCTGAAACACACACACACACGGTAACACAAACACACACCCACACACGTATAAAACACAATAAAAAGCAAAGTCTCACCGAGAGACATTGACCAATCTCCCTAAAACTGCAGCTCCTCTCCTGACCACCAGAGGCTGTGTCCCAGAGTAAGTCAGTCCCCATAGAGCCCCATGTTAAACTTTACAGCAGAAACAAACGTGTTAATAACAAAAACAGTTTGTATATCTACAGATTATCTCACCGTTCAAGGAAGAATCTGTCTAAATCAGATTAAAGATTAAACTCACCTGTCTAAATCAGATCAAGGATCAAACTCACCTGTTTAAATCAGATTAAGGATTAAACTCACCTGTGTAAATCAGATTATGGCTGAAATTTACCTGTTTAAATCAGATCAAGGATTCAACTCACCTGTCTAAATCAGATTAAGGATTAAACTCACCTGTAAAATTAGATTAAGAAATAAATTTACCTCTCTAAATCAAATTAAAGACTAAATTCACCTGTCTAAATCAAATTAAAGACTAAACGCACCTGTCTAAATCAAATGTTGTAAAAATACAGAACCTCCTTCAGTCTGACTGTCCTCACTCTCAGATTAAACCTCTTAGAGGACATGTCTCCTGTGGAAACTTTCCCCGTCTCTCTGTCTCTCTCTCTCTCTCATCTGCATATCAACGGCTGCCCAGGCGGATTCTTGCCAGGGCTTTGGTTGTCATGGATACCAGTACAATAGAGGACCGGGGGGCCCCAGGGCCACAAAGAAGATTCAGAGGGAAAAGAATGCAGTAAAAGTACAGACAGAGAGAGTGAGAGAGGAAAACGCACGCATGCACACACGCACAGATACAGCACTCCTTAGTTCAACAAACAACTGCAGAGTACTACAGTAGAGTCCTGCTCAGTCCTGCAGACTACTTCAGAGTACTCTGAAGAACTGCAGTACTTGTTCTTAGAGCTGTACACACTAACAAATACTGAAGTATTTATTTCAGTATTTATTTGGTTCCAGCTTTACTCACATCTGTACGCTGTTGATCACCTGATTTAAGGTCTAACTGATCTTAGCCCACTTAGTTCCAGGATCCTGGTTGAGCTCTAACACAGCCTTAGGTTTGATCCTGGTGCCTGTGGTCCAGTTTTGGTCCTGGTGTGACCCAGCTTGTGGTCTTGGTTGTGGTCTCACCTGATGTAGCCCACCTGGGGGCGATGGCTGAGCTGCCAGCGGTACGATGTTTTGTCTCTCCAGCCGACATTACGAGGATCCTTCCAGAGCAGCGTCACCTCTCCAGGCGTGTCCCCAGTGTGCCACAGAGCGTTTCTCAGGAACTCTCCAGGTCCGGTCCGAGACTTCACCGCCTGCAGAGCCATGAGTTAAAGACCTTTGGATCATTTTTCTGTTGGGATCAAACATGAGAAGGTTTCTGAAGGACCTCTGAGCTAAACTTCAGTATACAGACATGTAGGAAGAACCAGATCAGCTCCTGGTACCGGCTCTCATCATGTCTCACACTCAGGACTCCCAGCAGGTACATTCAAACCTGCAGATGAGCGCTGTAGCCCCCTGGTCTTTAATCCAAAACGGATCACAGCTAGATTCTTATATAGATGATATTTATAGATTATTATAGATATATTATTATATTGATAATTATATATAGATTACCACATAAAATATTATATTGATGATTATAGATATATTATTATATAGATAATTATATAGATGATTATAAAGACGATTATAGATAGATTATTATATTGGTGATTACATAGATTATTATTTAGATTATTTTATGGAGGATTATGTAGATTATTATGGATATATTATTATATAGATTACGATATATAGATTCTTAAAAAGAGGATTATATAGATTATTTTAGAAAGATGATTATATAGATGATTATAGATATATTATTACATAGATCATGATATGTAGCAGGGAGCGGGTAACTGTAGGAGTGGACAGTCAGACCTTGAGCTGCAGGGCAGGGGCAGCCATGGATTTGAAGGGGAGGTGCTGCCAGTACGTCTGCTCCGTCTGTTTCCACATCACCACGTAGAAGCTGGAGGAGTCCTGGTACCCAAAGATGAAGCCGGCGTAGTCATCATCAGTTATCGTGTTCACATGAAACGTTCCCTCAAAGTCCACGCCGTTAAAGGCTGTGTAGCCTGCACACACACACACACAAACGGGGTAAAGGGATCCACAGTTACACCAGGACTAAATCTCTGCTGGGTTTAATGAAGCTTTAGATAGAAAGACATACCCACAGCTAAACCAGGGTCACTATTCATGGTCTGGACTATCTCCATCCCCTGAAACAAACAAATAGGTGAGACGCTTAGTCACACCTGTTTACACCTCTGACTACACTGTAATTGATGACACATGCTCCATCTGTTTACATGGAGGAGGCAGACTTTATGACCTTTACTATCAGCAGGGGGCGCTCCAAATATCTGGGCTTCAGAGGCTGAGGAAGGAAAAGCTCTAAACACGTGAAAACATTCAATCGTGGTCCTTAGCAGGTGACCACAGTATCATCAGGATTACAGAAGGTCACCTGGTTCAAAACCACCCAGTTGGGGTCAATCTGGGCATCGCCCTCTGGGTCCAGGATCACCGTCTGATAGGCTCTGAAGTCTGTCAGAGTGACCTCAGCACTCTCTGGACACACGTCAATCAAATCCATCACAGCGTCGTTATCAAAGTCGTTCTCACAGACGTCCCCGATGCCGTTCACTAGGGACAGACACAGGCACAGCCACAGCCACAGCCACAGACACAGACACAGACACAGACACAGACACGGACACGGACAAAGACACAGACATGACACAGACATAGACACTCAGACACGGACACAGACAGACACAGACACGGACACAGAAACAGACACAAAGACACAGACACGGACATAGACACAGCCACAAACACAGACACAGACAAGGGCACAGACACAGACACAGGCACAGACACAGACAAACACAGACACACAGACACAGACACACAGACAGGTGTTCTTAGTCTTCATAGACAAACCCCTCCTCTCATTAATCATGTTTCTCGTCTTTCTTTACTGTCTGAGTCTTTCTGGTTGGGGTTGACAATGAGTCGGCAGTTGTCATAATCGTCTAGGACGCCATCATTGTCGTCGTCATGGTCACAGTCGTCTCCAAGGCCATCGTTGTCCGAATCCAGCTGGGAGCTGTTGGGGATGTCTGGGCAGTTGTCTCTGCTATCCTGGTGACCATCTCCGTCCCTGAGGGGGACAGGAAGTTGGACATCACAGACTCTCAGGTCGGACTTTAACTTCAGTTAAAAGATCGAAGGTTAGTGTGTATGTGCGTGCATGCTAAGTGTAACATACGTGTCCTGGTTAGTGTCACACACGTCTCCCACGAGATCATTGTCGATGTCAATCTGAAAAAACACACACAGATAAACACATCATGACCTCTGACCTCCAATCTGTTGTTGTTGTTGCTGTGTGTATTTGTGTGTTCCTGCCTGTCTGTGTGTACATGTCTGTTTGTATTTGTCAGTATGTACTTGTCTGTGTGTTCTTGACTGTGTGTACCTGTCCGTGTGTACCTGTCTGTGTGTTCTTGTCATTGTGTACTTGTCTGTGTGTACCTGTCAGAATTTACTTGTCTGTGTGTACCTGTCTGTGTATACTTGTCTGTGTGAACTTGTCTGTGTTTATCTGTCAGTATTTACTTGTCTGTGTGTACTTGTCTGTGTATACCTGTCTGTCTGTGAGTACATGTCTGTTTGTACTTGTCAGTGTGTACCTGTCTGTGTGTACTTGTCAGTGTGTGCTTGTCTGTGTTAACCTGTCCGTGTGTACCTGTCTGTGTGTTCTTGTCAGTGTGTACTTGTCTGTGTGTACCTTTCTGTGTATACTTATCAGTGTGTATCTGTCAGTGTTTACTTGTCTGTGTGTTCTTGTCAGTGTGTACTTCTCTGTGTGTACCTTTCTGTGTATACTTATCAGTGTGTATCTGTCAGTGTTTACTTATCTGTGTAATTCTGTCTGTGTGTACTTGACTGTGTGTATCTGTCAGTATGTACTTGTCTGTGTGTGTCTGTCTGCGTGTTCTTGTCAGTGTGTACTTGTCCGTGTGTACTTGTCTGTGTGTACCTGTCTGTCTGTGAGTACATGTCTGTTTGTACTTGTCAATACGTACTTGTCAGTATGTACCTGTCTGTGTGTCTGTCCGTGTGTGTGTACCTGCATGGGGTTGCTGAGTTCAGGACAGCTGTCACAGGCGTCTCCCACCCCATCCCTGTCTCTGTCCGTCTGCATGGGGTTTGGGACCTTTGGACAGTTGTCCAGGACGTTTGGGATTCCTGAACACAGGTGTGAAAACGTTCAGTCAGCTGATGTGTGTTTTTGTCTTCTCAGTGTGTTCAGGATGAACATCATTCACAGACAGAAGTCTGTTCCTCACCATCTCCGTCGATGTCCTGGTCGCAGGCGTCCCCCTGTCCATTTCCGTCGGTGTCTTTCTGGTCAGTGTTGGGGACATTGGGACAGTTATCACAGGCGTCTCCAAACGAGTCACTGTCCGAGTTCTGCTGGTCTTTATTGGAGACCAGACGGCAGTTATCCTGAAGGGCAGAGGACAGGAAAGGTCACATGACCACACACCGACAGGCTGACACAGACTCACACGTCGTCTCACCTCCACATTCTTGATGCTGTCTCCATCGGCATCTTCGTCACACTGGTCTCCGATGCCGTCGTTGTCGGCGTCCTCCTGACCAGAGTTCGGCGTGAACACACAGTTGTCCTGGACAGAGACAGGAAGTCACATACTCACTGTTTGAGCAATTTTATCAATATTATTCTTTGGGTTTTGTTTTGTTACTTGTACAATCATTCACCATAAGGGGCACTTCAGGTGAATGGACAGGTAAATGTTGCACAAGGGACACAGGTGAAGCAGTGATCTGGGGAATGGAAAGAGCACTCTCACCCTCATCACGTACATCACCATCATTGTAATGTTGACGTATCTGTCTTTTTTTGTTTGTTAACTCCGCCAAGGAGGTTATGTTTTCGGTAGCGTTGGTTTGTTTGTCTGTTAGCAACTTTACGGAGAAAGTAACAGGCGGATTGACCTGAAATTTTCACCAGAGGTGCGTCTCATCAAATTTTGGTGGTAATCTGGACAAAATTCTGGATACTGTGATCCAGAACACACAAAAATAAGGGTGTCGTTGGAATTTTCAATGCTGAGAGATTAGCAATGGGCGGCACAGTGGTGCAGATACGTGGTACAGTGGTGTAGTGGTTAGCACTGTCGCCTCAAAACCAGAAGGTCCTGGGTTCGAATCCCAGTCAGGGTATTTCTTGTTTAAGGGGGAACATGAGCTGCTTGGTGGAGGTCTGCGCTCTCTGAGTGCTTTTTTAGTTTTTCATTTAATCAATAAATGGCAAGAATATAATTTAACAACAACCTTGGATTGGACATTGGATTGTACTAGATGCGCATCAAAAACACCTCACTCCTGCATCCAGACAGTGATTAAAATTCATGTCAGCATAGTCACTACACTCACAGACAATCACAGCTTAGCCATGAGGAAACTAAGTAATGTGATAGGATGCACTGAGCGGAGGACAGAGAGAATGGATGTCTTTATTTTTTAGAGTGACTGTTTTGGTCAGAGAGGGAGATGAAATACGATCAATCTGACATTTATTTTGGTGAGAATCATCCAAACTAAGGTAAGGTGTGTCTTACCTGTTTGCAGTGTTTGTTGTTGTCCATGCAGGGCAAAGAGCGGTCAGGATAGCCATCGATGTCTGTGTCCACGCCACAGGTGTTCCCATTACCTGCCCAACCCACGTTACACTACACACACACACACACACACACACACGCACACACGCACACACACACACACACACACACACACACACACACACACACACACACACACAAACACACACTTATATACACACACATATCACATATGAATACCCAGCATGCTTCACACACGCTGAGCTGATTATGTTTGACAGACAGACTCTCATACCCTACACGCCACCTCTCCGTTCCTCTCCATGGTGCAGTGGGCGTTAGTGTCACAGGGGTTAAAGGTCAAAGCAGCACAGGACTTCCTGGGAAAGCATCCTGATGTCTGGTTACCAAGGAAACCAGGTTTACAGCCTCCACACTTATATGAACCCTGAAAGGGGATATTACAGGGAAGGTCCACAAGTATGTCATACAGTAAATGTTAATGTGTGTGTGTGTGTGTGTGTGAGTGTGTGTGTGTGTGTATATGTGTGTGAAACACAGACAGAGATGAACTGACCACAGTGTTGATGCACACAGAGTTTGCTACACAGGCGTCCGGTAGATCCAAACACTCATCGATATCTGCACATTCCTGAAACAGACACACACACACACACACACACACACACACACACACACACACACACACACACACACACACACACAAATAGACACAGACACAGACAGACACAGAGACACACAGAGACACACACACACACACACACACACACACACACACACACACACACACACACACACACACACACACACACACAGAGACAGAGCTTACTTCACTGGTTTCTGATGATCTCATCTCTACATAACGCAGCAGACATCATGAAGTCAAACTGATGTAACACAGGACATGGTGAGTTTTTATGACCAGAATATGAAAACATCAGGGGGGATCTGATTTAATATTTTAGGATTTAGTGGCAGTAAGAAAAAAGGAGAAACCATCATTTCAAAATAAAATTGAGGACCTACAGTGAGAAAGAAACTCCTTCATTTAACAGCTAAATTAGGAGAAACTGTCACTGTGCTTCATGCTCAGGTTTATTAAAGAAGTATTTTCTTGCACATTTACAAAATGATTACAGCTGTAATGTTTGTGTATTTTACCCCTTTGTATTTCATTCATTAATTTCTGATTTCCATGTTTCCATGTCTGAAAGATCAGTGCAGGTACGTTATCAGATCATCTGCCTCCTCACCTATAATGCTTCCTCTGTGTGTGTGTGTGTGTGTGTGTATCTGACCTGTCTGTGTGTCTTGGCGTAGTCCAGTCCTGTCCCAGCCAGTGGCGCCCCCCACAGTCCTGGAGGACAGGGCTTACAGGTGAACCCCCCCATGGTGTTTACACAGGCATCAGGAGAGAAACATGGATACAGCTCACACTAAGACACACACACACACACACACACACACACACACACACACACACACACACACACACACACACACACGTTGCTGTGTTGTGTTATTGTTGTTGTGTTGATGTTGGAATGTTAATGTGGGTGTGTTGTTGTTGTTGCGTTCTTGTATTAATGTTGTTGTGTTAATGTTGTTGTGTTGAATGCTGTGTTGATGTTGCTGTGTTGATGTTGTTATGTTGACATTGTTATGTTGATGTTACTGTGTTGTTGTTGTGTTGATGTTGTTGTTGTGTTGATATTGTTGTTGTGTTGATGTTACTGTTGTTGTGTAATTGTTGTGTAATTATTGTGATGATGTTGCTGTGTTGATGTTGTTGTTATCGTTGTGTTATTGTTGTTGTTGTGTAATTGTTGTTCTGTTGTTGTTGTGTAATTGTTGTTGCGTTGATGTTGTTGTGTAATTGTTGTTGTGTTGTTGTTGTGTTACCTCGTTGATATCCTGGCAGTGTGTCCCGTTACCCGAGGTTCCAGGTGGACAGGGTCCACAGGTGTATCCAGGGTACTGTAGACTCTCCATGCAGGCCACGCCCTTAAAGCAGGGGTTAGGGGAGCAGCGGGAGCGTGGCTCATGAAAACCTGTGCAGGTGATACACACACCGTCTTCTATCAGGTCCTCAGATAACAGACAGGCCTTAATCAAGATATGAAAAAGCTGACTCACCACAAACCTGACACTCCAAGATGGTGTTTCTGATCAAAGACATCTCCTTCACCTGTCAGAGGGATGACATCATCAAGATGAAGGTCTCACCTGTCCTTTATCAACCTGTCGGTCTCACCTGTTCACTCTTATGTCCTGTCTCACCTGTCCTTTATTAACCTGTCCTCTCTCACCTGTTCTCTGATGTCCTGTCTCAGCTCCCCCAGGATCTGGTTGAAGATGATGAGCTGACCAATCAGAGCCTTGGTGTGATCACCTGTCAGAAAAGCATGGATCCATCAGGGTGTCAGAACAGTCACTGAACTGAGCTGATCCTCTGTAATAATTGATTAGTGAGAATAAAATTGATCAATAATATGAATTTATAGACTGACCCAGGATGGAGTTGACCTCTCCGCTCACTAAAAAACAAAGAAATAATTACAGAATGAAAGAAAATCAGCTGTCTGATTAAAAACTAAACAAATCTTCTTCAGTGGAGACTCTGTGGTTTTCAGGGGTTTTCAGTCACTCAGAGTCTCCTGACTTCTCATTAACCTTAAAAAAGCTCCACAGATGTGACTCTAACCTGATCTGCGGTCAGGTGATCTTTGTTATGGTGATGATGATGATGGTGAAAAGTGAGGAGTTAAAGGTTTGACCTGTGTTATAAGCCGAAGAGTCTCCCTGGAAAGGACAGTCTGTGAGAGCGCCAGCTTTGGCAACACTGCCCCCTAGTGCCATCCTGAGGGACTCCACCGCTCCCTGATGGAAGGGAAGAAGAGATGAACACGTCATGTTCAGTGGTCAGAGGTCAGAGAGATCAAAGGAGGAGGAAGACTGAGATCGTTAAGCTAGAACCAATCAGAAGATTGTTCAGTTCAAACCAGAGGCTGCCATGCTCTTTTTATCCGATCTAAGCAAAATGCATCCTGATGACTTATGGGATCAATTTACCCCCAATTTCCCCTGCATCCTGAACGTCTACTAAAAGGTTGTATCCTCCGATCATAGCTGATCATAACCATTCAAGTTAACATGTCAATTTCCACCGGCTTCTTTCCGTTCCTCTGCGGATCGCCGGACTCCACAGCTGATCGCAAGAGTTCTGTTTTTTTCCGGATGCCGGAACATGCCAGTTAAATTCAGCACAGATTGACCCGTGCTGGAAAGATAGTCAGGCACAGACATAAAATAAAACACCCGGCTTCTTTTCAAAATAAAACACTCCATGTTTCAGGTGGCTCGTATTTCACACCATGCAAACGGGCAGAGACGAACAAATGAAAGGTTTTTAGACGTCATTTCACCCCGATGACACCATGGATGAGGAGATGCTGATTCTAGAAGTCGATTTTCTCCTCTGGAAGGACACAATCTACTGCTTATATGTCTATGTGGCTGTCTTTATAGAGACAACTCGTTATTGTGCGAGTGCACGTGAATCCACGGATTCTTGTGAGTTCTTGCGACTACCTCTGTCTGTAATCAGCCAAGAAATTCGCCTCACAAATGGATCTCGTAGGAGTTGGCAGACGGTGGAAAAACATGGCCATTCCGGAATGGAACCGTTCCAGATGCAGTGAAAATTGGACTTGAATCTTTGGTTGTACTGTGGATGATGGTGTGGGTTACTGTGTGTGTCTGAGTGTGTGGATGTGTGTGTGTGTGATTCACAGATTGTAAATTGATTCAAATTCACAGGAACTCCTTATATGTGTGCAGACAGAGGATGTGGTGGTCATGCAGTGGCGGTCTGGGGCAGGATTCTGGTCCTGCTGTGGTAGATGAAATCCCCGTCCTGGTGTGAACCCAGTTGAACATGATCCTACAGGTTTGGTTTGTTATTTTCACTTTATCATTATTACTATTTTTTTTTATATTACACATTACAACAGACTCTCACCTGCAGGCGGGCGTAGGCCTTCTGTCCATGTCTGATCTCCACCATCTCTGCTTCTCTAGGCAGAGGGACCAATGGCGGCAGGCCCTGGCTGGAATCAGCCAATCGGCAGTTGACGTAGAGCTCCATGTTCATATTGTCACGCTGAAGACCGCCCAGTCTGAGGATGATGGAGTGAGTCCGACCATCTGCCAACGCTGCGTTCTGCAGGTTCACCGTGTGCAGCTTCCCATCAGCCCTCACGTAACGCACCAGGACTGAGAGGACAGGAAAGAGCGCCAAAACAAATCAGTGATGAAAGAGAAACACGAACATCGTGACAGCGGCGGCGGCATCATCAGCTGAATTTGGATCGAGTGTAAATATCAAGTTTGAACCCTCAGACACACACTTCAAACACCTCCTCTCCACCAATCAGTGACTCCTCCTCCTCCTCATCATCATCATCCTGAGCAGCTGCAGGTGAAATAATGAACTCTTTCTTTACCCAGGATCAAAGGTCACACTGTGTCCAAACACACACACACACACACACACACACACACACACACACACACACACACACACACACACACACACACACACACAAAGTGTTGAATAAACTGCGGGTCAGATTACAGTCATTAGGCTGGCAGAAGAAGAAGTCTGTCATTATCATGATGGAGAAATCATTAAAGTGATAACAGGATCAGACCAGGGTCCTCATTTATCAACCGTGTGTTCGTACAGATGTGTTTGCGTAATGAGTGTGTACGAACATTCCCACGTTAAGTCTGGATTTGATCAACCTGTACTTGTTCTTAGGAACGTGAGTAAAATGAAGCCCAACTCTGAGCATGCTTACACACAAAGCCTAGTGGTAGAATAGTGAAACTACAACTAGAACCCATTAAAGGAGTCACAACGTTCAGCTATCTCAGACTTCACACATGTTCTCTGTTCCCTCTGTACAAAAGTGACCAATTAGTTCAATAGTTCCAATTAGTTAACCTCAGAAGATCTCTTACAAGTACAAATACAAGTAAACATACAAGTACAAATACAAGTATCATGGTTTATTTTGGACTATTGGAGGACTCAGAGAACCATCCAGAGCAAGAGACAAAACGTACCAAAGCCATCCCAGTGACCATCCAGCTCCTGTCCACTCTAACCCAACGCAATAATTTCTCTGACCTCAACTTACATCCAGTTCCCAAACACACCAGCAACAAGCTGAAATAAAACAAGGATTTCACGCCATCGCCGGATTCCCAAACATAATTGGAGCCGTAGATTTCCCCACATCGTAATAAAAGCACCTTCACACAATAAATTCAGTCAACAGGAAAGGATTTCATTCAATCGATGATCAATAATCTGAGATGATCATATGGATCTGTTAAACGTTGGAGGAACGCACGACTCCTGCACCTCCATGATTTCAGCGAGGGGGAAAAAAATCCATTCAGGCATTTTTAAAGGGATTGTTGATACCATGTATGGTCAATTGGAGGTGTTTCTGAATGTAAATGACCCTAACCATGAACGAGCGCGCTAGGAAAGAACAGGTGGGATTTATCATCACCGATTACTTATGAGTGTGTGTACGACCGGTATCCACATGTTTGAGAAATACAGATTTTTTTGTTCTTACGCACATTCGACATTTCATTCCTACACAAGAATTTACAACCTTTTCTGCGATAAATGAGGAACCTGGTCCCAGAGACAGAGACCCCCTCTAGTGGACACTCAGGGAAGTGCAGGTTTGGGACCTGGGTGAAAGGTTGGTCTGGTTTTCCAGCTCTGAGATTGTTACATGCATATTATCAGAGTGAGAGCAGAGCTGGAATACTGGACTGAAAACCGTCTCCTCCTCCTTCTGCTGTCACGTTCACATTTTCAGTCCAGTAAAGTCTCGATGAAGTTCTGGTGATGTCAAAGTTTCCACACACTCCAGGCTGCTGAGCTCAGGGGGAATATTTCCATTCATAAAAAAAGTGTGTGTGGTTGGAGCTGTTCAGAGTGGAAACACCAGAGAGGCTCAGTCCAACATCACACAGATAACACTATCAGACAGCATGTCAGGTATCGAGAGGAAACCTAAGGAGAAATCAGGAGAAGGGAGGAGACTCCTAAAGGGACACACACACACACACACACACACACACACACACACACACACACACACACACACACACACACACACACACACACACACACAGACACAGACAAACGACCTGATGTGTTAGCTGCTCACTAACATTCTCAGACTCTGGTGGTCCAACACATGCTCTACCTTTGTTGATCTTTCCCATGACAGCCACCTCCAGATACTTCCTGTTGTCCTGTTTGCTGTAGATTCCCATCAGGACTCCGCCCAGCTTCACTGGCAGCCGCAACGTGGACACAACATAGACATCACTGAGCGTGCTCAGACCCCCAGACAGCTTCTCCACTGCTGCTATGCTCTGCTTTGAGTCCTGGAGACCAAGAATATCGATCACTGAGGAAGTGGAGGAGATAGAACAAAAACCAGAAGATTAATAGATGTCAAATAAGTACGAGACAAAGACCTTTTAAAAGATCCGCCTATTTTTACAACTTTTCAATCTAAACACCAAGAGACGGCTCACAGGATCACTCATCAGTCTGAATCAGGAGTATAACTAAGACCTCATTCAAAGATATTTCATCTGGATGTTCAATTAGTGGAGAAACTGTCAAGGTTTTGTCTTCAGGACATCTGAACTATGACAATCCCTCAACCCAATGACTGTTCACAATCTCAGAGGACATCAGCTTTCATCTGATGACAATCTCTGAGAACAATCCTCAGCTTCCTAGTTTATCCTGTTCCTCAGTCTGTCTGTGGAGAGTCTCAGATTCTCTCTAAAAAGTCTCTCTCTTCTCTCTGGTTTCCTTTAGCAGTAACCTGAAACAGAAGCTGATGTTCTTGTGATGTTCTCCTCATTAACAGGTCTTCTGTTTGCTGAAATAACCACATCATGATGCAGATCAGTCCACAGTCCAGCTGTCACAGGTCTGTCTTCAAGAGGAGGAGGAAACGACTTTGAAAATGTTTGTTAGTTTATTTAAATGGAGGTCAGATCCATCATTTCTGACACATTCAGGGAAGTCTGTAAATTTAACCTCTGATTGTCTTTGCTGACCTTCATGCAGAGTTCTGTAATACAGAGACAGAAATCGTCCTCATCATGGAGGACCAGATAATACTCAAACAGACATTTATATCATCTGTACTTCATACTGAATCTGTTAATAGGATCAGATATCATACTAATGTTATTCAGAGTCACATGATAATACCCTGTTATTAACCTCATGATTAATTTAATTGTTTTTGGTTCAGCCTTTTGGACTTCATGATTTCAGAATCCTGCAGAGACCTGACACACCTCTGGATCCTCAGTGACCCGACTGTAAAGAGCTGACTGTTCTGTTGATATCAGGCAGGACAGAGACACCACAGAGGAAAAAAACAGGACATTTTCAAATTTAAGATCGCTGTCGTCATTTTCTTCTGCTTCATCAGCGTCAGGGTCGCGGGGGCAGCAGCTTCAGGAGGGAAGCCCAGACAGCCCTCACCCCACCCACTTCCACCAGCTCCTCCAGTCAGATTCCCAGGCGCTCCCAGGCCAGGTGAGAAATATCATCTCTCCACCTGGTCCTGGGCCAGCCACAAGGTCTCCTCCGGGTGGGACATGTCTGGAACACCTCTAACGGGAGGCGTCCAGAAGGCGTCCTAACCAGATGCCTGAGCCATCTCAGCTGACTCCTCTTGACGTGGAGGAGCAGCGGTTCTACTCTGAGCGCCTCCCGAGTGTCCAAGCTCCTTACTCTATCTCTAAGGCTGAGCCCGGCCACCCTGCGAAGGAAACCCATTGCGGCCGCTTGTTTCCGCGATCTTGTCCTTTCAGTCATAACCCAAAGTTCATGGCCATAGGTGAGGGTTGGCACGTAGATCGACGGGTAAATCGAGAGTCTTGCATTACGGCTTAGCTCTTTCTTCACCACGACTGATCCGACTGATCCGCCTGTCAATCTCCCGCTCCATCCTACCCTCACTCGCGAACAAGATCCTGAGATACTTGAACTCCTCCACTTGAGGCAGAACCGCCCTTCCGACCTGGAGAAGGCAATCTACCTTTCTCCGACTGAGGACCATGGCCTTGGACTTGGAGGTGCTGATTCACATCTCAGCTGCTTCACACTTGGCCGCAAACCGCCCCAGCAAGAGCTGAAGGTCACTGCTCGACAAAGCTAGAAGTACCACATCATCTGCAAAAAGCAGCTATGGATCCTCTGCCTCGAGATACTTACATTAATCGATTTTTTCTCCCACCCCAACAAAAAATACAAAAACATTTCACAAAGTGAAAAAAAAAACAACAAACTGCACAATATTTTAGTTAATAAAAAAAAAAAAAAACAATACAGAACAGAACATAGACCCCTTTGAAAAAACAGTTTCTAACTCAAGTCATTAAAATTCAACTGAACACAAACAGCAGGTTTTGTAGTGGATCGGGTCTTTGAGTTCTGTACCACCTGACTAACCTTACTGGATCAGTACCTCTGCTACTTCTGTAGGGGAGAGTGGGGTAAGATGAGCCAAAGGTTCAAAGCACATGGGTGAAGGGGTTAGACATTTATGTCCAAAAACACCTTTTTCACTCTTGAAAGTGAATTTAGTTTGTCATAAGTTTGATTAGAATTGTGTTCAGACCAAAAAAAAATCATTTTAAATTAGTTTTACACATCAGCTGTGGTATCTATGAGCTCCAACATGAGGTCAAAAACCTAACATAAAAGTCCACCATTTTAGCTTCAAGGACAAATAAAGTCATCATAGTAGTTCAGGGGTAAGAAAAGGAATCTGATGAGAGGATCAGAGTTTCAGTTCAGATTGTTGAAATGTTTGATTTTTTCTTTTCAAAAACACAGCTGTGAATGTTCTGAATCACTTAAAGACATTCTCATGATCAAATGTTTTTTTTTTTATTAAACAGCTTTTTAGCAGTTATATACAATAATAATAATAAAAAGAATGATTGTACCAGTTGAATAGTGTATAATAGATAAAAATACACATGAATGTGAAGAAGTAACTGTTATTTAGGGAGAGAGAAGGTGAGGGAGGGCTGAGGGGGTAAGTTGACCATAGGAGACGACTTTTTTTTGTCATGCTATTAGGCCTGTCGCGATAATCAATAAATTGCCTAATCACTCGGTAAATAAAAATGAGGTCGGTAATTTTGCCAGCCTCGATAATTAACGTGCGTTTGTTTTCTTCCTCTCTCGCTACCAATCACGCTGGATGAGAGAAGAGGTCTCACTCTGCGCATTTTTCTCGACACCTGGTGTGTTGGCTCTATAGCGGAATGAATGCAGCGAGTGAACCCTCCTGTCAGTCATTCAGTCTCTTTGTCATGGTGGGGCGGTAGCTGGGCAGATAACTGTAATAATTGTTCACTTGTGGATAAAAGCACCAAAATTGGCACACGTACTCCTTAGAAGTTGCTCTTTTGATATTTCTGTCTGGCCAAATGAAAATTCAAGATGGCTGCCATTTTTCAAGATGGCCACCAATGAAAATACAGTAATATTGCATTTTGCAATAAAATTCCATAGACTTGTCCTATTTGGATGAACTTGGTGTCATATCATACATTTTCCACTATGCAGAATCCAAATTTGGACTCATGGACTTAATTACTGGCTTCCTTGTACCATATTTAAGTCCCGGAATCCGAATATTCTGATAAATTTGAATTTCATCTAAAATGGATGGTAGCACCATGGGATCACTCTTTGTCTGGTCTCTATCCTTTGAGCTGTTTGGCGTGGGTGACCCTGCCAGGAGTACAATACTCCAGCTGGCATAGCTCTAGGGGTCATGGAGACACACAAACTGCCCCACCACGATAAGGTGGTGATCCCACCTAGGCAGGTTTTTTTTTTTTTTTACATGTAGGCTGTTTGGATGAGTAGGCTTTTACTACAGCGTTTCTAAACCTCACACCTGCAGCTGCACAGTGCCGTGCAGGTCAGACCAAAGCAGTAGCATTTGCATCGACCGCAGCATTCCGACTTGCATCCACACTTGGTCAGCTGCTGGCAACTCTCTGCAATGGGTGGGAGCTCTGTCCAAACAATCTGCCACAGATCTCCTTTCTTGGTCCAGCCCCAGTTGGCAGGACTATGTGTTTCTGGTTGACATACTATTGACTGACTCCAGATGCAGCCCGCTTGGTAGGATGCCCGCATGACATGTTGCTTAAGTGCTTATCGAGTTGGAGGAATGGCTTCGTACGGCCTCTGCTTCCGAGCAAACATGTCCAACCTTGCATTGTCGACACCTTCAGCTGTGCTGGATCTGTCGTACAACATGACCACAAACTTCTCCAGGGTTTTCAGGTCTTCATCATCCAATACAGGTGGGTAATGGCTGAGTTTGCTGAAGACACTGGAAGCCTCATCACAAACATTCCAGGTTTGCCAAGCAAACTTCTTCTCTTTGCCACGGAATGCTGAGACAACATCACAACCAGTGAATGCATGGAAGAAGAGCATCCCTTTGCTCTTTTCTGCAAGAGTGCCACACAGGTCATGAACAGGAATCCACTTCAGGTTCTGTCTTTGGCCAAAGGCAACCTACAACTGCTGCACACCCAGGTTCTGAAGTGCCTGCAGAACACTCACTGCGATGACAACAACATCTGTGTTGTTGGCTTTGACCATGATGACCTTGCTGCCTGCTTCTGTGGCATGCCTGGCATGCGCAAAGATCCATGTGTCAGCTTCTTCATGACGGCATGGTGACAAAGAAGGGGAATACGACGAACATGCACAATCATCCGCAGGGATGATTGTGCTTGAGGTGCGCATGCATGTTCTTTGTTGACCTGTTGAGGAATAGCACCCAAAGCTTATTATTTAGTGCAATTTTGTTTACAGACTCGAGACTCCACTTTATTTATTGTTTTAATAGTTATGTGTGGAGTGAAGTTTTTGTTCCGTACCAGAGACAAAGTCTATTTTTTTATTGTTTATAGATGTGATTGTGGTTTTTATTTGAATGCAGTTTTTGATAAAATAGAATGTGGTTCCATTTTATTTCATTTCATTCGTTTATTATATTTGTTCATCCTAGTTCAAAGTTCTTAATCTTGAGCAATTAAAGTTTATTGCTTTTGACATGGTGTACTCGCATTATTATGCCATATATTATCATTACCTATAATTTAAAAAACGATGTCAATAATTTTGTTTATCGGCAATAATTTGTAGCACAATTATCATCCAGCAAAATTTGTTATCGTGACAGGCCTACATGCTATATAATCAAGATTACAGTTGTTAAAACTCATTCTGTTGGTTTGCAGAGATGAACAACATCCTGAAATATATGCAGATACACTAGTTAGAGACAAAACTATGATTGACTTGATGGAGTGATCCCAAATATGAAACATGGATCATCTTACCTCACTCTCCCCTACTGGACGAGTAAAGACACGGAGTGTAGCTTTAGGTCAGGTCACAGATTAAATAGGTCACACTTTTTGGTGGAACACCCACCGTCAGTACTCAGGTAGAAGAACGGAGACAGGTTCTTCTACCTTCTACCTAATCTTCTTTATGTTTCAGCGGGTTAGCTCATTTACCTTGAACGTCTGGTCCGTCTGGGATTCCCGCCGTGAGTCCGACCCAGATGACTGACAGCAGAGCCGGGATCATCCGACCCATGTCTGCAACTGTAGACGATGAACCCAGACCTGAAGGACAGAAAACTAGACCCACAAAAACCGGGTCTGAAAAACACGAAGAAGATAAACTGGAGCAGAACCGGAGTCCAAAGTGACAGCTGTCAGCGTGGGAACCGGACCGAAGGAAACTTCGAGCCCAGAGGAGAGGAAGAACCGAGCGGATAGACGATGACAGCGGGTCCCGGAGCTCGGGGACGGAGCTGCGGGGAGTTCGTGGACAACAGACGGGTCACACACCGACGGACCCCCAAGCAGAGCGGGGAACAGAGGGGACGGTTAGCTGGAGAAGAGGACCGACAGACCCGCTGGAGGAGACACGAGCGGCCGGGCGGGTTCACGAGCGCAGCTGGAGACTGCTACTGCTGCTGCCGGCGCGCGCTCAGCTCCCCCCAAAGTCCGCTCGTGCGCGCAGAGGAGATGATTAGCATAAAGCGCGCGAACGAAGACGAATAAATATGCAGAAAATAAATCAATAATATTAATATTAACTCTAGAACACTATCGATAAAGTTAGTAACACCATGATTTTTACCTGAAATAATATACCCAAGAAAAAGTACTTGTCATCCAAATATATCAAAATAGGACAATACATGACAAATTAAAGTAGTTTTCTTTTATTTTTAACTGTTGAATGTTTAAAGGGAAGGAAAATATGCCATGAGGGGACCATATAAAATGCAAAAAAATAACTGAAATTAGGCATTCATGAACAAAAAAACTTTAGAGTTAGTTTCTTTTCCACCCATTCCTGGGACATGTGAGTCTTCCCTGGTGAAGACTCAGGGTCCTTGGCACATTAACAGCTGCAGGAGAGAGAACCAAAATACGGCAGATTTGGAGTGAGTAAAAATTACGACGGAGTATTAAGGCCAGAGATGGGAATTGTGGAGTCACCAAGCCATCTCCATGCCATGTATTTGTTCTGCTCTGTAACTGAACCAGCTGCTTTCAGTGAGCAGCCAGGAAGGTGAGCTCATTAGTAAAGGCACCTGGTTCAGTAACTGAGCAGACCAAATACATGGCATGGAGATGACTTGGTGACTCCACGATTCCCATCTCTGATTAGGGCCACATTAAGAAAAAAGAAACTGAGGACTTCCAGATTAAAGTCATTAATTTACGTGAATAAAGTCATTACTAACTAGAATAAAGTCGTAATAAAATCATTAAGATACTTATGATAATTTGGGCGGCAGTAGCTCAGGAGGTAGAGCAGTCGTCCAATAACTGGAAGGTTGGCGGTTTGATTCCCCCCTATCCCAATTCTGTCCGTTGTGTCCTTGGGCAAGACACTTAACCCACCTTGCTCCCAGTGTGTGTCCTCCACTGGTGTATGATTGTGAGTGTTGTGTGGTGGTGGTCGGAGAGGCCGTAGGCGCAAAATGGCAGCCAAATTTCTGTCAGTCTGCCCCAGGGCAGCTGTGACTAAGGTAGTTTATCACCACCAAAGTGTGACTGTGTGAGTGAGTGAATGAATGATGTATCCAATGTAAAGCACTTTGAGGGTCTCTGATAAAGCGCTATATGAAATCTGATGCATTATTACTATAATGTGGTGCTGATGTGCCAAAAGATGAAGTATCTCCTTGTTTGAGAAACATATATTAAAGTACATTTTCACCAAATGCTCCATGGCTCTAATTTTAACAACTGTCATCTTAAACAACAGATTAGAATATAAGGACTTTAGTACGACTTAATTCTCGTTAGTAATGACTTTTATCTCGAAGTCTTTCTTTTATTTTCTTAATGTGGCCCTAATACGTCGTAAAAAACGACCAGCTGACTCAAATATTTCTTATCATCATATGAATTCCCTTGAAAATCACTACTTTGTGATAGTTATTCATAACCACTGCGCTAAAGAAAGACAGCATGCAAATTCCAGGACCACTCTTACTGACCTTATTCCCTACATGCAGCTATCAAATCCACCCAAACTTTACTTTACCTTCTATCACTATTGCCGGGTGAAAATCACCCTGTGAACACGTCTGTAGGAAAAAGCAGGTTTTGGATCAGGGAAACAAATATGCCCTCAAAGATGTCAAAGGAAATGCTGAAGCTATCCAGGGACCCATGATACTCAGACAAACACAACATCATGAAAATCACCTAAAAACATGTGTGGTCTGGTCAAAATCACCCGGAGATAGTCTTCTAGGGTTAAATATCATCATTATCTGTGTGATTTACAGGTTATATTATAAAGAACTTAAAGCTAGCATAATAAATGTGTCAAAAGAATTATTAGGATTTAATAAGAAAACGTCAGCTCTCCACATGTGCATGTATAAATATCAGTAAACTGGACACTTCCTCCTCATTGTACCAGTGTCAGTTGTAAACAGCAGGTCAGGGGTTAAATGTCAAAGGTCAGAAGCAGCCTGGGAGTCTCTTAGTTCAGCTTTTGTTTTAGACTTCCATTCAGTCTTGTAGCAACAACTGACCGGGTCCAGAACCACCCTGAAGACCCCCAAAGTGGGTTCGCTTTGAATCTTTTTTTCCATTGATGCTCCTGTGAAAAATGTAGCTCCCCCTGTGGTCAGAACAATTTTGACTTTTCTTGTCCCTTGTATGATTAAACAAAACATCCTGCTGACTGTTGACTGTCACATGTCATTTTTTATGAACATTATTAGATTAGATTCAATTTTATTGTCATGTTTAAAACAATGCAACGAAATGCAGTTTAGCATCCAACCAGAAGTGCAATAGCGTAAGTATATAAATACATACCTAGATATATAGATATAAATACACATAAGAGACGTATGAGGTTGCTATTGTCAATATTTACAGTAATTTCATTATATTACATTTAACTAAGTGCCATTAGCATGCTTTAACAGGGTGAGAGTTCAGTGTTTGTGTCTTTTATCAAAAAGCACTCTGTTCTCCGACACGTAAACAATCAGCCGGTCAGCCATGTTGGATATACCGGTGAATCTGACGTCGCAACAACACGAAATCTGATTGGTCAGAAGTGGACACACAGTATGCAAAACTTTTGAAAAATCGACAATGATCCGAAAAAATAAATGCCACAATATCGCAGGACGGGAAAACGTCACTGATGTGAACGCTTGTATTGAAAGGATACGGGTTCCAAAAAAAATATTGACGTTGGAAATAATTGACAAAAACGCTCCCGGTGTGAAAGGACATTTAGTCTGCAGGTTTTGACCCGGAGGCTCCTGTAATGGAGGCCAGAGGGCAGGAGGCTGAAGAGTCTGTGTCTATATGAGGATATAGTAAGGCCACCTGAGACCTTTTTTTAGCATCAGTTATTGGTGAAAGTGAATATTTAATATATTCTGGACTCATTACATGTCAGCTACACTGATCCGAGCCTTTGTTTGAATTTTTTTGAAGTTATTTTGACCTTTAGATCAAAATGTTTAAAAAGCATATCCCAAAGTGTCCGAATATTTCAGTTTGAGTTCGAGGAAGGTGAATTTCTTGCTCTTGTTTAGTAACCAAGAATACTGCTGACTGACCATCATTCAGAACATGATGGTCAGCAAACCATTTTGTAGTAGTATTGGCGCTGTGAGCAGGTACTACATTGTAAATACTGTGTACATCCTGGTGTGGTTCAAACACAACCAAAGTCTGGACCCCCTCTTTAAGGGGGGTCTGCCTCAGATTTATTGACTGAAGGGAGGAAAAGGAGACCGAGAGCAGTCTGGAGAGAACTGTCAAAGGAAGAAATTAGAGGAGGACTGGACCAAGGCTGGGGTCAAGCATCAGGAGCCTCTACACATAGACGAGTCAAGGAAATGGACTACAAGTCAAATCAGAGTCTCAAGTGGACTAAGAAGAATAAGAACTGGACTGTTGCTCAGATGTCCAAAGTCCTGGCTTCAGTTTAGCATCTCATTTGGAAACCGAGGTCCCAGAGTCTGGAGAGGGATCGGAGAGGCCTAGAATCCAAGAAACTTTAAGCCCAGCATGAAGTTGCCTGTGTCATGAAAACACAAAGGAGATGAAGGTTTCATGTCTGTTTTTGTGGAGGATGGTAGGGTTGGGACGAAACGCTTTTCTCCCAATTCTATTCTTCTACGATTTTTTGGATGCCAATTCGATTTAAATTGCGATTCAGTCAGTTTTTAAGATTTAATGTTTAATTTGAAAAATTCTCACCTATGGCCATGAACTTTGGGTAATGACCGAAAGAACAAGATCACGGATACAAGCGGCCGAAATGGGTTTCCTTCGCAGGGTGGCCGGGCTCAGCCTTAGAGATAGGGTAAGAAGTACGGACACTCGGGAGGCGCTCAGAGTAGAACCACTGCTCCTCCACATCGAGAGGAGACAGCTGAGGTGGCTCAGGCATCTTGTTAGGACGCCTTCTGGACGCCACCCGTTAGAGGTGTTCCAGACACCTCTAACGGGAGAGACCCCGTGGCCAGCCCAGGACTAGGTGGAGGGATTATATTTTTTCGCCTGGCCTGGGAGTGCCTAGGAATCCCCCAGAGGAGCTGGTGGAAGTGGGTGGGGTGAGGGCTGTCTGGGCATCCCTCCTGAAGCTGCTGCCCCCGTGACCTGGACCTGGATAACGCGGAAGAAAACGACGATGACAATATTTGAAAATAAGAGTCGATTTTTGAGCATAAAAATCGATTCCTCTCTGGGTGAAGCCACTCTGAGAACAGCACCTTCTAGTGACGGTCTGCAGTAAAGGTCATAAATCCCGCCTCCTTATAGAGCTGTGGACAAACTTTATAAATTAATGACACAGAATATAAATGTTTTCCCCCCTGGTTGTGATGTTGACATGTAGTTACTGTCAGACTGGTTTGTGTTCAAGTCCTCTTTTTTCTGTACAGCTCCATTTTTAAAAGTTACTGGGGGGTTAATGTTTTCTATGATTGGTACCTGATACAGCCTATGGGTGTACAGAGATTGAGTAGCTCACCCGGGGGATACGCTGTTTGAGCCCAGCGTTGTCACAGCGACTCTCCCGCTGAATGCGTACAACGCTACTGCACAATGTTGGTTTCAGGAAGTGGAGAAAAAACGCGGAATTACCGAGAGCTTTTTGGCTTCAAATCTGTTTACTGGAGGAAGGAGGAACCAAGTTGTCCAGAGTAAATACAGTCTATGGTCTCATCATATGGAACACATGTTTGTGTCTGCAGGCAGAACCATGCAGAGGTCCTGCTGTGTGCAGAGGAACTTTACAGCTGTGGAGGAGCTCCTGGAGAACCTACACAGCTCTATAAATCTGACTTTTACTGTTAGTTTGTGTAAAACGCTGAGAGACTTGGGGTTTGGGTGGGGATGTGAGGGTGGGGTTCTGTCGCAGGAATTTGGGCCCACAGTCTCAAGGTTTCCGAACTCTGAACACACAGAGACCCAGAGGCTTCAGGGCCCCCCCGGGGGTCCTGCTGCAGTCTGCTGGTGATGAAGGGGCTGAGGCTTGTTGTTGTCAGCAAAAAGAGGGAGTGTTGGTGGTGATCAGGTCGAAACTGGGAGTGTTGGTGGTGATCAGGTCCAAACTGGGAGTGTTGGTGGTGATCAGGTCCAAACTGGGAGTGTTCCTAACTCAGTGGATCAGAAAAATGAGGCTCTGGAGTGATTGTGAGTTTCTACTGTGGTTCTCCCGGCAGGCCTCCTCCTCTCACACTTTGGGAATGTTTGTTTCTGGCTCTGGAGGGTTGCCATGGAAACCTGCATTTAACAGCAGGTGAGGAAGGGAGGGAGGAAACTTCGCCTTCACCCTCCGACAGCAGCGGCCTCCTCCTCCTCCTCCTGGGCTGCAGCCTGAAGTCGAGATGTTCTCTTCATAAAACTAGAAAAACCTGTCAGAGTGAACTTCCTGTCCATGTTTCTGTTTCCTATCTTCGTGTTTGGGCCTCACAGAGTTCAGATCCACAAACTGCTCCAACATCAGCTCATTAAAGTGGGGGGGGGGGGGCGCAGGAGCGGGCCAACAGGAGCCAGGCTGGATTCCTGAGTGATGGTGTCATGTGCAGCTGTTTGTCTTCTCCTTGTTTTCCTCCTCTCTGTTCCTCCTCTGAAACCAGCTGAGGAGGTTTTTCTGTTAGTCTGCTCTGATCTGATTACGGAGTTGTTGGTTTGATCCCTGATCCGGGGCGGCAGTTTGGATTTAAGGAGGCGTCAGAAAAACCTCCAAATATTCTGCTCGTCAGAAACTGGATGGTACTCTCGATCTGTTTCTGAGTGACCAGCAGTGAACCCGGTTTCGAAGCACCTGAGCTCATTCAGGTACCTCACACCTGGCACTCTGTACGTTTCCATGACACTCAAGAAAACTGAATTATCGCCTTATTCCGATTAAGACCGGACAACTGAAGAGCATGTAAACACCTTAGTCCGACTATAATCGGAGTTTGAAAACTCTGATTGGAGTTGGAGAACTCCGAACTCTGAGGGACGAAGTTCAAAAGATATTTAAGGGACAAGGACAACTGGACTTAGTTGAAACGTAGAATTAGCAATTATTCAGTACGTTTCCATGACACTTGAGAAAAACGAATTTTCGCCTTACTCTGATTAAGACCGGACAACTGAAGTGCAAGTAAACACCTTAGTCTGACTATAATCGGAGTTTGAGAACTCTGATTAAGACACCCAGATAATGCAATTGGAATTCGATATTCTCTACCATGTAACCAGCGTAGTCGGAGTATGATCGGACAATGCATATGCACATGCACCAGCCCCCTGTTACCCCGGAACAAAAACACCAGAGAAGAGGAGTAGCGTGCGTCTCATCTGCAGAAAAAGTAGCGCGTCCATCATGTAAGACAAAAACAAGGCTGTACGATGCTCCATCTTCTTGCTCCAAAATTCCCAGCAGCAGTTGTAGACACTTCTGACGTCTGACATGGACCTGCTGTTGTTGTTGACGGTTGTATGGGGTCGGAAACAGCGCAGCTGAAAAGACCCATATCGCCCCCTATTTTTGAGGAGGAGGACTCGTTCACGTCAATAATTCAATTTTCTCAGCTGCATGTATACGCTGACATGGAGAGAAGTCTGATTCTGTGAAAAAAAATAAACTATGAGCTTAGTCCGATTAAGCTGTGCATGTTGAAGTACTGAGTGACTGAATGTCCCCCCGGCGGAATTCGGAGTATGAAGAACCTGGGATTATAGTAATTCCACCACTTTTCAAAATAGGTTTGGATCCCTAGCAAACCCTCTAACATTCCAGCTCCTGGGTGGCTGTATTAGTTCGCACCTCCTCACTTTTTTTGTTCCCCAGCTACTAAATAAGATTTTAGTTCCCCCAAACTGTGGGATTTTTCTTACAGGCCCCAAACTCATTAGAAAACCCTAATTCCTCCAAATCCTCTCTAGACAGTTCCCTGACCACGTGGATTACTTTGACGTCCCAAACATCCGTCACTTTTTTCACATCACACTTCATTTACTCAATAATCATTTTAGTTCCCACTCATTCCAGATCATAAATGACTCTTTCTCGTTCCCTAACACCGCACACAGATTTCAGTTCTCACACAGTCCGGGACGGTTGAAGTTCAGCGACCCAAAAACAAACAGATGGAAACAGAGCGGTACCAACATCATCTCATCCCTCTCATGTTGAATAAGAAAGCAGGTCCGAGTCGTCGTTTCACCTGTGGATTTATTGTGTGATGTTGCTGTTGTGAGGCTGAGAGTGAATAAACACTAATCTGTGCTGCTGTGACACTTTAACCAAAACAAAAACAAAATTAAAATTTATTTATTTAAAGGGAAATGCTGACTTGTGTTTCTTCTTTTTACAAACAGTTTTTAAAAAATAAAAATCAACAAAAATAAAAATCCAAGATCCAGAAAGTGACCCTGTGACTGATTTCTGGACCAGGTAAACCAGGTCCCCTCTCACTTCCTGTCCTCTCTGAGACTCCTGATGGTTCTCCTCTCTTTGGTGATGTCAAAACTCAACAGAGTGAGACATTACTGATTTTGCTTACTGAACATCTTCTCATTTGTCCATAAAGTCCCATGACGCACCTCTACCTCAGTCGCCCTCCTCGTCGTCAGGGGATCCAATCTTCTGCAGGTCTGGCGGCTCCTCCAGCGCCTCCTGCTGGACGTGTTGGACGGACACCATGCCGGTCAGCAGGGCGTAGCTCAGCATGGCGCCCAGAGCCACCAACGCCGACAGCAGCTGCTTCCTGCGCTTGTTGGGGACGTGGTCGAAGTCTCCGCTCTCAGGGGAGTAGGACGTCTTCTGCGATGAGCTCTCTTGGGGGGGGGGGGGCAAGGGGGACATCAGAGAGTGGCTGTTAAAACAAAAACTACGGTGGCCCTGGAGGCCTGTTTCCTGATTCGTGTACTCTTCTTACAGATTTATCCTGATGGTTTGGATGATTTTTCTGTGTTCACTAAAAAGGTGTCTGAAATTTTAGTTAAATGTTTTTAGAGTTTTTGTGAGAAGGTTAGTCTTTTTAAAAAAAAAAGTTTTGTCTTTTGTAAAATGTTTTTGAAATTTTTTTTTTTAATGTTTTTGGAGTTTTATTAATATGTTTTTTGGAATTTTTGTTAAAAGGTTTCTGGAAGTTTTGTAAAATGCTTTTAGAGTTTTTGTGAGAAGGTTAGTCTTTTGTTAAATATTTTTGACTTTTGTAAAATGTTTTTGTCTTTTGCAAAATTGTTTCTGGAATTTTTGTTAAAATCTTTTTGGAATGTTTGTAAAAATGGTTTTGGAGTTATTGCAAAAATGTTTTTGGAGTTTTTGTAATAAGTTTTTGTATTTTGTAAAAAAAAAAATGTGTCTTGTGTAAAATGTTTTTGTCTTTTGTAAAAATGTTTTTGTAAAAAATTTTTGGAATTTTGTTAAAATGTTTTTGGAATTTCTTTTAAAGTGGTTTTGTAAATGTTTTTGGATTTTTTGTAAAATGTTTTTTCTCTTGTAAAATGTTTTTGGAATTTTGTAAAAATGTTTCTGGAATTATCGTTAAAATGTTCTTGGAATTTTTGTAAAAATGTTTTCGGATTTTTTCCAAATATGTTTTTGGAGTTTTTGTAAAATGCGTTTGTCTTTTGTTAAAATGTTTTTGTAGTTTGTTGAAATGTTTTTGAAGTTTTTGATAAAATCTTTTCTCGGTTCAGGATCTTTTTGTGATTTTTTAAATGTGCTCGAGCAGCTCTAAGTTTTTTCCTTTTGATTAAAATGTCTGATTTTCTGGGAGCTTCAGTGCTGGACGATCCTCTTTGTTTTTATGTTTTGTGACCCTCAGGGCCTCCGTACTCTAAAACTGCAGGCTGATTGGTGTTGGTGTTTGATTCAGAGTTCGGACCCTGTGTTTCTGCTCTCTAGCCCTGAACCTCCTGGTCTCTGCAGTCTCACCTCGGCCGTCCTGGGGGAAGTAGAGCAGCAGGATGTTGGAGCAAAAGTTGGTCAGGTTTTCCAGAGACTTCAGATGCTGCTGCAATTTCCCGTTGGGCAGTTTGGACTTCAGGATGGGCGCCAAGTGACCAAAGACGTAGGCGTCCAGAGACGAAGGTCTACAGCAGAAAGTCACATCAGTAACTTACATATGACAGCAGCAGCAGGATTACAAACATGACTATGGTTCTGAGAGGACGGGTCGCTGGTTCTGGTCATAATGAGTCTTTTATCCTCAGTGAGAGTGGGTCAGCACCGCCCCTTTAAGAGGAGCCACAGTTTTCTGCAGACCAGGCCACTCTGACCCAAACAGTGAGACACTTTTCAGCTCCAGAACCAGAATCCACTGTAGAACTGTTCTGGTACATTTTTTTTCTGTTGGACTTGATGAACTCACGAGTCCCCGAAGAAGAACTTGTGTGATCCGAGTCGTTGGGACAGCAGGTTCATACACTCGGCAGCATCACGGTACAACTGGAAGACACAAACACACAAAACACACAACCAGCGTCAGACTGTGAACTGGATCAGAACAGAATCAGAACCACTGATTCCAAGTCCACCTCATCAAAATGATGACGTAAAGACTCCTGTGAACATCAGGACCGCCACGCTGCACAGACAGCATGGAGATTTTAAGGAACAGGATATGAACGTGATCTTCAGGTAGGACGAGTGTTGTGTCGTTCATGAACGATTCGTTCAGAAAAACTGAACTGTTGAGTAAACGACGTGAACTGAATCACTCTGAGACGTGATTTGTTCCTTTCTCAGTTCCTGGCTTGCCGGTTGGGAGTGCAACTGCCGCCTTTGACTCTTTGGTGAATGATACACAGCCAGTGAGCGAGAGAGCGGGTGGGCGGAGTCTCATGATTTGTTCACAGCCAATGAACAACAAGTATCAGTCAGACTGTGAGAGAAACGAATAACATCCGAATGACTTTATTCAGGCAGAGGAAGGAGGGGTGTAGTGTTGTTCACTTCCTGCCGAGCAGCGGTTGGTTGACTGAGGCTAAGATAAAACAGGTCATCATAGTGCCTTTACATCAATACACGTGTATAAACTTTCCTGTAAGAAGGATTTAATTTCAGCCGATTTAAAGAAATACAATATTTGATATCTCTAAAAGTATCTGAATCCTCACTACAGCTGCCATGTTTATTTATTTTTAATCTCTCCACTTTTCTGCCATATAAAAGAACATCGACTCACGCTCGTTTAGCGTCACTACTGTGGTGTTTCCGCCAACGGCGACACATATTGAGGTAAGTTCTTCAGGGCAGGGGAGTGATTCTTCCCTCTGGACTTGGTGAAGTCAACGACACCCAGTCAACGACACTGTGACTTCAGCAGCAGGGGAAGGGAGGGGCTCGGTCAATGAGCAACCTCTCTGCTGTGTCACTCACTGGTGTACTGCACCAGTACAGCACTGACTGATTCAGTGAACGAATCTTTTGAACAAATCATTTTAATGAACGGATTCTAAAGATCCAGTCAAAAGAACTGATCTTCTCATCTTAAATCTTCTCTCGTTTAAATCTGTGATCCTGGTGTTTCTTAGACCCTCTGAAACTGTTCATAAACGTCACCCTGATTTTCCCTGAAATGCTTTTTAGGCTGAAAGGAACAAATTGCTGTTTAACGACGTTCCCTGAACGCTGCGTGACCTCTGACCTCTTTCCACAGTGGAGGGTTTTGAAGCGGCAGATTTTTCCAGCAGAGAAAACCTCTGAGGAGACTTTTCCCTTGAAACTGTTTTGACCGCTCTGAACGTATGGAAAGAAATCTGAGATCATTGTGGAAAAATGTGAAGGAGCGGCCTGACAGCGGAGCGCTGCAGATTTAAGGCGGCGTGTTTCAGACTTCCCGGAGCTCCTGCTGTCGGCACTGAAGGTCAGAGTTCCTCACCTCCTTCTCCAGCTCCTCCCCGGCCTCCAGGCTCTCATCTCCTCGCAGCAGACGTAGTTTCTCCAGCTGCCCGCCCTGCATCCGCCCGGGCAGGAAGAAGTTTAGCGGGAACGGCATGTGATCGGCGTACCAGCGGCGAGTCACATCCACATAGTTCTTTGGCTCCACCCAGAAGGCGTAGATCTGCGTGAAACAGAATCAGAGTCAGTTTTCGGTCTTGATCTGAGCGGATCTATCATAGATGAGGAGCTGAGTCACCAGAGCTGGTTTGAGTTTCTCCTCCATCAGAGAAATGAACGCCAGGCTGTCCGCGCCCTCCTTGGCTGACAGGTCATAGTCCGCGTTATACTTCTGAAAAACACACACACACACAAAGTTCCCACTGAGAGAGCCGACACTCCAACGCACTGCAGAGACCAGTGTGGGGGGGCTCAAATCACTCCCTGTACCTCACCCCTGAACCTGCTCCTGTCAGTCCAGTTCTGGTTCTGTCGCGCCCATAGCTGAATACCAGAACCAGAACCATTTCAGGTTGTTTTGGAGCTCTGGATTTGCTTACATCACACTGACCCTGACAAAGAAACTATAAGGAGGAGGCAACAGTAGAAGAGGGTCCAAGAAAAGAGAGAGAAAAAACAGAGAAGAGGAGAGATAGAGATGAAGAGGGAGCTTTCCTGTCGTCATCGTTACTGACTAACCTACCGCTGGGTAATGTCTACATTGCTAGGTAATGTCTTCCAGCTGCTGCTGTTAGAGGAGGGGTGGGGGTGGTGACTGAGCAGGTCTGATAACGAGGACCAAGAACCTTCTAGTCCACGTGTTCAAGGTCAAAGTTTGACTCTTACGAGTTCGAGTTTCCTCCAAAGCCAAATGTCAGAGCTAAAAATGACGTCACACCCGAGTTCCCGGCATTTCAGTTACGAATATAAGGCAAGCACTAAATAACTTTCGTAGATGTAGCCATCTTGCCTCAGGCCTCCGATTTTGCTTTTTTCCGACTTGGTAACTGACACGCTGGGAACTCAGGTGTGATGTCATTTTCAGCTCGAACTTCTGACTTCAGAGGAAACTCCAACGCAGCATTAGCCTCTGACCTCATTATCTATGCAGTGATCTAAGTGGGCGGGGCTGCCATGGTAAGGAGGCTCTGCTCTAATTGGCTGGTATTGACACAGAGGACCCCCTGAGACTGATCACTGATATTTGGACCTGATATTATAGTACCGACAGAATGCAGACCCAAAGGGGGCGGGCCCTCAGAGGAGCCCCCCACCCTCCCCCCTCTATAATCAATCAGTTCAATCTGCGATCAGTAAAACACAGACACTGACAACCCCCCCACTGTCCAGTCACGGCACAGATACTGGGCCAGAGCAGATCAATATTTGGACTTTAATTAACACACCGAACAGGAGAACCAGCACCAGAACCCTGATCCAGAACCCTGCCTGTTTTTAAAAATGGAAATCTATCATCTATTTTCCTTCAATAACAGGAAGTCCCGTCTACAGCCAGATGATTGACAGTTTGGCCCTTAAGGAGAAAAGAGATTAGATGTATTCAGATCAGGGATCAGATTTGATCCGATCAGGAATCTGTAATGAAAAAGTTTAGAGGAGAAATGATCGTTTGAAATCAGGAATCAAGATTTTTTATTTTTTCATTTTAAATATTTAAAGGAACAAAAAACGATTTTTAACTTTTTTAAGAGTTTGACTAAGAGGAGACCCTCCATCTGTGTGTGTGTGTGTGTGTGTGTGTGTGTGTGTGTCTGTGTGTTAATGACCACCTCTGCTGCTCTGTTTACACTCACAGGTAGTTATCAGGTGTGTTTATGTTCAGGTGTCTCTGCAGGTGTTGTGAGCGCACTCAGAAGCATTCACGCTCTCTGTGGTTATTTCCTCATAAACAAATAAAGACAGCTGTACACAGATCTGACACACACACACAGACACACACACACACAGACACACACACAGACACACACACACACACACACACACACACACACACACACACACACACAGCTGCACCGACATCTTCATGTTGGTTCAGAACTTAAAGTTTTTTTATTGGATCAAAAAAATCACAGAGTGAGTCTGAGGGGCGGGGCCACTGGCCTGGACCAGAAAATGAAGTCCACTTTCTACATGATTAACATTATAGACTTGTTGGACCGGGAACCATTAAAACCTTCACCTAAAACTACCCATCCAGACTGGACCCCACTAACCTTACTGGACCTCTGTGGTCTCCTGGACCTAAGGTCATCAGTGTCAGTCAGCAGTGAGTTAACCATGGCTGTGTCTCATTTCAGAGACCGCATCAGGCTGAGCGCGCTTGAGCACGCTTAGCGAGTGAGATGGTCCGGTTTTTGTGAAATGGGACAGACTACCCTTTGAAAGGTCTTCTTGGTTGAGTCGCCAAATGTCCCCGCCCTCAGGCTCGCGTCACGGCTGACTTGAAGAAAAGCTGCGGAGCGTGGGAGTTATTTTTTAATAGTGTGACCTTGCACAGACACAAAACAATAGATACAAACAAGCACAGATCATTTCCACAAAATTCATCCAATGATTGTTTTGTACGAAGGAGTATGAGGGCCATATTGAGCTTTTTTTTTGTCAGCTTTCTGATTTCTAATGTTTTTAATTGTGGTAGCAGAGCTGATCAGTTCATCTCTAAAGAGTATCATGTTTAGTTTGCAGATTTTAGTGAGTTCAGAAATCATGCGCTCAAGTAGCCTGAGCTGACTGTCTGCTGTTTTTGGATATCTTGTATTTTCTTTGAAGAAGCACTGCGTCTCCAAGCGAGTCCAGCCTCTCACCCGAAATGCGCAACTGTGCAGCGGCATGCGAAGAATTCTGGGATACCAAGGCCATGAAAGCGTGCATAAATGCATGCTTGAAAAAGGGGCGCGGGTAGTGTGGTTTTGAGACCGAATTTGAAGCGTGCTCAGCATTTCGAGCCAAATGGGACACCGTTCGCGCCGAGTGATGACATCACGCACACTTCAAATGCGCCGTTTGACGGTGCGGTCTCTGAAATGAGACACGGCCCATGAGTTCTCCCTCTGCTGGATCACTGTACTGCTCCCCCCAGTGAAGGTTTAGAGAACTGCAGTTTGTAGCCCCCCCCCCATGAGCCTGCAGTCATCAGCAAAAATCTTTTCTTTATGGGTTATTATTGGATGTTTTTTACTGATTCAGTGACTCTAAGTTCAGACAGCTGCAACCTGACCGAACTGACCATCATAACAATCATATGATTATTTAATATTATTATTTATTAATATCTCATATCATGCATACTTAATATTTATATTTAATATAATTACTTAATATTCATATTTAATGTAATTAATTATTAATCAAATTTATAATAACCATTCAATGGTATTATTTCATATTATTCAAATTTAATATTATCATCCAATATTTTTATTCAATGTTATTAATACTTAATATTCATATTTAATTTAATTAATATTCATATTTAATATAATTTAATAAGTATATTAATAGAATTATTCAATAGTTTTATTTTATATTATTCAAATTTAATATTATTTCATAATATTAATTTATAAATATTCATATTCAATATTATTCTTACTTAATATTCATATTTAATGTTATTCATACTTAATTCATATTTAATGTTATTATTGTTCATTATTATTATAATTTAATTTATTTATTTGTTAGTATTTTTTATTAATGTATCTAATATTATTTATACTTGATGTTCATATTATTATATAACGTTATCAATATTTATGTGACATCACAGACCCTGTTAAGTTTGTGACATTCATAGTTGACCTTTGACACAGACCTGAAAAGCGTGAACACGACGTCACAAACAATGCCTTTTTTGATGAGGCTCAGTGGAGTCCATTACAGCACTGATGCATGCTGTGATGGAGATCCTGCCTCACCTGTTTTCTCAGATGGATGATGATGTCAGAGGGTCTGGACAGAGTCTCTTTCTGATTGGTCCTCAGAGCAGGAAGTGTTCCTTTATTACAGAAGAAACAAACAAACATGAACAACATGGACTGCCCTCTGAAGATATGAAGAATCTGAAGGAGGAGGAGAAGGAAGAGGAGCAAGAGGAGAAGAAGGAGGAGGAGAAGCAGGAGGAGGATGAGAAGGGCTCACTCACCGCTGGGACTCCTCCAGGGGTTGGAGATCTTCCTCAGTTTGAGTGGAGCTCCTGCAAACTGTGCGTACGCCTGCAGACAGAGCAGAGGGCAAAATAAACACACATCTATACGACACAGCTCCACTACAGTCAGAGGAGTGCTGTACAAACTCTGACCTGAAGATGGCGCAAAGAGTCAGAGTGACTGAGGTTCATCCAAATGTCTAAACACAAGAGGAGACGACAGATGATCCTGAACCTCCTCCTCCTCCTCCTCAGACAGGTGAAAGAGTGAGCAGGGATCGACACTAACTTTGTTCACATGTTCTCCTAAGTTAATAAAGTAAGGAGCACACAAAGAACTTTAGGGGAACAATCAAAATTGATCCAATAATGTTTGTCTTATTGATCAACCTTACTACTATTATTTGAAATCAATTTTAGGTCTTTTGGTCACATGATATGGAAGCTATTGAAGGAAAACAGCCTTTTCTGAGAACATCAACCAGTAATTTATTGATGGTCCCTTATTCAACACCAGACGTTGACAGCAAGGGTGGCGAGTAGATTTAACCGCGTTGCTGTTGTTATTCCCAGTTATGGAGAGTGAGAAGACACCGGTAGATCCTCAGTGAATGTCCGTCTGATATCCAACCTAAAACTAACTTCACCGCCGTATTTACAGGAAAAGACATTTGTTGATCTTTTTTATGTGCACATGTGACCCTAAATACATTTTACAATTCACATACATCTATTTTTAGTCGCAAATGTGAGTGAAACGGTCGCACTGTCGAGACCTATATCTGAACGGGGGTCTACCGTCTTCAGAAAGGCTCAGGTTCAGAAATCTGTGTGTGTGTGTGTGTGTGTGTGCGCGCGTATATGCAACTGTTTTTACCGGAAGTGTTGGAGATGACTCAGTTCTTCTGGAAACAAAAAAATAAAAGCTTCCTTCAAATTTTACAACCAGAAAAATGAGGACAAATTTCCTCGTAAATCTGGACCCATGAAGTTAGAGAGACGAGAACACACTGACACACGCACACGTCAGCACACACACACACACACACACACACATCAGGGACAGTCTCTAGTAGACATGAGAGGAACTGCAGGTGTTTAATCAGCTTTATCATTAAACTTTACAGGTATGAAGATGTGTGTGTGCATGTGTGTGCATGTGTGTGCGTGTGTGTGTGCTGATGTGTATTTGTGTGTGTGTGTGTGTGCGTGTGTCACACAGACACACTGTTGTTGGAGGTTTCAGACCCAGCAGCAGCAGCAGGTTCAGGGTCCTCTGGTAGTTTGGAAAAATCCAGCGCTGTGATTCCCATCAGCGTCATCATCTCCCAGAATGCACTGCTGCTCTGCTCTCAGATCTGCGTCCAACTCAAACAGGACTGGATCAGGTCTGATCCTTCAGGCGGGCTCCATGGCCCAGAACGTGGTCTGCAGGCTGGATCCTGCATCCACACAGCAGTCATGGAAACAGCAGTGCATTCTGGGAGGTCTGACCACAACCAGTAAAGTAAGTCTGCTGCTCCTAAATCTCTCTCTCCCAGAAAGAGAGACATACTGAGGAACCAGGATAAAGAGACATACACATACATACACATACACACTCACATACAGTACAGGCCAAAAGTTTGGACACACCTTCTCATTCAATGCATTTTCTTTATTCTCATTACTATTTTAATTGTAGATTCTCAGTGAAGGCATCAAAACTATGAATGAACAGATGTGGAATCATGTGCTTGATAAAAAAAGTGTGAAATAACTGAAAACATGTTTTATATTTTAGATTCCTCAAAGTAGCCATCCTTTTCTTTTTTAAAGCACTGCAAACTTTTGCTGTTCTGTCAATGAGCTTCATGAGGTAGTCACCTGAAAGGGTTTTTACCTTGTGACTGACAGAGTCAGTCACTAAGTACTTCTGTCATCAAGAGCAAAGGGTGACTATTTTAGAGAAACTAGAATATAAAACATGTTTTCAGTTATTTCACACTTTTTTTTAGTACAAAATTCCACGTGTTCATTTATAGTTTTGATGCTTTCAGTGATATTCTACAATGTAAATAGTCATATAAAAAAATAAAGAAAAGACACTGAATGAGAAGGTGTGTCCAAACTTTTGGCCTTGTACTGTATACATATACACACATATATACAAGCATACACACACATATACATACACACACACAAACATGTATATGTGTGTGTGTGTATAGATAGATAGTGTGTGTGTGTATATATACTTTGTTATCATGCAGTCTGAGTTGTTTGTCCCTTAGTCTGAAATAAATCTCGTTTGGTTGTTACGGAGACAAAGAGTTCAGATAATCCGCTCCATCAGGAACACTAATGAGGACAGTTAGAGTATAACAGTGCTGTCCTCTAGTGATCAAGAACAGAATAACATAAAGATCTGTCTGGATTATGGATCCCACTATGTCTCCGTTCAGTTCTCAGTCATCAGAACCTGAAGAAAAGTCAGGCTCAGCAGAACCAGACGGTGTAACGTCAGTCTGGTTCTGCTCGAGGTTTCTGCCTGTTAAAGGAAGTTCTTCATCTCTCAGATGGACTTTCTTTAAGGTGGGTCTGATCTTACAGGATGAGGGTCAGTCTCATCTAGTTTAAAAACAAAACAGACTCCCTGGCATGGCCACTTTATGGTTTATGAGAAGCTATGAACTTCTACAGCAGAACAGAGCACAGCTGAAGCAGGCTTTCGCGTCGATTTGTAGCATACATTTCCAGACCTATTGTGTCTTAAGGTCTTATTTCTCTAATCCCAAAGCCAGGTAAAGATACTTTAAAAATCGAAAATTGGAGAACAATAACCCTGATAAATAAAAACGCTAAATTATTGTCTTTGATTTTATTTCAGAGACTAAAGCCCTGGCTTGATACAATCATTGATGACTGTCAGTCAGGTTTTATGAAAGGAAGACATATTTCTAATAACATCCGCCTAATTCAAGACCTAATTGATTATAATGAATTACCCCCCGATAATAGTTTCACTTTTTTTGTGGATTTTTATAAAGCCTTTGACACGGCCGGGCATACTTTTTTGTTCAATACATTGGATTTCTTTGGATTTGGTGATTATTTTAAACGAGTGGTTCAGACTTTATATGTGGGTTGTAATAGTTCAATAAAGTTACCATATGGGACCACACCTAGATTCAATATCGATAGAGGGATTAAACAAGGAGATCCTATTGCCCCCTTTCTATTTTAATTAATTATGCAAACGATGGCTTTATATATTAAAAAATATCACTTTAGAGGTATAGAATTGGATGGAGAGGAGTTGAAATGCTGTCAACTGGCAGATGACACTACAATCTTTTTACAAAATGAATGTGAGGTGAAAAAAGCCTTAGAATGTCTGAATGTCTTCTCTCATGTATCAGGTTTGAGAATTAATGTGAAGAAATGTGACCTTTTTCCTTTAAAGGACAAACCCGCCAATTTAACTGAAAAATGTGAGATCCCGGTGAAAGATGTGGTAACATACCTAGGCACTAAAATTTGCAAAAATCAAGAAGAAAGAGCCAAATTACATTTTATTCCACTAACAGAGAAGATGAGAAAAAATTCAACAGCTGGCTGGGACGAGATCTATCATTATATGGGCGAGTTATGTTATCAAAAAGTGAAGGCTTATCACGGCACATATATGGTGCCCAGGCATTGAATGTTCCTCAAGCATTATTTAAACAAGTTGATTCTAAGTTGCTTAATTTTATTTGGAGAAACAAACCTCATTATCTTAAAAAGGGTGTTTTGTGTAACCGGCGTAAGTATCCTCCCTCCCTAACTCAGCTCCTCCCAGCGGCGTAAGTCGTTGCGAGGGAGGAGAGAAGGCGTGGAGTGGGTTTTGCACAGCCGAGACCTGTTTTCACCAATCACATAAGCTCCTCTCCTTGCCTTTAAATCCGCCACCGGCGAGGCGTATTACTATTTTCGTGAAGTAGTCAGAGAGATCAAGAGATGTCTGAAGACAGTAATGCCACACAATGGCGACAGAAGGCAGCTCCTCAAAAAGTGTCACTGTAAACGCTGCACTGGGCGTCCTCCACACTCTCTCAAATGAGCACAGATGGATTTGGTGTGTGTAATGTTGGACCCACTGGTAAGAAAAACACCCTTTTCCACTAATTAAGACACTCACATTAAGTTGCATATATTCAAACCTCATGTGACAAAGGTGGGTTGTGCGCACAGATCACAACATAAACTCCAAAAATGGCATTAAAATCGGAACCATCTGTGCGTAAATGACGCATCGCGCTCTGTAGCCTGGATCTTTCTTTCATAGATGTTGGCATAAAATAAATTTGGCTCACAAAACTGAATATTATAATATCCGTATGTCGGCTTTAAGTAGATAACTTATCCGAGCACTGAAACAAATCATCTGTTCAGCTGCCGCTGCAGCAGGACGGAGAGAGGACACAGAGACGTGTCCAGGTCGAGCTGTGCGAGAAATAAGAGGAAGAGGAAGAAAGAAAAGGAGGGAGACGAATTACATATCTAGTTAACTTCATCATGTGTGTCTATTTACTACATATTTAATTTAATGCGGTTTCAGCTGTGTTGATTCGGTCAGGTTGTGTGTCCAAACGCGTTCATCAGATCAGATATAGATCAGAATATATCGATATAGATCTAAATGTATGTGCTAACTAAGGCTGCACGATATAGGAAAAAATTAATATTGCGATTTTTTTCAACCCTGCGATATACACTCACCGGCCACTTTATTAGGTACACCATGCTAGTAACAGGTTGGACCCCCTTTTGCCTTCAGAACTGCCTCAATTCTTCGTGGCATAGATTCAACAAGGTGCTGGAAGCATTCCTCAGAGAGCTTGGTCCATATTGACATGATGGCATCACACAGTTGCCGCAGATTTGTCGGCTGCACATCCATGATGCGAATCTCCCGTTCCACCACATCCCAAAGATGCTCTATTGGATTGAGATCTGGTGACTGTGGAGGCCATTTGAGTACAGTGAACTCATTGTCATGTTCAAGAAACCAGTCTGAGATGATTCCAGCTTTATGACATGGCGCATTATCCTGCTGAAAGTAGCCATCAGAAGTTGGGTACATTGTGGTCATAAAGGGATGGACATGGTCAGCAACAATACTCAGGTAGGCTGTGGCGTTGCAACGATGCTCAATTGGTACCAAGGGGCCCAAAGAGTGCCAAGAAAATATTCCCCACACCATGACACCACCACCACCAGCCTGAACCGTTGATACAAGGCAGGATGGATCCATGCTTTCATGTTGTTGACGCCAAATTCTGACCCTACCATCCGAATGTCGCAGCAGAAATCGAGACTCATCAGACCAGGCAACGTTTTTCCAATCTTCTATTGTCCAATTTCGATGAGCTTGTGCAAATTGTAGCCTCAGTTTCCTGTTCTTAGCTGAAAGGAGTGGCACCCGGCGTGGTCTTCTGCTGCTGTAGCCCATCTGCCTCAAAGTTCGACGTACTGTGCATTCAGAGATGCTCTTCTGCCTACCTTGGTTGTAACGGGTGGTTATTTGAGTCACTGTTGCCTTTCTATCAGCTCGAACCAGTCTGGCCATTCTCCTCTGACCTCTGGCATCAACAAGGCATTTCCGCCCACAGAACTGCCACTCACTGGATATTTTTTCTTTTTCGGACCATTCTCTGTAAACCCTAGAGATGGTTGTGCGTGAAAATCCCAGTAGATCAGCAGTTTCTGAAATACTCAGACCAGCCCTTCTGGCACCAACAACCATGCCACGTTCAAAGTCACTCAAATCACCTTTCTTCCCCATACTGATGCTCGGTTTGAACTGCAGGAGATTGTCTTGACCATGTCTACATGCCTAAATGCACTAAGTTGCCGCCATGTGATTGGCTGATTAGAAATTAAGTGTTAACGAGCAGTTGGACAGGTGTACCTAATAAAGTGGCCGGTGAGTGTATATTGCAATATTAAAAAAATAGAGGAATTTTCACCAGGTGACCTGAATAGCACTTAATGTTATGCTGCACTGCTGAAATCTTGAGGACAGTTAACCTGCTCTGTTCTTACCTCTTTTTGTAAATGTTAGTAGAATGGCTTTTGTCTGTCTCAGAGATATTTTTAGCTTTTATTGTTCTGGGCCGTTATTGTGGCGACAGATGAACACAGAACACGAGTTTTGGTCGACATTATCCATCTTGTAACCGAAATAATTCCAGATAACTGACTTTCCTTTTCTTTTTGGCAACAAGTCTTCATCTTCGGTGGTTTTCTCTGTGTGTTGCTCAGTTTGCGATCGTTGTTGTTGTTGTTAACGGGGTTGTGCTGAGAAACGCATGTCCTCCGAGAATTGCATGCACCTCACAAAACGCGCACTGCTTATAGTAGAGTGATCCACGGAAATGTACAATTTAAAACCCATACAGTTCTTATTTGTTGGGCTAAACAGTGATGAAGAATGTTCCGAAAGTAATTCTCAGCGGACACGTGTCTCACTCCATGTGCAGGGGTGGGTTTCCTCCTCTCTAGTGGTGTGTCGGTCTTGAACGAACGGATCAAAAGAACTAGTTCTTTTTGGTGAACGAAATGAACTAGTTCTTCCCCCCTAAATGACCCGTTCAGTCCGTTCAGTTCTTTTGATTGGCTGAAGAGGGACTATCTCCGTGCTTGCCTGTCTCGTCGCGCCTCGTTCTGTGTGTGGGTGGGGCTTAGAGAAGCAGCAGCAGTACTACTGAGCTGACTGAAAGACCGGGATGACCGAGTTCACTGAAAGAACGGGTCAAATGAACGAAAGACCGAGTTGAACGAAAAGACCGGGTTGAACGAAAGACCCAGACGGATGAACGAGTTGAACGAAAGACCCAGACGATGAACGAGTTGAACGAAAGACCCAGACGATGAACGAGTTGACTGAAAGACCGAGTGAACGAAAGACCCAGACGATGAACGAGTTGACTGAAAGACCGAGTGAACGAAAGACCCAGACGATGAACGAGTTGACTGAAAGACCGAGTGAACGAAAGATCCAGACCGATGAACGAGTTGACGGAAAGATCGAGTGAACGAAAGATCCAGACGGTGAACGAGTTGACTAAAAGACCGAGTTGACTGGCCGCCGCACGAGGCCCGACAGCCGAGCCCGAGCGAGCAGGACAGTCACACACACAAAAAGGCACACAGCTGCTGCTGCAGCCAGAGGCAGAGAGACAACTATTAATACGCATTTGCACTTTGACATTTTGTACTTTTTATTATTGTTTCTAATGCACCTCAAAATAATAAAGACCATTAAAAACCTTATATATTTTGTTACTCCTACTATAATTTTATATTACAAGGAGTGCAGCGCGATCGCAGCGTTGGACCGGGGGGGGGGGGGGGGTCGTAACGTCGGACCGGGGTGCTGAGACGCTCGCAACGTCGGATCCGGAGGGGTGTAATGCTTCAGATTTCAAGATCACATGTTGCGCTGTTGAGTCTGAAGTGCAGTCAGTCCGTTCGCTCATCACGTTCGTTCAGAACACCATGAACGAGCGGACTGACTAATGACCGATTGACCGAAATGAACGAAATGAACGGGTCTTTTTACTGAGCGACCCGGAACGATCCGGTTCACTGAAATGAACGGTTTTGCCCACCACTACTCCTCTCTGATTTTGATTGACAGCTGGCAGGATAGTCTGATTGGCAACTGAGTAAAGGACAAAGGTGATTGGTGGATCGCCGCACAGCACATGCAGAGTCACATGCAGTGTATCTCAGTCAGTTAATCTTGAAATTAAGTGAGTTCATTCACCTCCGACATCGCAGGCTCTGTGATGTGACTATCGCACACACGTACATCGCGATGACGATATTCAAACAATATATCGTGCAGGCCTAGTGCTAACTCAGATTATTAGTTGTTGATGATTATTTATTGCACTGAACTGTGCCTGACACTGTGGAAACCTGCCGGTGAGGCATCGGTGACGTATGCCGATACGCCGCCGGTCTACCAAAATACTACTAGACCAGCTGCGCTACGCCTGCGCTGAAAGCTGACCAGGTTTAAATCGGCAAGCTTTCAGTGCACTTTACACGCCACTGGGGAGCACAAAAATGTCACTGCACCCGCTGATTCTATCGACACCTCCCCCTACCACGCCACCACGCCCAGCTTGGTGGATCTCGGCTCGCCTCCGTGCGCCTCAGTCCACGAAAATACCAAACTGGCTGTACGCCGGGCTCCAACAGACGAAAATACAACTACGTGGGTTCCGCCACCCTCCGCCGCCTCACCGGCGTACACGAAAATAGAGCCCACTATGTTAAAGAATAAATGGCAAAAAAAAACTATATGCTTGGTAAGAAAAATTGTGGTATATTATTCCAAATTTGATATGTAAAAATGTTGGAGGTATTGATTTTCTATTGAAGTGTGACTTTGACCTGAACAAAATTCCCGCTCAGTTATCTAGTTTTCACAGACAAGTGTTTTTAGCATGGATGTTCGCCTACAAACACAACTTTTCTCCTCACAAATATTTAATTTGAATAACAGATATATCAAATACAAAAATAAATCTATTTATTTTGATGGCTGGGGGAAAAATGGTATCTTGATGGTGACACAATTGTTAAATAGAGATGGGAATTTATTGTCATACACAGAATTTTTAAGAAAATATGGGATTCCAGTTACTCCAAAGGAGTACGCTATTGTTTTTGATGAGATACCTTCAGGTATTTTGAGTCTTGTCCGGGGATGTGAGTCCTTAGATGGAGGTGTTCAGTTAACATCAGCTTCAATGCTGGGAGATTTAACCCTTATCGATAGGAAATGTTACAATTATTATATTAGGAGTCACTGTCAGGAAACATCAATTCCCTCCATTAAGTCTTTCTGGGAAGCAAAAATTCAAAGCATCAAATGGAAATTAGTATGGACTTTAAATAAAAAATACTGTGTCACCTAGTGCTGGGCGATAGGACGATAGATATCGTGGGCACGATAGAAAATGTCTATCGTGCCATTTTTATTTTTATCGTTTCGGGCGATAGGCTGTATTTTATCCATAGGGCTTGTGCCATCAGATGATTCATAGTAACAACAACAATAATTGCACATTCAGTAAGTGTATGTGGTGTCAAACGGAAAAGAAAACAATGTTTTCTTACAAAGAAAAGGATGCGTTGACATGTAGGCTCGCATTTCTCTTTAGATTTTGCGACATGACGCCCCTTTACGTGCCCTCTTCGTGTCCAGCGTCTCCCGCCGTTGCGGGTTACCTGGGTTACACACTTAAGGGAGCATTGTAAGCAGTGCTTAATTTGTGCCGGAGCAAGTCTGAGCGCGCTCCGGGACCTCTTTTGATCGGATTGGGGACCTATTTCAGCCGCTCCGGCACCTGTTTCATCTGCTCCGGGACCTTCCCTGTAGAGGATGACATTTTTCGGGAATTCCCGTGGGTCACGTGATTCCCGCGGGAATCCCACGGGATGGGAGTCATTTTAATAACCCCTTGATCGGGACGGGACGGGAAAAAAAAGCAACGGGAGTGGGCAGGAGCGGGAACAACATTAATAGATGATCATTTTCAGCCGTGTTAAACAACCAGATGAACAGGTGCGTCCATTTTTGTAGTCATCTCTCAGTGAGAGCCAACACTCTTGACCGCGCTAGCAACACAAAAGAACTACAACAGTGGTTTGACTTCCTGTCAGCTGGGAGCGCGGCTGCGCATTTCTACCCTTCAAGTCAGGAGCGAGGAAACGTGATTTTGTGACATTCTGTAGTTTTTCAATCATTTCTGGAGTCGTGGCGAATCAAATCACCTTACCTGTCTGCCCCTGATAGGCGAATAAAGCGCTCGGATTCATGCTCGGGTCTTGCTACGTGTTTCAAGAGTAAAGTAAACAATGATGGAGGCAGAGAGCAGCTTTGGAGGAGAAACATCTAGCAGTGTGAGCAACCTCTTCAAAAGAGCCCTAAAGACCTACCTTTTTAATAAAGCCTTTGGTTAGCTTTCCTCTATGCTTTTACTACCTTGCCTCTTACATTGCAACTCTATATTCTTTATTTTTTTTATTCTTTTTTGCGTTTTTTATGCCAAACTGTGACTGTCATTCTATTGCTTTTTTATTGTTGCTGCTCTCTTTTTTTTTTTGTAAATGTAAAGTGCATTACAAATTAAATTTATTATTATTATTATTATTATGGAGTGCTTTGGCTCACACTATCGGCGTTTTCTGTGAGTGTTGCATAACTTTGGGTGAGCACAGACATGAACGCACTTCAGCCACGTAGTTATTTATTAATTTTTCTAGTTTTAAGTGCTGGTCTTGTACTGGTACTGTACTAGTGCAGCTGTATACACTTAAATTTTTCATAGAACTGAAAGCATACCATTGCTATATCGTGATATATATCGTTATCGTGATATAAAATGATCCATATCGTGATATACATTTTTTTCCATATTGCCCAGCACTAGTGTCACCAATAAGATAGGAGAAGTCTCGTTAAAAAATGGTTCATAGGGTTTACCCAGTCAAAAATATATTGTCAAGATTTAGAGAAATGGATGAAATGTGTGTATTTTGTAATAGTGAACCAGAAACTGAGATTCATTTATTTTACAATTGTCCTTATGTTAAACAGTTCTGGATAGATATGGAAAGATTTGTGAAAGGCAGGATGGATTTTGTATTTTGTATTTTGAAAGAAGTTTTGAATGCAAGATGATTTTTATGTCAAAACTTTTTATATTATTTGGAAAATTTCATGTGCACAAATCAAAATGGTCTGGAAAAAAAACACGTTTTTGTAATTGTAATTTTGAAGTCTTTTGAGGTGCCCCTCACAACAGACTTTCTAATCAACATATCAGATTAATCATGAGGTCTAGACATCAAGAATCAACGTCTTGCAGGATACTCCAGGTGTGAAAGATCCCCACCACCACCCCAGGGGGGGTGGAGTGACAGTCCCCACAGAAAACAAAAGGTGCCAACATCAGAGCCCCATTCCTTGCCCTCTGAGAGGCGGTCTTCAAGCAAGCATAAATGTTCAGGTTTTACCCAGGTTCGGGGTCTTTCTGATTCTACCCGCTCGGATGCAGATCGACCTTTTCTTTGCAAAGGAATTAAAAACCTTGTCGGCCGGCAGAAGTCTCTATTTCATTATTCACCAGCAGCGACGGAAGGAGAAAAACTTCCACGACATTTTCAACAATATATAATGGAATTCAGACATTATATTGGGACACTGACAGGACTCAAGAAGAACCAAAAAGCAATCAAAACTGTGCAAATATGTGAAGCCTTAGGAATTATAAGATTTATTTTATGAACTTAACAGAGATACCCTGAATATTTTTCTGTCTCTTTGTAAATTACTGTACATTTGTAAATAGTGTGTGGTGTGCTGTGTATTATGTGTGTGGTGGAATTAAAAAAACAAAACAAACATTTCCACTCTGGGTGGGGGGGGGTTCACTTTGTTACTTTTTCATCTCCTGAAAACGCTGTTGCCGTCTAAACGGACCCCGCTAAACAAAACTAAATTTTTCTGTTTTCTATGGAGACCGTTTCCATCTAGAAGTGGCCTTAAGAGCCCTGTGAATGTAAACCTCCACGCACATAAAGACCGGGTATGAAGACAGGATCAGACTGACCCTCATCCTGTAAGATCAGACCCACCTTAAAGAAAGTCCATCTGAGAGATGAAGAACTTCCTTTAACAGGCACCACCACACACTAACACCGGAAGTGAGCAGATTGCTAACTACAGACATTTCCAGACATTTCCCTAAAAGTCCACTCGTTTTTTTTTTCTGTTGAAAAGATGTAATTCTCATATATTCTTTTTAAAATTCTGATACTCATGGCAAAGTAATGCTGATGTACCAAAGGCTGAATTATCTCCATGTTTGTGAAACTGAAGTAAAATTCTTCTAAATGCACCACAGCCTTATTTAAACAACTCTCCCCCACAACAGGTAACTTAACGATTTATTCTCATAATTTAATAATAATAATAATAATAAAAATACATTTTATTTGTAAAGCGCTTTTCAAAAACACAAAGACGCTGTACAGAGTTTAAGCAAAAACAGGGTTTTTCCTGCGTTCAAAATTGCGTGGCGGCCGCCTCCACCTAATTTTGTGCCGCCCCCAGCCAGAGCAATTGATTTCGCTCAACACAGCGTAAAGCTCCAGCTGTGTTGACTGAGCGTATGATGTCCCTCTGCAGCAGCAACGTATTTTAACTGCAGTTGCAGCGTTGCGACACTATAGAGGCGCTATATCAACAGCAGTGCACCGGAAAGACCTGAAGCATCTACCGAAGAAGAAACGGATCGAATCATGTTTTTTCAAGTTTTTTTTCCCGCTAGTTGGTGCTATCGGCGTCCTGATTTTCCCTGGCGGATGGTACAAACAGGTAAATACTGCTTGTCTTTTTTTGCATCCAAGCATGACGTGTTTATTTAAAAAAAAAAAAAAAGTTTCCTCCGTTTTTTAGCGTTGCAGATATGACAGGCAAAATCAGCCAGTACTTTAAAAAGCGACCTCGCGAGGAGGAAAGTCAAGAGTCCAGGTGAAACACAGCAGAGAAAAAACGTAACAGGCAGTTAAAATGCTATAATTCATGGTGGTGACAGCGTGGAAATTTGTGTCAGGTCTGAAAGTACTTCACAAGGGACTGGTGATCGCGAGGGTCAGAATGCAGGACAGGACGAGTCGGCGAGGCGAGGGTAATTAATTAATTAGTTTCCAATTAGGAGCATAACAACGCAAAGCCAACGTGTACGGGGTTTTTATACCTCTTTCCAGATCTTTTCATAAACACAGAGCCAGTGGCTTTGACAAGCAGTGGCTCAATCAATTTACCTGGCTCAGGCATACTGAGGAAGGCATGCACTGCTTTTTATGCGAAAAGCACTGTGCCCCAACACAGCAGCCATTGCTGTTTTTGAGGAGGAAGTAGGCTGTTTTAGTGATTTGCTTTATGTGGTGGGTGAAGGAGAGGTTGCTGTCGAAGAGAATGCCAAGGTTGCGACAGTGGGAGGAGGGGGAGAGGGTGGAGTTGTTGATGGAGAGATGAAAGTTTGTGACTGTGGAGGTGAGGGAGTTTGGGCCAATGATGATGAGATCTGTTTTGTCATAACTGAGCTTGAGAAGATTGCTGTCCATCCAGTGTTTGATGTCAGAGAGGCAGTTTGAGAGGGAGCGTTGGGTCTGGGGGTTGATGGAGTTGGAAGAGATATATAATTGAATGTCATCAGCGTAGCAGTGGAAGTGGAGGTTGTGTTGACGGCGGATGTGGCCAAGAGGGAGGAGGTAGATGATGAAGAGGAGGGGACCAAGCACCGAGCCCTGGGGGACACCTTGGGACACGGGGGCGGTTGTGGAGGAGCAGTTGTTAATATGGATGAAGTGATTCCGGTTTGTGAGATATGAATGGATCCAGTTAAGAGCGGTGTCTGTGATATTGAGGAGGGAGTGTAGGCGGGACAGAAGGATGGCATGGTCGATGGTGTCGAAAGCAGCGGAGAGGTCGAGGAGGATGAGGGTGGAGAGTTGGCCAGAGTCAGCAGAAATGAGGAGGTCGTTTGTGACTTTGATGAGGGCAGTTTCGGTGCTGTGGTGGGTGCGGAATCCTGATTGAAACTGTTCGTAAAGGTTGTTATTGTTGAGGTGGGTTTTGATTTGTGATGCGATGACACGTTCGAGGATTTTTGACAGGAAAGGGAGGTTAGAGATGGGCCGGAAGTTACTGATGTCGTCGGGGTTGAGTCCGGGTTTTCTGAGGATGGGGATGACAGCGGCCAGTTTGAGTGACGGGGGAACAGTGGCGGAGTTGAGGGAGGAGTTGATGATCTGTGTTATGATGGGGGAGATGACGGGGAGGCAGTGTTTGATGAGGGAGGATGGGATGGGATCCAGGATACAGGTGGATGAAGACATGGAGCAGATGATATTAGTCACGTCGGTTAAGGAGACAGGTGAGAAGCAGGAGAGAGCTGATGGGATGAGGGGAGGAGGGGAGGAGCGGGGAATGGAGGGTGGGGGAAGGGAGTTATAGATTGCGTTGATTTTGGATTGAAAAGAGGAGAGGAATGTGTTGCATTTTTCCGGGGTGAAGGTGATGGAGGTACTGTCTATGGGGTGGAGCAGTTTTTTGACGGTGGAGAAAAGTTTGGTTACTGGAGCCGGAGTGGATGAGGTTGGAGTAATAGGATGAGCGGTCGGATTTGAGGGCTGTTCTGTATAGGTGGAGGTGGTGGGTGTAGGCTTGGAGATGGACGGTGAGGCCGGTTTTGCGGTATAGACGTTCCAGTTGGCGTTTATGGGATTTCATTTTGTGTAGTTCTGAAGTATACCAGGGGGCAGAGTGTCTGAATGAAACTGTTTTTGTTTTGAGAGGTGTGAGCTGGTCCAGGCAGGAGGATAGAGGCTTGGAGATGGACGGTGAGGCCGGTTTTGCGGTATAGACGTTCCAGTTGGCGTTTATGGGATTTCATTTTGTGTAGTTCTGAAGTATACCAGGGGGCAGAGTGTCTGAATGAAACTGTTTTTGTTTTGAGAGGTGCGAGCTGGTCCAGGCAGGAGGATAGAGTGTTACTGTAGTAGTTGAGTAGGTCAGGAAGTTTAGCAGATGGTGAGGGAGGGGATGCAGTGAGGGTGGCAGATAGGGAAGCGGATAGGTCCTGTGGTGAGATGGATTTGAGGTTTCTAAAGGTAATTAGTCGTTTTTTACTGTGAGGCGGGGGGGGGGGGGGGGTTGGTGGTGGAGAGATGGTGGATGGAGATGCCGGTGGAGCAGACGAGGTCGAGGGTGTGGCCATGGGAGTGGGTGGGGGAGTGCACATGCTGGGTGAGATTGAGGGTGTCGAGCAGATCCAGGAAATCGGATGCTTGTTTGCAGGTGGGGTTGTCAATGTGAAAGTTGAAGTCTCCAAGCAGCAGGACAGAGGATGAGATGGTGTTTAGGTGGGTGACAAAGTCAGAGAAATCAGAGAGGAATGATGGGTGGGGCTTTGGGGGGCGGTAGATAGTGACAATGACCAGAGGGGTGGGGCCGGGGAGTTTGACAGAGATATTTTCAAATGAGTGGACGGACAGGGTGGGAGACAGGGGTGGTCTTGAGGGTTTGTTTGTGAATGACTGCGACGCCTCCGCCTCGTCCAGTGAGGCGGGGTTGGTGCAGGTAGGAGTAACCGGGGGGGTTGGCTTGGTTGAGTGGAAAGAGGTCGAGATGGTTGTGCCAGGTTTCAGTTAGATAGAGGAAGTCCAGGTTTTTGTCTGTTATGAAGTCAGCTAGGATGAGTCCTTTGTTATTGAGGGAGCGGGTGTTTTGAAGGACCATCTTCAGGGGAGGGGGCTGTGGGGTGGGCAGTGAGGCAGGGGGAAGGCAGCAGAGATTTGTTTGATTTCTTGTCCTTCTTTTTAGATGCATGGGATTTGAGCGGGAGGGTCCAGTAGTTGTAATTGTTTGAATTGTTTGCAATTGTTTGCAAGGAGAGTCTATGGTTGGAGGGTGTAGTAGCTGTTTGGACCAGGAGGGGGAGCTTGATGTGGTGGGGGCGATGGGGTTGGTGTGCAGTACCAGTTGGGGCCTGTTGGGGGAGCCGGTGGTGGGGGTGGTGAGGGCGAGGGTTCCGGAGGGGGGCCTCTGGGGGGCGCTGTTTCCAGGTGGGGTAGTGGGAGAGGATGACAGGGAGTGTGTAAACAATGATAGTCAGTTGGTGTGTATGTGGTGTTGGACTTTAATGACTTTATTCTCATAAATTAATGACTTTATTCTCATTAATTAATGACTTTGTTCTCATGAAAAAATGACTTTAATCTCATTAATTAATAACTTTTTCTCAATAATGATGTTTTCTCATAAATCAATGACTTTTTCTCATAAATGAATGACTTTTTTCTCATGAATAGCAACTTTTTTCTCATAAATTGATAACTTTATTCTCATAAATTAATGACTTTATACTAATTAATTAATGAACTTCATTCTCATGAATTTATTACTTTAATCTCATAAATAAATGACTTTATTCTTATGAATGACTTTATTCCCATAAATTATTGACTTTAATCTCATAGATTAATGACGTTGATATCATGAATAAATGACTTTATTCTCATAAATCAATTACTTTAATCTCATCATTCAATTTCTTTTTTCACATAAATTAATGACTTATGTTTCACAAATAATGAATTTTTTCTTGTGAATAATGACTATAATCTTATGAATTAATGACTATCATCTCATGAATTAATGACTATAATCTCATAAATGAATGACTTTAATCTCATTTATTTAATGATTTTTTTTCTAATAAATTAATGACTTTAGTCTAATGAAAAATCACTTTTTCTTATAAATTAATAATTTTTTATCATAAATAAATGACTTTTTTCTCATAAATTAATGACTCTAAATTCATAAAATAATTACCTTAATCTCATAATTTAATTACTTTTTTCTCAGAAATTAATGATTTACGTCTCATAAATATTAATTTTTTCTTATGAATATTGACTTTAATCTCATGAATTAATGACTATAATCTCCTTAATTTTAAAAGTTATTAGGGGGTTCATGTTTGCTATGATTGACACATGATACAGCCTATGGGCATTCAGGGATTGCGTAGCTCTCCCAGGGGGATACGCTGTTTGAGCCAAGCGTCATCACAGTGACTCTCTGCGACTGCGCGGCCGAATGCGCGCATTGCTACTACACAACGCTGTTTCAGGAAATGAAGAACCAAGTTGTCCAAAGTATATACAGTGTATGCTTAAGTCTCATGAAAAATCACTTTTTTTCTTTTAAATTACTAATTTTTTAATCATAAATGAATAAATTTACTCTCATAAATTAATGACTTTGTTTCTCATGAATTAATGTCTCTATTCTCATGAATAAATGTCCCACACACACACACACACACACACACACACACACACACACACACACACACACACGGAGCATCGCATCCATTCGGGCCAAAGTGATCCAATCCGAGAACTGGACCTGCTTTTGTATCTGGTCTTTCTGAACCGAACCTGCCCGAGTCATTTTAGACCACCTACTGAAAACAGACCAGTCCCCAAACGTGCTACTGGACGATAAACGATCGATTAACGGTCGGTTAATTACGTTTCCCACGTCACATCTGTCGTACTGAAACCTTAGATGACGTCACAATAGTGACCAAAAACCGATCAGATTTGTTGATCCGGACCGGACTGACCCCGGTCTGACCCGGTAACCGGCTCCACGCGCCCATTTAACGGTCATTTAGTCGGTTAGCATGCTAACGCTAGCAGCTGTTGCTCAGTTCGAGAGCTGGTCCGGGCTCCCGACAGTGATTCGGACCCACAGACAGCCAGAGATCCGGTTCGGTCAGCACGTACGGACACTCACCAGAACCACCAGACAGTCGGTGCTGACGGACGGTAAACCCCAGTCTCCTTCCCAGCAAAACAACTCGTCGGGCGCCGCCATCTTTAGCCGGCAACTCTGAACCTTCACTCCGGAAGTGGAGCTTGAGCGTTTCCGTTTTTAACAGAAAATAAAAGTCTTCAGGGGCTTCATTTATCAACCGTGCGTACGCACAGATGTGTGCGTAGTGAGTGCATACGAACATTCCCGCGCAAAGTATGGAATTTATCAACCTTTACTTGTGCTTAGGAACGTGCGTAAATTCAGGCACATCTCTGACCATGCGTACACACAAAATCTAGTGGTAGAACAGTGGAACTACAAATAGAACCCATGTAAAGAGTCACAGTGTTCAGCAATCTCAAACTTCACACGTTTCCTGTTGCCTCTGTATAAAATTTAACTAATTAGTTATTTAGCAGACATTTTGAATGTGACAGGACAACCTCAAAGAAGTCTTCCAATTACTGATACAAATATCATCTTATTTTGCGCTATTGGAGGACTTGGAGAACTGTATGCTCCACAGGGAGCGCGTTTTCTAAGACCATGCTGATCTGTTAAGTGAGATCATAGAGTGGCTTCTCAGCAGGTACCGCTTCCCCAAAATATTTTAATGGATTTACGCCATGATTTACTACCCATGCTGGAGCGAGAGACAAAACGCACCAAAGCCATCCCAGTGCACATCCAGCTCCTGTCCACCCTGGGATTTTTGGCCACCGGAACATTTCAGGGTGAGATTGGAGACATGTACGGCATCTCGCAGACAACGCTAAGCAGTCATGCCGGCACAGTTGAATTTCTCTGGCCTCAATTTACATCCAGTTCCCAAACACACATCACCAACAAGCTGAAATAAAACGAGCCGGATTGGAGCCATAGATTTCACCACATCGCAATAGAAGCACCTTTACACAATAAATTCAGTTTTGTCAACAGGAAAAGATTTTATTCAATCATTCCACAAATAATCTGTGATGCACATTTGTTTCTGTTAAACCAGTGCCCAGTGGACTGGAGGAGTGCATGACTCATTCATTCTGCAGAACAGCTCTGTGAGTGTGCACCTCCATGATTTCGGTGAGAGGAAAAAATTCATTCACACATTTTAAAGGGATTGTTGATACCATATATGGTCAGTTGGAGGCGTTTCTGAATGCAAATGACCCTAACAATGCATGAGCACGGTAGTAAAGAACAGGTGGGATCTATCATCACCGATTACTTACGTGTGTGCGTACGACCAGTATCCGCATGTTTGATAAATGCTGATTTTTTTGTTCTAAATTTCATTCCCACGCCAGAATTTAGAGCCTTTTCTACGCGTTTAATAAATGAGTCCCCAGGAGAGGATGAACAGGAACAAGTTAAAATGGTCTCCTTACTTTTTAAAATATGAATCAAATTTATTTTCGAGAGAATTTAAACCCTACAAAACTTCATGTAAATGTAAAAAAAAACTCTGAAAGTTCAACCTTAAAATAAATTTTGTTAATTAAAATCTTTAGATTAAACTCTACAATAAACTCCATAAATTAAACTGTAATTTAATCTGTATAATTTAAACTATATACTTAAACTCTGTAAATTAATATCTATGATAAACTCTATAAATTAAACTTCATAAATTAAACTCGGACATATCTTCTTACACTCATTCTTCAGCTGTATCAGCTGCTTTTGAAGATTGTATTGTGCTCTTGTGCTCTAAAGGTGAATTACGCATTAATGCATATATATATATATATATATGGTTAGAGGTTACTTAAGTGTAAAAAACTTTATTTCTTTTTAGTTTTCCTCTTTATTTCATCACCTCTCATTTATTCTAGTTTACCTTTTTAGCTCCACCTGATGTTTCAACATCTCCATCTTCACTAGCAGACAATAAAAACAGACCCATGACACAGACAATGTTTTGACTGTGATGTGGTCGAAGTTTATCATCTTTGGTGAATCAATGTGAACAATACCGTTCATGTTGTTCACAGCATTTGAGAAGATAAGGTGAAGGAGAAGGTCGCTGTGATACTGAAACTATGCAAGGACAGCAGACACATAACGAATAGGATGAAACCAAGTGCAGCTGTGAAGCTCATTTAAAAATTGAGGAGAATCAGCTTTGTGTATTTTGTGTGCAAGACTCAAATTTACCTTTATTATATATCCAGTATTATATTTATTATTTTAAATTCATTTTTCATAGATATATATATATATATTATTGTGTCATTGAAAAGAGATTTCTCTATCACTCTGTGTAATTCGTGTGATGTTTCTTCACATCAGGAGCGTTTACTTGAGATCTCCAAAACCAGCTGGAAAAAATTCAATATAAGGTGAAAACACAGTAAACATGATGGTGTGAAGATTGTCTGCTCCGGGCCTCTGTAGTATTGTAATCTGTGGGTGTTTGTAGACCAGCAGAGGACAGTAAAACAGGAAGTGTCCTTTTTCTCCAGACTGAGGGCTCTATTTTCGTGTACGCCGGTGAGGCGGCGGAGGGTGGCAAACCCTGCGCAGTTGTATTTTCGTCTGGCGGAGCCCGGCGTACAGCCAGTTTGGTATTTTCGTGGACTGAGGCGCACGGAGGTGAACCGAGATCCGCCAAGATGGGCATGGTGGCATGGCAGAGGGAGGTGTCGACAGAATCAGCGGGCGCAGTGACATTTGCCAGTGGCGTGTAAAGTGCGCTGAAAGCTCGCCGATTTAAACCTGGTCAGCTTTCAGCGCAGGTGGAGCACAGTTGGTCTAGAGGTATTTTGGTAGACCGGCAGCGAAACGCAGGTTTCCACAGTGTCAGGCACATTTCAGTGCAATAAATAATCATCAACAACTAATAATCTGAGTCAGCACATACATTATATCCCTACAGTATATATTCTGATCTATATCTGATCTGATGAGCGCGTTTGGCATGCGTTTGGACACACAACCTGACCGAATCAACACAGCTGAAACCGCATTAAATTAAATTAAATATCTAGTAAATAGACACACATGATGAAGTTAACAAGATATTTAATTTGTCTCCCTCCTTTTCTTTCTTTCTCTTCCTCTTATTTCTCACACAGCTCGACCTGGACATGTCTCCGGGTCCTCTCTCCGTCCTGCTGCGGCTGAACAGATGATTTGTTTCAGTGCTCAGATGAGATATTTACTTTACGCCTACATACAGATATTATAATATTCAGTTTTGTGAGCCAAATTTATTTTATATGCCAACATCTATAAAAGAAAGAGCCAGGCCACGGAGCGCGATGCTTCATGAATGCAGAGATGGTTCCGATTTTAATGCCATTTTTGGAGTTTATGTTGTGATCTGTGCACTCAAACCAGTACGCTTTGTCACGTGAGGTTTGAATACATGCAACTTTATGTGAGTGTCTTTATTTGTGGGAAAAGGTGTTTGTCTTACCAGTGAGTCCAACATTACACACACCAAATCCATCTGTGCTCATATGAGAGAGTGTGGAGGACGCCCAATGCAGCATTTACAGTGACACTTGTTGTGGAGCTGCTTTATGTCGCCATCTTGTGGCATTACTGTCTTTAGACATCTCTTGATCTCTTTGACTACTTCACGAAAACAGTAATACGCCTCGCCTGTGGGGGATTTAAAGGCAAGGAGAGGAGCTTATGTGATTGGAGAAAACAGGTCTTGACTGTGTTAAATCCACTCTACGCCCTCTCTCCTCCCTCTCTACGACTTACGCCGCTGGGAGGAGCTGAGTTAGGGAGGGGGGATACTTACGCCGGGCTGCGCTGCTCACCAAAATACCAAATTGTGCTTGGGAACGCCTTATCGGCGCGGCGGACCTGACTTACGCTGCGCCTGCGGCACGCCTCCAGCGAGGCACGAAAATAGAGCCCTGAGTCTCTCTCCATCTCTCTGATTTCTGCACCGACACTAACTCCTCCATGTTTCAGTCTGAAAGAGGAGTCCACACTCGTCCTCTAAAAAAAAAAAGGACGGAGACGAGGTTCAAACAGGAGGACATTATTCTCTATTGATTATTCTCTTTAATACTGACCATATTATTCTGTTATTAATAAACCTGACCTGAGGACGTCCTCAGACACGAACCCTCAGCCAATGTCCATTCAGCAGTCCTGTCTGTAACATCTTTGGTCTAGTTTGGTCCTCCTGATCCTCCTCAGAGTGACCCCTCAGCTCTGAGATGTGGTCCCCTCAGATCCCAAGTCCTGCAGAGTCTTTTTAGTTGGACTCACGGTCGTCTGGACCTTCTTACAGAGAAACCCCTCCTGTAGACTTAGTATTTTAGCAGACTATTTAAAGCCAACCGTCTCAAATTTGGGTTTTAAGATGGACAGTGATTTTAAATTCGACAGGCAAATTAGCTCAGCAGTGAGATCCAGCTTTTATCATATTATACAGCTGGCTAAAGCAAAGCCTTTCCTTTCACATAAACAGTTTGAAACAGTAATCCATGCCTTTGTTGCATCTCAGCTGGATTACTGTAACGCACTTCACTTTGGAGTCAGCCAGTCCTCCCTCTCACGTCTCCAGTTAGTACAAAATGCAGCCGCCTGGCTCTTAACTGTAGTACGTGAGAGGAAGCACATTCCTTCCACCCTGGCCTCCCTCCACTGGTTACCTGTGCATTTTAGAGTTCATTTTAAGATTCTTTTATTGGTTTTTAAATCTTTCAATGGTCTGGCTCCATCTTACCTCCCTGAGCTTCTCCACCCTACACCCCTGCTTGGTGCCTCAGGTTGGCTGATCAGCAGCTCCTGGAGGTACCGAGGTCCAAACTGAAGCTCAGAGGGGATAGATCAAATTATGAAACGAGGTACCCCTCCAAATTAGACAAACCCCCCCACACTGTCCATTTTTAAAACTCGTCTTAAAACCCATTTTTATTCATTGGCTTTCAACCCTGCATGAGACTCGGCTCCTGTTTTCGTGTTTTATGGTTTGTTTTTAGTTATTTGTTTCTATGTTTTTAAATTAGTTTTTAAAAACACTGAAATTACATTTTACTTTTTAATATCTACTTTTATTTTATCCATTGTTTTAATATTTTTTGATTGTTTTTTATGTCTGCATTGTTTTATTTATGTACAGCACTTTGTTCAGCTGTGGTTGTTTTAAAGTGCTTTACAAATAAAGTTGAGTTGAGAAGAACGAAGGTCAGATGGAGACGAGCGTTAGTTCAGTTTTCGTCTTTACTGTTTAAGTCTCCAAAGGTCTCTGGGTTCCTCTAAAGTTCTCTCTGTCTGCAACTTGGACAGGAGTCGGTCCTGTTCTTCTGACGAAAGTGGAAAACTTTCAGACAAACCTCAGTCACCACTTCCCCGAGTGTCAACATGAGTGTAATCTGTCTCACTTCCTCTTTTCCTCCACTAACCGCTGAAATATGAGCTCTCTCTGTTTCTCCTTTTTAGTCCGTCTTGCTAAACGTCACCAAGCCGAGCTTTAGGAGCGCACAAAAACAGAAGTAGAAGAGTCTTTTTTTGCATGTCCCTCTTTTAGATCCTTTTTATGATTGTGTCTCTAAAATTGACCACAGCAGCTCTCTGACAACCCAATCAATCAAACCTTTATTTAGAAAAGATCAGATTTGAGCTGAGAGAGAACAGCCCCAACAAACACAACAACAAGAATTTTAATTCCACAGAGCGCCCCCTCCAGGTCACAGAACTCCAGCTGTGATTGTTCATGAATATGAGCCAAAGCACAAAGAAATATGTCCACACAATAAGAGTTTTTTTTTAAACTCTACAAAGTCCATCCTCTTGGATAAATAAGCCTGAGATATTAAAGGGATATTCTGGCGTAAAATTAATTTAGGGTCAAACACACCGTAACACCGAGTTAGACACCCCCTCTAGAGATGAATGTTGCTGACCGCTTGCTTCTCTAGTTATACCAACTTTAGTAACAATCGCAGGATAGCAATACACAGTGGTCTGAGGAGCCATAAACAAACCTCAACCAATTCGCTACTCTATAGCCACAAATAATGTTCAGAACAGCACCTAACTTCATCAATAGTACATATAGGGTCCCAGCCATAGCACTACATTCAGAGTTGTTCTAACTCCCAAGAAAAGATACACTTAAGCAGGGGTGTTTCTTCACTTTTGTAGTCTATAAGCTGGGCCAAGAAACTTCTACTGTAGGTATGAAGATATGTGCTGTCAAGTTGGTATATTTGAACAAGAGCACAGTGAAGTTAAATCAGCAAATTTTCAAATGAGGTTCTGTTACTGAACGGAACTACACCATGTTTTACGAAGGTTAGTACCAGTGGCGGCTGCTGGTCTTTCAAGGAGGGGAAGCTCATTTTTCTGGCCTACATCATAATTGTGTTTGTTTATTTGTATGTAACAGAACAGAGACGCCAAACACAATGGCAGTCGTTTTAACAAAGGCAAAAGTCGCTGAGGATCGGTAAAGTCTCCGGAGCAGTTAAGAACAATGGAATGAATAACCTGGAAAATGCTCTGGTAGATGTTTTATTCTTCAAGATCGCTGATTCGCTTGTTTAGCTGTCAATCAAAAAAGGATCTCGCCTCAGACAGCTCATCCAATCATGGATGCAGAAGCTCAGCGTCCGCGAGAAAGTTGGGACCGCCCTCTCGTCATAGAACTCCAGAGAAGCTGAGCGTCCGATGGGCGGGACAAAGCCCAGCATTTATCCAATGAGCGTCTAGTTTCCCTGCTGGAACAACCCACTTTGAGCTTCCACATTGAAGTCAGCAGACTCTGAGCGTCCGGCTGTGTGAAGCGCTGAGGCGCTGTGAGGATGAATGAGAACGAAGTTATGCCGGTTACCTGTGATTATCAGCTTCTTATCACAGTGTGATAAGAAGCTGATTCTGAACAAAAGATGAAGGCTATCTAGCGCGTATTTAGTTAATGAAATGTACACACAGCAGTATGTATTTCACCACTTTTTCTTTTTTTGGGGGATTGACATTTTAAGGGAAGCTGAGCTTCCCTTGCAGTCTTAGAGCAATCGCCACTGGTTAGTACATATAGGGTCCCAGCCACTGCACTACCCAAACAGACTAAACACAACTCATCTACTCTCTTCCAGCAGACGCTTGTTTGTAGCAAGCCCTCAGGCCAGTCCATTACGGACTACAGCAGGGTGACGCAGCTCAAGGAAGAACATTTATGATTATTACTTCATGGAATTACAATCAATTACAATGTCTGTACAATGATGAATATGGTGATTATTACTTCAAGGAAATGATAAAGAAATTATCATAAATGTTCTTCCTTGAGCTGCGTCAGAAGGTTTGTGTTCTCATTCAACGCAAGGTTATTATTTTTAAATCAAAATGGCTGCTGTAGCTTGAACATCTGCGGCTGGTCTCAGATTGTCTCATTAAATGGTTCATTTGTGATTAATATGACAGGCTGATTTACTCCTATTTTGGATGTGAAAGAGATCCAGTGAACTAAGAAGTGTTGAAGTTAGCACTTTTACTCTCTGTAATGGCTGGAACCGAGGTGTCTCTACAAACAATCTGGGACGCCATTGAACGCAACACAGGGGATCTAAAGACTCATTTTGACACAAAATTTGAGTCAATCCATCATGTTCTGCACAAAATACAACGATCTTCATCCACACTGGGTGATCAAGTGTCTGAGCTTGAACAAAGAGTAGGCTCAAATAAGGATAATATCAAGGATATGACTAAACGGGTGCTAAGGATATGATGACTTTCTTGAAGCAACTTATCCCACAACTTTTAGGTAAAAGTTGTGGGTAAATGTTCTTCCTTGAGCTGGGTCACCCCGCTGTAGTTCGTGATCCCCAATTTTCACATACGGAATGGCTACAAAAAGGTTGTATCCTCCGATCGTAGCTGATTGTAACCATTCAAGTTAATGTGTCAATTTCCACCGGCTTCTTTCCGTTCCACTGCAGATCACCAGACTCTGCAGCTGATCGCAACAGTTCTATTTTTTCAGGACACCGGAGCATGCCGGATAAATTTAGCACTGATTAACCCGTGCTGGAAAGGAAGTCAGGCACAGACACAAAATAAAACATCCTGCTTCTTTTCAAAATAAAACACTCTGTGTTTCAGGAGGATCGTATTTCACACCATGCAAATGGGCGGAGACGAACAAGTGAAAAGTTTTCAGACGTCATTTCACCCCAATGACACCATGGATGAGGAGATGCTGATTTTAGTCAGTCTAGAAGTAGATTTCCTCCTCTGGAAGGACACAATCTACTGCTTATGTGTCTATGTGTCTGTCTTTATAGAGACAACTTGTTATCGCGCGATTGCACATGAATCTGCGGGTTCTTGTGAGTCCTCACAATTAGCGCTGTCTGTAATCCGCCACGAAATCTGTCTCACAAACGGATCCAATAGGAATTGACGTACGGTGAGAATCGCCGTACGTCAATTCGTGTGGAGGAAATCCCAGGTAATGGACTGGCCTGAGGTCTCACTATTAACAAGTGTCTGCTGGAAGAGAGTAGGTGAGTTGTGTTCAGTCTCTTTACTGAAGAAATTAGTCAAAGTTAAAAAGATGTTTGGTGGCTAGTAGTGGTGCAACGGATCATCATTGATCCGTGATCCGTTCGGATCGACGTCATCGGTTCGGCACACACGTTACCCGCGGTTCGATTTCTGAAAAAAAAAATTTGGCTTCCCTGTCAACTATGATGAGGAAGGAAAGAGGTCAGTGGACAAAACTGCGAAGGTGTGTAGGCACTGTGGCATAAGAAAGCCATATGACAGTGGAAACACATCGAGCATGTTCACGCATTTGAAAGCGACATTACCCGGGTGTTTTAATGACAGGTGTTGTGCCGTAGACTGCACCCCTGCCGTAGAACGCACCCCTGCATCCCCTCCACTCGTTAGCTTCTTAAAGTGGAGATAATGATCTCATATTTAAAGAAACATGAGTATTAGATCATGACAACATGTCAAATGGAGCAGCAAACTTTCATTTTCTTTTTATGTGTCTCAAAAATGCAAATATAGAGGTGTACTTGGGTATAAACTGTACAGAAAGCTGTCCAGGTAGAGAGCATTATATTTTCGGGACAGCAATATTCCAAGGGCTGTTGTTTTTGGCTTCTTTGAATAGCCTGAATGAAATTATTACAGGCAAACGCTTTTGAATCCATCCAATGTAAGAAAAACTTGGATTATTTCGCCTCGTTATGTACTTTAAACCGCGCTCCCGTCAGGGGGTGCATTCTACGGCAGGGGTGCATTCTATGTCACAACACCTGAGATAAAACGAAAGCTGGCCAGCAACCGCTCATCACCGCAGCATTTAAGCAGCCTCTTCCTGCGCAATCTGACCGGGTTAAAGCTATCACAAACGCTATCGGTGTGTTTATAGCTACAGACATGAGGCCATATTCAGTTGTGCAAACGAGGGCTTTAAAAACATGCTGAAAGTGCTTGAGCCACGTTACAATATCCCACCGCGCACATACTTCATTTTTGGTTCATTGTTACATTTTAAAGGAAGGAGATATGCCTATATATTGCACTTTAAGTTGTTTTTCATTAATAATTATGTTGAAAAGAAGATATTATGCCGTATGCACTACTTTTATATATTTTAATTCAACCATTTAAGTGTTTAATATACAGACAAAACTGCTTTTTGCTGATCCGAAAAATGATCCGATCCGTGACTCTTGATCCGAGGAACGATCCGATCCGTGAGTGTTGTGATCCGTTGCACCACTAGTGGCTAGTACTATGGCTGGGACCCTATATGTACTGTTGATGAAGTTAGGTGCTGTTCTGAGCATTATTTGTGGCTATAGAGTGGCGTTTTGGTTGAGGTTTGTTTATGGCTCCTCAGACCACTGTGTATTGCAATCCTGCGGTCGTTACTCAAGTTGGTATAACTAGAGAAGCAAGTGGTCGGTAACATTCATCTCTGGAGGGGTTGTCTAACGCAGTGTTACGGTGTGTTTGACTCAAACCTAATTCTATCCCTTTAAAGATTCCCTATGCAACTCCTGCTGAAGATGGACTCACAGATCATCTCTGACCCTGAGACCCAGAGTCCTGGGGATGAGCTTTAGCCTCTGCTGGTCACCGAGCTGTAAATAACGGGGTCCTCCATGGGCGCCACTCCTCTGAGAACAGAAGGTTACAGACAGGAAGAGGGTCAGTCTCTGCTGAACCGTTACCATGAACATGTCAGGTCTGATGTGAAGCGGGCTCCTCAGGCCCAGGTGTGCGGATTCGTTCTCACCTGTCTTGTTTCTTGTGTTGGAACTGCACAGAAGTGTAACTGACATCCTCCACAGCTCGGCTCGGTCCCTGGACTCGACTCCTTCTCTGAGGGTTAGAGGTCAGCAGGACGTTACTGTAGATGGTCTCGGGATCCTGAAAATCAACGAAGAAGAAAACAAACAAAGACATGAGGACAGGTGGGGACAGAGGAGGACGCCACAGTGAGGACTTTAACGCACCTTTCTCTGCACCTGCCCCCCCACAGCGCTCTGGTTCCTGTCTGAGGACCGTTTTCTGAAAGGAGAAGAGATGGACAAGAAGATCAGGGGGGTATGCCACGAAGCTGGCTGGGCTAAGCGGCCACTTTAATCTTAGCTGCGACTCGTTCCGCTAACGAGACTCAGCTGTTTTTCAGAGACGCTTATTCTAGCCAAGCTTATCCAAGCCGAGGCTATGCGTGCCTCCGCATTACATAAAAAGCCCCAACGTATCGATTGTCGAAATGATGAGATCATGGGAAAAAAAGGGCAGAGCGGAGTCTTTCTCAGTGGCAGAGCAAACACTCCTCATGGAGTTGTACGAAGAGTACAAGGGAAAAATTCAAAAGAAGGGCAACACTGTTGCCATTGTGAAAGCCAGGGAGAAGGCATGGTTAAGTCTCGCGGACCGTTTAAATTCGTAAGTTATAGCCGACAAATATTTTACAACCGATGCATGTCTCGATGCAGTCAGCCTGCTTGACTGTCTAATGTTATTCCTCACTTCTGTGTATGTACTGTAAACACTTTTTTTTTAAAAAACTTTTCATCTCATGTATGTGCAGCTCACTCATACAGTCTGTCAGCCTCTGTGCAGCACCTTCGCAGCAAGCAGGGGTGCCTACAGCAGCAGGGGGCGCCAATTTGACAAGAGTTAATACAAAACCGATTTGCGGTGCAGATTTATTATTATTATTACCTTTTTTTTCTTTTTTGGAAATGCTCGTGCCGCCCCCCCATGAGTCATGACACAAATGCCGCCCTGGGCGGCTGCCCGGTTCGCCCGTGCCAAGAACCGCTACTGCACTGTAGGCATAATTCATGTTCTTGATTTGACAAATAGATATCCATAATGGATTAGTATAGCAGCTACAGGTAAGACCTAAAACCAAAGTAGACAAACTTTGACAAAAAGTGAAGAAAAACATGTACCTGGAGATGTCTTTTTTTATTTTAAATTTTTTTTTTGTTAGGGATGATAGTGGCACAGCACCCTTCATTTAAATAAGGGAGAAGACACAACTGAGCTTGTACACAGAGTAGTCATGTCGTCATTTGCCATCACCTTTACATTATCATCATCATAATCAGAATGGACCACTGGTGAAAGGAAGGTTTTTTTAATGGGAAATTGTTGCTGTTGTCGCCTTCAGTGTTTTGGATGAGATCATTTGTGTCTTTATTCTGTTATGTGTTGACAGTACATTGAGAGTCACAGAATAAAAGAAAGAAAATCAGATATTTCCAAATAATTACAGCTGACGGGATCAAACCCACAGAGCAGTGAAAAACACATTTTACCGGCACTTCTCTTTACCCACTCAGCTACTTAATTTCTCTTTCTCTGTGAGGTTGGCGTAGTATTGGGCATGTCCGGATTCACGTATTCCTATGTTGTTTTAAAAAGCTCTCAATTTATTTTTCCGAACAAGGGCATCATTTATTACAGATAAAGATGAAATTACTGTGTGACATGTGGTTCACAAAGCATCTTCTGGAAGCTTGACCGTAAGCCTGCCTGGGACCAGGCTTGTCGCACTGGCTGAGTTACCATGGTTACCAAGCCACGCTAGCCCTAAGCCTCGTTTGTGGAACCGAACTCTCACTAAATTTAGCCAAGCTAACCGAAATAAACTGGGCTTTGAGCTAAGCCAGCTTCGTGGAATACCCCCCTGGTTCTGGACTCTAAACAACAGTTGTCTTTAAAGAACCAGATTCAGCAGAAACCAGTGTGTCCACATCCCTGTCCACCTTGACCCCTGACTCTGCTTGTTCCTCACAGACCATAAACAAACCCTCCAGGGTCTGATGTCAGAAGATCTCAGCTGTCACACCTTCTCATTCTGGAGGGTCAGACTGGTCTTCACGGTGAAAACACCAACACAGACATAAGACAGACGCTGAGGACCAGCTGACTAAAGAACCCTCCAGGTTAGAGAAAAAGATCCAGATCTAATCTGATCCAGGAGGTGATCTGGAGATGGTCTGAGGTAGAATCAGAGATGGATTTAGATACCTTTTAAAAATCCACAGGACCACGATGAGGGTGAGCAGAACCAGCAGAACTCCAGACGCCACACTGACTATCAGCAGCATCTTATTCTGTCCTGGAGATCAGAAGAAACACAGGAAACGAACTGAGACAGCAGGAACCAAACACCGAGAGGACCAACACAAGCGAACCTTTGATATCATAGAGCAGGAACCAGAGAACCAACAGGACCGACCCACTCTGTTCTCTGTTTAAACCACCATCCATCCAGGGTACTCTGGTGCCCTTTTAATCTAAAACCCTGGTACCCCTGTACTCTGGTACCCTGTTTTTTCTTTTTTTGTACTCTGGTTCTCTTATATTCTAATACTCTGGTGACCTGGTACTCTGAAACTCTGGTACCCTGGTGCTCTGGTTCTCAAGTAACCTGGTGTACTCGTACAGTAGTACTCTATTTTTTGTAATCTGGTACCCTGGTACTCTGGTACCTGTTTTTTGTACTGTAGTTCTCTTATACTCTGGTTCTCTAGTACTCTGCTAATCTGGTACCCTGTTTTTTTGTACTGTGGTACTCTGATTCTCTGGTACCCGTTTTTTCTTGCTCTCTGGTTCTCCTATATTTTGGTACTCTGATACCTTGTTATTTTTGTACTCTGTTACTCTGGTTCTCTGGTACTCTGATACTATGGTACCCTGGTACTCTGGTACTCTGATACTCTGGTACTCTGGTACTCTGGTTCACAGGTTCTCTGGTACTCTGGTACTCTGGCTGTCAGAGCAGCCCTCTTTAGTTCTTGGTTGTCACTCTAACATTTAAAGTTCCCAACAGTCTGGTCACGTGTTAAAGCTGACCAATACTAACCCTCTCTTTCCTTCACGTTCAGGGCGTACGGCGGGGACAGAGTGTTTTTATTGGTCACCAAAGCACAGGTGTAGTTCCCAGAATCCTCTGCCGTCAGGGGACCAAGTTGGAGGCTGTGTCCAGACTCTTGGAGGGGGAGGTTATCCCTGAACCAGGTTACATTTATCTGGTTAAAGGTGCATTTTGTGGTGCAGTCCAGAGTGACTCTTCCACCTTCCTCCAGCTCTTCATGGTTCCTGGAGCTCTGGATCTTCATCGGAGTCTCCTCTGAAAACAGTAAAAACACTGACTGTGACTTTAAAAACACTGAATGTGGCTTTAAAAACACTGACTTTATAAAACACTGACTGTGACATAAAAAAACTGACTGTCACTTTAAAAACAGTGACTGTGACTTTAAAAACACTGACTGTGGCTTTAAAAACACTGACTTTATGAAACACTAACTTTAAAAACACTGACCGTAACTTTATAAACACTGACTTTAAAAACACTGACCGTCACTTTGAAAATACTGACTTTAAACACACTAACTGTGACTTTAAAAACACTGACTGTGGCTTTAAATACACTGTCCCTTTAAAAAACACTGACTTTAAAAACACTGACTGTGGCTTTAAAAACACTGACTGTCACTTCAAAAACACTGACCGTCACTTTAAAAATACTGACTGTCACTTTAAAAAACACTGACTTAAAAAACACTGACTGTGACTTTAAAAACACTGACTGTGGCTTTAAAAACACTGACTTTAAAAACACTGACTGTGACTTTAAAAAGACTGTGACTTTAAAAACACTTCAGAGAAGAACTTTTACAATCACTCCGGATCTGGAGGTCTGCACTCTCGATTTTGGACCCTGGATTTTCCTCCATCTAGATCAGGGGTCGGCAACCCGCGGCTCTGGAGCCGCATGCGGCTCTTTCTTCCCTAAGCTGCAGCTCCCAATGGATTTGGAAAATAAATAATAAATACTTAATTGCATTTTATTTTATTTTATTATTAATTTTTTTTTTGTAATTCTAAATTCAAAGATTATAATGCTCTTGTAACATTAAATAAACTATTAAGGCTGCAACAACGAATCGATTAAGTAGATTCGTCGTGACGAAAAAATCCGTTGCCAACAAATTCTGTAATCGATTCGTCGGGTCTTTATATATGTCCATGGACACCGGCATGTAAACATCAGCAGAATGCAGTGCACAGAAAAGAAACAGCCATGGCCGAGGCAGCGGCTGAGAAAAACATGGACACAACCCAACCCAAATCCCGACCTAAAACATCAGTGGTGTGGGAAAACTTCACCAAGACTGAAAAGGAAGGCGTTCAGTGCAACATTTGCAAAGACCGTTTTGCATGGCTCGGGAGTACATCGATGATGCGTGAGCACAGGGCTCTCAAGTCTCACGCATTCAGCGTATGACACACGCATTCCCACTCGTTCACACGCTCACACACCACACATTGTATTTCTCACGCATTTAAATGAACACGGTGATGTCCACCAAGTTGCACCTCTTCAACTATGGAACTGGGGGAAATCAACTGAGTTCCTCCGAGAGTTCAGAAGCTGCGTGCCACGCACAAGCCAATCAAATAAAGTATATCTACTGAACAGCCAATCAAAAAGCAGCATTGCTGTATCCGGGTAGATTTTGATATCTTGCGGTTTAACTACAGAAGAAGACAGACACTCGCCGAAATAGTTCGTTTATTTCATAAATGCAGCTCGCTACAGTTTTTTATATACTTTGTATAAAGGTAAAAAAAAAAGATATATGCAATGTTATCTTCATTTTAGATGTCAAAGAGGTTTTGTGGCTCCCTGTGTTTTCTTTTCTGTGGGAAACTGGTCCAAGTGGCTCTTTGAGTGTTTAAGGTTGCCGACCCCTGATCTAGATCAACACCTAAACCACTTTGTTCAGACCTATGGACCCATTCTGCTTCGAACATCAGGACCTCTTCTTTGGTCTGATTATCATTAGCAGTGTCCTGGTTGGTTCACTGTATGTTAGTGGGAGTCTTACCAACCAATCAGGTGTCGGCGAGCTCTAGTGAAGTCTGAACCACTTTGATGCTGAAATCAAATCAAATCAAATTTTATTTATATAGCGCCAATTCACAACAGTTGTGATCCCAAGATGTTTCCAAAGAAAAAGAGCAGAGGCCTGTACTATGAAGCTGGATTAACACATCCAGGATAACTCTGCGACAACTCGCTCAACTTCACCGGATCTCCGCGATCCTGATCAGCTGTACTACGAAGCCGGTTATCAACTCGATAACTGAATCCAGGTGTGGCCACTTCAGATCTGTGCGCGCTCACGTAAAAGGGGCGGGGTTAGCGGCACTGGACCATTTTCCACAATGGACAAAACAGCAAAAGCATCGTATTTCACAGCTGAGGAACAGGATACTATCCTGCGTGAATACGAGGATCCGTGATACAATCACAGAGAGGAGCAACACGGCCGCAGCCGCCAGAAGCCGGAGGTACTGCTGGCAAAAAATTGCTGATTGTGTTAATGCGTAAGTCACTACGATGAAGATATGAATGTGTCATCACGATGGCACGGATAGATGTCGCTACATTTGTGCGTTCAACAAGAACAACAACAACAACAACAACAACAACATCATCAAAACAACAGCAACAACAAAAACAACAACACTAAAACAACAGCAACAACATCATCAAAACAACAGCAACAACAAAAACAACAACAACAACAACAACAATAAAACAACAGCAACAACATTAAAACAACAGCAACAACAACAACAGCAGGGGGCTGTTCTACGAAACAAGTTCAACCTAGCGAGGTAGCTCCAAGGCTACCTCGCTAGGTTTAACTCGCTAGGTTGAACTCAACTTAGCGCGGTAGCCAGCGGTCTCGCTAAACGGTCTTATGACGCTGGTTATCAACCTTGTAAGTTGATCCAGCTTTGCTATGAGCACGTTCACGCATGTAAGGTGGAGCCCGCCGCATCTGACCAATCACTAACATGGACCGGTCTGGAACGTCAGAGCAGGCCGGAGAGCGAAGGACCTCGTACTCTACAAACGAGGAGCAGGAGACAATCATGAGAAAGTATGATTTGATTTGATTTGATTTTATTAAGATCCCCATTAGCTGTTACACTAGGTAGCAGCTACTCTTCCTGGGGTCCATAAAAAAACAAGAAAACAAACAATTACATCAATTAAGAATATTAATAGTCATAATAATGAAAAAGAAAAAAACGTCATAACAACAAAACACTAACAAAATCAATACAAAACCATAATACCAATAACAACAAAATAACACTTATAACAAGCCAGATATAACAACCCTGTAAAACTTAAAAATATCCATGGACAGGGAGGAAATCAAAACTGACCATAATGCTGATCAAGGCATTGATTTTTAAGATATTTTTTAAAACTGTGTGTGGTTTTAATACTTCTGGCAATGTCAGGTAACATGTTCCAAGAAAAAATGGCTCTGTATAAGACTGTGTTTTGCATGAAGCATGATTTTGGAAAAGGTAAAACAAATAAGCCCTTTGTAACCTGTCTTGTGTGATGATTATGGATGTCGTGAATCTGAGAGATTTGAGAAAAAAAATATCCAGGCTTGTGTAAGGAAAAAACATTATGAAAAAAAGTAAGAAGGTTACAGGACAGCTGGTCCTCCACAGTTAGCCACTGGAGCTTGGAGTGCATGCTTTTAACACTGGTTCTGAAAGGGCAGCCTAAGACCAGACGTGCGGCTCTGTTTTGCACAAGTTGAAGTTTATGTAAGTCTTTTTTTAGAAGTACAAGACCATACATTAGAGCAGTAGTCTAGGTTAGTAAGTACCAGTGCCTGGGTGACAAGTTTTATTGTGTGATCATTCAGGTACATGGCACATCTTTTAATTACTGAGATGGCTCTGCCCATTTTTGAACAATATTATCAGTATGTGTGGACCACGACAGTTTCTCATCAATAGTCAATCCTAAGAGTTTGACCTTACGCACCTGCTCAAGAGCAGTGTTCTTAATATATAAGGAGAGATGAAGATTCCTCCTGAGGATGGGGTTAGAACTGAAGGTGATACATTTAGTTTTTGTTATATTAAGTGCAAGTCTGTTGTTTTCGACCCATTCAGAGACAGAGTCAAGTTCCCTCTGAAGGAGACAATTAAGTTCACTATAACTGTCTGCTGCAGCATACACAGTGGAGTCGTCCGCATACATGGTCATAGTTGCACTATTCAAAACCAGTGGCAGATCATTAGTAAAAATAGAAAATAATAAAGGACCAAGGCAACTCCCCTGTGGAATGCCACACTCAAGTTGTTTCAAAGAGGAAAAGTTACCATTAAAATAAATACATTGCATTCTGGAATACAGGTAGCTCTTTACCCATCCCATGGCGTTCAGATTGAACCCATATGCACTGAGATTTGCTAGCAGAACCCTGTGATCGATTAGATCAAATGCAACACTGAAATCAATCAGTACAGCACCTATAATTTTCCTGTTATCCATATGACTGAGCCATTCATCAGTCATTTGAGAAAGGGCTGTCGCTGTTGAGTGGCCTTGTTTATATGCATGTTGGTAAATTGAATCTATTCTATTAGAGGTAAAGTTTATCAATATTTGATTAACTACAATTCTCTCCAAAATCTTACTGAGCACAGGAAGAATGCTGATTGGTCAACAATTGGACCCATTAAAGGCATTCTTTTTATTCTTTATGATAGGGATTACTTTAGCTGATCGCCAAGCTCGAGGAAAAACACCATCCCTGAGACTGCAATTAAAGATGTGACACACGGGTACTGAAATATATTCTGCCATAATTTTTATCAGTCTGCCGTCAACGTTATCAAGACCAAATTGTGTGTTATTTTTTACTGACATCAAAAGCTGTTTTATCTCTTCAACTGATACAGGTTTCAGTGAGAATGTACATTTTTTATTATTCATGATGTTATCTGTGATTAAATAGGTAGAGTTTCTCATTTCATCAGTAGTACAGCTCATCTTACTCCTTAGATTTGACACCTTGTCAGTGAAATAAGTGTTGAAGTAGTCAGCAATTTTTTAAGGTTTAGTCAAATGTACACCATCAGCTTCAACAAGTGAGGGGAAACTATTACTGCCAAGTATAGTATTACAAGTTGCCCATAGTTTCTCCCCATTGTTCTTGTGTTCAGATAGTTTTCCTGAAAATATGCCTTTTTCTTTGATCTATTCATTTTAGTAACACTGTTTCTTAATTTCTTATACTTCATCCAGTCCATAAGGTCATTTGATCTGGCAGCTGCTAATTTAGTATTATCTCTGTCAGACATTGTGCCTCTCAATTCATCGTCAATCCAAGGAGCAAAGTTGCCTCTTACAGTGAACTTTTCAAGTGGAGCATGCTTGTCAATTACTTTCAGTACTATGTCTGTGAAGAGTTCAAGAGCAATGTCAGTCTCCTGACATTGCTCTTGTATGGTACATATCCTATGCCCACTCAACTCCTGTATTTCTTTTACAAAATTCTCCTCATTGAAAGATCTATTTGTTCTCTGAAATAGAATTTTGGGTTCAGCTTTAGACATTTTAGTTTTCCTCACAGTGACTACAATATTATGGTCACTAAATCCTATGGGGATAGAATAGGCCTTGGAGCAAAGTTCACTGGCGTTGGTATAAATATGGTCTATACATGTAGAAGAGACAGTCCCAGTGATGTTACAGGAAATTCTTGTTGGCAGATTGACAATCTGAGTCACATTACATACATTCGCAGTGACAATTAGCCTATTTTTTAAAGTGCAGCTCTTAGATTTCCAGTCAATATTTAGGTCACCTAGGAAATATGTCTCCTTATTCTCATCTACTGCCCTCTGTAGCATGTCACAGATATTGTCAACATATTGAGCATTAGAGCTTGGTGGCCTGTAGCAACAGCCAACAAGCAATGGTTTAACACTAGAAGGACCAGCTTTTGCTGTTCTACCTATAAAGACCAAAGGGCAGCCGGTTGGCTTGGAGGGCTTTTAGCCAGTACTAAACCACCTGTGAACACTCAGTTTGTTATGCAAACGAGGCGATCGCTGGCGCACCACAGGAGGGGATATGCTGAGTTACTTCAAGAAAACTTGTGTTGTTGGGAGAGGGAATGGGGAGGGGGAGGGGAGTTTCCAACCTGAGAACAACTGTAGACAGAAACTGCTTCAGCCATAGCCACTGCACAGACAGTTTGGGCCTCTGTTTGTTTTGTTTGGTTCTACTTCTCCTGATGTCCCTGCACCTCAGCAGATGGAGAACCAACGGCTAATGCCAGGAGGTCTATCTTGACTTGTCTTCAGAGCTTCTTGTGTTTCATCACACTGGACATGCTTGGTTCTATTCGAGACTGTACTGTTCAACATGCAAAGCAAATAGAGTATGTTGATTGGTTCATGGCCCTCCCTGAACTAATGGCATTTATTGCTATCATCATCTTGCGGGGGCTGACCAAGGTTCCATCAGTGAGTGACTGCTGGTCAGCAAACCTGGGTAACCCCCAGATCATTGCAACCCAGTGGCGATTGCTCTAAGACTGCAAGGGAAGCTCAGCTTCCCTTAAAATGTCACCCCCCCAAAAAAAGAAAAAGTGGTGAAATACGTACTGCTGTGTGTAGATTTCATTAACTAAATACGCGCTAGAAAGCCTTCATCTTTTGTTCAGAATCAGCTTCTTAACACACTGTGATAAGAAGCTGATAATCACAGGTAACCGGCACAACTTCGTTCTCATTCATCCTCGCAGCGCCTCAGCGCTTCACACAGCCGGACGCTCAGCGTCTGCTGACTTCAGTGTGGAAGCTCAAAGTGGGTTGTTCCAACAGCGAAACTAGACGCTCATTGGATAAATGCTGGGCCTTGTCCCGCCCATCGAACGCTCAGCGTCTCTGGAGTTCTATGACGAGAGGGCGGTCCCAACCCACTGCATACACCACTTAGTCCAGTCCCCTCCTGTGGTGCACCAACGATCGCCTCGTTCGCATAACAAAATGAGTGTTCACAGGTGATTTAGGATGTTAGCTAAAAGCCTTCCAGCCGATTAGCTGCCCCGTGGTCCTTGAAGGGGGTAAAGCCAAATGGCTGCTCTGTGGTCCTTCTAGTGTTAACATTAGGTAAGTGTATTTGTAACCATATGGATTCTACAGATATGTGTATGAGATCATCTCTTGTTTTAACAGGTATATGATTTTGAATATAGATGGCAACTCCACCTCCTCTGTCACAACTGAATATGCTATACCCAAGAATGTCTATCTCAGAGTCAATAACTGAGGCATCTAAATGTGTTTCAGAAATAGCCAGAATATGTATGTTGTTGTCCTGAAGCAGTACAGAAAGCTCATCAATTTTGTTTCTGAGACTACAGATGTTCAGATGTGCAATACGCAGTCCTTTACCATTTACATTTAGAAACATTGTCAGTGTAAAGATGTATAATACACATGTGTGTCAGATAGGAACAGTCATGACCTTGATGCATGGCCTTCTCTCCTTGGCCTCACGATGAGGCGGTCATAGCTTATAATAGCATAGTCACCTCTTGCTCTCGCCTCCCTCAAAGCAGGAAGCAGCCTGGCCCTCCTCTTCCTCACCCGTTCAGAGAAGTCCTCACCGATGTAAATAGGGGTGTTCCTCAGGTGGGCTCTCGCTCTGGCCAGGATGAGCTGTCTGTCCTTAAAGCGCAGCAATTTTATCACCACAGCTCTAGGTTTTTCCCTGTCACCTCTGTACTTCCCATTTCTATGAACTCTCTCAATTTCCACCGAGGTCTCAATCTTCAGCTGTGAAGTGAACATTGCTTGCACTTTGGCCTCCGTCTCAGCCCAGGTTTCAGCCTCCTTGTCAGGGCCCAGACAATTTATCACAAGATTGTTCCTCCTACTTTGATTTTCTAAATAATCAATCTGGTCACAGTCACCTGTTGATGCTTGTTCTGATTTCAGTTCATTCACTTGTTGCTTCATCATTCTAGACTCACTTTGCTGGGCTGTGTGGGTCTTCTTTAACTCATCAATTTCCTTTTGCGAGTAAGACAGGCTCACCTTAAGTTCTTGTAGCTCTTTTAGACATGAGTCCACTCTTTTGTTGGTTGAATCCATGATCATTTGAGTAAAGCTGCGAAATGTGGTCTCCTGTCTTCTCAGTAGATCTTCAAAGTAGTTCTTCTGCTGATCTAATAACTCCTTTAGAGTGTCCATTGTCACATACTCAGGAGCCTCACTTGCAGTCATTTTGTTTGAAGGCGGATCATCATTTGGAGTTTTGTCAGGGCTTCTATTGCTGTTGCGACCACCAGCCATGATGTTGCAGCTCTTTCATTCCAAAGTCTCTGACTTTATTAGGATAAGATGCAGCAGACTTTCTTACCAAGATTACCCTGAGATTTGATTGCTGCAGTTTGCAGAGCTGATTGCAGAGCCCTCCAACTCCCCAGCTGTTGCACAGGCCAGGGACAATCCTTCAAATATCTCCAATTTTAGAACCCATCCACCATTTATGATTCCATGGAAGAGGGTTATTCCACACAATGAAGAGCTGTTTAAGTATGAAGAATTCAAATCTATCATAAACCTCAAAAGCAACAACACCGTCACCGCTGCAAAAGCACTGAGGGAATGCTGGCAGAAAATTAATCTTTGATGCCATTATCACCCTGAAATAGCGCTGTTCAACATACGCTTTTAACTAAGGTGACCAGACATCACCTTAGTCCCTGAATTGGGTGATCTGTCCCCGGCTAAATCTGTCCCCGAAAATGTCCCCGATTTAAGCGTTTCATGAATGAGAACAAAAATGTTGCATGTGGGCTAGAACAACTGTTATTACAGTAGGTAGGAAGCACAAGTAAGCAGTCCTGAACAACAGTATTTACGGGGGTTATTACAAGGGGCGTGCGCAGCGCTGCTACTAAATAGTACCGAGATGTTGTCTGTGATCATGCAGCCCATGCAGCCCATGCCCATTCATTTCCAAGATGAATTCATTCATTCGTTCATTCCTATCGTGTTTACATTTTTTGTGTGATATGTAGGCCATATGAGCCTTTCATAAAAGTGGTCATCCGGAAAAGGAAGTGGGTCCGTGCAGTCCCTGAAAACTCTCGCGAGCTGGAGTGCTCCCCGGACAAAGCGAGCACTGAGGTCTATAGGATCCTCCAAGAACAGACAAGCCATTTTTCGAGAGAGCTCATTGGTCAGTGGAAGGGGTTTTTATATACCGAGAGTTCAATTTGGAACCTAACCTGCCCCGGAGCAGGTTAGCCGTTCAGCGTATGTTGCCATGGAGACTCGGCTCACCTCGCTAAGAAGTGAACCCGCGTCGTAGAACAGGAAACCCCGAACTTACCCTCGAAGTTACCTTGCTAAGCAGTAATCCTGCTTCGTAGAACAGGCCCCAGCAACAGCAACAACTTTAAAACAACAGCAACAAAAACAACAACAACCGTAGGCGCAGAATGGCAGCCACGTTTCCACCACCACCAAAGTGTGACTGTGTGAGCAAATGAATGATGTATCCAATGTAAAGCGCTTTGAGGGTCTCTGATAAAGCGCTATATGAAATCTGATGCATTATTATTACTATTATTAACAGCAGCAACAACAACAACAACAACAACAACAACAACAACAACAACAGCAGCAGCAACAGTAACAACAACAAAAACTACAACAGCAACAGCAACAACATTAAATCAACAGCAATAACAACAACAACAACAAAAACAGCCACAACAGCCACAACAACACTAAAACAACAACTACAACAACAACAATAAAACACCACCACCCCCATCAACAACAACAGCAACATACAGAGTTGTGGTTGCAGAGTTAGTGATGAAACAAAATGGATTCCGTTTACAGGATCAGGATATGAGTAATTATGGACAATGTTAAATTAATTTAATGTAAATTACAGTCAGCAGGCCTGATAGTAGCTAACTCTAGTTTTATGTTATTAATGTCAGTGAGGCTGATGTTCACGTCTGCAGCAACAGTCCAGAGGAACCTAAGAGAGGAAGGAGCTCAGGGCCTGAGGAGGACAATTATAAACGACGCAGCTGGAGTCAGGCAGGTCCACAGCAACAGACCGTCTGCAGCATCAGTCCAGAGGAACCTAAGAGGAACCTAGTAGACTGGGAGGGGGGCACATACAGAGAGATCTGGTGCTCTTACCAGCGACGGTGACGTTGACTCCTGATTGATTTGTGAAATGTCCTTCTGTGTGGTTCACCTCCATCCTGAAGCGCAGAGTTGCCTCATCGGTCTTACTAAACCCTCTGATTTGTAGAGTGCAGTTGGTCTCGATGTCCCCCAGGTATGTGTATCGAGGTTTGTTTCTGTTCTCAGGTATACTGTCTTTGGGTGGCTTGCTGTCGAACACAGAAGGAGTACTACCCTGACAGACTGGATGGTTCCTGCACCAGCGAACCCTGATGACCTTGATCTGAATGACTTCAGTCCCAGCCATGAAGATGTTGTTAGATGTGAAGGTGCAGGGGAGGGTGACGGTGGACCCTTCTACACCACAGACAGAAGGTGGGTAGTTCACCTGTTGACTTACAGCACCTGGACAAAGATGTAGAAAATACAAGTCAGAATGACATCAAAACATTTTTTATTCATAGTCATTATAAAGTTCTTCTCGTTTCGGTTCATCAGTTCTCTCTTTTCTTCTTCTCTGCAGTAAAACCAGTTTTCTGGATTTGGATCAGTTCCTCTCTTCTTTTATTCTAGTTTCTAAAGTCTCTGATAGAGGATCTTTGGTGCCTTTTCAGGTATAGTTTTAGTGAAGGTTTCAGGTATATTTGAGTTCATCAGACACACCTGTCCTCATCCCAGAGTTGCAGAAGATCTCTTCAATAGATACCTGAACCTCCAGAGTTTTTATAGATTTATGAGTGAAAAAAATCCGGATTAGAGTGACAACACCGGCGGTTGCTGTTTGTGGTTTTGTTTTCTACATGATCCTTCACTCAAACACACACACACACACACACACACACACACACACACACACACACACACACACACACACACACACACACACACACACACACACACACACAATAATAATAATAATGCATCAGATTTCATATAATCTCTTTATCATAGACCCTCAAAGCTCTTTTCATTGGATCCAGCATTCATTCATTCATTCACTCACTCACTAACAAAGACACACCCTGGTGATGGTTATAAACTACCTTAGTAGTCACAGCTGCTCTGGGACAGACTGACAGGAACATGGCAGCCAGTCCCAACCACCAGCACACAACACTCACAATCACACACCAGTGGAGGACATACACACTGGGAGCAAGATGGCTTAAGTGTTTTACCGAAGGACACAACAGACAGACTTGGGATAGGGGGGAATTGAACCGCCAACCTTCCAGTTATTGGACGACTGCTCTACCTCCTGAGCTACTGCCATACACACACACACTACAGGCCAAAAGTTTGGAAGCAAGGCCATTACAGGCTGAACAGTTGGGAGAAACTTCAAGTTTTTGTTCACAATGCTTTTTTAAAATCCAGCATGAGTTTCATGTATTTTGGGATGTATTTACTCCATGATCAGATGTTGCTTTCATGGAAATGCACCATTTTAATCCAATTACCTTCAGATATACATTGATGTTAACGGACCATTGCTAAATATATGTCAGCAAAAGAAAACAAGGGCTTAGTTTTAGAGTTGAAAACATTTGCAAGAGTCACAACTTCAGTGCAAAAGCAAAAAAAAAAAAAAAAAAAAAAAAAAAAACAACAAATCACAGTTGGATTATTCACTTCAACTTTTTGGCTTTTGAGAGTCTGCATACAAAAATCCTAATAAATCTCAACTCTGTTCAAACCACTGCAAAAATGGCAAGAAAGAAGCAACTGAGTAAAGAAACAAAAGTACAGCTTTGTACATTGTGGAAAGAAGTATACACAGAAAGAGAAATTGCAGAAATTGATAGAAAAAAAAAACTGGACGAAAGAGAGTTACTACAAAAGCAGAGAATAAACATATCATTGTCACCAGTAAGAGAGATCGGTGAAAGACAGCACCACAAATAAGGGAGGAAATCAACAAGACACAGTCGAAACCCATATCTCTTACAAACGTGAAATGACGTTTGAGAAAGTCTGGCCTGAAGGGTTGTGTATCTGCAAAAAAACACTACTTCGAGATATGAGTGGGCAAAAGCTCACAAAAATTGGACTTATGATGACTAGAAACAAGTTTGCACTGTTTGGTTCAAAATGCAGAGTCTATGTCTGCAGACAAACTGGTGAACGTCTGAAAGCACCATGTGTTACACCCACAATTAAGCAAGGAGGTGGTAGTTCCATGGTATGGGGATGTTTTGCAGGTGATGGAGTAGGAGATTTGTTTGAAGTAAAGGGTATCATGAAGAAGTAACAGGACCACTCCATCCTCCAGCACCATGCTGTTCCATCTGGACTAAGACTTGTGGCTCATAAGTTTGTTTTGCAGCAAGACAATGACCCTAAGCACTCTGCCAAGCTCTGTCAGGGTTACCTAGACAAAAAAGAAGAGGAAGGTGTTCTTCAAAAGATGGTTTGGCCCCCTCAGTCTCCAGACCTTTCTCTAATTGAACTTGTGCGGGATGAATTGGATCGATCGGTCAGAAAAATGCATCCCACAAATCAGCAGTCCCTTTTTAATGAACTTAATAAAGCTTGGAATGAAATCCTTGGAACATACCTTAAAAAAACTTGTGGAACGAATGCCTGGTATATGCCAAGCTGTTGTTAAAGCCAGAGGAGGTGACTTTAAAGAAAGCAAAGTCTAAGCAACAATAACTCAAATACCTAATAATTATAGTCAAAATGTCTTCTGATAAGTTACTCTTTACACAATAGTCATGTTTATTGTGTTGCAAAGTATATATATGAAACTATGATCTTTTTATGTACAAAGCTGATCTTGCTTCCAAACTTTTGGCCTATAGTGTACACACACACACACACACACACACACACAGAGAGAGAGAGAGAGAGAGAGAGAGAGAGAGAGAGAGAGAGAGAGAGAGAGAGAGAGAGAAGAAAACCAGAGAAACTGGATGTGGAAACGTGGTCTACCTCAGGGTCTCTCTTTGGTCTCTCTTGTCCCCCTGAGGTAAATCCTGCAGGTTCATCTTGTTCATCCTTTCAGTCTAAGACCTGGTTCTTCTCCTGGTTCTTCACCAGGTCTTTTTAACAGTAAAATCAAGATCTAGATTCTTGAAATTTTCCTGCAGCTGAAAAAAAAAATCTTTTCTGAATCCAGCAGAGAAGAAGAGACCGTTTCAGGGGCTGGACCAGAGCCAGCTGGACCAGAGCCGGTCCAGCAGACCTTCTCTTTCTGGTACAGGACAAGTCCATCACTCCAGACAGAAGCCTCAGATCAGAGGATCTGTTTTTAGGACTTCTGTGCACTCTTCCAGAGCTTTCACAGATGTTACTAAAAACCATCAAACTTAAGGATCTTCAGGAGTTCCTCAGCACACATCTCACTTCAGGAAACAACATCAGAGGTTAGAGAAGATGAAGCTGGAAAAGTCTGAAGATATTTAGAAGTTTAAGGACAGAGAAGTCCACAGATCCTGACTGAAACCACCATGAAGCACATCACCACAATGTTCTTCATGGAAAACCTCAAACCTCAGATCTGAGTGAAGTGCAGCGCCACAGAAAACACACTCAGACAGACCAGAGCATAGAGAAGAAGAGTCTGAGACCATCAGAGGAGAAAACCTGCTTCAGTTTCAGATCACAGACTGTCTTACCTGTCAGAAGAAACATCAGAGCCCACAGGAGCTTCTGGTCCCAGACCTCCATCCTCAGTTTTCTACTTAGATTTGACGTTTTCTCCTGCTGTCAGAAATATATCACGACAAACTGAGATTTCAAAATGAGGAAGGAAGACTTTGACTTCCTTCTGTCTCACTTTTTGGAGAACTTCTCTCGTAACTGCAGCTTCATTTTTTCACCTCCTTCAACACCCGCCCACCAGAACATCTACATCATCACCATCTTCACCATCTTCCTCTGAGAGATACCGAACACTGACAGACCACAAACATCCACATCCTCATCATCCTCACCATCTTCGTCATCTTCCTCTCTGAGAGATCATATCTGAGGACACATTTCCTCAGAAGAACGCAGAGGAGATAAAAACCTTCGAACAAACACGATCAGCTCTCCACTCTCTGAGCTCAAGGAGGAGAAGAAGACAGCTGATGGCGTTCTTGATGACGTGCGCCCCCGCCTTTTAACCCTCTGAGGTCAGGGTTGAGTGTCTTATTTGGATGGTCCACCATGAAACAGGAAGTTCATTGACCTCCTTCAAACAGAGTTCAGTCACTTTGAATTTTCACATTCATGCCCATGTCTCAGCTTCAGCCACAGTGCCCCCCTGTGGATATACATGTACCAGCAGATCAGATGATGGTCCCAGCCTCAACATGTCTCCATTTAAAATCCTGTCATAGTGATAGTGCCACCTATTGGACACATGGGGTATTACAGATTTTAACCACCTCAGTAGTAACAGGGGGTAAAGGGTTCAGCCATCCTGCAGGTTCAAGTCATGGGTCCAACGTCTGGCTCTCCAACCCATGGTTTAGATATATGCACATAGATGACCTGTACACTCACACTGGGCCTTTATCTATCTATCTACCATATTTTCCGGACTATAAGTCGCGTTTTTTTTCAATGTTTGGCCGGGGGTGCGCCTTATACTCTGGAGCGACTTATGTGTGAAATTATTAACACATTATTACCGGTATAACATTTCACGTTATTTTCACACTAAACCACAAGAGGGCGCTCTAGGCCTGAGTAAGCGATGAGTCTGACGTAAGCGACGTAGAAGAGGAAGCGCCGCATCTTCTACCTTCGGAGTTAGCGGAGTTGATGAAAAGTGACACCGAGGATGAAGATTTCATTGGATTTTAGTTACCGGTATTTGGAGTGACACGGATGGTTTTGGTAAACTTCTTAGCATGTTATTTATGCTATAGTTATCGGAATAACTCTTAATATGTTATGTTAACGTACCAGGCACGTTCTCAGTTGTGTCATGTAACGTAAGCATGCCATTCAGCCTGTTGTTGCCTCTATTCTATTTTTATTTTAAATTATTCGTCATTTAAATTTTAAATGACATGTCTGTTCTTGATGTTGGATTTTATTAAATAAATTTCCTCCAAAAATGCGACTTATACTCCAGTGCGACTTATATATGTTTTTTCCTTCTTTATTATGCATTTTATGGCTGGTGCGACTTGTTCTCCGGAGCGACTTATAGTCCGGAAAATATGGTATCCATCTATCTATCTATCTATCTATCTATATATATATATATATATATATATATATATATATATGTATATATATATATAGGCTTGCGTCACGACTGACTTGAAGAAAAGCTGTGGAGCGCAGCATTTATTTTTTAATTGTGCGACCTTTCAAAGACACAAAATGGTAGATACATGCAAGCACAGATCATTCCCACAAAATTCTTTCAATGATTGTTTTGTATGAAGGAATATGAGGGCCATATTGAAATTTTTTTTCGAGACGTAAGTCGTGAATTTATGCGAATAAAGTCATTAATTTATGAGTTGTCAAAATTAGGGCCATGAAGCATTTAAAGGAACTTCAGTATAGGTTTCACAAACAAGGAGATACTTCATCCTTTGGCACATCAGCATTACATTGTCTCAAGCAATGTTCCCTCTAAGCTGCGCGCCTGCGCAATCGCGCACTGCTCACACATTATCAGCGCACAAGAAAAGCTATATAGCGCATGTCTAACACAGTGAGTGATAGATGTCCAGCCAATGATGTGATACGGTTCACTTACGCTACGTAGCCAATCATCACATTGACATTGCTTACATACCGTAAATTCCGGACTATAGAGCGCACCGTTATATAAGCCGCAGATGCTTATTTTAGGGAAAAAAATAACTTTGTACACGTACAAGCCGCACCGGTAAATAAGCCGCGGGTGTCCACCTGGTGACATTGTCACCTAAAAAGTAAATTAAAATGTTTTTTTATCAAAGTCTGATATTTATTTCGAAATATTTACTCAGCTACACACAGATAGCGAAAACATATGGACAACAGTAAATCTACACAAGCAGTTGTCAGCGCTGGTCCGTGTCCCTGTGTGTGCGGGCGTGTGTGTGTCTGTCTGTGTGTGTATAGCCCTGTAGACGACTTTCATTCACGGATACATAAAAGAAGTGGACAAACATGTTTGATACAGTCAGGAAAACATAGCGGCATATCCATGATTGCTCTGAAACAACAGTTGGAGGAGCAGAAGCGCTGCGGAGAAATACGCGGCCGGTGGAAACTAAAGGCTGCGCTGAATGGAAGCTAGTGATGTGTCGGTCGGTGATCAGAAGGAGCGCCGCGATCGTGCACTGCAGATAGTTTCGGCACCTGTTTTATTTCCTTGCGCGAGCCGCGTCGGAAAAAAGTCGGGGCTTATAGTCCGGAATTTACGGTATGTGCCCTGTCCATTGGTGCCGTGCTAGTTAGCTAGTTAACAACACTGCCGCGGACACTGCCGATGACAACGCTAACCCCTCATCATGGCAAAACGAACGAGCAGCGACACACCCTCTCGCCAAGTCAAAGTCAAAAAGAAATGCACGTCTTTTAAAATGGAATGGCTGTCGGAGTATGTGGAAACAGAAGAACAAGCGGTGAAACTGGGTGACATTTTTTCCTTTTTCGAGTGAGAAAGGTCTCCTCTGCAAAACATGCAACGAAGCCAAATTAGCAAGCGAATTTTCGGAGGGAAAAAAGTGGAGTGAATGGAAGTTGGACTACCTTAAGCGTCACATTCAGCATAAAACTCATTTGAAAGCTGTTGGAATTGTACGGAGACTCAAAATGGGACAGGGGATCGGTACATTATTGCTGGAGAGCGCAAAAGACCGTGAGAAAAGGAATGAGCTGTCACACAAAACAAAATCGGACCCAGTTCAAGTTAAAGTTCTCATTGACAACATTTTACTTGCCATCAAAATGAATGCATCAATGCTGTCTGTTCAACAAATCCATGATCACATGGCGAAGTATGTGAGTATACCTGAAAGCTGGCGAAGCAAAAACTATGCTTTTGAATTTGTTAACTCAATCAATGAGATAGTGCAGAATGAAACTATACACAATGTTAAAAATGCACCTTGGCATACCCTGATAATAGATGAGAGCACAGACATAACAGTACACAAAATGCTCGTCATATATATTGAATACAGGGAGGAAAATGATGTCAACTATAAAACTGTGTTTGGTGGCATCATCCAGCTGGCAGCATGCACTGCTCAGGATATTGTGCAAGCAATAACTCAGTTTTACACCAAACATGGACTGGACTTGCAGAGAATTGTGATGCTGACCTCCGATGGTGCCTCTGTAATGCTAGGAAAACACAACGGAGTTGCGGCTTTGTTAAAGCGCCAAATACCACACCTAACTGAACAACATTGTGTGGCCCATAGAGAGGACTTGGGCATTGATGATGCCTGGAAAGATGTGCCATTGATGCGAGATGTGGAAACTCTTCTTAGAACTGTATATTCCACTTTCTCTCGGTCCAGCGTGAAGAGGAGCAAAATGGAGGACCTCACCAAGGTCCTTGATGAAGATACATTGTCATTCAGGCCTCTGAACGAAGTGCGATGGCTGTCGCGGCACCAAGCTGTGAATGCTGTTCTGAGGAACTACACTGTGCTTGAAGAATTCTGCAAAAGAGAGTTCACTGATAATAGAGATCCAGTGGCAAAGTACTGCTATAAAAAACTGAGTGATTCAAAGTTCAAGGTTACTGTCACTGCTCTGGGAGATGTTTTGGGTGAGCTAGCACAACTCTGCCTCTCTTTACAAAGACGCAACCTGACTGTGATGGAAGGGCACTGCTTTGCTAGAGCAAAGATTGAGAAGCTGCGTTCCCAGTACTTGAAGGAAAAGGATGTACAGTGGAGTGACCGTGTCAAAAAGGCAATGGAGACCTCAACAGCTGATGGCAGAAATACTGGCGAGATTACTGCTTTTATTGGTAAGCTCTGTGATCACATGGATGCTCGTTTCCCAGAAAAGGAGTGGTCTGCATTTGACATTGAAGCATTGAGCTCTGACATCAGTTTTGATTATGGATCAGCAGACATTGCCACTCTGGCAAAAAAGTATGAGGCCATTCTCCACCACCCACAGTCTTTGGAGGCCATTAACAGCCAATATGCTGAGTTCAAGTACATAATGAAGCAAAAACTTAAACAGGGGTCAATCAGCACATTCTCAGATATGGTGACTGCAGCACTGAGATGTGAGGAGCTCAAGGAGATCTCACAGCTTGTGGATATTTGTGCTACGTTCCAAGCTTCCAGTGCAGATTGTGAAAGAGGATTTAGCTTAATGAATCATATCAAAACAGCATCTAGAAATCGTCTTGAAGTGGCACATTTGGACCAGCTGATGCGCATTAAGTCAAGGCAAGAAGCAGATGGAGCCATCAACCTGGACAAAGTGTACAACCATTGGAGAAGTGAGAAGGACAGACGTGAAAAATAAGGTAAAATTTAAGTCAGATTTGGCTATATACTAGTGACAAGATTTTTTTTATTTATGGATATTAGTCATTAAAGGTTGTTACCACTAGATGATTTATGGGTAGTAGAAATGCTAATAAAAATGTGTTCTTAGATATTATACAGTTACAGAGTTACAGGAATTTACCATGTAACACAAGCTACGGTACAAATGTCATTGTGCAAAATGTGAGTTTTTTTAATGTGAACAAAATGTTATGTCTGAAAGGAATGTCTCATTTTTTCCAGAGCAGGACCCTCACCCAGGCCAAAGCAGGACTCTTCCTCCTCCCATGGCCAAAAAAGGACTCTTCTCATGACCAAAGCAGGACTCTTCCTCCTCCCATGGCCAAAAAAGGACTCTTCTCATGACCAAAGCAGGACTCTTCCTCTTCTCATGACCAAAGCAGGACTCTTCCTCTTCTCATGGCCAAAAGCAGGACTCTTCTCATGGCAAAAACAGGACTCTCACATATAAAATACTGCACATTTCATGTTCAAAATTTTTTGTCTTTTTCATTTTAAGTGGGCCAAATCACTTTTATTAAAAGTAAATAAATTGAAATTGCTGCTGTAATCTGATTATTTTAATAAGCCACGTAAGTGTTATGATTCCAGTTATTGTACAGGTGTGCTACTGGTGTGTGGTCACAGCGTGCGCATTTGATGGTGCTCACATTGATCTTCAGTGTGCTCAGGAAGCTTGTGTGTTTGCCCAGACACATGAAAAATTAGAAGGAACATTGGTCACAAGTATAAAGACTTAAAAAAAATATATATGTGAAATACGTCTTTTCCACGGGGAAAAAACAGGTGTACTTGGAGGCAATCGCTGCTTTTGTGGAGGCAGATACGGATATGCTGAGGATAAATCTGTCGATGCAGCCGTAAATATCCGTGAAAGACATTGAGCTTTAGTTTATGATATGAATCCATATGCCATAATAAGGTGTTGGTGTCTCTGCAGGTGTAGGTTACTGCCGGTGTCAGAGACGTGGTGCTTGTCGGAGCTCGACTCCCTCTGGATCACAAATGTTGATCATCATCAGTTTGATTGTTTCTTCAGAAACCACAAAAACTCTCTGAATGACCCGCTGATACATCCACAGATAACCCTGCAGATGACCAGCTTCAGTCATTTCCCCCTCCACAAAAGCAGCTTTATGACTTGATTTACTTGATAACTTTATTCTCCTAAGTTTACAACTTTAATATCTAAATCTTAAAAAAAATAAATAAAAATACTCTAATAATGTTGTCCTGATACTCTGCTGTAGTTTTGTCAGCTTTCTTATTTCTAATGTTTTTGATTGTTGTAGCAGAGCGGATCAGTTCGTCTCTAAATCTATCATGTTTGGTTTACAGATTTTAGTGAGTTTGGAGATCATGCGCTCATACAGCCTGAGCTGACTGTCAGCTGTTTTTGAATTTCTTGTATTTTCTTTGAAGACGCGCTGCGTCTCCAAGCGAGTCCAGCCTCTCACCCGAAATGTGCAGTTGTGCAGCGAGACGCAAAGAATTCTGGGATACCAACGGCACGGAAGCGTGCGTAAATGCACGCTTGAAAAAGGGGCGGGGGCAGTGTGGTTCTGAGACCGAATTTGAAGCACTCTTAGCATTTCATGCCAAATGGGACACCGTTCGTGCCGCGTGATGACCCCATGCACGCTTCAAATGCGCCGTTCGACGGTGCGGTCTCTGAAATGAGACACAGGCAGGGTACTTAGGTCCACATAACGGCACATAATGGCAGTGCGCTCAGCTAAGCGCGCTTAAGCGCACTTATCCCAATGCAGTCTCTGAAATGAGACACAGCCTCTGTGTAAGGACCATAGACTGTATATAGGATGGACAGAGTCTGCCTCCTCGTTGGTTGAAGCCACTTCGAGAACAGCACCCTCTGTTGATGGGCTGCAGTATAGGTCATAAATCCCGCCTCTGCCAGCAAAGCTTGGAGCTGTGGACAAACTTTAGAAATTTATAACACAGAACATACATTTTTCTCCCCCCTGCTTGTGATGTTGACATATAGTTATTGTAAGACTGGTTGGTGCTCAAGTCCTTTTTTTTCTGTGAAGCTCCGTTTTTAAAGGTTATTAGAGGGTTCATGTTTTTTATGATTGACACCTGATACAGTCTATGGGCGTTCAGGGATTACGTAGCTCACCCGGGGGGATACGCTGTTTGAGCCGAGCGTCATCACAGTGACTGTCGGCGACTGCGCGGCCGAATGCGCGCATCGCTACTTCGCAGGGCTGGTTTCAGGAAATGAAGAAAAATCCCGGAAATATCGAGAGATTTTTGGCTTCAAATCCGTATACAGGTGGTAGGCGGAACCAAGTTGTCCATAGTATATACAGTCTATGGTAAGGATGCCTAGCCCAGGTTAGGATCCACACGAATGATCACTCTGGCTGGTTTTACTGGTTTCAGATCCGGGCTCCAGCTTAAGTCCGCCTCAGGTGTAACAAAGACCGGTCTGAGAGGGTTCGGGTTTATGTAGTGGTTCAGGTTTTTAGACATTTTTCTACATCCTGTCTAGAGAGTCCAGATGGGTCCAGACAAAAAAGTGAACCTGAGTGATGTCAGACAGGTGTAGAAGTTCCTGGTTCAGGAGGGTTTTAGAGGAATCTAGAACCAAAATATCTATGGTATTTGAGTTTCACAGCTCCACCCCCAAACACCCTAAAGGCTTACATGACAGAAAACACACAGATAATACACACATAACATTTACACACAACATCTGTCAGTGACCCTTGACCCTCTGATCAGCTCTGAGTAGATGCCACTGTCTGAAATGTTCTTGTTTTTAGGATTTATCAGGTCCTCTCACTCTGAAGTGTTCTTGTTTAAAGGAGTTATCACATCCTTTCTGAAGTGTTCTTGTTTTCAGTAGTTATCAGGTCCTCTGATTGGTCACTTTGTTCTGTTTCTATGATCATCTGGAGCAGCTGCAGTTTGATGGACTCTGTCTGTCTTTGGTCTCTGAACAGCGCCCTCTGGTCTCATGAACTACATTTAGAAGGTTCTGTTTATATATTTGCACACTGGTTTGGTCATAAAAGGTCCAGATTGGCAGGTGAGGCGTTAGGGTTGGATTCAGATCGTCCTTTAACCACAAAGCTATTTAAAATGGTGTCAGACTCAGAGTTCTGCTCTTCTTCCTGGTCTCAGGTGTGTTAGAAGTGGTCATCGTTGTCGGGGGTCTGAGCGCCAGTCATTGTCTGGTCCGTGTGGTCAGGGAGCTCTGCGATGCAGCCAAACCAGGTGAGAACATGAAGCTCCTGTCCTCCAAACCAAACCATCTGAGGACGTCTTCTTCGGGGACACTGAGAGACCAGCTTGGGGTCCACTGTGAGGGCTGGTCTTCAGAGAGTCCCCCTCCTCACTATTCAAGATCTTTCTAAAGAGGTTTTCCACCAAACTGTCTCTGAGTGAGCCGTCTGCTGTCTGTGTGCAGGAGGTCTGGTCTGCATGAGCCTAGGAGACCACCAAGGAGCCAAGAGTCAAAGGTACTAGGCTGATCTGGAAATGGAGCTGCAGCTGATGGAACAGGAGGGTCAGTGGACTCAGGTGGGAATCACACACAGCGACAGGTGCATGGGCAACACACATCAGAGCGCCAAGGGAGACCGAGACCTCCAGCAGGGGGAGCAGTTCATCAGCTTTATCTACCTGTACAGGAAGTCCAGTCAGAGGGTCTCAAACAGTCCAAAAACAAGAGTCTGACCAGCAGAGATCTTTGGTGTAGAAACGCTCAGGAAGTCTCCTTTAATAACTAATATTCGTTATTAATAACTAATATTTGTATAATAATAACTCATAATAATCATTATTAATATCTAAAAATATTCATTATTAATAACTAATATTTGTGTAATACTGAAGAATTTCAGTGAACGTTGATGATCATAAACGTGAAGTTTTCTTCTTCTACTGTACATCCAAAAACATCAGGACAGAGTTTTAAACAGATCAGACTTTGGCATCCAGCTGATGTTTCACCTGCTGTCCTGAGGTCTGAGTCAGTGGCGGTTCTAGACTAAATTACTCCCCAGGCGAAACCCCCTCCAAGCGCCATGAAGAAGTCAGACGTCTGAAATAAAACCATTTCCTGTTCTGTTGGAGTCCATGCCGTGATCAGTGACCACGCCTGAGTCAGCGTTAAGAACATCATCAAAACGTGATTCAGAAAAAACACCGGCTTCTTAAAGGGACGGTACAATAGGTAACCTTCACAGGTATAAGTCTAGATTACGCTCTCACTCTGTCTGTCCCTGTTAGTATGTCTGTTAGTCTGTCTGTTACTGTGTCTGTTAGTCTGTCTGTTAGTGTGTTTGTTACTGTGTCTGTTAGTGTGTCTGTTGCTGTGTCTGTTAGTGTATCTGTTACTGTGTCTATTAGTCTGTCTGTTAGTGTGTCTGTTAGTTCGTCTGTTACTGTGTCTGTTAGTTCATCTGTAACTGTGTCTGTTAGTCTATCTGTTACTGTGTCTGTTAGTCTGTCTGTTAGTGTGTCTGTTTTTTCTGTCTGTAACTGTGTCTGTAAGTCTGTCCTTCAGTCTGTCTGTTATTCCGTCTTTTATTCTGTCTGTAACTGTGCTTGTTATTCTGTCTGTTAGAATGTTTGTTAGTGTTTCTGTTATTATGTCTGTAGCTGTGTCTGTTATTCCGTCTGTTACTGTGTCTGTCAGTCTGTCTGTTTCTGTGTCTGTAAGTCTGTATGTCTGTCTGTAAGTGTCATCTCTAATGTTCTGTTTGGGCTGGTAAACCTGAAAGTTCTGGACGTGTTTCCATCACGAGGTCAGCTCGGGTTCTTCTTTTAGGTCCTCAGGTGAACAAAATTTACATGAGGGTACAAATAAAGTGACCTTTGACCTTTAGACCTGTGCTGTAGGTGACCCTCTTAACGTCAGTCTGAGCAGCTCAGGTGTTTCTGACACAGAGAGACTCTGAAGTTCACGTGTTTCTGTCCCTCTGATGTTAGAAGTAGACCTCACTTTCGTCACGTCGTTCGAGGAAGGCGGGTCAGATCAGGTCATGAATGAATAAACCTCAAGATGATTGATCCGTCTGTCTCCATCTGTTTTAAATTTGTAACAGCACACCATCATTCACCGATCAATTTTAAACTTTATTTCAAAGAATGAACAAATAACCAAAACATTGTTTTCACCACCACAACAGGTCTGAAATATTCATTCATTCACTGATTTATTGATTCACTGATATTCACTTTCTGCTCTGATATTTGATATCCTAATCTGTAGTCACTGTTAAGGGCTTGTGTCCACTGACAGAGGAGGAGGAGTTTTCACTGGCAGTGCTCAGAGCCTCAGTGTAAGAGCGCTTCTCTTTCAAAGTTCCCATGGTTACTTAAATGTAAATAAGATCTCTAAGGTCTTAAAATGTCTAAAAGAAGATTTTCTAAATGTAGAGCTCAAAAAAGTGGTCAAAAGTCGAAAATTATAATTACAAATTCAAAGTTTTAAAAGGCTCACAATGTCTGAAATTGATCATTTTAACTAGAAAATGAAGAAGTCTGAAATTAATTTAAAATATATTTAGGACTTAAAAAATCTTTAAAAAGTCTAAAAGGATTTGAATTTAAGGTGTAAATCCAAGTCAGTTGAAAGTCTTACAGAGGATTCAAAGAAAACTTGGGACTTCAGGAAAACTCCCAAAGGTCTAAGAAGTCTCAGGATTTATAAATTAAAGGACTCTGTCGTTTTCTTTTGGCCTAAAAAGTCTTTGACATTAGAGTTATAAAAGTTGAGGGTCTGAGATGTCTTAGAAAGTCTTAAATTGGACTGATAAAAGTCACCACCTTCAGATGTCTAAAAAAGTCCTCACTCATGAGGTCTTGGATGAATTTCTGAAGACCAGATTAGACCTAAAAAAGTTTTAATAAAATGTTCTGTGAGCTCAGCTGTAAAAAAAATCAGCTGATAAAAAAAGGTCTGACCTGCTCTGATTTGGTGTTTGGAAACAGGAGCTGCCGGTGAAGGAAGTGGAAACAGGCCCTTACAGACTAACTCTTTGAAACCATGGTAACCACCAAGTGTGAAGGTCTAACCTGAGTCCATCTGTCGGCCTTTTTCAGTTTTATCTGAGAGGTTTTCAAAAGTACTGTAATACTGTGATGAATGTATGGATTAAAACCTGGGGTTCATCTATTTCAGGGACTTTCTGTAGAGGTACATGGTTCCTCCCAGATACTTGTCCTCCTGTTTGTTGGAGACATCCATCATGTAATCTTTCATCTCCTCAGAGGCCACATGAGTCCACAGCCCCTCCTCCTCCATCTGCTGAAGCTCACGCTCCAAACACTCCTTATATTTGTCTCCCAGCTCTGAGTTTGGGTCCACCCTGGACATGCAGACGTATCCACCTGGAGGACAGGAGGGTAAAGAAAAGGTTTAGTTGTCCTTCAGAGAAGATCTACAGTGAACGCCAAACATGACTCTGTAAGCTCCAGTCCAACCATGGTCAGTGTGAACACCAAAAACAGATGTACAGACACCATGTGAGATCTGGTTTTGGCGAAGGAGAACTGAACATCATCTGCATAAAGAAACCCTTTGAGCTCTTCATTATGAAGACAAGAACACCAAACATGTGGACCCAGTATCACAGTTCCTCACCTGGTTTTGTGGCTTGGTGGAGCTCCCTGATGATGCTGACTGGGATATGCTCATGACGTAGAGCGCCGACGATCACCACCACGTTGTACGTATCTGAACCCAGCAGTGGAGGAGAAAGAGCAGCTTGGTTACCCTGTCTGTGAACTCCAGATCCCACAGATCCAGACTGCTGTTCTCACACTCAGGTGAGGGGGAAATTACCAAAAAATGTTGAACAGGAATCAGAAGCTCTCTGAGTGTATCCTCTGACCATCACCGACAGATAGGATCGCAAAGGGGCGGAAAATTTCTGGTAAATTTCCAGAAACTTTCCATGGGAAGTTAAGCTGGGGAATTTTGGAAATATTCCAAGTTGGAAACTTTAATGGGAATTATGGGAATTGCGGGGAATTAACTGGAAATTGGGGGTGATTTAAACAAACTGTATCATATCCAAACATAAATGTAATTCAGTCAGGATTAAGGCTGCACGATATGAGATTTTGGTCATATCCCGATATAGCTCATTTTATATCCCGATACGATATACATCATGATATAGTACATTTTTTGTGAATTCAGTTGATGTATAGCTTATATAAAATATAATATTCGTATGTAGGCTTGAAGTAAATAACTCATCTGACCCCCCTCCCTGACGGGAGCGCGGTTGAAGATACATAACAAGGCGAAATAATCCAAGTTTTCCTTACCGTTGGACTGTTTCTAAAGCGTGTGCCTTTAATGATTTCATTCAGGCTATTCAGATATGCCGAAAACAACAACCCTCTGATTCGGAATATTTGCTGCCCCGAAAATATAATGTTCTCTACCATGACAGCTAACTGTACAGTTTAAATACGCAAATACACCTCTCTATGTGCTTTTTTTAAAAACCTAAAAACAGAACGAAAGTTTGCTGCTCCATTTGACATGTTGTCATGATCCAATACTCGTGTTTTTTTAAATATGAGATATTTTTTTTCCACTTTAAGACGCTAATGAGTGGATAGGATGCAGGGGTGCATTCTACGGCATAACACCTATCAAGCTGCGCGAGGAAGAAGGAGGATAAGCGGGGAGACGAATTAAATATCTTGTTAACTTCATCATGTGTGACTGTTTACTGGATATTTAATTTAATGCGGTTTCAGCTGTGTTAATTCGGTCAGGTGGAGTGTCCAAACGCGCTCATCAGATCAGATATAGATCAGAGTATATCGATATAGATTTACATATATGTGCTGACTCAGAATAAAACTACAGCGGTCTGCTCCGTGTCGTTCCTTTTAAAACCAAACCACGACCGCACAACCGACGTTGCCCCCCGTTTCGGCAGCAGCTCCTCCGTCTGCGTTGGCTCGTCTGCGTTTGATGCACGAGAATTGTCATCTCTTTCGCCACAATAACCCGGCTCCTCCATGTTTGTTTGTGTTTTTCACAGTGGCCGTAGCGCGTGCGGGCATGCAATATATGGAGCGTCACGACGTAAAACACTGCCGTAAAGCGCGTTTTTGCGACACCGCGATAGAAACGATAGAGCTCATGTATCCCGATAGAAATTTTCTATCGTTTAGACGAAACATATCGTTATATCGTGCAGCCTTAGTCAGGATCACTTTAGTCAAAATTAATTATTTATTAAAAGCATTTTTTACATTGGCGGTATGGCCCGTTCTGAGGGTTCCCTGCTCTCCATGGCTATAAGAGGGGAGAGCCCCTCCCCTCCCTTTCGTGTGCATACATGAAAAGCCAAGGTAGAGAAAGCAGCCGCAAATAAATACTATTCAGATAAATAAATTGAAATCCTCCCACAGAGCAGAGCAAGCATCAGTGACAATACATAAGATCAGACACAACATAAACAGGAGGAGCTGGAGTGGAGGTGGGTTGCAGAGTGGTTGCAACAGGCAGAGTAGGCAGGAGAAGCAGTTTAAATAGGGCGCCATTTTGACATTAGCCAATAGGATGTGAAGAGAGCGATCACCTGAGCTGTCAGCTGACTGAGGGCTGGCTTAAGATCAGCTGACTGTAGCCTTTAGCTTGACACCGTGACCTGCTTGAAACTACCGCTATGCTTCATATATTTTTGTTTTGTCATAAGCAGACATCTATGCAAAATAATCCAATTAAAAGACATGAGCTTTTACAAAATCTTGTAAAAACATTAATGTAATATCATAAACAGAAATATTGTTAGCTAAACAACTGGAATGGTCTTCCAAATATTTGATAAAAATAGCTTACATTTAGCACCTATTTTTATGTAATTAAGTTAAATATCAATACTATTACAGATCAAATCTATTTACCCCATAATATTATCCAAACTTTCTTGACTGTCTATAGTCAGTGGGCTCAAATGTCTTGTGCTTTGGGCTCTCAAGTGTGGCCTCCAGGGTTCAAGAAATCATGTGATTGAGGAGTGGACTTGCATTAAATTTGGTTGTTTTAGTCAAGATTATGCTACAAGATATTTTCACCAACTATGTTTGAGTTCCAGTTGAGGGCCAACCTTCAATTTTGGATATTTCCGATTTATTCATGTTAATTTCCATGGAAAGTTTCCAACTTTGAAAATTCCCAGAATTTTGCAACACTACTGACAGACCAACCACAGTTTAGAGCCTTCAGTGTCAAACTAGTCTCAACAGGACTTTGTTCAAACCTTTACTAAAGATACCAGTGTGTGTGTTTGTGTGTGTGTGTGTGTGTGTGTGTGTGTGTGTGTGTGTGTGTGTGTACCTGTCTCTGCAGGAAGTGGCTGTGCTCCCAGTATGGCCAGTCTGAGGTCCTTATAAAGGCTGTTTTTTGTAGCTAGATCCAGCATGTTCTTACTGGCGTCTACTCCCACAAAGTGTTTGAAGCCCAGTTTCACCATCTGAGACACAAAAGAGGAGAAGAAGAAGAAGAAGAAGAAGAGCATGAAGACAGACTCTGAGTCCTCTGGGGGAGAGCAGACGGTGATGTGACTGAAAGGCCTCGGCCAGTGGGTTAGCAGGAGTGCATTTAAAGGGATATTCCGGCGTAAAATGAATTTAGGATCAAACACACCAAAACACAGAGTTAGACACCCCCTCCAGAGATGAATGTTGCCGACCGCTTGCTTCTCTAGTTATACCAACTTTAGTAATGACCACAGGATAGCAATACACAGCAGTCTGAGGAGCCATAAACAAACCTTAACCAAAACGCCACTCTATAGCCACAAATAATGCTCAGAACAGCACCTAACTTTATCAACAGTACATATAGGGTCCCAGCCATAGAACTATATTCAGAGTTGTTCTAACTCCTAAGAAAACATAAACTTAAGCGGGGGCGTTTCTCCACTTCTGTAGTCTATAAGCTGGGCCAAGAAACTTCTGTTTTTATTAAGCCGAATTATCAATAAAATCATGATTTTGTTAACAGGTATGAATATATGAGCTGTCAAGTTAGTGTATTTGAACAAGAGCACAGTGAAGCTAATTTTCCAAAGAGGTTCTGTTACTGAACGGACCTACACCATGTTCTACTAAGGTTAGCACATATAGGGTCCCAGCCACTGCACTACCCAAAGAGACTAAACACAACTCACCTACTCTCTTCCAGCAGCCGCTTGCTTGTAGCAAGACCTCAGGCCAGTCCATTACGGACTACAGCAGGGTGACGCAGCTCAAGGAAGAACATTTATGATCATTCCTTCATGGAAATACAATCAGACCCAGACGAAAGAACTACTGCGTCTACAAAATGATTAATATGGTGATTATTACTTCAAGGAAATGATAAAGAAATGATCATAAATGTTCCTTCTTGAGCTGTGTCACCCCGCTGTAGTCCGTAATGGACTGGGCTGAGGTCTCGCTACAAAAAAGCGGCTGCTGGAAGAGAGTAGGTGAGTTGTGTTCAGTCTCTTTACTGAAGAAATTAGTCAAAGTTAAAAAGATGTTTGGTGGCTAGTGCTGTGGCTAGGACCCTGTATGTACGGTTGATGAAGTTAGGTGCTGTTCTGAGCATTATTTGTGGCTATAGAGTGGCGTTTTGGTTGAGGTTTGTTTATGGGTCCTCAGACTGCTGTGCATTGCTATCCTGCGGTCATTACTAAAGTGAAGCAAGCGGTCGGCATCATTCATCTCTGGAGGGGGTGTCTAACTCGGTGTTATGGTATGTTTGACCCTAACTTAATTTTACAGTGGAATATCCCTCAGTGTCTCTAAATGTCTTTGTTACTTGATCCATCCTCAGCCTGTAGAGTACAGGACCCTTTTCCCTCTGCGGTCTCTCTGAAGGTAAAGGGATCTTCAGTACTAAGCTGCACTCACTAAGAGGACCATGAAATCCAGAACCTCCTGGGTTTGACTCAACAGTTTTACGATCAAGGGTGTCTCACAAGTTTAGCGACGAGTCCAGATCCACAGGCCACGTCCAGAACCTGAATGTCCTCTCGATCCCCGGGATAGTGAGCATCCAGGAACTCAACCACCAGATTTGGAGCTCTGTAGTGGATCATCTCAGAGTCCTGGAAAAAAAAGGCAGTTTAGATAGTGTCTACTTTTGGACACGTCCACCATTAGTTTACTGCTGAGGACATCAGAACTGCTGTTGGGACAATGTTGGTCCACCGTGAGACGTTTTAGAAGGAGCGGCTTTTCATGGTTTCCTTCAAATTTTAGGTTTCAATTTCACTGAAAAACAGGGTTCCCTAGGTTCCCCCAGTGTTCCCCTATTGTCCCCCGGTGTCCCCCCATTGTCCCACAGTGTTCCCCCAGTGTCCCCCTATTGTTCCCCTATTGTCCCTCCAGTGTCCCCCTATTGTTACCTCATTGTCACCTAGTCCCCCCCAATGTCCCCCTATTGTCCCCCAGTGTCAATGTTCCCCTATTGTCCCCATACTGTTTCCCCAGTGTCCCCCCAATGTCCCTCTATTGTCCCCCATACTGTCCCCCCAGTTTCCCCCTGTTGTTTCCCCATTGTCCCCTATACTGTCCCCCAAATGTCACCCTATTGTTCCCCCAGTGTCCCCCATTTTTCCCCAGTTTCCCCCCAGTTTGGTGGGATGATGATGAAAATGGGGACATGTTCCCAGTACAGACGGATGGGGTCCACAGGGAGGTCTTTGTTGGGGGTTCAGTGTTTAGAGGAAGGACTTTCTGTACCGTCTCCGTGTCTTTGCGGTAAGATCACTCCAAGGTCTGCTGTGTCAGCCTGGAGGTGTCCCCCCCCCCCCCCCCCCAGTTAGACAAAGCTGTGTAGATATCAGAGGACAGGATGTCTAGGTGGTCAAGGTCCTTTCCTCAGTTATCTGTTGATAAGACTCAGTGTCTCAGTCTCAGACACAAATGGAGGAGGACAGACAGTGATGTCAGTCCTCATCTTCAAAACTGATTTCTAATAATAGTACTAAGGTCGATCAATAAGACAAACATTATTGGATCAATTTTCATTGTTCCCCTAAAGTTCTTTGTGTGCTCCTTAATTATTCAACTTATGAGAACATATGAACAAAGTTAGTGTCAAGCCCTGTCCCTGCTCACTGACCTTCTCGTAGGTCTCCGCCCACTCATCATACCAGCTCGCCGTCTGCTGTGAGTCGAAACCTCTCCAGCACTGGAGGAAGGTTTTAACGTCGTCCACAGATCTGCTGCTGCTGTCTGACATGATGGTCTATCAAAGAGGACATCTTTGACACGTTAGAGACAGGACACACACGCACACGCACACACACAAGCTTTCACAGTGAAATGATTGACAGCTGACCCCAGGCCCAGATAAGGCCCGCCCCATGTGGTCTCAGTATATCAAACCTTTACTGCTGCAGTGCTGACCTTTACACACCTGACAACACTTCGACTGATTCTCTGATAGGCCGTGAACTCAGAAAAGCTGAGTCAGGTAGTGGATCAGCAGGTGAAGGGAAGGAGACTTTTTAGAGTGAACGCAGTTTAAATTAAAACATAAAAAAAAAAACACAAACAAACAAAAAAAAAAGCAGTTTTTTTAAATTTTTTATCCTGATCGACAAAACTAATCTGAGCCTGAGGGTCTGAGACCCGGTCTGAATCGTCAAAACCTGATCTGAGCAGCGATCGGCACATCAAAAGTGAAACAAAATGTAACTTTTTATTTTAAATTTATTTGAACCCTGTTTTTATATAAAGTTAATCCTCTCAGTGACGGGCTGATCCAACAAGTCCTGACCGGTCCTGGACTAGACCCCCTGACTTTTACATTTCAGAGTCCAGACTACACGCGCACGCGCGCACACACACACACACACACACACACACACACACACACACACACACACACACAGACTGCCCCTCACAGTCTAATCTGCAGCAGTGATCAGTCAGATTAATAAAGGTGCAGATCATAGACTGTATATACTATATAATATGTTTATACTATATATTTCGTATACTATATAACATGTATATACTTTAAAATATAGATTACTATATAATACTGTATATAATACATAGTATGTACTTTAAAATATATAATACTATATTGTATATACTATATAGTATATACTTTAAAATATATACTTTATAGTATATACAATATAATATTATATAATACTATATAGTATATACAGTCTCTGGTGCAGATTCATGATCAGGGTTTAAACTTAGACCAGTTAGTCTGAGTTTAACATGAAGAGGTTTTGGTCGGAGCGCTGATTGAAGGTTCGAGTTCGGAGTATTTTCAGAGAGTATGAGAGTTCAGTATGTACTCACCTGAGTGTGTGTGGAGCAGCTGGGGGACCAGGTGTGACAGAGGGAGGTGAGCGGAGCAGGTTTACCAGGTCCAGAGGTGGACAGGTTTATCAGGATCCTGGTGACTCAGCCCGGGGTCTTTACTCTCCGAGCTCCAGAGAGGAGGGGCTATGGGGAGTTCAGGGTCTGCAGGGAAAGCAGGAAAATTCAGTTTCTGTGGTCCGTCAGGGAGGACAGATGCTAAAAGGGTAGGACCAGGATCAGGTCCATTCAGACCTGGAGGAGAGCAGGTTTGAATCTTCAAAATAAAACCATGAAACCAGACTCAGCTGCTGGTTTTTAGTCGCACCCTGTTTAGTCTGGACTTTAATGTGTGCACACAGAGCAGGGCTCAAACCAGGACCGTCCACTGTGGGCCCTGGGTTCACACATCTGTTTGACAGGAGGAGCAGGACAAGCGCCGTACACTTTTACACATCCATGTCAGTATGTTTCAGTCCCAGACCCTCTTCAGACTGTCCCAGGACCAGGACCAGCTGGGAAATAACACTCGGTGTACGGACTGAGAGTTTACACTCAAACAGTGAAACTATCAACTAATAACAAAATAATTATTAAAGGAATTGAACTGACATTAGGGTTAGGGTTAAAATAACTGTCCAGGACCTTTTTTGGAGCACATTTCAGACAATTTGGAGTCAATTGATGTAAAAAAATAAATAAATAAAATGTCAACATTTCTTGAAGATAGGCTTATGTTGGGGTAATGTTGAGGTATTGGGGTTAGGGTTAGGATTGGGATTATGGGGTAAGGGTTAAAAAAAACTGTCCAGGACCTTTTTAGGAGCACATTTCAAACCATTTGGAGTCCATTGGTACAACAAAAAAATTTCAACATTTTTTCAAGTGTTAGGGTTACATTGAGGTAACATTGGGGTTTTAAGGTAAGGGGTTTATGGTTAGGGTTATGGGGTAAGATTATGGGGATAGAATGAAATAACTCTCCAGGACCTTTTTAGGAGCACATTTCTGACCATTTGTTATCAATTGGTTTAAAAGATTAGGAAGATTTTCAAAACGTGTTAGGGTGATGTTGGGGAAATGGGGTTGGGGGGTTAGGGTAGGGTTAGAGTTAGAGTTAGGATTATGGGATAGTGGTTAAAATCACCATCCAGGACCTTTTGAGGAGCACATTTTAGACCATTTGGAGTCGATTTGTACAAAAAAAAAAAAAGGTAAAATTAATTAATTTTTTTTGAGTATTTGGGTAATTTGGGGTAATTTGGGTTAGGGGGTTAGGGTTATGGGGTTAGGGGTTAGAGGTAAGGGTTAAAGAAACTGTCCAGAACCTTTTTAGGAGGATGTTTCAAACCATTTGGAGTCAATTGGTATAAAATATTAGGAAAAAATTTAAAAAAATTTTCAAGGGTTCAAGTGACACAAAAGAGACTGGTCTCTGTTTGGACTGAAAGAAGAACCAAAACCATCCAATACAAGAACTTTATTGATCTGTCAAGAACAGGCTGAACAACAGGAACCTAAATTCTGGACTAAGGGACCGGTTCAGTGTGGACTGTTTATTAAAGAGTCCAGGTTCAGGAACAGAGAAACAGTCCGACAGGCAGAGGGATCCAAACCAGTCTAGGCAGGTCCAACAAAAAGCACGATCAGAGTCAAGATCAGGCAGGCTGTGAAAAATGTGACTGTGAGGTACATCAAACTGAAGACGAGGCCGTGGGAAACACGGGGTTAAAAACACGAGGTCATGAGGGGGACAGGTGGGGGGCAGGTGGGGGTGAACAGATGTGACAAGAACAGATCTAGAAGACATAGACATGACATGATCCCCAAAGTCTCAGTCCTGATTGGTTCATGTTTCTACACGTCATTTCTGTTTTTAAAGGTAGGGTAGACAGGAATCTGTTAAAGAAGCATCTGACAGGGTATTTTGTGTTTTTTTTTTGTGGTTTTTATACAAAAAATCTTTTAGTATCAGTCAAAAATTATTAGTTATTGATGAAATTTGGTAATATAACGATATCTCTGTGTTCTCTTATGTCTGTGTAGTCAACACTTTAACATTTTTGAGTGGCCCACTCTTTCTGACTGTAAACACAGCAATTCTTTACCTCCTCTAACCCGATTGGTTGTGAGGCAGACGCTGCTCCCCTCTGTCGTTCACGAGCCCCAACAAAGTTAGCGTGCTACAATATCTGACAGCAGAAACCAACCAGAAAGTTCGGAAAATTGTCTGAATCCTCCTTTGGCCACGACTGCCAACACAAGCAAGAAAACAAAGTAAATACCGGAGACTCTGGCGGAATAACAGGCGCTTAAAACGGAGCTAGACCGGACAACAACTAACCCCAATTTCCACCACATCTGGAACAGCAGCGATTTTTGCCATCCGCCAATTCCTACCGGATCTGTTTGTGAGGTGAATTTGTGGTGAATTACGTACAGCAGGAATCGTGAGAACTCACAAGAACCTGCGGATTCACGTCCAATCGCGTGATAACGAGTTGTCTCTATAAAGATAGACACATAGACATATAAGCAGTAGATTGTGTCCTTCCAGAGGAGGAAATCTGCTTCTAGACTTCTAGAATCAGCATCTCCTCATCCGTGGTGTCATCGGGGTGAAATGACGTCTAAAAACCTTTCACTTGTTCGTCTCCGCCCTTTTGCATGGTGTGAAATATGATCCTCCTGAAACACGGAGTGTTTTATTTTGAAAAGAAGCCGGTGGAAATTGAAATGTTAACTTGAATGGTTACAATCAGCTACGATCGGCGGATACAGCCTTTTCATAGACATTCAGGATGCGGTGGAAATTGGGGGTAAGAAACCGGGTCAACATAGACGATGGAGGACACTTCTGGATCTTGGTGACCCTGTAACCTTTCTGCTGGACAGGTAAACCGCTTTAACCAAGTAAGCCAAGTGTCTGTAACAGAAGTGTTTCTTGTCAAACTGGACCTGCTGTAGCGTGTTGTAGCGCCGCTAAACAGTTGACCTCGGGTCCTGGACTATGTCACTTTGTCCTAGTTGTAGAAGTCCTGCAAAAATTGTGTTTGCTGGTAGTCTGTTGGCATCTACAGTAGCACCAATGCTTTTTACTTTCACATTGACTGGGCCCCATTTGTAATTATCTGTAGTATTAATCTGCATTATATCTGAATTTAATTGGAACGATACGAGTGAGCAGGAGCGTCTGTTTGTGGGAGGGGCTTGCTGGAGCAGAGAGAGAGAAGGGAGAGGAGGAGCTGAGGGGAGAACTGATGGGGGGGGGGGGGGGGGTAGAGTTTACATTCAAGATTTGTCCTAAAAACTGGAACTTCGTCAGATCCTGACTACTCCACCTTTAACAGTGCTGGGTCAAAGGTCACCTCTGTATTAATGAACCTGCAGTGATGTTCACAGAGACCAGGATTCAGGGATTTGCCAAGACCGACCCAAGAATTCTTCTGCACATCCACATCCACATTATGATCCAGAACCGTTTGGTCCGTTTGATACCATCAGAACCACATTAGACTTATGGGGACAAAAACCAAGGGTTCACACGGGACAGGGTTAGTCATGTTGGACTCTCAGGTCCTTCTCTTCAGTCATGATGGACTCTCAGGTCCTTCTCCACGGTCATGATGGACTCTCAGGTCCTTCTACTGTCATGATGGACTCTCAGGTCCTTCCTCTACAGTCATAATGGACTCTCAGGTCCTTCTCTCAGGTCATGAACGTTTGCTCTGATTGTGTAAATTATGAAGATCTGCTGACATCAGGCCTCCTTGTCTGTGATTGGTCAGATGTTGCTGACTCTGCCCTGTTCCTGTGGTCTTATGGACCTCCCATGAGTTCTTTGGTTGACCTTCTCAGTCCAGGTGGGTTCAGACTGATAAGCAGAGATAAGCGGCGTGATAAGTCGGTCCAGTCCTTCGCTCAGGTGTTCATGGTGGAGCAGGTGACTAGTTCACTGACCTCTTGTAGAGATAAACGGTTCCTCTCAGGTACTGTTCGGTGGTCTCTTCATACGTGTTATAAACGTTCATCATGTATCGGTCCATGTCTCCTGTACTGATCTGAGTCCACAGACCCTCCTCCTCCATCAGCTGCAGCTCTCGCTCCATGCTCAGTCTGTAATTGGCTGCAGACTCGGACTTTGGCTCCACCCTCGACATGCAAATGTAGCCACCTGGAGGAAATGAAAACTATTTTAGAAAAAATGTCTTTTAGTATTTATCTCTTTCTAGTTTTAATAACAGGATCATCTTTTATTGAGCTATTTTGGTGCTCTTATTTTAGTACCTTTTACAGTGTTTTTATTTTATTTTATTTATTATTTCTTAAATTTCATTTTATGTTACTTTGTTTTTAGATTTTAAACCTCTTTAAAGCCCTTTTTAAGTTCATCCATTTTAATCCTGTTTCTGTTGTGTTTATATCGTGGGGATGGGGGGTTGGGTTGGGGTAGATCAGGGTATTATTTGTTTTTGTTTTATTCCTCTGCTGTGTAAAGCACTTTGTCGGTTTTGTATGAAAAGTGTGATATAAATAAAGACTGACTGACTGATTGATTGATTGATTGATTGATTGATTGATTGATTGATTGATTGATTGATTGATTGATTGATTGATAATGCTGTTCTATGTCTGCTGTGGAGTGACAGTAACCTGCCTCTCTCAAAGGTTCCAAAGGCCGAACCACTCCAAATGTCGAGTAAAAATTCTTTACAGGAATTGACCTCAGAACCATTTCCTGAAAGAGACTTCATTAAAAAAAAAAAAAAAAACCCTCTAAAGTTACTCTTCTGTTTTCAGTTCAACCAATCCTTGAATTATTATTGATTCAATAATTCTTAGATGTGTAGTTTCTTAATTGGACCCAAATGAAGGTTTGATTGGTTCTGGTTACCCGGTTTGGCAGCCTGGCAGAGCTCCCTGAGGACGCTGACCGGAACAAAACCAGCACGCAATGCACCGATGATGACCACCAGACCAAACACACCTGAAACCAGCAGAGGAGGAGGAGTTAGCTCAACAGGTCCACTGTTAAAGGTCTGAACAGAGAGTGAACTTTAGATCACTCCTCAGATATTCTCATTTAAGGCCGGTCTGAACCCAGAGGGGGTCAGCTGTGCTCAGAGTTATTACAGAGGAATAAAGCAGGGATGTACCACTGTCAGCAGGGAGAGGCTGAGTTCCCAGTAAGGCCAGTCTCAGGTCCTGATACAGACCAGTTTTAGCTGCCAGCTCCAGCATGCCTTTACTGCCATCCACCCCTACAAAGTGTCTGAAGCCCAGCTTGGACATCTGGACCCAAAAAGAGGACAACCAACATTATTGATCAGCTGAGGGAGGCAGGAAGGATGGTCTGAGTCTGAAGCAGCTTTGTTTTCTTCTTCAAAAACAAACTGTGTATGTCTCACCAGTTTGGCGACCAGTCCAGATCCACAGGCGACGTCTAGAACCTGAACACCCCCAGGACTCCCAGGATAGTTAGCATCCAGGTAATCGACCACCAGGTTTGGGGCTCTGTAGTGGATCATCTCAGAGTCCTATTATGCACGGGACCGAAGAGAAGGTACGATCATATGAAGATGATAGATTTATTTTTACATCAGTTACTTCTGCGCTGCTGGACACAGCAGGAACTCTGAGGCACTCCCAAAACCTGCTCATCCTCATGAACACACTGCCCCCTGGTGGTTTACAGCTGATTGAACTGGAGGTCTAAATGAAGTTATTTTTAACTTTTTCTGGACTGACAGAGACTCAACCTGAGACCCAGACCCATCATGTCCACTCACCTTTTCGTACGTCTGTGCCCAGCTGTCGTAAAACTTCATCCTCTCCTGAGGATCGAGGTCTTTGCAGGACTGAAGTAAAGTCCTCACGTCCTCCAGAGTCCTGCAGTGGTCAGACATGATGAGTAGACCTGTGATAAAAATAAATCAGACTGACTGCTGCAGTGATACAGAAGAGTTTAGAGCAACTCACCTACCTGTGTCGCTCAATGAAGCGATTGGTTCTTCTCACCTGTGTGTGGAGGCGTCCAGGTGTGTAAGGTGAGTAGAGTGATGAGTGGAGCAGGTTTATAAGGAGCTGAGGAGGACACAGCTGTCACTTGAGGATTCTGTTTGCTGATTCAAGAACAAACACACCTGTAATCCTGCAGGTGAGTCCCAACCTCCCCCTTTTCAAAGGTTATGTTAGCTCTGCTGCTACAAGAGAAGGTTAACACTCATCAACCAGGTGACTCTAAGTACAACGCCAAACATCAGACTGACCCTGACAGTCACGCCTTCATTCAGAAACATATAGTAAAAGAACAGACTATTAGAGACTGTTAAAGACTGTTATAGACAGTCACACCTTCATTCAGAAACATATGGTAAAGGAGCAGACTGTTATAGACTGTTATAGACTCAGACTCTTAGGGACTGTTATAGACTAAGACTGTTGTAGACTGTTATAAAGTATTATAGACTGTTATAGACCAAGACTGTAAGAGACTGTTGTAGACTGTTAAAAACTGTTATATAGACTGTTAAAGACTCAGACTGTTATAGACAGTTATAGACCAAAACTGTTATAGACTGTTGTAGACTGTTATAAACTGTTAAAGACTGTTATAAACTGTTAGAGACTGTTAGAGACTCAGACTGTTGTAGACTGTTATAAACTGTTATGGACTGTTATAGACTGTTATAGACTGTCATAGACAAAGACTGTTATAGACTGTTATGGACTCAGACTGTTATAGACTAATATAGACTGTTATAGACTCAGACTGTTATAGACCAAGACTATTATAGACTGTTATAGACTGTTATAGACCAAGACTGTTAAAGAATGTTATAGACTCAGACTGTTGTAAACTGTTATAAAATGTTTTACACTGTTATAGACTGTTATAGACTTGGGCTGTCATAGACCAAGACTGTTATAGACTGTTATAGACTCAGACTGTGATAGACTGTTACAGGCTGTTAAAGACTATTATAGACGAAGACTGTTATAGACTGTTTTAGACTGTTATAGACTCAGACTGTTATAGATCAAGACAGTTATAGACTGTTATAGACTATTATAGAATTAGACTGTTATAGACTGTTATGGACTCACACTGTTTTAGACTGTATTGACTGTTATAGAATTAGTCTGTTGTAGACTGTACAGACTGTTTTAGGTTTCTTCATAAAACGTTGTGTTGGTGTTCTGATGCAGTGGTCCTGGCAGCAGCTCATCCTGCTGTAGGTCATCTCACAGGAATGTGGATGTAAGCAGAACATCTTTGCTGTGGTGCTGAGGTTTGTTGGATGATCAACTTTAACTTTGCATACAGTTTTAAAAACAATATATATATTTTAATTTTAATTTTTTTACATTTGTATTGAAACAGATTTATTTATTTAGGATAATGCCCAGGTATGTATGTACCTTTGCTTTAGTTTGGCTTTTCTCGTATTTTTGTTGATTCTGTTTTTTTAGTTGTTTTTTCTGGCGGTATAATTGGAGAGGTGAAATTTTAAATGTTGCATTGGACAGTATCAGCCCAGACAAGGCTCTCTGGTGAACTGATTTACACACCAAAAGATCAGAGTTCGACCCGAGATTAAATCACATTTATGTTGCACATTTGATTTCTCTTTTTGTTAATTTTTTATTTCTTTTTTACTTGGGAAGATGCTGCCAATGAATAAAATAATGAGAGACACGAGGAAAGAACCATAAAAAGAAGTGATAAAGATGAACTCAAGTCTCTGATCAGAGAGTCAGGATGGAGGATGAAGTCCTAAATTAAAGAAAAAAAACATGCACCTTTACCCTGTGAGTGAAACAGTCAGTAAAATAAAAGAAATAAGTGTATAAAGAAGAAAACAAAGTTCAATCAGAGGTACAAACTTCCTGTCCAACAATCACAGCTGTTTATGAACATACGAGTACACTTCCTGTTTATTACCTAACTCAACGAGGGGGGCGGGGCATCCACTCCCGCGAGGACCACTCTACCACAGAGGAGGAAGTAGAGATGTCTCACTCCGCAGCATTTGTGGAAACCGACAAAGAGGCAGCTCACCTTCTGTTGACAGACTGCAGAAAGATACGATGATGACCTACAAAGACAGACAGACGTTTTTTTCTGTCCTGACATGGTCAACTAAGTCCTGATATAAAGAGCTTTATACTAAACGCTCAACATTAACAGAAGAGGACCAAATTGAGTTTAATGAGACACAAATGTAACTTTGATTTTAAGATTCTGACTATACTTATAAAACTGTAGCTTCAGTTTTAGAAATATAACTGTAATTCTAGCTTCCTGACTTTGATTCAATAACAATAATCCAAATCTAATTTATGATAGCCTATTAAAGTCGAGATTTTTTTATTATTATTTTTAGTTGCCCTTATTCTCTCCTGGACAGGCGTTTTAAAGTTGGCCTAAATTGTATCGTCTTTTATTCTTCTTATCATTTAACAGATCGGGTCTGTTTGGTAAACTGGCTTCATAAAAGTAATTTTAGGTCTATGTGTCCATTACAGTTCACGGGTCAAATGTGATGGGGGGGGGGGGTTAATTTATGACATTTAGAAATATGTGAATCAGGGCTTGAAGAGCCAGTTCACAAGGATTTAAATGACATCAGATGTGACTTAGATAACCACAAACTCACAGTGTTGGTTCTGCTGGATCTAACAGCCGCCTTTGATACAGTAGACCATCACATTTTATTAAATAGACTGCGGAATGTGGTTGGCCTCTCTGGTACTGTTCTTAAGTGGTTCACGTCCTACCTGACCGATCGAAATTTCTTTATAAGTATGGATACATGTTCCTCTAGGACCCATAAAATTGAGTGTGGGGTTCCCCAAGGGTCAATTCTAGGTCCAACTCTGTTCAACCTCTACATGTTACCCCTTGGGGATGTCATCAGGAGGCACGGCATCAGCTCCCATAGCTATGCTGATGATACGCAACTGAACATCGCCGTGTGTCCAGATTACACAGGGCCAGTTGATGCCCTTTTTAACTGCATTTTAGACATTAAATCATGGATGGCAGCAAATTTCCTGCAGCTCAACCAGGACAAAACAGAGGTTTCAGTCATTGGTCCTGAAGGCCAGAGAGAGAAACTTTTACCAAAGTTACAGGATTTTAAACCTTCAAAATCTGTAAAAAATCTGGGCGTGATTTTTGACTTCGAGCTCACGTTTATTCCACATATCAAAAACATAACAAAGATAGGTTTCTACCATCTTAAGAATATAGCAAGAGTCCGCCCGTTTCTCTCTCAGGCCAGCACGGAGGTGCTGATGCATGCTTTTATCTCGTGTCGTTTGGATTATTGTAATGCCCTGCTCTCTGGTCTTCCCAAAAAGAACATGCAAAACCTACAATTATTACAAAACTCAGCCGCACGTGTGCTGACGAGGACCAGAGGGCGGGAGCACATTACTCCTGTCTTAAAATCGCTGCATTGGCTCCCCGTGCATTTCAGGATCGATTTTAAGGTTCTCCTCTTAATTTTTAAGTGTCTTAATGGTCTTGGGCCGTTTTATTTATCCGAGATACTTTTACCTTATCAACCCTCACGGACCCTGAGGTCCTCTGGAGCTGGTCTCTTAAAAATCCCACAAGTAAGAACTAAGACATACGGGGCGGCGGCATTCAGTTATTATGGTCCCTGATTGTGGAACAGCCTCCCAGAGAGCCTCAGGGCTGCAGAGAATGTTGATATTTTTAAAAAGAGGCTAAAGACTCATCTTTTAAATCAGGCTTTTAACTGACTAGTTTAACTCTTTTAATCCCTTTTATGCTCACTTTTATTGTTTCACTATCTAACACTTTTTATTACCATTCTATTTTATACTTCAATCTATCAATATTATTATTTTTATTTTTAGTCTAGCGTGTTTTACAGTGCACAGAATCATTTTATCTTACATTATTTTCTGGGTCTGTCTTAGCGATTACAGTTTATTCCTTCAGTTTTAGTTTCTATACTTTTATGTCTTATTTTATTCTTTTAGTCCCTCAGTTTTTCCAGTGTTTCCTCCTGGGGGCTGCTTCACCGGGAGCAGGTTCTGGTCTGTTGGTGGGGGCGCCGTTCTGGGGACAGCTCTGGCTCAGGTGGAACCAGAGAGCTCTACACCTTGGTGTGGAGCCTCCTGTCTGCCCGGGCTGGTGGTCCCTGTGACGGCGCCCCCTGCAGCAATGGGCCGGGATGCCTCCCGGTCGACGTGGCCCCCAAAGGTAGCGTCTTCCTCACCTCAGATCTCAGTGCCCAGTCATGTCTCCTCACCATCAGCTGCTAACTGTGTAGGTGCGTGTGTATGTGAAGTTGTGTGTGTGGAAATGTATGTCTATGTGCACGGGTGTGTGTATGGGTATAATTGTGCGGGTGGGAGGTTTGGGGTTTTCTTGGGGATTGTAATGTTTCATTTTCTTTTTATGCTTTGTAAGGCACTTTGTGTTACAACTTTGTTGGAAAAGTGCCATATAAATGAAATAAAGTTGAAATTGAAGATAGAAGAACACCGTTTTCATCGGTCATTGACCTTTAAGTTCTCACACATGGAGGAATAACCACCATGACTAGACAGGTTTTCTTTTCCATCCGCGTGAGTCATCACTTCAATAGACGATCCTGGTCCAGTCTCATCGCGAGCTCCTCCGCGCAGCCTCCCTGCATCCTCCCGCGAGCATCACTGTGCACCGAGCGGAGCAACGAGGCGGACACTGACCCTCCGAGCGAATTTATGCGGTTTTTATACCCCGGGATAGAGGCTGGTTCTCGTTGATTTCCTCCCTCCTCGCCTCTCTGGATGGATGTGAAGTAAAAGGCTGCGGTCGTCTCTCTCTCCGTGTCCTCTCTCTATCTCTGCTCTTTTCTCCCGCTCCGTCAGCTCCGCATCCTGCCCTCATCTACAAAATGGCGGACATGATCGAGCTGGGACCCGCCTACGGTGAGACGAACCGGGCCTTTCTGCTCCATCTCTGCACGCTTTACTCTCGACAATCGGGCTTTTAAACTCATGTCTGTGTAGTATATGAGGCCTTTATTCTGTTCAAATAACTGTGTTACACTTAAATGTCGCGTGGAGTCGACAGTTAATGATTGTTATTTTTACGAGTCATTCTTCATTTAAACCCCATTATATATTACTCTGTTTTCTTTATTTACATTCAGGATCTTTTTTTACTCGATCTTATTCTCTTAAATGTGATTATTACACATTAGAAAGGCTGACATGAAAATCTCGACCTTTCTTTGCAGTATTATAAATTGAAAACCAAACAGAGGATGTTAAATGTGGAAGAAAAGAGTGTAATCTCGGTTTCAGGTTAAATTTTGACTGTTTTTCTTATAAATTTGAAGAAAATAACATTATTAATGTACGCCTCAAATAGGGCAGTCTCGTGCTCCTACGCACAGTCTGCCTCGCACTAGTGGGCCTAAATGTGCGTGCGCGTGCGTGTCAGTCGGGGTGGGTAGAGGGTGACGTCATGTCTGTCCGGTGCGGGTATTCTTTTTTTTTTTTATTACAGAGAAATTTATCACTGAAATGTATAAACACACTTATATAAATACACTAATATTAATACTCAGATATATAAATACATCAATATAAACACTCAGGTATAAATACTCATATACAAAAACACTGATATTAATACTCAGATATATAAATATACTCATATAAACCCTCAGGTATAAATACTCAAATATATAGAAACACTTATATAAATACACTTATATTAATACTCAGATATACAAACACTCAGGTATAAATACTCAGATATATAAACACACTAATATAAATATTCAGATATATAAATACACTAATATTTATACCCTAATATAAAAAACCTTAGATACTCAGATATATAAACACACTAATATACCCTAATCTAAATTCTCAAATACTCTAAGTACTTTGATATAAATATCCCCAGTCTAAATACTCAGACATAAATACTCTGATATAAGTACTCTAAATAAACAAATCTAAACTCTCAGATAAAAGTACTCTGAAATAAGTACTCTGAAATAAGTACTCTGATATACTCTAATCTAAACACTCAGATACAAATACTGTGATATAAGTACTCAGATATAAATACCCTAATCTAAACCCTCAGATATAGATATTCTTAAAAAGATGAAAAAGTGTTTCTGTGTGATTTTCTGTTGTATCTTATTTACAGTCCACTTACCTTTGGCATGTCCTCATTCATCAGTGATTGTCGTCAGCTCCTCCTTTCAGTCACATATGAAGTTGATAATCATGAACTCCGACAAAACATGTTTGTCACAGCACAGGGTTGAACAGCAGAAGGACACAAAAATGCAGACAAAAAAGGATTAAATAAATGAAAGACTAATCTTGAAACAACAAAAACTTACTTTAAAAAACACAAGGAAAAAAAATCCAACAAAAGACATCGGGGGGGGGGGGGGGAATCACAAGGAGACAAGGAGCTCAGACATCCAGGATCTCGGAAAACAGGCAGACACAAAACACACAACACGATATGGACCAAAAGTCATATCCCGATATATTTAGGCTGAATATCGATATACGATATATCCCGATATTGTTATCGTCAAGTGAGAGCAAACGTTTAATCACAGTCAAAGCCAAATATGACATGTCACAAGTAGTTCTATTTAAACTGGCTGAATGAAATTATGCTCAGCTGTTCAAAAAACAATAAAATGTAAACTGCTGTATAACCACAGGAGTACCTTTTTTTTTTTTTTAATCTGAGCTCCATAAGATACACATTTAAATGAATAATATATCTTAAATAAAAATAGCCCATAAAGTGAAATAGGCAGATCTTTTTCTGAAATAAATTTGTTTATATAAGAGCATCAACATTTTGACAGCTATAAATGGCCTATTAAAATCAAATAGCAGATTTTGTTCTTCTCTCTAACAAATCCACAGATGCAAACAAGGAACACTACAAAAGAAAATCAATAGAACAAACACTAGTAAGTTTTAAAGACAGAACAAAATAAAGTGCTCAGTTTAAGAAAATTGTTTTTAAACATTGTTTTGCGACTACCTATCAGTCTTTCTTATGTTCTTGACAGTCTCAACCAGTTGCACAAGACTATAACAGATTATGAACTCAGTAAACATTTCCCCCTCTTTTTTTTTTACTTTGATAAACAGTTAGTGCTGCCTTGAGGTCGACATTAGAGGACAGACAGTGTCCTTCTTTGTTTAACCCATTCAGACCTGAACCCTGTTCAAGACAAGCCTCTGAAATACTGAGGGCAATTCTGAGAAGGGCCCCCACATCCTGAGGTTTTCTTTAATTGTTGAGGTTTACAAAAAGCTGATATCGCTGCTAGTGGTGGGGGAAAATATTGATTCTTAGATGCATCTCGATTCAGGCAAGGACGATTCTGAATCGATTCACAAACGTCCAAATTCCGATTATTTAGATGTTAAATAACGTGAAATAGGCGGAACGAAAAGGCGGAACTCGTGCAGCGCGTTGTCACCCGGCGGACACTTTAAGGGGAGCACATAACAAAGAAGCATGGCTGAGCGCGAGATCCACCCTGCCCCTTCCGGATTAAAAGCTAATGTATGGAAGAATTTTGGCTTCTACAGAGTTGAGGGTGGACTTGAACTGGACAAGAGCCACACTATATGTAAACTGTGTCACTCCAAGATAAAATACTTTGGTAACACCACGAACATGAGGAGCCACATCACTCGTTTTCACCCGAACGAGGAGGGAAGATGCCCGGCTGCTGTCGAGGCTACGGCTGCCTCCACCAAACAGAGAACAATCGAGCAAGCAATTACAAAGCTTCCCCCCTCATCGGAAAAGGCGTAAAGAATCACGAAGTCCATCGCTACATTTATTGCCAAGGATTTACGTCCGTATTCAGTAGTGGAGAACCAGGGCTTCCGAGCACTACTGCACACGGTGGAGCCGAGATACAACATTCCATCCCGACGCTACTTCACTGACACGGCCATCCCGACACTCTACAAAGAGACCAAAACAGAAGTCATGGCCTCCCTGGGGAAAGCTGGTAGGATAGCAGACACAGTGAGACAAAAAGAAATGTGTAATAGCTGGGGGGGGGATAATCGTTTCAGAATCGAATCGTAGCCCCTGAATCGTAATCGTAATCGAATCGTGATGTGCCTGAAGATTCCCACCCCTAATCTCTGCCTCTGTAGCAGATAGAAACAAAATTCAAATAGTATTTGAGAGCTTACACACGTGGCTTTCAAGATATCTCTTATTTTTCTGAACCTTCATCACATAATTGAAAACCTTGAACAAACAAACTTAAATGAAGTAAAGCAGCGCTCTGCATTGGAGAATAACAAATAATTTTCTTTCTGTATAACAAGTGGCAGTCATGATAAAGTGTCCATCAATACAAATGTAAATGTAAAAAATGAAGTGTTGAAAGGGTATACAGCTGCCCCAGTATAGCGCCAGAACAAAAGCAGCACTAAAAAATAGATAAGTGGCTGACAGTGTGTTCATGTCTGTGCTCACCTAAAGTCATGCAACACTCACAGAAACGCCGATAGTGTGAACCAAAGCACTCAATATGAAGAGGTTGTTCACCCTGCTGGATGCTTCTCCTCCAAAGCTGCTCTCTGTCTCTGTCATTGTTTACTTTCCTCACAAAGCACGTAGCAAGATCCGAGCATGAATCCGATTGCTTTATTAAGCTGTCAGAGATATGATAATTTGCTTCACCACGACTCCAGAAATGACTGAAAAACTACAGAATGTTACAAAATGATGCACCCGCGCTCCCGGCTTAAAGGGTAGAAATGCGCAGCGGCGCCGTCGGTGTTGTGCTGTAGAAAGCACCCCTGCCATAGAATGCAACGGGAGCGCAGTTGAAAGTACATAACAAGGCGAAATAATCCAAGTTTTCCTTACCATTGGGTGGTAGTCCACCCAATGGTGACCGTGCCTGTCTGTCTTTTCCGTGGAGGATGTGGAAGATGTCTACCTTTTCGGAACCACAATAACAGGTCTGTTGCTGTTTGGCTTTTGTTTCGCCCTGATTTATCTAAAAAACAAGGAGATGCTGGCAGCGGTCAAGAGCCCCCAAAGGCTGCCCATCATGATTTTTGAGGCAAAGCCGTAGGAACTCTTTCTGGGGCTGTCTCTAATCTTCAACATCCATGATTGGGGATCGCAAGGGAGATGTCATCTTGGAGAGGCTTTCGACATTGCAGAAGACAATGGATCGATATAGAGACCAGGATGGACAATCAGAGGAGCCGAAGTCTATTGGAATGTGGCTACTCGCTCTAACCCAAACATTCTAATCTACTATTCGGCTCGCTCGGTATCGGCCTTGGCCAAGGTCAATGCTGGCACAACTCCTCCAGGAGATCTCAGCAATTAGACGCTCTGAACTTTCCTCCCCAACCCCCTCCTTCATGGACACCTGCGGATTGTTGACTTCGTCTGGAGCTCAATCAAGGTCACCAAGATTGTGGTGATGGATGGAGTGACCTCCTGGGCCTACGCACACACGCATCCATGAACCTTCACACACATGCACATACGCACACACTCACCTCTCCCCCACCCAACGCTGTCGACGCTTCACCTCTCAGTGTGGTGGGTGGTGCTCTGACTGGCGGCGCCCGTGGGCAGCAGCTGTGGGCTTCCCACCATCACTAATGACCCATTCCACTACCCCCCCCCCACCATAGCATGTCTCCGAATCTCTGTGTATGTGGTGTCAGTAATGTGCTCATGTTGCTGAGGGTTTTTTTGTCACTGCAATCATATTAATGAGAGCAGTCTCTTTTTTTTACCTCCTCCTCTCCCTCCCTCTTGTGTGTACTTTCCCCATCTGTAAATGCAATTTCGTTGTGCACAGTTGCAATGACAATAAAGACCATACCATACCATTCAAAAGTGTGTGCCTTTAATGATTTCATTCAGACTATTCAGATAAGCCGAAAGCAACAACCCTCTGATTCTGAATATTTGCTGTCCCAAAAATATAATGTTCTATACCTTGACAGCTTACTGTACAGTTTATATAGTATACCTCTATGTGTGCATTTCTGGGACACGTAAAAACAGAACAAAAGTTTGCTGCTCCATTTGACATGTTGTCATGATCCAACATGATCATGATACTCTTGTTTTTTAAAATATGAAATCATATTTCTTCCACTTTAAGAAGCTAATGAGCGGATGGGATGCATTCTACGGCAGGGAGGCATTCTACGGCACAACACCAGCTCGGAAAGTTGAAATGCGACACACTTCTCCCGGCTTGAAGGGCTGAAATACCTACATGCTCCCGGCTTTCCGAGTAGAAATGAGAAGCCATGCTCCCGGCTTGGAAGGTTGAAATGTGGACATGCTGTCCTGGTTTAAATAGGTTAAAGATTTTGTGTGAGAAACACCAGCCCGTCAACAACAGCATCTGATATGTATATCGATATGCAATATGGTCCAATTCCATATCGCATTTGAAAATATATCGATATATCGCCCAGTCTTACAATACAACACAACACAACAAAGAACACAACACAACACAGAACAGAACATACAACACAGCACAGAACACACACAATGAACCAACAAAACAGAGAGAAGACAGGGACTATATACATGCACACAGGTAAACAAGACACAGGTAAGACAGACGAGACACAGGTGAGAATGATGAGTGATTAACAAATGAGGGAAAACTAGGGAAGTAAAACTAGACCAGAAACACAAGGAATCAACTCCTACAAAATAAAACAGGAAACACAAGGAACCAACTACTACAAAATAAAACACAAGGAATCAACTCCTAAAAATTAAAACAGACTAGAAACACAAGGAATCAACTTCTACAAAATAGAACAGAAGGGAAACAGGGGCAAACTGAAAACTCACAAGACTGGACTACAGTGGAACAGAAAAACTTGGGAAAACTGTGTGTGCGTGTTTGTGTGTGTGTGTGTGCGCGTGTTTGTGTGTGTGTGTGTGTGTGTGTGTGTTACAGCCTCATAATGTCCTTGTGGGACAACAGTCCTCTGTGCGCTGCGAACAAAGAGCCTCATAGACTCCTCCTCGGACTCCTCCTCCTCCTCCTCCTGCTGCTGCTGCTCTTCGTCTTTACCCTGCCCGTCTATCACCCCCCCCCCCCCCCCCTCCCACTCCTCCTCTCTCACCCTTCCCTAATGAGGCCTTGTGGGACATTGTCATGGTGACACTGTTGTTTCAACCTGTGATGTCACTGTGTAAAAATGATGAAGTCATTTCCTCTGACTCAGCTGGAGACCCTCTCTCGTGTCTCTGAGCTAGACTGTTTGCATTGCATTATGGGAGATTTAGATGGTGCTGTTCCTCATGGATCTGAGTGTTTGTGGTGTACTTTCCCTTTAAGAAAAAAGATGAACACACAACCGTCCTTTAAAGATGGTGGTCTAGTTTTGAGGATCATAACTTGTGTGTGTGTGTGAGATCTCAGAGTGTCCCTCCTCTAACCCGCCCCTCTCTCTTCCCCCTCAGCCATGTCCCCGGTCCTGGCGGGCTTCCTGGGGGCTGGTGTTCTGGTTCTGGTGGTGGTGGTTCTCGTTCTGCTGTGGTCCTTCTGTCAGCGTCGATACCTGCGGATCTCTGGACGCTACAAGCTGCACGGCGACCGTTACTGCGACGCCGAGGACCCCCCCTACAAGTTCATCCACATGCTGAAGGGCATCAGCATTTACCCAGAATCCCTAAGCAGCAGCAAAAGGATCGTACGCGGTATCCGGCGTGCCGACCGCTGTGACCATGACGGTGAGCGCGGCTGCCCGGGTACCTTGGGGCGGGGCATGGTGCTGGTTGACGCCGAGAACAACATCCTGGACGTACCGGGTCAGCTGCAGATGAGCCACCTGGTCCCTCCTGCTGGACCGGGCCCCGCCCACGGCCAGGCCCAGCTGGAGCGGGCGCTGCCGGTACGAGCAGACTACTGCTGCCTGGACAGCAGCTCAGCCAGCAGCAGCCAGACCAGCAGCAAAACGGCGTCCCCTTTCACCCCCGCCTCCTCAGAACCTGAACCTGAACCCAGCCTGGGAACAATCAGCCTAACTGTCGACTACAACTTCCCTAAGAAGGCGCTTGTGGTGACCATCGTGGGGGCCCGGGGCCTCCCTGCCATGGATGAACAGGCCGGAAGCTCGGACCCGTATGTGAAGATGACCATCCTGCCCGAGAAGAAGCACCGCGTCAAGACCCGCGTGCTGAGGAAGACCCTGGACCCGCTGTTCGATGAGACCTTCACCTTCTACGGTGTGGCGTACAGCGCGCTGCCTGAGCTCACGCTGCACTTCCTGGTGCTCAGCTTTGACCGCTTTGCACGTGATGATGTCATCGGGGAGGCGGTGATGCCCCTGAAAGGTGTGGACCCAAGCACAGGACGAGTCCACCTGAGCCAACAGATCAGCAAGAGGAACATGCAGGTGAGGGGGCTTAAAGGGCCAGTACGTGTTTTTTTTACTCCTGTGGTTTGGTGATATGGTCGGTGACTGCAACTGTGACATCACTTCCTCCCTGGGTTAGACCCCAGACAGGTGATTAGCTGGGCCAATCAGGGTCAGTTTAGAAGAACCAGCATGAACCCACCATCTCAGTTCTCCTCTAAAACAGGGGCGTCAGTCCTGGTCTCAAATCTGAGTGATGACCAGAGTCCGTCTGAAGATGATTAGCTCAGATTACAGGGATCCACACTAACTTTGTCCACATGTTCTCCTAAGTTGAAAAAGTAAGGAGCACACAAAGAACTTTAGGGGAACATTGAAAATTGATCAATAATGTTTGTCTTATTGATCGACCTTAGTGCTATTATTTGAAATCAATTTTAGGTCTTTTGGTCACATGACATTGAAGCCATAGAAGGAAAACAGCCTTTTCTGAGAACATCAACTAGTAATTTATTGACGGTCCCTTATTCAACACCTGACGTTGACAGCGAGGGTGCTGAGTAGATTTAACCGCGCTGCTGTTGTTATTCCCGGTTATGGAGAGTGAGAAGACACTGGTAGATCCTCAATGAATGTCCGTCAAATATCCAAACTAAAACTAACTTCACCGCCGTATTTATAGGAAAAAAAAAAACATTTGTTGATTTTTTTAATGTGCACATGACCCTAAATACATTTTACAATTCAACACATCTATTTTTAGTCGCAAATGAGAGAGAAACGGTCGCACTGTCGATACCTGCATTAGCAGGTCTCTTACAGTTGAGATGATGTTTGTCTTTATTAGCAGTCTCTCACATGAGTGGACCTGCTCAGCTGTTCTTTCTCCCAGCAGATCCTCGTTCTCCTGAAGCGTCTCAACGTTTCTGTTTCAAACACAAAAGAAGTGAAAACAGGTTTACCTCTAAATTTAAGAACATCTGAGTCCATGATGGCGAAGTCCTGACTGTGTGTGTGTGTGTGTGTGTGTGTGTGTGTGTTGTTGTTGTAATGGTGACTCAGTGGGTGTGACCTGAGGTTTGCAGAATGTGATGACCTGATCCGATCACTGTTGTTTTACTGACTTTATCCAACGCATGGATGCGCGCGCATGTGTGTGTGTGTATGTGTGTGTTTACAGTGTGAGAGTCGTGGCGAGCTGCTGGCCTCTCTGTCCTACCAGCCTGTCTCTCACCGCCTGAGTGTGGTCGTCCTGAAGGCTCGTCACCTCCCCAAGATGGACATCACCGGCCTGTCAGCCAGTGAGTAAAGACAGCTGACCAGCAGGAGGCGCTGTCTTCTATCATAGTGAACATTTACAGTCTTAAAGCCTCTTTTTAACCAAACTATTTCCTGTTTGTCTTTGGCTGTAAATAAATCCCTCAGAAAGAGGATTTGAATGTCTGTCCTCAGGACTAAAAAGACTGAAAATAAATAAACGTGTTTACCTCATGTGTAACAACAACAACAACAACAACCATATTAAAGTGGAGATTACTGCAGGGTCAGGGGAGAAGGACACATGTGGAGTATGTGTAGAGCTCCCCCTGATGGATTATAAATCATATTACAGCTAAGATATCACATATAAATATCACATAAACAAAACCCAATTCCATTGAAGTTGGGAAATTGTGATAAATGTAAATAAAAACAGAATACAATGATTTGCAAATCCTTTTCAACCTATATTTAATTAGATACACAACAAAGACAAGATATTTAATGTTCAAACTCATAAACTTTGTGTTTTAGCAAATAATCATGAACTTTAGAATTTGATGGCTGTAACGCGTGACAGCAAAGTTGGGAAAGGAGGCTAAAAATACTGAGAAATTTGAGGTATGCTCATCAAACACTTATTTGTAACATCCCACAGGTGAGCAGGCTAATTGGGAACAGGTGGGTGCCATGATTGGGTATAAAAGCAGCTTCCCCAAAAATTCTCAGTCATCCACAAGCAAGGATGGGGCGAGGTTCACCACTTTGTGAAACAGTTTAACCACATGGGCTCAGGAACACTTCAGAAAACCCCTGCCAGTAAATACAGTTCGTCACTACATCTGTAAGTGCAAGTTAAAACTCTACTATGCAAATCCAAAGCCATTTATCAACAACATCCAGAAATGCCGCTGGCTTCTCTGGGCCCAAGCTCATCTAAGATGGACTGATGCAAAGTGTTCTGTGGTCTGTCGAGTCCACATTTCAAATTGTTTTTGGAAATAGTGGACCTCGTGTCCTCCGGGCCAAAGAAGAAAAGAACCACCTGGACTGTTATCGACGCAAAGTTCAAAAGCCAGCATCTGTGATGATATGGGGGTGCATTAGTGCCCAAAGCATAGGTAACTTACACATCTGTGAAGGCAACATTAATGCTGAAAGGTACATACAGGTTTTGGAGCAACATATGCTGCCATCCAAGCAACGTCTTTTATAATGGACGCCCCTGCTTATTTCAGCGAGACCATGCCAAGCCACATTCTGCACATTTTACAACAGCGTGGCTTCGTAGTAAAAGAGTGCGGGTACTCGACTGGCCTGCCTGCAGTCCAGACCTGTTTCCCATTGAAAATGTGTGGCGCATTATGAAGCGTAAAATACGACAACGGCAACCCCGGACTGTTGAACAACTGAAGAATGGGAAAGAAATGGGATCTGCAAGAATAGGAAAGAATTCCACCTTCAAAGCTTCAACAATCAGTCTCTTTAGTTCCCAAACGTTTATTGAGTGCCCCTGTCCAAACTACTTTGTCACATGTTGCAGCCATGAAATTCTGAGTTAATTATTTGCAAAAAATACGTTGTTCTTAAACTGTTTGACTATTTGCTCACGCAGTTGTTCACAAAGTGGTGAAGCTCGCCGCATCCTTGCTTGTGAATGACTGAGAATTTTTGAGGAAGCTGCTTTCATACCCAATCATGGCATCCACCTGTTCCCAATTAGCCTGCTCACCTGTGGGATGTTCCAAATAGGTGTTTGATGAGCATTCCTCAAATTTCTCAGTATTTTTTGACACTTTTACCAACTTCTTTGTCACGTGTTGCAGCTATGAAATTCTGAGTTAATTATTATTTGCAAAAAAAATAAAGTTTATGAGTTTGAACATTAAATATCTTGTCTTTGTAGTGTATTCAATTAAATATACACTACAGGCCAAAAGTTTGGAAGCAAGATCATATTTGTACAAAAAAAGATCATAGTGCAACACGATAAACATGACTATTGTGTAAAGAGTAACTTATCAGAAGACATTTTGACTATAATTATTAGGTATTTGAGTTATTGTTGCTTAGACTTTGCTTTCTTTAAAGTAACCTCCTCTGACTTTAACAACAGCTTGGCATATACAAGGCATTCGTTCCACAAGTTTTTTAAGGTATGTTCCAGGGATTTCATTCCAAGCTTTCTTAAGTTCATTAAAAGGAGACTGCTGATTCGTGGGACGCGTTTTTCTGATCGATCGATCCAATTCATCCCGCACAAGCTCAATTGGAGAAAGGTCTGGAGACTGAGGGGGCCAAACCATTTTGAAGAACACCTTCCTCTTCTTTTTTGTCTAGGTAACCCTGACAGAGCTTGGCAGAGTGCTTAGGGTCATTGTCTTGCTGCAAAATAAACTTATGAGCCACAAGTCTTAGTCCAGATGGAGCAGCATGGTGCTGGAGGATGGAGTGGTACTGTTCCTTCTTCATGATACCCTTTACGTCAAACAAATCTTATAGTCTATCACCTGCAAAACATCCCCATACCATGGAACTACCACCTCCATGCTGAATTGTGGGTGTAACACATGGTGCTTTCAGACGTTCACCAGTTTGTCTGCAGACATAGACTCTGCGTTTTGAACCAAACAGTGCAAACTTGTTTCTAGTCATCATAAGTCCAATTTTTGTGAGCTTTTGCCCACTCATATCTCTTTTTCTTGTTCTGTGGACTAAGTAGTGTTTTTTTTTGCAGATACACAACCCTTCAGACCAGCCTTTCTCAAACGTCATTTCACGGTTGTCAGAGATATGGGTTTCGACCTTGTCATGTTGATTTCCTACCTTATTTGTGGTGCTGTCTTTCGCCGTTCTCTCTTACTGGTGACAATGCTATGTTTATCCTCTGCTTTCGTCCTTTTGTCTTTTGTCCAGGTCTTTTTTCTATCATCGTAACTTCCAGGTTCCCCTAGTCTCTTCAGAGTGTAGTGGACTCCTTTGTTAAACAACTTTAGGCGTTTTGCAATTTCTCTTTCTGTGTATCCTTCTTTCCTCAATGTAAAAAGCTGTACTTTTGTTTCTTTACTCAGTTGCTTCTTTCTAGCCACTTTTGCGGTAGTTTGAACGCAGTTGAGATTTATTAGGATTTTTGTATGCAGACTCTCAAAAACCCAAAAAGTTGAAGTGAATAATCCAACTGTGATTTGTTTTTATGCTTTTGCCCTGAAGTTGTGACTCTTGCGAATGTTTTCAACCCTAAAACTAAGCCCTTTTTATCTTTTGCTGACATATATTTAGCAATGGTCTGTTAACATCAATGTATATCTGAAGGTAATTGGAGGAAAATGGTGCATTTCCATGAAAGCAACATCTGATCATGGAGTAAATACATCCCAAAATACATAAAACTCATGCTGGATTATAAAAATAGCATTGTGAACAAATACTTAAGTTACTCCCAACTGTTCGGCCTGTAATGGCCTTGCTTCCAAACTTTTGGCCCGTAGTGTAGGTTGAAAAGGATTTGCAAATCATTGTGTTCTGTTTTTATTTACGTTAATCACAATTTACCAACTTCAATGGAATTGGGTTTTGTAGCTATCACCTTTAGATATCATATATAGATATTGCTGAGTCCGTGTATTTGAAGTCATCATCCTTACTCTTCTTATCCTCCTCCTCAGATCCGTACGTGAAGGTGAACGTGTTCTACGGCCGTAAACGCATCGCCAAGAAGAAGACTCACGTGAAGAAGTGCACACTGAACCCTGTCTTCAACGAGTCCTTCATTTACGACATCCCGCCAGAGCTGCTGCCCGAGATCTCTGTAGAATTCCTGGTTGTCGACTTTGACCGGACCACCAAGAACGAGGTTCTGGGCCGTCTGCTGCTCGGCCTCCACAGCCCCGCCTCCTCTGGCGCCTCCCACTGGAGGGAGGTCTGCGAAAACCCCCGCCGGCAGATCTCCAAATGGCACAACCTGAGCGAGTACTGAGGAGGAATCAGCTGAGAAACAGAGGCCTGGAGAAACAGACTCAGTGTACAGAACACACACACACACACACACACACACGGATGCACACACACACACAAGGACACACACACATACACACACACACACTCTGTTGTGATCATAGTTACACTCTCTCTCTCTCTCTCTCTCTCTCTCTCTCTCTGTATTATCTCTCTATGACATCTGCAAGTGTAAAAGAATCCTGCAGTGATTTCTGAAACTAAAGAAAAACACGTTTTTCAAAGAAAACCATGACGTCCATTTCTACGACTGTTCTCGTGTCTACTCGGCTGTGTGTGTGTGGACGGGGGGGAAGGAATGCGCGATCCAAAAGAAGAAAAAAAGAGACCCCCCCCCCCTCGCTGTTGTTGTCATGCAGTTCATCGCATGTCTGTCCCAGAAAAAGAAGCATTACAGACTGAAAGTGACGGGGAGAGATTTCAGCTCCAACCTAAGACCAAGATGCTCACTAACACTGCTTCTCAATGATATACTCCAGTTATAAATACTTCTCTGTAGGACCAGTAAGAACCCGCTTCAGACCCCGACTCACTCCTGATCCACCGCTTGGTCTAACGGCTCCATGTTTGAAGGGGGGATTCTGTTGGTTTTAGGCAGCATGTTCCCCGCCTGCCTGCAGAGAGACAGACCCTCACCTCCAAAAGAAAATCAGATATCAGTTCATCGCCGCTCCTGCAGCAGAAAGAAAGACCCTGACCCTGAGGAGGAGGAGGAGTGAGAGTGAGCTCCTCCTGACTGGACTGTAGATGCTAACAGCACCGCTCACAGACTGATGGACCCTGTAAAATACCTGTTTGTAACATGAATGATACCCAATTTACAAAAAAGCCAACCTCCTTGAAACGGGCGGGCAGGAGGACCGCTGACGGACGTTTGAACCCTGTTTGATATTTATCATGACCTCATTATCTCAGCAGCTCCTCCCACTGTGAGCAAGACGCCGCCCCTCAGAGCTCTGGAACTCCTCACTCAGTGCGTTTACATGCAAAGTTCAATCAGACTAAGCTCATAATTAGCTTTTTTTTTCACAGAATCAGACTTCTTTCTTTGTTCGCGTATACATGCAGCTGAGAAAATTGAGTTATTGACGTGAAGGTGTCCTCCTCCCCAAAACTAGGGGCCGATATGGGTCTTCTCAGCAGCGCTATTTCCGACCCCATACAACCGTCAACAACAACAACAGCAGGTCCATGTCAGACGTCAGAAGTGTCTACAACTGCTACTGGGCATTTTGGAGCAAGAAGATGGAGCATCATACAGCGTTGTTTTTGTCCTACATGATGGACGCGCTACTTTTTCTGCAGATGAGACGCACGTTACTCCTCTTCTCTGGTGTTTTTGATCCGGGGTTACCGGGGCGTGGCACACGCGCACATGAATTGTTTGATCATACTCCAACTACGCTGGTTACATGGTAGAGAAAATCGAATTCCAATCGCATTATCTGGGGGTCTTAATCGGAGTTTGAGAACTCCAATTATAGTCGGACTAAGGTGTTTCAGTTATCTGGTCTTAATCGGAATAAGGCAATAATTTGGTTTTCTTGAGTGTCATGGAAACGTACTGAGTGTTTCCCATTCCCCACAGCCGTGAACTGGAGATCCTCGGCTACCCAAGAAAGTAGATCCAGCAAAGACCCAAAAATCAGGTCTAAAACATTCGCACGATACTGCTCTCCGTAAACAGACTCAGATGATCGGATTATTAATGCATTAACTCAGAATACTGTCAGAGAAAAAAAAGGCGGGGCAAGAAAACCGACCAATCACGTCTCTGGTTGGAGGATGATGCCATGAACAACGTCCCATAATGAGATAATGAGGTCATCTTTAAACACCAGCGCCCTTGGCTCCACCCCCGCCCTCTTTCTCTCTGTGCATTTTTAGCTCCTCCCCTTCAACTGTCCTCTGACCTGCACCTGTCTGTGAAGGACTTCTCCCTGTGAACATTTCCCCTGCAGTAATGCTTTAATCTGCCTGCTGGTGGCGCTGTCTGAAGTGACTTAAGTGGTTTTCAAAGCCAAGTGAATATCTGTCAAAGTGAACTGAATTCATTTGTTTTTTGAAACGACAACTAAAACATTCAAATCCCAGTTTTCATTTAATCAAAATATTCTAGATTAATCTGTTTATCATCGAGCCCTCGGCTGGATTATTCCAGATTAATCTGTTAATCGTGGAGCCCGTGGCTAGATTATTCCAGATTAATCTGTTTATCGTTAAACCCTCGGCTGGATTATTCCAGATTAGTCTGTTAATCGTTAAACCCTCGGCTGGATTATTCCAGATTTCTTGATGAAATAATCTGTGTAAAATAAAGAGTCTTTCGAACAGACGCTCTGACTGTAGATTTGTACAGATGTTTGCGATTTTTGCTGGTCTTCTTCCTGTCTGATGTCCTCGGAGCTTCAGTGTGTTTGAGCGCCCCCTGCTGTAGACCTGGATGCTAACCTCTCTGTTAGGTTTGTTAACACTAATTGGACGTGCAAATAAAAAAGTTTGCCCTGAACGCCTCGTCTGACGCTTCATTTGTTCAATAAAGTTGTCGGTCCGTCTCCTCTGCCATGAAAAATAAAAATGTTGATTTTCATAATTTCAGTTTTCATCTCCATCCATGTTTCTGTCCCTTTCACTGTTTGTTGAAGTGGGACACATCTGTTAAAGTTTTGATCAGTTTTCTTCATTTCTGTCTTTACAGTGACTTGATACCCTGCAGGTTCTGATCATGAACATTTACAGATGAACATCTGCATCAGCTGAGTAAGTCTGTAAAAGTGAGATTTTTTTTTCTTAAACAGCTCTCCTGCTGTGTCAGCCTGAATCAGGTGACTCCGGTTAGAAGACATAAAGGGGGCAGATCTAAATGTCCCCACTGACGACTGATCCTGTTATCCTGAAGTCTGTGAAGGAGAGGAAGATAAAGCCACTTGGACCCTGACTCAGTTAAATCATGAACCTCCAACACCCGCATTCAAACCCCTAAAGGTTCCTGGAAAGCTTCTGGATACTCGACTGTAACTGTGAAAACTATCAGGAGCAAACCGTTTTGTAATGAGAAAGCAAAGCACTGACCTCAGATCTGCTGATTATGAAATAATGCTGGAAATAAAACCATGTGAGAGTCAGTCTGTGACACAGGAGGTGTTTTTTTATGACAAAAATAGACTCACAAAAGTCACACGGACAACGAAGGCGATGTAAATAAGTTCAAAATACACATAAATCCAAAATATCCGAGAAACACAAAACTGGCTGATTATCCAGAGGATGTTTTTCTCCTGACAGGTCCATATTTTTCTAAAGTCACAGTAAAAATCCTACAGTGAGGTTTTTGTTGGGAAAAGAGGTTACATCACTCTACGAAAATGACACAGAAAAACAGATTACCCCAGGAAACCTGACACAAGCTCAGTGTCTCTGCTTCAAGTTTCTGACTGAGCAATAGGATTTAACTGATGAAATACAACTTTGAACAGAAGATTATCTGGAAAGACCGGAAGAGTAAGAACAGACCAGAGTGGAGAATTAACAGACCAGAGAGAAGTAATAACAGACTGAAGCAGAGGAATAACAGATCAGAGCAGAATAATAACAGACCAGAGCAGAGTAATAACAGACAAGAGCAGAGTAATATCAGACCAGGGCAGAATAATAACAGACCGAGTAGTGATAACAGACCAGAGCAGAGAAATAACAGACCAGAGAGGAGTAAAAAGACCAGAGCAGAGTAATTACACACCAGAGCAGAATAATACCAGACAAAAGCAGAGTAATTACAGACCATAGCAGAGTAATGACTGACCAGAGCAGAGTTATAACAGATCAGAGCAGAGTAATAACAGACAGAAGCAGAGTAATAACAGAGCAGCAGAGTAAGAACAAACCAGAGCAGAGTAATAACAGACAACGGAGTATTAACAGACCAAAGTGGAGTTATGACTGACCAGAGCGTAGAAATAACAGACCAGAGCGGAGTAGTAACAGACCAGAGTGGAGTTTTAACAGACCAGAGCAGAGTTATAACAGACCACAGCAGAGTAATAACAGACCAGAGCGGAATAATAACAGACAAAAGCAGAGTAATAACAGACCATAGCAGAGTAATAGAAGACCAGAGCAGAGTAATAACAGACCAGAGTAGAGTAATAACAGAACAGAGTAATAACAGACCAAAGAAGAGTAATAACAGACAAAAAAGTAATAACCGACCAGAGTGGAAAAAATAACAGACTATAGCAGAGTAATAACAGACCAGAACAAAGTTTTAACAGACCAGAGGCCTGTACTACGAAGCTGGATTAACACATCCAGGATAACTCTGCGACAACTCGCTGAACTTCACCGGATCTCCGCGATCCCAATCAGCTGTACTACGAAGCCGGCTATCAACTCGATAACTGAATCCAGGTGTGGCCACTTAGGATCTGTGCGCGCACACGTAAAAGGAGCGGGGTTAGCGGCACTGGACCATTTTCCACAATGGATAAAACAGTGAGAGCGTCGTATTTCACCGCAGAAGAGCAGGATATTATCCTGCGAAAGTACGAGGAGTTCCGAGAGGCAATCACGGCGAGGAGCAACACGGCCGCAGCCGCCAGGATCCGGAGGGACTGCTGGCAAAAAATTGCCGATTCTGTAAATGCGTAAGTCACTACGATGAAGATATTAATGTGTCATCACGATGGCACGGATAGATGTCGCTTCATTTGTGCGTTCATTAATTTACGGTCCCCAAAGGTGTTGTAATTCAGTGTTTGATCACCATCATCATCGACCTCATGATTTCAGATGCTGCAGCAGTGGGGGAAAAAGAACGTGGGAGCAAATCCGACATAAATATAAAAATATCCTTCAGAGTGGTTAGTAGGTTTATTGGCAGATGGTATTTGTACATACAGTATTTCATCATGTACACAGCGATTTCCTCACAATGTCTCAGCTGTAGGATGATGATAAACGAGGTCGTGTGATATTATTTGCAGCCCATAAGAAAAAATGTGCGGCCAAACAAACCGGGGGAGGGCCAGCTCCAGAAGACTTCACCCCGGCTGAGGAGCTGGCCCTCTCCTTAAACAGGGGTCGCCCAGCCACTGAGGGCATCGAGGGTGGCGTGACTTCTGACCCTGGTGGGGGTAGCAGCTCGCAGAGCTCCTGCTTTGTACAGGGTACGTTTCAGTGAGGCAAAGGCAAACCACTGACTTGCTCAAAAAGCACAGAGTTGTTTGTGAAAGGTGACTGCTAATGTTCTAATGTTTCTCCCCAGTGGACAGTGACACACTGACTGTCACGCTGCTACCTCCACCCAAGCAAAAATTGCCCCTTACAGAGGTAACTGCAAATTCAACCAGCCATTCACATAATTCACCTGTGGCTGCTTATGATTCCTTCACCCAACAAAACCTTTGTCATCATTGATGTAGGCGGCGGTCATTGATGATGAGACTCTCTCAGCCTGCTCAGAGAGACCATGGCCAGTACAACTTAGTCATTGTTCTTTTCTAAAGTGGTTCTCACAGTGGTGGGGAGATTGTGGCAGTTATTTATCAATGGCAAATTCCACAGGTGATGGGGTCTGCTGCTGTGAATGATAAGTGTGCTCACATGCTCTCTCATCCTGTGACTCAATTTCAATTGTTCTTCTTTCACAGGAAGAGGCAAACCCAGCTGCCCCTGAGCCAGTGGCCTCCACCTCTAGACCAGCCAAGAGAAGGGAATCACAAAATGTAATCCATTTTCAAATTAACCAAAGTTTAATAGGCACATTTTCAAGCACACAATGTAAAGAGGGAAATGCTTGGACATTGAAGCAACTGCATGTGTTTGATTTCAGCCCGGGGCCGACACAGTGAGGGCGCTATACAAAAGACAGCTGGAAGAGGACATTGAGTGCAAAGCACTCCAAAAGAAAGTGTTACAGCTCAAAATCAAAAAATTAACATTAGAGGTGGAAACACTGGAGTATGACAAACAGGTAACGCAATTTCTTGTATAAAGAGAAGCAATGGCAATTTCACATGTGATCATCCTCCAAGGAAATTAGGTTACATCTGCCCTGCAGTGGGCTGCGCTCATGCTCACAGAGTACAGTTGTGGAATAATGTTTTTCCTTTTTCTTGCAGGAACGTGAAAAAAAAAGACTTTCCCAATAAAATCAAAATACAAACCAAAATCACGCTTCTCGTGCCTATAGAAAAAATTGTTCGGTTATGGCCTCCCGGACAGCCCTCCCTGAAGGGAAGTCCACGGTGATGGGGTCCACCACATCAGGGGGGGGGGGTGTCAACAGGAGGGACCCTCTCCCGCTGTATGGCTGCAATATTGTGCAGCACCACACAAGCTGCAATCACTCTGCAGGCCCTCTCTGGAGCCATCCTGAGCCCACGGAGACAGTTGAAGCGGGCCTTGATGACCCCAAAGGTCATCTCTATCCTGACCCTGGTTTTAGCCAGGGCCACATTAAACAAAGTTTGTGGACCGGCACCAGGGTCAGGATAGGGGGTCAGTAGGTAGGGCTGGCAGGCGTACCCTCTGTCTCCCAGCAGCACTCCACTGAAGAGCCCTGCAGATAAAGAGGAAGAGCCTTGAGGAGCTGAAAATGTGGTTGACATCAAAGAACAAATTCAGTGTACAGTAGTTTTACCCTGCTCGAGTTTCCTGCACAGCTGTGACTCTCTGAAGATCTGGGAGTCATGCACAGAGCCTGGCCACTTTGCCTCAAGGCTAGTGACCATCATTTGATGGTCACATGTCATCTGCAGACACATTTGGTGTTAACAGGAGTTTTCGAATCTGCTTAAATACATTCAAAATGACTGATATGCCACATAAAACTGGAACTTATATTAGTATATTACAAATATTAGTGCATCGCTTAGACTTCACACTACCTGAGTATTGATGCTGTGGAAGTTTTTTCTATTTACATAGTCTGCCTCATTTGGTCCCAGACTGGCTGTAATGGGGATGTGAGTGCAGTCTATGGCCCCCATCACTCTGCGGAAGCCTGAGAAAAGAGAATAAGGTTTGAATATCCAAATACATACATGGAAAAGTATAATATGTGGACTTGCCATTTATGGACCTACCTGCCAGTGCATAAAACCCCTCTTTGATTGCATGCAGAGCCAGATGTCCGGGGAAAATAACAAACTTGTCCAGCAGATCGCTCAGTGCCCTCGCCATTTTGTGGATTGCTTTGCAGCAGGTGTTTTTGCTGAGGTTCTCTGCATCTCCCACAGCATACATGAAAGTGCCTGTGTGTTTGGAGGAAATGGATGAGTGGGGGAATAAAGGAGACTCATACAAATTCTTCTATAGCCCTTTCTTGCGAGCCGTGCTTTGTTAGTTGTAATTGGACAAGTAAATCTGTATGAATACTCACCGGTGGCAAAGAACCTCAGCGCGAGGCAGACCGTCTGCGGGACTGTGAGCGCCCGACTGCGGTGAGTGACGTTCGCCACGTAAGGCTCCAACAGCTCACTTAAATAAAGCAGCCCCTCAAAAGAAAATCTGTAACGCTCGTACAGAATGTCATCTGGTAAATCAAAAGGGTTACACCTGTCACGAAAATAGCGTTCTCGTCGAAGCGCTCCTCTCACGATCCGAGCAACGGCATCCACGCGATCCGGCAAAAGTGGGCAAGCCATTTTCCAAGAGAACCGATTGGTCAGTGGGCGGTCTTTTATACCCGCTGAGCTCTTATCCTGAAACATAACCTGCTCCGGAGCAGGTTTGGCGTTCCGCGTAAGTTACCGGGGCAACGGACCCGGATAAAAAGAGATCCACCTTCGTAGTACGGAAAACCAAGAAGTTATCCAGAAGTTATCTCGCTAAGACCAAATCCAGCTTCGTAGTACAGGCCTCAGAGCAGAGAAATGACAGAGCAGAGTAATCACAGACCGTGGAAGAATAATAACAGACCATAGCAGAATAATAATAGACCAGAGTGGAGTAATAAAAGCCCACGTAGTAATAATAACAGACCAGTGTGGAGTTATACCAGAGTGGAATAATAACAGACCAGAGAACAGTAAATACAGACTGAAGCAGAGTAATAACAGACCATAGCAGAGTAATAACTGACCGGAGCAGAGTAATACCAGACCAAAGAAGAGTAATGACAGACAAAAAAGTAATGACAGACCAGAGTGGAGTTATAACAGACAAGAGTGGAAAAAATAACGGACCAGAGCGGAGTAATAACAGACCAGAGTCGAGTTTTAACAGACTAGAGCAGAGTAATGACAGACCAGAGCAGAGTAATAACAGACTGAAGCAGAATAATAATAGACCAGAGTGGAGTAATAACAGACCACAGAGTAATAACAGACCAGATTGGAGTTATACCAGAGCGGAGTTATAACAGACCAGAGAGGAGTAATAACAGACTGGAGCAGAGTTATAAAAGACTGGAGCAGAGTAATAAAAAAAATAATAGTAACAGACCAGAGTGAAGTTATAACAGACCAGAGTGGAGAAAAAGCAGACCAGAACAGAGTAATAACAGACTAGAGTGGAGATTTAACAGAGCAGAGTAATAACAGACCGAAGCAGAGTAATAACAGACGAAAGAAGAGTTTAAACAGACCACAGCAGAGTAATTAAAGACCAGAGCAGAATAATAACAGACCACGGAACAATAACAGACCAGAGTGGAGATATAACAGACCAAAGCGGAGTAATAACAGACCAGATCAGAGTAATAACAGACTAAAGCAGAATAATAACAGACCGAGTAGTAACTACAGACCAGAGTGGAGTTATAACAGACCAGAATGGAGAAATAACAGACCAGAGCAGAGTAATAACAGACCAGAGTGGAGTTTTAACAGACCAGAGCAGCGTTATTACAGACCTGAGCAGGGTAAGAACAGACTGAAGCAGAGTAATAACAGACCATAGCAGAGTAATAACAGACCAGAGCAGAATAATAACAGACCAGAGTGGAGTAATAACAGACCACAGAGTAATAACAGACCAGAGTGGAGTAATAACAGACCAGAGAAGAGTAATAACAGACTGAAGCAGAATAATAACAGACGAGAGCAGAGTAAAAACAGACCAAGTAATAATAACAGACCAGAGTGAAGTTATAACAGACCAGAGTGGAAAAAAAACAGACCAAAGCAGAGTAATAACAGACAAAAGTGGAGTTTTAGCAGACCAGAGCAGAGCAATAACAGACGAAAGCAGAGTAATAACAGACAAAAGCAGAGTTAGAAGAAGGGAGAAATAACAGACCAGAGTGGAGTTATAACTGACCAAAGAGAAGAAATAAGACCAGGGCAGAGTAATAACACACCAGAGCATTTAATAAAAGACAAAAGCAGAGTAATTATAGACCAGAGCAGTTATTACAAACTAGGGCAGAATAATCACAGACCAGAGTGGAGTAATAACAGACCAGAGTGGAGTTATAACAGACCAAAGCGGAGTAATAGCAGACCACAGAGTAATAACAGACCAGAGTGGAGTTATAACAGACCAGAGCGGAGTAATAAAAGACCAGAGAAGGGTAATAACAGACTGAAGAAGAGTAATAACAGAGCAGAGTGCAGTTGTAACAGACCAGAGTGGAGAAAAACAGACCAGAGCAAAGTAATAACAGACCAGAGCATAGTAATAACAGACGAAAGCAGAGGTGTAACAGACCAGAGCAGAGAAATAACAGACCAGAAGGGAGAAATAACAGACCAGAGTGGAGTTATAACAGACCGGAGAGAAGTAATAAGACCAGAGCAGAGTAATAACACACCAGAGCAGAATAATAACAGACCAGAGCAGGGTAATTTCAGACCAAAGCAGAGTAATTACAAACTAGAGCAGAGTAGTAACAAACTAGAGCAGAGTAATAACAGACTACAGAGTAATAACAGACCAAAGCGGAGTAATAACAGACCAGAGCAGAACAATACCAGACCACGGAGAAATAGCAGACCAGAGTGGAGTTATAATAGACCAGAGCGGAGAAATAACAGACCAGAGCAGATTAAGAACAGACCAGAGCAGAGTAACAACAAACTAGAGTAGAGTTTTAAAAGACCAGAGCGGAGTAATAACAGATTAGAGCAAAGTAATAACAGATGAAAGCAGAGGTATAACAGACCAGAGCAGAATAATTACAGACCAGAGCATTGTAGTTTCAGAGTAGAAGGGAGAAATAACAGAGCAGAGGGGAGTTTTGACAGACCGGAGAGAAGTAATAAGACCAGAGCAGATTAAAAACACACCAGAGCGGAATAATAACAGACGAAAGCAGAATAATTACAGACCCAAGCAGAGTTATAACAAACTGGAGCACAGTTATAACAGACTACAGAGTAATAACAGACCAAAGCGGAGTAATAACAGACCAGAGCAGAACAATAACAGACCACAGAGTAATAACAGACCACAATGGAGTTATAACAGACCAGTGCAGAATAATAACAGACCAGAGCAGATAAAGAACAGACCAGATCAGAGTTATAACAGACGAGAGCAGAGTAATAACAGACTGAAGCTGATTGATAACAGACCAGAGTGGAGTTATAACAGACCAGAGTGGAGAAAAACCAGACCAGAACAGAGTAATTACAGAACACAGTAGAGTTTTAAAAGACCAGAGCAGAGTAATAACAGATTAGAGCAGAGTAATAACAGATTAGAGCAGAGTAATAACAGAGGAAAGCAGAGGTATAACAGACCAGAGCAGAGTAATTACAGACCAGAGCAGAGTAATAACAGACCAGAAGGGAGAAATAACAGACCAAAGCAGAGTAATAACAAACTAGAGCAGGGTAACAACAAACTAGAGCAGAGTAATAACAGACTACAGAGTAATAACAGACCAGAATGGAGTTATAATAGACCAGAGCGGAGAAATAACAGACCAGAGCAAATTAAGAACAGACCAGACCAGAGTAATAACAGACCAGAGCAGAATAAAATTAGAAGATAGCAGAGTAATAACAGACCAGAGTGGAGATTTAACAGACCAGAACAGAGTAATAACAGACCAGAGCAGAGTAAAAATAGATGAAAGCAGGGCATTAATAGTGGAAAGCAGAGTAATAACAGACGAAAGCTGAGTAAATACAGACCAGAGCAGAGTAATAACAAACTAGAGCAGAGTAATAACATACCAAGGAGAAATTACAGACCAGAGCAGAGTAATTAAAGACCAGAGCATTGTAATAACAGACCAGAAGGGAGAAATAACAGACCAGAGGGGAGTTTTAACAGACCGGAGAGAAGTAATAAGACCAGAGCAGAGTTATAACACACCAGAGCAGAATAATAACAGACGAAAGCAGAGTAAATACAGACCAGAGCAGAGTAATAACAAACTAGAGCAGAGTAATAACATACCACTGAGAAATTACAGACCAGAGTGGAGTTATAAGTGACCAAAGCGGAGTAATAACAGACCAGATCAGAGTAAGAATAGACCAGAGCAGAGTAATAACAGACCAGAGCAGAGTAATAATAGATGAAAGCAGAGTTATAAGCCCACTGCAGCCCATTTACATTCCTATGGTGAAGAAACAACCCCCCACCATCAGGTATGTTAAGAGGTGGTCTGAGAAGGCCACTGAGGCGCTGCAGGACTGTTTTGAGACCACAGACTGTGATGTACTGTGTGGCCCACATGGTGATGACATCGACACCATGACAGATTGTATCACGGACTATATAAACTTCTGTGTTGAGAACACCGTACCCACCAGGAAAGTACGGTGTTTCTCCAACAGCAAACCCTGGGTGACCCCGGAACTTAAAGTCCTCCTGAAGGAGAAGAGGAGGGTCTTTAAATCCGGGGACAAGGAGGAGCTGAGGAGGGTGCAGGGGGAGCTGAAGAAGAAGATCAGAGAGGGGAAGGCCAGCTACAAGACCAAGATGGAAAACCTTCTGCAACAGAACAGCGCGAGGGAGATCTGGAGAGGCCTGAAATCCATCTCAGGTCATAACAGGGGCCACGAGAGGGGACCTGAAGCAGGAGACAGGGAGTGGGCCAACAAGCTGAATCTGTTCTTCAATAGATTTGACTCTGCTCCCACTCCTCCCCCGACTCATCAAACTGTAGCGATTTGAATTCAGAATAAATGTCCAAAATTAATAAAATTAAATTATGACATTTATGCACTCATTGAAGGGGCACCACCCACCTCTCTGGTGGGAAAAGGATGAAACAAAGTTCAATTGAGTAATCAAACGTTGAATCAGTCTTAAACAGATTTAAATCAGTCTCTCATCTGAGGCCGGAATTCTCCATTCAGGGACTCTACTTTCTGGAAAGACCACTAAGAGACGACAACTTAAAATTAAATGGACAATTTATTAACAAGCTATATGAAAACAAAACTTCAATAAATGATGATCAAATAATGAGAAAATCAAAGAACATCTAATGAATAAATGAAGGAATGGTTTGAACTGAACGTAAGAATGGAAGTTAATGATAGTGAGTGAATAAGAGAAAATTTAACCTACGTTAACAGAGTTACGAGGGTAAATTTTTAAAGGAATTTGGATAACTAAACTATAACTAGGAAAGTAAGCTACTGAACGCTTGACGGCATCACCCAGTTGATACAGCAGTTTCGAGGAGTTTGCCTACTTTGGATGTCAGTTCTCAGCGGCACTCTTGGAATGGATCAGCTGAAGTTCTGTGGCTACCGGACCGGATGCTGAAGGTTCGGCGGGGAGTTCTCCGCTGTGAATGGTCTCAGGCTTCAGGACCGTGTCAGTGCCGTTAGATACTTCAGTTCTCTTGGCCTCTCGGAACCAGGTGGCAAACGCAGCTCGGCAGATGATGCTGGTCGGTCCTCCGGGCGTTCAGGACTAGCTTGTTGCAGATTAATTTGCGCCAATAACTTAAGAAAATAATTTCGCTGGCCAGCCGATATTATCTTCAGGAGTCACTTTAGCGAACCAAAATAAAACTAGGGCCCCGTTGGGGCACTGGCGGGCCCGAGCCATGTCGCACCGCCCCCAGCGCGACCGCCTCCCCCTCCTGATCGCGTCACACTCAAGGTCGAAAGATGGTGTGTGCACTTGTCTGTGGTCATTTACCGTTATAATGAATGGGAGGCGCAGTTTCTACCAAAATGCTCGCTGCAGAAAAACTCCATGTCCTATTCGAAAAAAGTCTGGACCATGAGTGAGGGCAGAAACACAGCTAGTATATATCCAAATGGCAAGTTGCTCCACCTTTCGGTTTTGCCGAGAGAGCGATGTTTGAGCCATTGAGCAATGGGCAGGAAAAACTTGACTTTTTCGCCTGCCATGGGGGGGCGCTCTTTTGGGGAGAAAAAATTCCTTCACAAATGTGTTGATGGCTGGACATTGCATCATCCTAGAAAACTTGGAGGCCAGTGAGGACAAAAATAAAAAGTTATAAGACTTTTAAGAATATGGATATTTGGGTAATCTTTGGCGCCCCCTAGAACCTAAACCGTGGGGTGCAGCGTCATGATTTGTACAACTTTTAATGGCCATGGGGTGTAGATTGGCCTGAGCAAATTTGGTGCCGGTGGAACGAAAGCCTTAGGAGGAGTTAGCGTAATTCCAATGTGTGCGGATCGGCAAAAAATGCGAAATAACCCTTTAACCGTACATTTGACAGATATGCCCGCACTGACTTTTTCGTAGATCTTATTGAGATACACGTGATTGTCAAATTATGTGTCAATATGACGAAGCGTACAGGCGTGACACTCAATAGTGTGAATTTTCACCTTAGGGGACAAGAAAAAATGGACTTTTTTCTCCTGCCATGGGGGGGCGCTCTTTTGGGGAGTAAAAATTCCTTCACAAATGTGTTGATGGCTGGACATTGCATCATCCTAGAAAACTTGGAGGCCAGTGAGGACAAAAATAAAAAGTTATAAGACTTTTAAGAATGTGGATTTTTGCGTTATTTTTGGCGCCCCCTAGAACCTAAACCGTGGGGTGCAGCGTCATGATTTGTACAACTTTTAATGGCCATGGGGTGTAGATTGGCCTGAGCAAATGTGGTGCCGGTGGAACGAAAGCCTTCGGAGGAGTTAGTGAAATTCCAATGTGTGCGGATCGGCAAAAAATGCGAAATAGCCCTTTAACCGTACATTTGACAGATACGCCCGCACTGACTTTTTTGTAGATCTTATTGAGATACATGTGTGTGTCAATTTTTGTGTCAATATGACAAAGCGTACAGGCGTGACACGCGATAGTGTGAATTTTCACCTTAGGGGGCGCTATGGAGCCATTTTGCATATTATTTTTTCGGCGACTTCAGAATATCGAATTTTTCACCAGGCCCGGTCGTCCTGCCAAATTTCATGAGTTTTCGCCAGTGGGAAGTGGGCCATTTTCCCCTTCAAAGGGGAGGAAAAATAAGAAGAAAGAAAGAAAGAAAGAAGAAAGAAGAACCCATACAGGAATAATAGGGCTCTACGCCCGGCTGCTCTGCAGCTGGCTCGGGCCCTAATAAAAGGCTTAGACTGAGGTTCTCTATGTGCGCAGCTAATTACTGATGCTTTAAAGAAACTTGGGTATGGTTTCATCCAAGTTTCTGGAAAAGTCTGAGCTTAAGGCAAATAAAAACGCGGAGAAAATTGCAAAACGATGGACGAAGACAAAAGAACAACTCAAACACGCAAAACGCAGAAGACAAGAAAATGAAGACGAAAAAGACTAGAGAAAAAAAAGCTAAGGGCGGCAAAAGCTCAACTCTTTTAAGCAGTTCGTGTGGGGCGTGAACCAATCAAGCCTCATAAATGATTAACACATATATTTGGGTGAGGTAGATAAAAACATAGTATTTATACATACAAAAACTCTTAACTTGAGTCTAAAAGAGTTTCTTGTTACTACTTCTAAAACTGCTAATCTATCTTGGGAATACCATTTACTAAGCTACGAAGTGTATAAAACAAAAGGAAGAAATGCACATAATTAAATTCACTGAATACACATTTGGTTCTGACCAAACCATATTCAGGCAACACCACTAGGAGGAGCTCTTGGTCCATGGAAAACCTGGAATAAATTTGTGAAGTTAACAGTTTGGCTTGTAGACATGCTAGAAAGCTGGGAAAAAGATCATTTTCATTGATGATGTGGTGTACAGATAGAAAATCCTGGTGAAGTGTCCATTAAACCTGAAGTTAAACCATTTTCAGTCATCCTCTTCCTCCTGCACCTTAAAGAGAGCCATGGAAAAACACAGTCATTCAAAGGATTTATGGTAGGGATCTGTTCCAGGGATGGCGCCAAAAGGCAGCCTTGGAGAATGTTCTCATGCTCTTTTTGGGTCACTCCTTAAGCTGAGGTGTCAACTATGACCTTTCCCAGCCAAGGTGAGAGGCTCCATGTTTATTCCGTCTGGGGGTCATGTGGTTGATAAGCAACTTGTCTCTTTGAAGCGTGAAGATTCACTATCAACCTTTTGGGAGAGGCCCCCCTTTGGTTCTGTCCTGGATCGTAAACGGCCATAAGTTAAGTGTGAAACGTTACCCCCATTTCCTCCCCTAATCAGGGAAGCCTGCATTCCTTTGAGGGGTGAATTAAAGGTAGACAGAGCAGAAAGCAGTCGTCTTGTTACAAAACCAACGACCTGTCTGCTTCTTCTTTACACCACCTCAGTTCCATGGCACCGGCATCATCAACCCCCCTCCACTCATCCTCCACCACCCCCTCCAGCACCACCCCCAGCCTCTCTATAACAGCTGACCAGGTGAGAAGTGAGCTGAGGAAGATAAAGCCAAGGAAAGCCACGGGTCCTGACGGCATCACCTCCAGACTCCTGAACAACTGTGCAGACCAGCACAGTGAGGTGCTACTGCACATCTTCAGCTTAAGCCTGAGTCTGGAGAGGATCCGAGCACTGTGGAAGACTTCCTGCGTGATTCCTGTCCCCAAGACAGCACACCCCAGGGAGCCCAACCACTTCAGACCTGTGGCCCTCACTTCTCACCTGATGAAGACTCTGGAGAGGATCGTGCTGAGGAACCTCCGCCCCCTGGTGATTTCTCATCTTGATCCTCTGCAGTTTGCGTACCAGCCCAACATCAGGATGGACGACGCAGTCATCTACCTGCTGCAGAGGTCCATGGCTCACCTGGAGAACACTGGCACCACTGTGAGGGTCATGTTTTTTTACTTCTCCAGTGCGTTCAACACCATCCAGCCTTCACTGCTCAGGGGGAAGCTCAAGCGGGCGGGAGTGGACTGTCACCTAACCGCATGGACCGTGGACTACCTCACCGACAGACCACAGTTTGTGAGGCTTCAGAACTGTGTGTCGGACATGGTGGTCTGCAGCACAGGGGCTCCACAGGGGACAGTGCTCTCCCCCTTCCTCTGTACCCTGTACACCTCGGACTTCAGCTACAACTCTGGGAGCTGTCACTTCCAGATGTTCTCTGATGACACAGCCATCGTCGGATTTGTATCGTCAGGGGATGAGCGGGAATACAGGACTGTCATCAGTGACTTTGTCAACTGGTGTGGCACAAACCACCTCCAGCTCAACGCCAGTAAGACAAAGGAGATGGTTGTGGATTTCCGCAGGAGGGGGACACCTCAGACTGTTCCAGTGAACATCCAGGGTCTGGACATCGAGATGGGGGAGTCCTACAGATTCCTGGGTGTCCACCTCAACAACACACTGGACTGGTCAACAAACACAGACGTCCTGTACAAGAAGGGCCAAAGTCGTCTCCACCTGCTGAGGAGACTGAGGTCTTTTGGAGTGTGCAGGACTCTGCTCAGGACTTTCTATGACTCTGTGGTAGCATCTGCACTTTTCTATGCAGTGGTCTGCTGGGGGGCAGGGAGGACCGAGAGGGACAGGAAGAGACTGAATAGACTGGTCAGGAGGGCCAGTTCTGTCCTGGACTGTTCTTTGGACTCCCTGGAGGAGGTGGATGAGAGGAGGATGTTAACAAAGCTTGTATCCATCATGGACAATCCCTCTCACCCACTGCATCAGACTGTGGGGGCTTTAAGCAGCTCCTTCAGCAGCAGACTTAGACTCCCACCTTGCAAGATAGAGCCCTACCGCAGGTCATTCCTTCCTTCTGCAATAAGACTTTACAATGAACTGTAATAAAATTGGACTCACACCACCACTTTTTTTTTTGCATTTAAATTGTGTGTATTGTATATAGTTTTATTTTTCTTCTCCCTTTTTCCTTTTCCTAATTTTTTTTCTTAATTTATTACATTTATTTAAGTTCTTAATATTACGATTTTTATTTATATAACTGCATTTTTGCACTCTTTGTCTGTGATGCTGCTGTGACAAAAAAAAAATCCCCCATGGGGGATCAATAAAGGAATATTCTATTCTACTAACATACGAAAGCGGAGTAATTATTGACCAGAGAAGAGTAATAACAAACTAGAGCAGAGTAAATACAGACCAGAGTGGAGTTATAACAGACCAAAGTGGAGTATTAACAGACAAGATCATGATAAAAAACTGAAGCAGAGGAATAACGAACCAAGTAGTAATAACTGACTAGAGTGGAGTTATAACAGACCATAGCAGAGAAATAACCGACCAGAGCAGATTAAGGAAAGACCAGAGCAGAGTTATAACAGACCAGAGCAGAGTAATAGTAGACAAAAGCAGAGTAATAACAGACCAGAGTGGAGTTATAACAGACCAAAGAGAAATAATAAGACCAGAGCAGAATAATAACAGATGAAAGCAAAGTTATAACAGACAAGAGCAGAGTAACAACAGACCAGAGCAGAGTAATAAGAGACCACAAAGTAATAACAGACCAGACCAGAGCAGAGTAATAATAGACAAAAGCAAAGTAATAACAGACCAGAGTGGAATTATAACAAAGAGAAGTAATAAGACCAGAGCAGAATAATAACATACGAAAGCAGAGTAATAACAGACCAGGGCAGAATAATAACAGACAAAAACAGACTAATAACTGACCAGAGCTGAGTAATAACCGACCAGAGTGGAGTTATACCAGACCACGGAGTAATAACCGACCAGAGTGGAGTTATACCAGACCACGGAGTAATAACCGACCAGAGTGGAGTTATAACAGACCACGGAGTAATAACAGACCAGAGTAGAGTTAAAAACCATAGACTGGAAATACTATGGACAACCTGGTTCCGTTTTCCGCCTGTATACGGATTTGAAGCCAAAAATTTCTCAGTAAATCCAGGTTTTTCTCCACTTCTTTGAAACCAGAGCTGCGCAGTAGCAATGCACGCAGTCGCAGAGAGTCACTGTGATGACGCTCGTCTCAAACAGCGTATCCCCCCGGGTGAGCTACGCAATCCCTGAACGCCCATAAGCTGTACCAGGTGTCAATCATAGGAAACATGAACCCCCTAATAACTTTTAAAAACGGAGCTGTACAGAAAAAAAGGACTTGGGCACAAACCAGTGTTACAATAACTACATGTCAAAATCACAAGCAAGGGGGAGAAAAATTTATGTTCTGTGTAATACATTTCTAAAGTTTGTCCAGAGTCCCATAAGCTTTGCTGGCGGAGGCGAGATTCATTCTTTATACAGTCTATGATAATAACAGATCAGAGCAGAGTAATATTAGATGAAAGCAGAATTAAAAGAGACCAGAATGGAGAAATACCAGACCAGAGTGCAGTTATAACAGACCAGAGAGAAGTAATAAGACTAGAACAGAGTAATAACAGACCAAAGCAGAGTTATAACAGATTGGAGTTTTAACAGACCATAGCAGAGCAATAATAGACTGAAGCAGAGTAATAACGGACTAAAAAAGAGATTTAACAGACCAGAGCAGAGAAATAACTTACAAAAGCAGAGGTATAACAGACCAGAGGAGAGTAATAACAGACCAGAGCAGAGTAATAACAGAACATAAGAGAGAAATAACACACAAGAGATGAGTTATAACAGACCAGGGAGAAGTAATAAGACCAGAGTAGAGTAATAACACACCAGAGCAGAATAATAACTGTTGGGTCTAAAACCTGCAACATTTGACTGAAAACATATAAAGAAGAGAAAGACAATGGTATATACTCGAGGAGAATGGACAGAGATAGCATCAGGTACCATCTCGAAACCACTCCGCCCAGTCTGCTCAGTCTCTTTATTTAGGGTTGTCCCTGGTTACACAATGTTTCTAAAGGGTGGGGGAAAAATATATGCAGCAACGTAAGCATTCTCATAAAACATAATAATGAACAACTGTGAATATGTGAAGGTCAAGGCGACATTGTTGCATCAAACGAGCTCCTTCTGATAGGAGCGGATCCTCCTCAATACTTCCCACGATTCACAGTGGAGGATACATCACACACACACACACACACACACCTGCTGATAGGAGAAACGAGTTCACAGAGAAGTTAAGAAACATTTATGTGCTGTGTAATAAAGCTATTGGAGAGAGAAGTTAGAAAACACTCTTATATGTGTAACAAGAGGTTAAAACAGTTCATACTTGTAGCAAACTCTTACATAAGAATTTGAGTAAGATGATAACTTCTATATACATTTATACACATTATTCTGACATTTCCCTCCTGTTTATCATTACTTTGCTCAAATTCTCATAATCCCTCTAGTTCACCCACTTCTCTAGATTTTAAGCTGTGAGTTCATGTTTTATGACTACAAAGAATTTACACATGGAGGTACCAAGATGTTATTTTAGTCAGAATCATACTCATCATCAGGATTGGGGCACAGGTCAGGCCATTGAGTGTCATCAAGTCTGTTCTCCTCGTCCTGCTGATGGAGCAGCGGGTACAGCTCCTGCATCTGCTGCTCCACAGGGGACAACGCTGTTGTGATAAGGCGGTTAAGAAGAGAACGAATACAGAATACAACAACATCCACACAAGGTCAAAATAGCTGCAAAAACAGCAACAGAGATTAGGACTGAATCTACAAGATTTCTGTATTTTCCAAAGACATTCATCCGATCATCCCAAAAGAATTTATCTATTCCTGAGTGGTCTTTCATTTTGCCATTAAGCGTTTTTAGGCCCTCTATGGCAGTGTTATTAGGAATGAACGTGCAACACGTTTCTCCAAACATGGCACATACACCTCCTTTTTCTGCGAGCAGCATGTCAAGGGCTATACGGTTTTGGAAAGCCATCAGGGATGTTGCAGACAACTGCGAGTGACCGGCCTGAAAACCAGCCTCAGTCCAATTACCTATGTTTTGAACGTTGAAATGGATGTAGTTGATTCTGATTCGATCTATATTTTTGTTCATTGTACACCAAGGACAGACGAGAGACTAAAAGCCTGCAGCAACTTGATTTACTAGTTTATACTCATCTGGTACCTCACGAGGAACTATCTATATAAGTCGGGTCTGACTCTGTTTGCTAGTTTCTTTTACTCTGGAGTGGCTCAACAAAGGAATAAGACTAACTGCAGAGGTTAAATTTGCCACACTGGTCTGGAAAGTTACAACAGTTAGGATTAAAGTCACTAAGGCCCTATTATCAGTCTACTGTCATTCAGGTACAGCTACAGAAAACACGTACAGGTTTGTTATGGCTAGGGAATTCCTAGTACAGACATAGAAGTTAGACTGATTCTTCATTTTTACTAGATATTTTTGCATATCTGTACCACATGTTCACTTCAAATTGTTATTATTTTTTTTACTATTTATTGAGTCACTTTCATTAGCCATTCTATCTCCACATCTGGTCTGTTGTTGTCACTTCTCTTTCCTTCCTTAAGTTCATCTGAAGTTGTAAATAATGTTTTCAGTAGGTGAATTAACAGTATCAGGTTTAGCAGAAGTAAGATACTTAACTTCCCCATTTTCCTAAGCTCCTAAGGAATTCAAGACCATCTAATCTTCACTGACATTGAGACGAACGCCCACTATAAGGACGCCCCCCTTTGAAGTCAGACTTTCCTAACTAAAACCCATATAGGGTTTTTTTTGCAATGGGAAAGATGTATCCAACTACTTCTTTGTGCTATTTTTACTGCTGTGGGTGTCGTTAGCAGTACCTTTTTTCTTTTTTTTACTCCTTCCACTTACTTCAACGTATTCAAAACCATTCAAACTTCAGGAGATTCCAGCTTATATTCAAAATTTTCCTGACATTCATACTTTCTGAGATATTCCAGGTTTTCCGACCAATTTTTCTCATTAGAAATGCATTATGGAATTTTCAAATTGGCCCTTTTCTCACATTTTCTTTACACAACTTTAAAAGCCTTCAACTCCTCTATACATCCAGATTATGATCATTTTAATTTTAAATCGTTTCATTCTTCATTCAGTATTCAATTTTTTCAAACTAATTCCAACTCATTTAAACTGATTTAAACCTTTCTGAATCTTCAAATCTCATATCTTTCACATATTTTTGAACTTAAGACATTTACAATAGCAGCTTAGCAATTACAATTTCAGCTGGAGCAATCCATCTCGCAATTTCTTCAGAAATTGCATTTTCTAGTTATTATTATTTATTTATTTATTTATTTATTTCATTTTCAAAATTAGTTCCATCGTCACTGTAGATTCATTTTGGAATGCCAAATCAAGAAATTATTTCTCTACACAGGATTTTTGCTCCTGTTAATGCATCTGGATGGGTGAAGGGAAATAATTCTATCCATTTAGTGAAAGGATCTATTAACACTGAACAGTATTTCTTTCTCTCACACTGATTTAATTCTATGAAGTCCATGTGTATGGCTTCAAATAATGCATTGGTTGGTGGAAATTGGCCTCTTTTTGGTTTTCTACTGTCTTGAGCATTATGTCTAGCACAAACTGAACAAATCAGACAAACTTTTTTTTTTTTTTAATAATTTACGAATCAATAGGGGGTAAAGTGCTGATTAACTACTACACTCATCCCTCCTGTCGAGACATGGCACAGCCCATGACTCGCTATTACTACCTCTAAAGCTCTGTTTACTGATCTGACAAAAATCTTTTGTGTGGAAAACCTAATCTGTGGTAGTTTATGTCCGAGAACTGTTTTTTCTTTTTTTTTTTCTTTGCACCGGAGTCACACAAAAAGGTTACAGGTAAACCATGAATCATTAACTATATCTGCGGTTTTATGTCTGCATAATGTATTCCTTCTCCAACAGACTGTTGCAGCTCCGCTGTCGAAGGGACAGATACAGGAAATCTGTCCTGCCACAAGCTATTGCACAGTTCAATAACTCACATATGTCAGACAGGGACTCACACCTGTCTGCTTTATAGTACTTTTTTTTTTTTTTTTAAACTCCTATCACATCATATTATCGAGTACCTTAAATTGTCTGTATATCTATCATCCCATCTGTAATATTTCGCATTTCATATTTATCACTCATTTTATATTTATTACTAATTTCAATTGCCCACGTTCTTCATATCTCACTTTTATTTCTTAGGATGTTTAGCATATTTAGCCTGTATTTATTGTATATATTTAGTATTTTTAGTGTGCTTTGTACTTGCTTCTTGTTATATTTCAATTTAATTTTGTATTTTCTTTTTGCTGCTGTAACAAGAGAATTTCCCAGTTTGGGATCAATAAATCTATCTATCTATCTATCTATCTATCTATCTATCTATCTATCTATCTATCTATCTATCTATCTATCTATCTATCAAAAAATATATATATATTTATCTCCTCCAAGTTTAGCACTTCTTCCTCCTCTGTTTCTTCTCTGTTCACACTTTCTCTTCATTTCTGTCGAATAACATTTGCTGTCTCTCCCTCTTCTAGTCATGCTTAATACTTTTTTCTACAGCTCTTCACCTAGTGACCAAAAGCTCTGCAATTCTCTGATGTTGTGGTTCATGACCTCGGTCAGGGTACTGTTCTTCACCTCTTTGCTCTTGTGATTCATAACCTTTGTCAAAACTTCTACTTCCTCTATCGTTTTCTCTATTGAAATTCCTGCCTCTTAAACTGCTTCTTTCTTGTTCTCTCTGTCATAGTCATCAAATGGTTTATCATCTCTCCTATTATCCCATAGTCATCCTATTTATCTCATGTAGTATGAAATTCATTGTCACATTTGGAGTTAATCTTATGTAAAATAGCATTATAGGGAGGGCTTTAATTCCAACACACCGCAATTCTAACACACCAGAGCGGCCAACAACGGATTTGTAGGACCCGCTCGTCCTTTTTTCAACGGATTTGTTGGACCCGCTCGTCCTTTTTTGGTCTTTTATAGATTCTCTACACGGAGCGAATCTCAATCATTCCACGTTCCTTTTTACAAAAGACCAACTCACCAACTTTCCGTCAACCGTCGGATCCCAGCAGGCGGGTCGAGTCCAGTTCCTCAAAGAGGTCTTTAAGACTCATCCTAGAGAGTCTGCCGTGGCCACGGTCTTATCTGTCGTCCACCTCACCTGCTGGAATCGTCAGGTCTATTGGAATCCGGCTCGAAGGACCAAAGAAATGTTGGGTCTAAAACCTGCAACATTTGACTGAAAACATATAAAGAAGAGAAAGACAATGGTATATACTCGAGGAGAATGGACAGAGATAGCATCAGGTACCATCTCGAAACCACTCTGAAAGGTATTTCCGTCCAGTCTCTTTATTTAGGGTTGTCCCTGGTTACACAATGTTTCTAAAGGGTGGGGGAAAAATATATGCAGCAACGTAAGCATTCTCATAAAACATAATAATGAACAACTGTGAATATGTGAAGGTCAAGGCGATAATGTTGCATCTAACGAGCTCCTTCTGATAGGAGCGGATCCTCCTCAATACTTCCCACGATTCGCACACACCTGCTGATAGGAGAAACGAGTTCACAGAGAAGTTAAGAAACATTTATGTGCTGTGTAATAAAGCTATTGGAGAGAGAAGTTAGAAAACACTCTTATATGTGTAACAAGAGGTTAAAACAGTTCATACTTGTAGCAAACTCTTACATAAGAATTTGAGTAAGATGATAACTTCTATATACATTTATACACATTATTCTGACAATAACAGATAAAAGCAAAGTTATAACAGAACAGAGCAGGGAAATAACAGACCAAAGCAGAGTAACAACAGACCACGGAGTAAACACAGACCAGATTGGAATTATAACAGACGAAAGCAGAGGTATAACAGACCAGAGCAGAGTAATAACAGACCAGAGCAGAGGAATAACAGAACATAAAAGAGAAATAACACACAAGAGTGGAGTTATAACAGACCAGGGAGAAGTAATAAGACCAGAGCAGAATAATAACAGATGAAAGCAAAGTTATAACAGACCAGAGCAGAGAAATAACAGACCAGAGAAGAGTAATAACAGACCAGAGTAGTTATAACAGACCAAAGCGGAGTAATAACAGACCAGAGTGCAATTATAACAGACCAGAGAGAAGTAATAAGACTAGAGAAGAGTAATAACAGACTCAAGCAGAGTAATAACAGACCAGAGGAGAGTAATAACAGACAAAAGCAGAGTTATTAGAGAACAGAGCAGAGTAATTACAGACCAAATCAGAGTTATAACAGACCATAGAGAAGTAATAAGACCAGAGCAGAGTAATAACACACCAGAGAAGAATAATAACAGATGGAAGCAGAGTAATAACAGACAAAAGCAGAGGTATAACAGACCAGAGCAGAGTAATAACAGACCAGAGCAGAGTAATAACACACCAGAGCGGAATAATAACAGACCAGAGCGGAGTAATAATAGACGAAAGCAGAGTAATAAGACCAGAGCAGAGTAATTACACACCAGAACAGAATAATAAAAGACATAATAATAATAATAACAGACCAGAGTGGAGTAATAACAGACCGAAGTGGAGTAATAACAGACCAGATCAGTGTAAGAACAGACCAGAGTAGAGTAATAACAGACCAGAGCGGAGTAATAACAGACCAAAGCAGAGCAATAACAGACCAGAGAGAAGAAATAAGAACAGAGCAGAGTAATCACAGACTCAAGCAGAATATTAAGAGACGGAAGCAGAGTATTACAGTTTTTCTCAGTCGCTTTGGTACATTTCTCAGATCAGAATTGAAATTCTCAAAACTACGTGTTAAATCTTCACATCATTGTGTCACTTGTGCACATCAAAAAAGCAGTTTCTCATTTCTTTGAACAACTTGCAAATGCTTTGGTACATCCATGCAATTGATTATGTACAATTTTCTGCTGTTTTCTACATTATCAATTGCTTATGTCATGTTGATCAAAATGTATTGTAATGGGTCTCTGTTGAATAGTCTCACCCCCCACAACATTTAGGCATTAGTTCATTGCATAAGTCTTTACATGCAAAATGGTTGAACAAGCTGTCATAATATGTCAAGCATATTTCTATACATTTCCATTAGACGTTTCTGAATCTGTCCTGAATTGGTAAATTGCTCCCAGGTGAATCTTGACTTTCTCTAACGGTGGGAAATGTTTGAAGCATTAGACCAACCAATGATCAACCACTTTTCTGAAATAGCTCAAAGGTGCATCTCATGAACCATCAACTAGCAAGTATATATATTGCCGGAGCACAACACAATGTTACAATGTCTGACAATGGAAGGACAAGGAATTGGACGGGGTCAACAGCCAGAGAGAAGAAGAGGAAGAGGAGTGAGGCTGCATGGCGGAGGAGTTGGGAGGCAAAACAGAGGAAGAGGCAGAAGAGGCAGAGGACATGTGCGCGTTCCAGATGAGATAAGAGCTACACTTGTAGACCACGTTCTCAATCATGGGCTTACAATGGCTGAGGCTGGCCAAAGGGTGCAGCCAAATGTTGGGAGAACAACTGTGTCCTCAATCATTCAGACTTTTCGTTGACAGAACAGGTATGTAATCTAACAATAGGCACTGTACTGTAATACTGTATACTTTCTGTGATGCTTCATACAATACTGCAGTATTCGACTTTCATTTTACAATATACAGTAAGTATACTATATACAGTGACATTTTGGATGAGTGACATTTTGTGGATAAGAATTTGTGGCCCAACAGACAGGAACATCAGGAGGTGTAGGAAGACTGTACTGTAATTCCTACAGTACTGCATTTCCAGTTTTCCCTAAGGAAATTGTCCTATGTTCACATTTCTACTTTTGTTTTTTTGTTTTTTTTATTGTGCTCTGCAGTGCTGTCTTTTTCTTTTCTGTATCGCAATGACATGGTCTGTCATCAAATTACAGTCTCTTGCAATCAATCTCCAACATACACTGAGGTGTAACTTACAATTTACAATGATTGTCATCAAAACTTTAGCCATAGTTTACATCAGAACATCCCTCCAGAGTACACTGTTATACTGACAACATGACTAAGCAATTTGACTGTCTTATCCGTACACAATGACACAAGGACTTGTCATTCTGATGGCACTGACATGTTCATTGACACAGATATTTACTTTTGAGAGATGTACTAAGGATTTTGAGCCAGAGACTGGCTTTTGCAGGTAATCCATGGTGTTTTGCTATTTGTACAAATTGTTTTGAGAAAAGGACTTACTGTTTTGCAAATGTCGAGGATGATTCGAGAAATGTACCAAAGCGATTGAGAAAAACTGTAACAGACCAAAGCAGAATAATAACAGGCCAAAGCAGAGTAATAACAGACCAGAGCATAATAATAACAGATGAAGGCAGAAAATAACAGAACAGAGCGGAGTAATAACAAACCAGGGCAGAATGATAACAGACTAGAGAAGCGTTATAACAGACCGGAGCAGAGTGACAACAGACCACAGCAGAGTAACAACAGACTGAGTGGACGAAAGCAGTTAAGAGTCCTTTCTGGTTCCCCAAGACGTAGTAATAAAAGACCAGGGTGGAAATATCACAGACCACAGTGGAGAAATAACAGACCAGAGCAGAGTAATAACAGACCAGGGCAGAGTAATAACAGACCAGAGCAGAGAAACAACTGACGAAAGCAGAGGTATAACAGACCAGAGCAGAGGAATAACAGAACATAAGAGAGAAATAACACACAAGAGTGGAGTTATAACAGACCAGGGAGAAGTAATAAGACCAGAGCAGAATAATAACAGATGAAAGCAAAGTTATAACAGACCAGAGCAGAGAAATAACAGACCAGAGAAGAGTAATAACAGACCAGAGTAGAGTTATAACAGACCAAAGCAGAGTAATAACAGACCAGAGTGCAGTTATAACAGACCAGAGAGAAGTAATAAGACTAGAGCAGGGTAATAACAGACTCAAGCAGAGTAATAACAGACCAGAGAGAAGTAATAAGACTAGAGCAGAGTTATTAGAGAACAGAGCAGAGGAATTACAGACCAAATCAGAGTTATAACAGACCAGAGAGAAGTAATAAGACCAAAGCAGAGTAATAACACACCAGAGCAGAATAATAACAGATGAAAGCAGAGTAATAACAGACGAAAGCAGAGTAATAACAGACCAGAGCAGAGTAATAACAGACCAGGGCAGAGTAATAACAGACCAGAGCAGAGAAATAACTGACGAAAGCAGAGGTATAACAGACCAGAGCAGAGTAATAACAGACCAGAGCAGAGTAATAACACACCAGAGCGGAATAATAACAGACCAGAGCGGAGTAATAATAGACGAAAGCAGAGTAATAAGACCAGAGCAGAGTAATTACACACCAGAACAGAATAATAAAAGACATAATAATAATAATAACAGACCAGAGTGGAGTTATAACAGACCGAAGTGGAGTAATAACAGACCAGATCAGTGTAAGAACAGACCAGAGCAGAGTAATAACAGGCCAGAGCGGAGTAATAACAGACCAAAGCAGAGCAATAACAGACCAGAGAGAAGTTATAAGAACAGAGCAGAGTAATCACAGACTCAAGCAGAGTATTAAGAGATGGAAGCAGAGTATTAACAGACCAAAGCAGAATAATAACAGGCCAAAGCAGAGTAATAACAGACCAGAGCATAATAATAACAGATGAAGGCAGAAAATAACAGAACAGAGCGGAGTAATAACAAACCAGGGCAGAATGATAACAGACTAGAGAAGCGTTATAACAGACCGGAGCAGAGTAACAACAGACCACAGCAGAGTAACAACAGACTGAGTGGACGAAAGCAGTTAAGAGTCCTTTCTGGTTCCCCAAGACGTAGTAATAAAAGACCAGGGTGGAAATATCACAGACCACAGTGGAGAAATAACAGACCAGAGCAGAGTAATTATGGCCTGAAGCAGAGTAATAACGGACTGGAGCAGAGTTTTAACAAAAAGAGCAGAGTAATAACAAACCAGGGAGAAGTAATAAGACCAGAGCTGAGTAATAACAGACCAGAGAAGAGTCATAATAGACTGAGTAGACAAAAGCAGTTTAGAGTCCTTTCTGGTCTCAAAGACCGTAGTAATTAAAGACCAGAGTGGAAATATAACTGACAAGAGCGGAGAAATAACAGACCAGAACAGGATCATTACAGACCTGAGCAGAGTAATAAGAGACCAGAAGGGAGAAACAACAGACCAGAGCAGAGAAATTACAGATCAGAGTGGAGATATAATGGACCAGAGAGAAGAAATAGGACCAGAGCAGAGTAATAACAGACTCAAGAAGAATAATAACAGGCCAGAGCACAGTAATAACAGACCAAAGCCAGAATTAAAACAGGCCAGAAAGAAGTAATAAGACCAGGGCAGAGTAATATCACACCAGTGCAGAATAATAACAGACCAAGGCAGAGTTATAACAGACCATAGCAGAGTAATGACAAACCAGACCAAAGTTATAACAGACAGGAACAGAGTAATAACAGACTGAAGCAGAGTAATAACAGACCAGAGTGGAGTTTTAACATACCAGAGCAGAGTAAAAACAGACCAGAGCAGAATACAAAGAGACGGAAACAGAGTATTAACAGACCAGAACAGTGTAATAATAAACCAGAGCAGAGTTATAACAGACCAGAGTGGAGATTTAACAGACCAGAACAGAGTAATAACAGACCAGAGCAGAATAATAACATACGAAAGCAGAGTAATAACAGACCAGAGCGGAGTAATAACCGACTAGACCAGAGTGGAGTAATAACAGACCAGAGTGGAGAAATAATAGACCAGGAAGGAATAACAACAGACCAGGCGGAGTAATCACAGTCCAAGAAAGAGTAATAACAGACTGAAGCAGAATAATAACAGACTGGTGGTCGTCTGTGTTTTGGCAGGTAACTTACTTGGTGTTTTGTTTTTTATCAGCATGGAGGAATGACTGTTTTATCTTAACAGAAACTTATTTTTGCCATTACGCCTTTTTAATGTTTCCTCTCTTTCATCTCCATTCAAAGCACTGCAGGAGCCTCATTGGTCGACACAGCTGTCAATCATAATGTCACTTCCCCTCTCTTTAACGTCAAATAAGTAATTCAAACTAAATTAGATATAAAATGAACACTAACATGAAACTGTATCTAACCTCTGTAAGTTTGACCCATGTCTCATCTGGTAACATGGAGGAGGCGGGGCTTATCAGCAGTACTGCAAACAGTCAGCAGAGGGAGCTCTAAGTGTTTAACTTCACTTTTACACTTTTAAAAAGAGCTGCTCTCCAGTTTAGAGTCCTTTCTGGTCTCAAAGACTGTCTGGGACGAGAGCAGGAACTTTTAGAGGACAGACTTTGATGGATGGAGGCCTGTGAGAGAAAGGTTCCTCGTGGTGCTGGGTAAAGGTCCTTCAATCCTCTTATATGATGTGATGACGTACGTAAGTCCTGAAAGGTCAACTTCCTGTCAGCTTTGGCTGCGGGGCTGATTAAAGACAACACAGAGGCGTGTTGAAAAGTTTCCCTCCATGAAATGCAGATTTTCAGACATTTTCAGCCCTGAAATGTCAGTGCTCAGATCAGCTGTGAGGAGTTTCATAAAGTTCTGTCAGAGCACGTCCTCAGCTGCTGCTGCTGCTTTAAAGAGGGGTTTTCTCTGTGTCAGTATAACAAGTTTAACTTCCAACAAAGCATCATGGTCTGTAAAGTTACACAAACTGTTAGACAAGAAGTAAAATGTCAACAGCTGACCGTACACTGAGAGTTATCTAACAAAGTCAAGTTCCTCAAACTCAGATCAAACTTCCTGATTTTACTCTGCAAGGTCCTCCTTAGTGTAGTACACATGTTTGTCCAGCAAATGTCCCTGTTCAGACTGACTGTTACTGCAGGGATCCTTCCTTCATGGGCTGTGTCAGAAATGGCATACTACTCGTACTACTCATTCTAACCCCGCCCCCGAATTGAGTAGGCAGTGCGTTCACACTGTACAGTATGTGAATTTTGTATATGCGAGAAATGCCCGGATGTATTCTCAATTGGCTTCGATTTCTGAGTATGGAGCGGAGCTTGCTTCACGTACTGCTTCTACCCCACAATGCATTGCGCACTTCAGCTGGCAATATGGCCCTCTTTCCCGAGGCTTAAAGAAATAGATGGCATGTGATTGCAATAATAATGATATATATATAAATAGATAAACAATATTTAGTCAGTATACATTACACAATTTTTTATCATTTTATCATATTTTCATCTTTTTACCAGATTTATTTGTATTTTGAATTAGGATTATAGGTAATGTTTTTAACTATTCATATGAATTGACTTTATTTATTTAAGTGTCTATTAAAGATGTATTTATTACAATAAGTTTGAGCATCTTCTCATCTCTGAATGCATCATCAAAGTGGTCACTCATATCAAGCACAGACCTCTGATTAATTAAAATTATTACTGGTAGAGAGCACATGGTTCAGAATATACAAACGGGGGAGTTTCCAGTTGGCAATGTATATGTGAGCTTTACTACTTGTGGTTGAAAATCCATTAGGAAGTACATAGCTGCCCTGAAGAAAAGACGCCTTTGTCTTCTTGCATGGTGGCGCGCTATGGTTTTCAGCCTACACCAGGCAGAACAACCTAATGGTTTCTGAAATTATCATTGTACATGAAAAGAATGTAGTCGGGAAATGATGTATTTGCCAAGGAATAACCGAACAGGGTCATAATAACTATGTTGTATGTTGGTCATTTTGCAGCCCGATGCTGCTCATCACACGCCCAGCAGGTGGTGTATAGCATTATCACCATGGATACAGAGGTGTTTGTGTTATTTTTTTCATCCACTACCGCTCGGTTTGTGTCGCATAGTTGTCGATCATGAAAACACTTTGGAAACGTGAAGGGGGAGCTGCTGCTGCCCGGTGTTTACGGTAAATAGACGCAAACACCCACCAAGCGGACACTTCGGTCTCCGAAAACGCCGAGACAAATTTACAAACAGCCGCTAACAACTGGGCTCAGAATCGTGATGTAAACACTTACTTTCTCGCTAGAAAATTTTATTACTGAATGAATTTATATAATTTGTCCGGAATGCAGTCATTTTGTATAGCTTGTGGTAGGACTATTTAAATTTTCCCGGCGCTGCGTCCGGCCGGCACGAAATGCATTCTGGGGTATTTAGTATTCATCTGTATGTAAACGCTCGGGCAGCCACGGCATACTCAAATCATCTTTGAGTATTCAGTATGCAGTATGTACTGATTGAGTAGGTAAGTAGACAGTAGGCAGAATGCCACTTCAGACACAGCCATGGTGTCAGAACTACCTGAGCCCGTCAGGGACCTCAGGACTTTGATGGACACTCTGATCTGCCAGGAGATAGATAATCAAACTAATTCACAGACACTTCTTTATAGGGATAACAGTTTCTTAAATACAGTAATTATTAACCTCATTAATAGATAAGTTAGTTTGGTTAATTCAGTAAAATCGGTAAGTTTGTGTTGTTGGTAGTTTAGTTAGTGCGGTTAGTTTAGTTAGCTTACATATTTGAGTTAGTTTATACTGCTTGGCTTGTTATGCTCGGTTACTTAAGTTGGGTATTTTACATTGAAATGTATTTCATTGTGTAAGGTGAGTAGTTTGGTTTGGTTAGTGTGATAACTTTGGTTAGTTAAGTTACTTTATATTTTGTTGAGTAAAGTCAGTGTTTGATTGGTTAGTCTAGTTGGTTCATTTTGGTTTGTTTATGTTGCTTAGCTGGTTGTGTTTGCTTATTTTAGTTAGTTTGGTTACTTTGGTGATTCAGTTTAGTGAGTTTAGATAGTTTTATTTGGTTATTCTAGTTACTTTAATCTAGTTTAGTTTAGTCTAGTTTAGTTTAGTGGTCTAGTTTAGTCTAGTTAAGTTTTGTTTAGTGTAGTTTTATTTAGTCTAGTCTAGTTTTGTTTAGTCTAGTTTAGATTAGTTTAATCTAGTTTAGTTAAGTTAAGTTTCGTCTAGTTAAGTTTAGTCTAGTTTAGATTAGTTTAGTCTAGTTTAGTTAAGTTTTGTCTAGTCAAGTTTAGTTTAGTCTAGTTAAGATGAGTTTAGTCTAGTTTAGTTTAGTTAAGTTTTGTCTAGTTAAGTTTGGCAGTTAAGTCAGTGTTTGATTGGTTAGTCTAGTTGGTTCATTTTGGTTTGTTTATGTTGCTTAGCTGGTTGTGTTTGCTTATTTTAGTTAGTTTGGTTACTTTGGTGATTCAGTTTAGTGAGTTTAGATAGTTTTATTTGGTTACTCTAGTTACTTTAATCTAGTTTAGTTTAGTTTAGTTTAGTCTAGTTTAGATTAGTTTAGTCTAGTTTAGTTAAGTCTTGTCTAGTTAAGTTTAGTTGAGTTTAGTTTAGTTTAGTCTAGTTGGTTATTGTGGTTATCTTAGACCCCAGGATGATCCTTGGTGTGAACCGCTCTAAGTCTGACTCTCAGATGGATCTTAGTTTTGTGGTTCGGAGTTTAAAGCTGACGTTTTAGGACTATTTTCAGCGGTGGATGGATGTGTGTGTGTGTGCTGTAGAGCACATTCATCACAGCAGAGTGTGTGAGTCCTAACAAACTACACTGTGGGCTCTATTTTGGTGCCTCGCCGGAGACGTGCCGCAAGCGCAGCGTCAGTCAGATCCGCCGCGCTGACAAGGCGTTCCCAAGCACATTTTGGTATTTTGGTGAGCCGCGCAGCCCGGCGTAAGTATCCCCCCTCCCTAACTCAGCTCCTCCCAGCACCATAAGTCGTAGACGGGGAGGAGAAAGGGCGTGAAGTGGGTTTAACACAGCTGAGACCTGTTTTCACCAATCACATAGGCTCCTCTCCTTGCCTTTAAATCCGCCACAGGCGAGGCGTATTACTATTTTCATGAAGTAGTCAAAGAGATCAAGAGATGTCTTAAGACAGTAATGCCACAAGATGGCGACAGAGGGCAGCTCCTCAACAAGTGTCCTCCACACTCTCTCATATGAGCACAGATGGATTTAGTGTGCGTAATGTTGGACCCACTGGTAAGACAAACACCCTTTTCCACAAATAAAGACACTCACATAAAGTTGCTCATATTCAAACCTCACGTGACAAAGGTGGGTTGAGCGCACAGATCACAACATAAACTCCAAAAATGGCATTAAAATCGGAACCATCTGTGCGTAAATGACGCATCGCGCTCCGTGGCCTGGCTCTTTCTTTCATAGATGTTGGCATATAAAATAAATTTGGCTCACAAAACTGACTATTATAATATCCGTATGTCGGCTTAAAGTAGATAACGCATCTGAGCACTGAAACAAATCATCTGTTCAGCTGCAGCAGCAGCAAGACGGACAGAGGACACGGAGACGTGTCCAGGTCGAGCTGTGCGAGAAATAAGAGGAAGAGGAAGAAAGAAAAGGAGGAGGACGAATTACATATCTTGTTAACTTCATCATGTGTGTTTATTTACTAGATATTTAATTTAATTTGATGCGGTTTCAGCTGTGTTGATTCGGTCAGGTTGTGTGTCCAAACTCGTGCCAAACGCGCTCATCAGATCACATATAGATCAGAATATATCGATATAGATCTAAATATATGTGCTGACTCAGATTAATAGTTGTTGATGATTATTTATTGCACTGAAATCTGCCTGACACTGTGGAAACCTGCCGGTGAGGCATCAGTGACGTATGTCGATACGCCGCCGGTCTACCAAAATACTACTGGACCAGCTGCGTTCCGCCTTGCGCTGAAAGCTGACCAGGTTTGAATCGGCGAGCTTTCAGCGCACTTTACACGCCGTTGGCGAGCACGAAAATGTCACTGCGCCTGCTGATTCTGTCGACACCTCCCCCTGCCACACCACCACGCCCAGCTTGGCGGATCTCGGCTCGCCTCCGTGCGGCTCATGCCACGAAAATACCAAATTGGCCTTACGCTGGGCTCCGCCAGACGAAAATACAACTGCGTGGGGCTCGCCGCCCTCCGCCGCCTTACCGGCGCGCACGAAAATAGAGCCCTGTGTGTGTGTGTGTGTGTGTGTGTGTGTGTGTGTGTGTGTGTGTGTGTGTGTGTGTGTTTATGGTGAATTAACATGTAAGCAGTCAGTGTGAGTCAGGGTGTGTTTAAACACACGTGTATGTGTATTTCTCTCAGTGTAGCTCTGACAGTTTGAACTATTTCTGTCCTTCTCCGTTACTGCGGCGGCTGATATAAGAACCGTCCAATCATGTGATGCAGCTCATGAGCCGAGTCTGTGATGAGCTCAGTCACATGGAGGTTTCCAAGAAGGATGCACACATTGAGGCCTTCATCAACAGGACGCTCTGGCCTTCCCTTTGACCCCACCCTCGGGCTTTTTTACAGGAAATAGTCAGACGTGGTGATGATGTCACAGGAAACAAGGCGTGTGTGTCTGTCTGCTGAGAGACCACCGCCCTCATGAGTTCAGCAGGACTACGACCAGAGCAGAGAAAACACACCGCCACCAGCTGCCAGTTTCAGACCGAAGCTGAGCGTCCTGTGTCTTTAAATCCTTCTTAGAGGACCTGATTCAGACCCTAGGTCCTCGGACTGCAGAGCTCAGAGTTCAGAGCTCATATGAATGAATGAATGAATGAATGAATGATTTTGGTATAATCTGACCGAAAGGGTGTAGGCAGAAGTAATGCCTATAAAGACCTCCCCCTTATACCAAACATGGAGTCCATTATACACTCTTATTATACAAATATCAACACTTGAATATATATTCACTCTTCAAATAAGATTGAGTAATGAACATGCTTTACACTTCACATTCATAATAGTACATCATTTTATCTACATGATTTATATTTTGATTTAATCTACTCGGTCTTTGAATTTTAAAAAAATTAAGGAAGTAAAAAGGGAATGAGTTGATTCATGGTAATGTTTATTGCAGACGACTCTTACGGCTCGCTTTTGTAAAAGAAATATTGGGTTTGTATTTGTTATATAAATGTTTCCCCAAATCTCAATACAATAAGTCATGTACAGAGTTATCAGGGAATAGTCTAGAGTTGCTAACTCTTTTTGTGAAAGTAAATCTTTGGTTTTATCCAGAATGGAGATAGATTTTGACATTTTAATATGATTTATGTGTGATTTCTAACTAAGTTTGTTATCTACTATGACCCCAAGGAATCCATTCTCAGTTACAACCTCGAGTTCCTTTTTATCTGTAGTTAAATTTCTACATTGAATTTCTTGCTTATTTCCCAATATAATAATAATATATACAGTTTATTCATGTCCAACCAAGTTTTTATGTCCATGTAGGTTCTCATTCATCCAGGTCATGGTTATCTTGAAGACTTAAAAACAGGCAACTGGACCGTGTAGAGTTGAGAAGACGTTTCGCCTCTTATCCAAGAAGCTTCTTCAGTTCTAAAAGTGCTAGTGTCAGGAGCAGATATTTATCTTACTGGAGAAGGGGGACAGTTAACGACTGGCTGGAGTTGAAAAGAATGGGTCGTAGAAACCCATCTCTCGGTGTGTCCCCCCCAAGTTGTTATCCTGAAAGGGTCGTTAGCGACTCCTATCATGTGACCACATGACTCATGCCACCTGAGTCATGTGGTTCCAGGTGTGAATGTTTGTGGAGCTTCCTGGGGAGAGAGCTGAGAACTGCATTGTAAGTGCCAGAGAGATTGTGTCTGAGTCCACCCCCTCTGTTCAGAGAAGGTTTCTCTTGAAATGAACAGGAATGTGGTGTTTGCCAAAGATCCTCTTGAGTTTTTCAGACAGGCCTGCAACGTAAGGGATTACAGTGCTCTTGCGTCTCTCCTCCCTTTCCTGTTCAATGTTATTTCTCTTTCTGGTCTTCACAAAGGCCCACTTAGGGTATCCACAGGGTGTCAGGGCATTTTTGATGTGTTTTTGTTCCTTTTCCTTACCTTCTTTCTTCGTGGGAATGTTCTCAGCCCGGTGGTTGAGTGTTCTGATGACACCCAGTTTGTGCCGCAGAGGATGGTGGGAATCAAAAAGTAGCTCTCAAGGGAGCCGCTCCTAGCCACTGGTTCAGATATGTGGATGACACCTGGGTAAAGATCAAAACACATGAAGTAGAGGCCTTCACTGACCATATCAACACAGTGGACAGCAACATCAAGTTCACCCGTGAAGATGTCAAGGACAAAGTGTTGGCCTTTTTGGACTGTGCTGTACACTTGGAGGCAGATGGGTGTCTCAACGTTGAAGTGTACAGGAAACCAACACACACGGATCAATATCTACTTTTTGATTCCCACCATCCTCTGCGGCACAAACTGGGTGTCATCAGAACACTCAACCACCGGGCTGAGAACATTCCCACGAAGAAAGAAGGTAAGGAAAAGGAACAAAAACACATCAAAAATGCCCTGACAACCTGTGGATACCCTAAGTGGGCCTTTGTGAAGAACAGAAAGAGAAATAACATTGAACAGGAAAGGGAGGAGAGACGCAAGAGCACTGTAATCCCTTACGTTGCAGGCCTGTCTGAAAAACTCAAGAGGATCTTTGGCAAACACCACATTCCTGTTCATTTCAAGCCTGGTAACACACTAAGGCAGAGGCTAGTCCAGACATGGGCAAACTACGGCCCCCGGGCCACATACGGCCCGTTAGGCTTTTTAATCCGGCCCGCCGAACTTGTCCAAATTACAGTAAAAACCTCCTTCATTTTCCCCTTTCGCTGCAATGCCTACGTTTCCCCAATAGATGGCGCACTCAAAACACATTGACCGTTGTTGGAGTGGCGCATATTTCTCTTTATTTCACTTTAATTTTCACTTCGTTTCACATTGCCATTTGAGCCCTATTGTGAAAATGAGCGGACCAAAGAGAAGGAAAGTTGACAGCGAATGCCGAGTGTTTAATAAGGAGTGGACAACAAAATACTTTTTCACTGAAGTCCGATCAACGGCTGTATGTCTGATATGCCAAGAAGCTGTTGCGGTTTTCAAAGAGTACAATATCAGCCGTCACTTTACCACGAAGCATGCAAACTATGCTAGCAAGCAGTCAACACAAGAACGGGCGGCTACTGCTCAGAGGTTGGCAGCTAATTTACAGAGTCAACAGAACTTTTTTCACCGACAAACTGCAATTCAAGAGTCAAGTAACAAGGCAAGTTATTTGCTGGCATTCAAATTAGCAAAGGCTAGCAAGCCTTTCTCCGAAGGCGAGTTTTTGAAAGAGTGCATGGTAGAGACAGCAGGTCTCTTGTGTCCGGAGAGCAAAGCCAAGTTTGAAAAAATCAGTTTAGCACGCAGGACAGTGACTCGCCGCGTGGAATTGATTGACGAAGATTTAGTCAGCGAGTTAAACAAAAAGGTGGAGTCCTTTAAGTTATATTCACTAGCACTGGATGAAAGTAACGACATAAAAGACACTGCTCAGCTCCTAATCATTACGTTCCTGGAAGAAACTGATGCAGATCACCAGGACCTACTTTACCACTCTCGCGTCCGCTGGTTAAGTCTTGGGAAAGTGTTTCAACGAGTCTGGGAGCTCAAAGAGGAGATTCGCTCATTTTTGGAGTTAATGGGGAAATCCGACGAATTCCCCGAGCTGAGCGACACAAACTGGCTTTGTGACTTTGCGTTTGCTGTGGACATATTTTCACACATGAATGAGCTGAACGTGAAGCTACAGGGGAAAGATCAGTTTGTGCACGACATGTACACAAATGTGAAAGCCTTCAAATCCAAGCTGGTTTTATTCTCCAGGCAAATGTCAAACAAATCTTTCGCACATTTTCCCACACTAGCCGTGCAGAAAGAGGCCGCCCGATGTGTGAAGAAATACTGCAAATCACTGGACGACCTGCACAGAGAATTTTGCCGTCGGTTCTGTGATTTTGAAAAAATTGAGAAGTCACTTCAACTGGTGTCCTGGCCCCTGTCACAAGACCCCGAATCAGCACCGCAGGAGCTGCAATTGGAACTGATCGATCTTCAGTCTGACTCCGTCTCAAAGCAGAAGTTCAAGTCTCTTAAACTGAATGACTTTTACGCTTCACTTAACGAGACCACGTTCCCAAACCTCCGGAGGACGGCACAGAAGATGCTGGTGTTGTTTGGCTCGACCTACGTGTGTGAGCAGACGTTTAGCGTCATGAAAATCAACAAAGCCCATCACAGATCCAAGTTAACTGACCAACACCTCAGATCTGTCCTGAGAATTGCCACAACAAAACTTACTCCAGACTTTGATGCACTGGCAAAAAAGGGAGACCAACAACACTGTTCCCACTGAAATTGGTGAGTTTTTCTGCTGTGTTATGAAAAAATGCATATGGGAAGTTTGGAAGTGCATCTTTTAATTAAGAGCAATGCGCATTTACGCACAGCAGCGGTACAGTTGCTTAATTAACACGCCGCACATCGCTCTTAATTTCAATTTCAATTTTCAGCTGCAGGTAGGATATTTAATACAGCCTATGCCTGTGTGCTTGGCAACGATACATGTGTACTGTAAGGTGAGGGCGTCCGTGGCGAGTTTGTAGAGCGTGCGGTCAGGACAATCCATCCATGATTTTGCGGGGTTTAACACAAGTATATATTATTGAGCTTGAGTATTTCGTTGTGTAATAATATGTTTTGAATGTTGAAAGTGATTCCATTTTTCAATAAATGTTGATTTCTTTAACTTTGCACCTTCGATTAAAACTTATTAAAAACAGACGCAATCTTGATAAATCACAGTGCGTATGCTATTTTAATCTATTTACATTTCCTCCTCCCAGTATCGTGCAAAATAGTATGTAAACGCCATATCTTGCATATTCCTTGAGACAAACTTATTAACTGATAAGGGCTATTTTTCACATTTGAAAGACAGTTAATAAATTGGGTTGTAGTGTTCTTACTGTGCTATGAGGTTTGCACACACTACATGTAATGCTTTAGTATGTCCGGCCCAAACACTCCATCCAAATGCTCCTGGCCCGGCCCCTCTGTCAAATTTTAGAACCCATTGTGGCCCGCGAGTCAAAAAGTTTGCCCACCCCTGGGCTAGTCCATCCCAAGGACAAAACTCCGAGACATAAACAGAGTAATGTGGTATATGCTGTCCAGTGCAGCGAGGAATGCTCAGACCTGTACATACACAAACCAGGCTGCCCTCTGCCTCTATACTGGCATAACGAGGGAAAAAGGACTGAGGACATACCCCTGAGGAACGCCAACTTAAAGAGCCACGTTTGTCTCTGAGGCCAGACCACCTGTTTGGATCTGAGTTCTGTTCAGGAGGTCCAGAATTCAAACAGATACAGTGCTGAAGAGCTTTAAGTCTGAGTGTGTGTGTGTGTGTGTGTGTGTGTGTGTGTGTGTGTGTGTGTGTGTGTGTGTGTGTGTGTGTGTGTGTGTGTGTGTGTCTGAGAGTCTTTGTGTTGCAGAAAATTCCAGATTCTGACCTGTCAGTAACAGCAGGAAGTCAACCGTTCCCCTCCTTCCTTTAACGAGGGTTCGATCCTCCAGGATGAAGGTTTTACAGTGTGTGTGTGTGTGTGTGTGTGTGTGTGTGTGTGTGTGTGTGTGTGTGTGTGTGTGTGTGTGTGCATGTGTGTGTGTGTGTCTGAGAGTCTTTGTGTTGCAGAAAATTCCAGATTCTGACCTTTCAGTGACAGCAGGAAGTCAAACGTTCCCCTCCTTCCTTTAACGAGGGTTAGATCCTCCAGGATGAAGGTTTTACAGTGTGTGTGTGTGTGTGTGTGTGTGTGTGTGTGTGTGTGTGTGTGTGTGTGTCTGAGAGTCTTTGTGTTGCAGAAAATTCCAGATTCTGACCTTTCAGTGACAGCAGGAAGTCAAACGTTCCCCTCCTTCCTTTAACGAGGGTTAGATCCTCCAGGATGAAGGTTTTACAGTGTGTGTGTGTGTGTGTGTGTGTGTGTGTGTGTGTGTGTGTGTGTGTGTGTGTGTGTGTGTGTGTGTGTGTGTGTGTGTGTGTGTGTGTGTAAATGACTTCATTGATCGACCGTTAATCGATTGGTCGCCCTCGGAGCTTTAACAACCAGACAACTGATTCAGAATGAAACATCATCAGTGACATCATCAGTCACATCCAACCAATCAGGCGTCAGATCCAAACCTCCAAAAGTGTCCAGATTCCTCAGCATCAGGTCATACACTCAGAGTCTTCATCATCATCATCTTCATCATTTTCATCCCCCTCTCTCAGTTCAGCTCCTCCATCGGATCTTCAGACTCTCTAATGGGGTAAGACCTGGAACTCCTTCATTTAGGATCCAGAGATCCTGGATCAGAACCGGACCCGTGGTTATTTTAGTTCTGGGTTTAATCTGAAAGAAAAACTCGGATCATGTCCTGGTTAAAGGTTCTGATCGGGTCTCTGTTGGTCCAGAACTTGTGTGTTCTTTAAAGTCCGTTAAACCTGGACCTGCTGATAGAGAACTTTGGTTCTTCTGGTTTTAGATTTTCTTTATTCGGGTCTGGATGGTTTCTGGAGCGGCATCATCACCGTTCTGAGATATTTTCCCATCAGGCTTTTGGGCGCGGTCTCACTCTCTCCTTAAAAGAGTTCAGTCAAACACTTAAACATGCTTTTATTGTTTTTATTCCTGGTTGTTCTCAGAGGTTTGATGCTCTGCTGCGCTCCCTCAGGTGTCGAGAAAATAAAGATGATGGTGATTGTGTCTCAAACTTCGGCAGAAAAAACATCTAAAAATAAATAAATTAACAAACAAAGAGTCTGAAAAGTTAAAAAGCTTTTTAGAGATTTTTTTAGGATCTGTTTCAGTTTTTTTTTTTAATGAAAAGGTAAAAATGAAAAAAAAGTGAACTCTGTGTTTCAGTCCGACCCTTTTTTTTAACTGTGTTGTTCGGTCGTTTTTTTTAATGAACTTTAAGGGGTAAAATAAAAAACGGTTTAAATTTGTAAAAGTTCACTCACTGATTTCTCCGTGTCGTTCAGTCTGGGACGTTTTTACTGATTTTAAATTCACACTTTCATTCAGTCTGAGTGAAACGTTAGTCTTTTTTACAGTGAGCTGAGTCAGCGTGTGTCTGTGTTAAAAATGTTTATTTCAATTTATTTCATTTTATTTTATTTTAGTTTCAGACCCGTCATGATTTGATCCTCTCATATGAAGTCATGCTGCTTCTCTGATACTCAGTAAAATCAATTTTTTTGTTTTTTTTCATGTTTTGTCTCTCTTTTTTTTTTAAATTTGGTTCCTCAACGTTTTTTTACGTGTTTGGAAGAATTTCTTGGTTCTGATCCGTCGAGTTCTTTCAGTGTTTGTTGTTGATGAGCTGATTTTAAGTTTAAAAGTTCATGTTTTTATTTATTTTTAACTCTTTTTAAAGCTCTTTGGGTTTCACTTGGTTGGACCTCGGTCTCAGCTGGTCCGGTCCAGGTCCAATTCCAGCCTGTGGCCATCATAAAACAGAGATTAGAGCTGCAACAGAGGCTGGAATCGAACCCGGACCGTCCACTTGAGGACCATGGCCTCAGAACACAGGACCACCTGACACGCATCAGGGTCAAATGTGGGGTTCAACATGTGGCTGGGGTCCCTAAAGGGGACACATCATGCACCATTGAGGTCATGAGATAAACGTTCCTCTGAGAAAGACTCGAACTTTCAGATGAACAAAGAAACGCAGATTTACTGTGCAAACATCATAAAGGCTCGTTTATCTATCAGAACGTGTTGATGATGAACAGAACCAGAACCAGAACCAGTTTTGTTATGATGATTATGGTCGGGGTTCTCTGATGTTGTTGTTCTGATGATGACAGATGTTTCTACAAACAGGTGGGATTTTTCTCAGAAACACACTCATCTCTCTGAACTCATGAACTCTTCTCATTCTCATGATGAGAATCATCAGGAACCTCCTGAATGAGGTTCTGTGTCCTCGCTCTGAGCCGCTCTGTCTCTCACAGTCAGAAAACAAAATGGCGTCTGGGTTCCTCCTAGTGTGGAGAAGCGGATTTTCACGCTGGTTTGAAGTGAACAGTCGTGATCTTTGTGGAGGAGCAGCAGCTGACTGCCTCATGTTCAGAGCAGCGACAGAGTCACGTTGAGTCCGAACTCTGAAATCTTCTCTGTTTGTTTCTCTGCAGCTTCGGAGAAGGAGACATGACTGATCAACAAGAGGTGAGGAGCCGGGAGGTCCAAATACACGGAGCCGAGTCAACATCTGAACCAGGGAGACAACATCTAACATAGAAATACAACATCTGACCCAGGGACATGACATCTAACATAGAGATACAATATCTAACACAGAGATACAACATCTGACATAGAGATACAACGTAGCGATACAACATCTGAACCAGGGAGACAACATCTAGCATAGAAATACAACACAGATACAACATTTAACATACAAATACAACATCTAACATAGTGATAGAATATCTGAACCAGGGAGACAACATCTGACATAGAGATACAACATCTAACACAGAGATAAAAACATCTGAACCAAAGACACAACATCTGACATACAGATACAACATCTGTTCCCAGGAGACAACATCTAACATAGAAATATAAACATCTGAACCAGGGAGACAACATCTAACATTGAGATACAACATCTAACATAGAAATACAACATCTTACATAGTGATACAACGTCTAAACCAGGGAGACAACATCTGACATAGAGATACAACATCTAACATAGAGATAAAAATATCTGAACCAAAGACACAACATCTGACATAGAGATACAACATCTGTACCCAGGAGACAACATTTAACATAGAAATATAAACATCTGAACCTGGGAGACACCATGTAACACAGAGATACAACATCTAACATAGAAATACAATATAGAGACACAACATCTGAACCAGGGATACAACATCTGACATAGAAATATAAACATCTGCTATAGAAATACAACATCTGAACCCAGGACACAACATCTAAAATAGAAATAAAAACATCAGACTGTAAAAAACTACCACGACCATCACCATCTCAGTAAAAACCACAATATCTGGATGTTAAATAGATAAAAAACTACAACTCCCTTCAGTACCAGTTACATCAGGATACAAACCAGAAAAAAGAATTGGAACCAGTAACATTTGTTTTAAAGAACAGGTCCAATCAGGGAAATCAGAACCAGCAGTGTGGGTTTTTACAGTCTTTTTTTGTTGTTTCAGAACAGCGCCATGCTGAGAGTTTCCCGCCTTCCTCTGGTCCGCTCGGCTCTACAGACAATGACATCAGCATATTCAGAGGTCAAAGGTCGATACCCTCTGCTGCGTCTGATGGGAGGTGTGGCTGAGGTCAGCGTCCGCAGCATCTCGAACGTGGCCATGACACAGGCCACGCCCCTCCTACAGACCCTGGAGCCACAGAGTATGTGCTTGAAATAACGCTAACATGCTAATATCAATACTGGATGCTGATTGGCTGATTGTGTCTTTGTGTTCCTCTGCAGTTGAAGTTGCGAACAACTTTGCTCTGGTTGGTCTGGACCGTCTGGAGAGAAACTTCCCGATCCTGAACCAATCAACAGACGAGGTTTGTTTTGTCCCTGATTGGTCTACAGTAGGGGCTCTAATCTGATGTTAGTAAAAGTCTATTCTGTTTAAGCATTGTCTCCGCCCCCTCAGGTGATGGGACACTTGAAGGATGCCTTCTTCCTGACGCTGGATGACGTGCAGGTGTGGATGGTGGACGGGCTGGACGTGGCGCTGGATCAGCTGGAGCGTCTGTCAGACGCGGCGTGGACAGCGGTCCGGGTGCTGCAGGACAGTCAGGTGGGCCGGGCCGCCACCTCAGGACTGGATGACATGCTGAGCCGACTGGAGGATGCCACCGCCTACTACCTGCCCCTCCCCGCCACACTGCGTAAGTACAGATGCATGCTGGGTAACTGAGTCTAGAGGAAAAAGGACGTTTCTGACAGTCAAGGTTTCTGCCTCCTCTTTACCATAAATACTGTGGTACTGGAAATACTGCAGTACTGTAAAAACTGCAGTTCCATAAATACTGTAGTACTGTAAATACTGCAGTACTGTAAATACTGCAGTTCCATATTTACTACTGTAAATACTGCAGTACAGTCAATACTGCAGTACTGCACATACTGTAGTACTGCACAGTAAATACTGCAGTACTGTAAATACTGCAGTTCCATAAATACTCTAGTACTGGAAATATTGCAGTACAGTTAATACTGAAGTACTGTACATACTGTAGTACTGCACAGTAAATACTGCAGTACTGTAAATACTGAAGAACAATAAATACTGAAGTACTGGAAATACAGTAGTACTGGAAATACGGTAGTACTGGAAAGAACTGTAGTAAAGTATATACTGAAGTACCATAAATACTGCAGTACAGTAAATACTAAAGTACAGTAAAGACTGCACTGCTGTAAATACTGAAGTACCGTAAGTACTGTAGTACTGTAAATTCTGCAGTATTGTAATTACTGTAGTACTTTGAAGTGGGTCAGAACTGTCCCATCTGAAGGTCGGGTCTTTGTAACACGTCAACTTCATTCTGGTCCCGACCCGATCTTAGTAAAGAATCTTAGTAAAATGGCAGTTATATAAATAAAGATTGATTGATCGATTTCTTGTGCTTCAGTTAGCTGCTTTAGAGTGTCAGGTAATAAATAAATAAGTCAATAAGAAAATGAATCAATAAATAAGTGTAATGAATAAAGCAGAGTCAAGAACAAAAAGATCTGAACTCAAACTTGAACAGCTGTCTCAGTTTTAAAGGGTTAAAAACGGTCAGAATCAAGAAGTCTTAGTACACAGAGGTTGTAACTGTTAGAGCTGACCAGCAGGGGGAGCCGTCAGTCCTTCTGTTCACACAGAGAGTCTGGAGGAACAGGGTTCAGTTTTCCTGAATTTATTTTTTATTTTGTTCATATCCTCTCTCAGACATAACTGAAGTATTTTCATGTTTTATTTTCCTTCAATGCAGTAAAAGCTGCTGCAGGTCTTTTATTTTGAAAATCCTCAAACTTGTTCAGACATTTATTTCAGCGTGTGTACTTCCTGTCCCTCTGTGTCTCAGGTCGAGAGTGGGAGATGAGGGTGCAGGAGTATGAGGATGAAGATGACGATGACGAACCCAGCCTGTGGACCCGGGTTCGAAGCCTCCTGCTCAGTCTCAACCTGCAGCTCTACCATCGCATGACCAAGGTGAGAGAGCAGCTGTGGAGGTCAGCCATGACGCTCGGGGGTGCCGCCAACACGGTAAGACTGCCAACGTGACGTCAGCGTGTGTACTTCCTGTCAGTGAGTTTGTATCATGAAGTGTTTTTTCAGACTAGAGTCACTGAAAATACATCCAACATTCATCCAACATTATTCCAACATTTAACCATCATTTATCCGACATCTAACCTACATTCATCCAACATTTATCCGACAGTCATCCAACATTCATCCAACATCTAACCAACATTCATCCAACATCTAACCAACATTTGACAAACATTCATCCAACATTAGACCAACCTTTATCAAACATTCATCCAACATTCATCTAAAATTCATCCAACATTCATCCAACATTTGACCAACATTCATTAAACATTTATCCAACATTCATCCAAAACTTAACCAACATTTATCCAACATTCATCAATATTTATCCAACATTTGACCAACATTTATCCAACATTCATCCAACATTTGACCAACTGTTTGGTCTAAAACCTGCAACAAATGACTGAAAACACACAAAGAAGAGAAAGACAATGGTTTTAGATTTCTTACTCGAGAGGAGAATGGGCAGAGATAGTTTCAGTTACAATCTCAAAACCATTCTGAAGGTATCTCTGTCCAGTCTCTTTTTATTTAGGGTTGTCCCTGGTTACACAACGCTGCATACACTAAAGGATGGGGGAAACTATCTGCAGCAGCGTAAGCACTCTCATAAAACATAATGAACAACAGAAAATATGCGAGGGTCAAGGCGACATTGTTGACATTAAACGAGCTCCTTCTGATAGAAGCGGATCCTCCTTATTACTTCCCACGATTCACAGTGGAGGTTACAACGCACACATACCTGCTGATAGAAGAAACAAGGTCAGAGAAGTTAGGAAACACTCATATGTGATGTGTAACAAGATGTTAAAACAGTTCATAGTTGTAGCAAACTCTTAAATGAGAATTGGAGTAAGATGATAACTTCTATATACATTTATACACATTATTCTGACATTTCCCTCCTGTTTATCATTACTTTGCTCAAATTCTCATAATCCCTCTAGTTCAGCCACTTCTCTAGATTTTCAGCTGCGAGTTCATGTTTTGTGACTACAAAGAATTTCCACATGGAGGTACAAGATGTTGCTTTAGTCAGAATCATACTCATCATCAGGATTGGGGCACAGGTCAGGCCATTAAGTGTCATCAAGTCTGTCCTCCTCGTCCTGCTGTTGGAGCAGCGGGTACAACTCCTGCATCTGCTGCTCCACAGGGGACAACACTGTTGTGATAAGGCGGTTAAGAAGAGAACGAATACAGGGAATACAACAACATCCACACAAGGTCAAAAATAGCTGCAAAAACAGCAACAGAGATTAGAACTGAAGCAACAAGATTTCTGTATTTTCCGAAGACATTCATCCAATCTTCCAAAAAGGAGTTATCTATTCCTGAGTGGTCTTTCATTTTGCCGTTAAGCGTTTTTAGGCCCTCTATGGCTCGAGTGAGGCTGCCATCGGCAGCAGTGTTATTAGGAATGAACGTGCAACACGTTTTTCCAAACATGGCACATACACCTCCTTTTTCTGCGAGCAGCATGTCAAGGGCTGTACGGTTTTGGAAAGCCATCAGGGATGTTGCAGATAACTGCAAGTGAACGGCTTGAAAACCAGCCTCAGTCCAATTACCTAGCTTTTGAACATTGAAATGGATGTAGTTGATTCGATCTATATTTTTGTTCATTGTACACCAAGGACCGACGAGAGACTCAAAGCCTGCAGCAACTTGATTTACCAGTTTATACTCATCTGGTACCTCACGAGGAACTATCAATATAAGTCGGATCTGATTCTGTTTGCTAGTTTCTTTTTACTCTGAAGTGGCTCAACAAAGGAATAAGACTAACTGCAGAGGTTAAATTTGTCACATTGGTCTGGAAAGTTACAACAGTTAGGATCAAGGTCACTAAGGCCCTATTATCAGTCTGCTGTCATTCAGGTACAGCTACGGAACCACGTACAGGTTTGTTATGGCTAGGGACATCCTAGTACAGACATAGAAGTTTGACTGATTCTTCGTCTTTGCTAGATATTTTGCATATCTGTACCACATGTTCACTTCAAATGAGTTTTTGTAGTCTGTCACTTTCATTAGCCACTCTATCTCCACATCTGGTCTGTTGCTGTCACTTCTCTTTCCTTCCTTAAGTTCATCTGAAGTTGTAAATAATGTTTTCAGTAGGTAAATTAACAGTATCAGGTTTAGCAGAAGTAAGATACTTAACTTCCCCATTATCCTAAGCTCCTAAGGAATTCAAGACCATCTAATCTTCACTGACACTGAGACGAATGCCCACTATAAGGACGCCCCCCTTTGAAGTCAGACTTTCCTAACTAAAACCCATATAGGTTTTTTTTTTTTTTTGCAATGGGAAAGATGTATCCAACTACTTCTTTGTGCTATTTTTACTGCTGTGGGTGTCGTTAGCAGGACCTTTTTATTTTTTTTATTTTTATTGAGTGAGATTGCGAAGCATTCCCACTATATGTTATTCATATCTTTATTATTATTATTCTTCCACCGTTTTTTGGACCGCTACTCCTTCCACATACTTCAACGTATTCAAACCATTCAAACTTCAAAATATTCATCTCATTGAGGAGATTCCGGCTTCTATTCAAAATTTTCCTAACATTCATACTATCCGAGATATTCCAGGTTTTCCGACCAATTTCTCCCATTAGAAATGCATTTTGGAATTTTCAAATTGGCCCTTTTCTCACATTTTCTTTACACAACTTCAAAAGCCTTCAACTATTCTCTACTTCCAGATTATGATCATTTTATTCAATTTTTTCAAACTAATTCCAACTCATTTTCTAAATCTTCAAATCTCATATCTTTCACATATTTTTGAGCTTCAGCCATTCACAATAGCAGCTTAGCGATGGCAATTTCAGCTGGAGCAATCCCACTCGCAATTTCTTCAGAAATTGCATTTTCTAGTTATTATTTATTTATTTATTTATTTATTTAATTTACAAAATGAGTTCCATTGTCACTGTAGATTCGTTTAAGAATGCCGAATCGAGGAATTATTTCTCTACACTAGATTTTCGCTACTGTTAATGCATCTGGGTGGGTGACAGGAAATAATTCTATCCATTTAGTGAAAGGATCTATTAACACTGAACAGTATTTCTTTCTCTCACACTGATTTAATTCTATGAAGTCCATGTCATGTGTATGGCTTCAAATGATGCATTGGTTGGTGGAAATTTGGCCTCTTTTTGGTTTTATATTGCCTTGATTATTATGTCTAGCACAAACTGAACAAATCAAACAAAATTTTTTTTGAATAATTTATGAATCAATAGGGGGTAAAGTGTTGATTAACTACTACACTCATCCCTCCTGTCGAGACATGGAAAGGCCCATGACTCGCTATTGCTGCCTCTAAAGCTCTGTTTGCTGATCTGACAAAAATCTTTTGTTTGGAAAACTTAATCTGTGGTAGTTTATGTCTAAGAACTGTTTTCTTTGCACCGGAGTCACACAAAAAGGTTACAGGTAAACCATGAATCATTAACTATATCTGCGGTTTTGTGTCTGCATAATGTATTCCTTCTCCAACAGACTGTTGCAGCTCCGCTGTCGAAGGGACAGATACAGGAAATCTTTCCTGCCACAAGTTATTGCACTGTTCAATAACTCAGATATGTCAGACAGGGACTCACACCTGTCTGCTGTATAGTCCATTTTTAAAAACTCCTACCACATCACATTACCGAGCACCTTAAATTGTCTGTATATCTATCATCCCATCTGTAATATTTCGCATTTCATATTTATTATTCATTTCATATTTATTACTCATTTCAATAGCCCACATTCTTCATATCTCACTTTTATCTCTTAGGATGTTTAGTATATTTAGCCTGTATTTATTGTATATACTTGGTATTTTTTATTATTTTTAGTCTGCATTGTACTTACTTCTTCTTATATCTAATTTTATTTTGTATTTTCTTTTTGCTGCTGTAACAAGAGAATTTCCCAGTTTGGGATCAATAAAGTATATCTATCTATCTATCTATCTATCTATCTATCTATCTATCTATCTATCTATCTATATAAAAATATATATATATCTTTATCTCCTCCAAGTTTAGCACTTCTTCCTCCTCTGTTTCTTCTCTGTTCACACTTTCTCTTCATTTCTGTCGAATAACACTTGCTGTCTCTCCCTCTTCTAGTCATGCTTGATACTTTTTTCTACAGCTCTTCACCTAGTGACCAAAAGCTCTGCAATTCTCTGATGTTGTGGTTCATGACCTCGGTCAGGGTACTGTTCTTCACCTCTCTGCTCTTGCGATTCATAACCTTTGTCAAAATTTCTACTTCTTCTATCGTTTTCTCTATTGAAATTCCTGCCTCTGAACCTGCTTCTTTCTCGTTCTCCCTGTCATAGTCATCAAATGGTTTATCATCTCTCCTATTGTCCCATAGTTGTCCTATTTATCTCATGTAGTATGAAATTCATTGTCACAATTGGAGTTAATCTTACGTTAAATAGCATTATAGGGAGGGCTTTAATTCCAAGTTAGCTTTGGTGTTCTCTGCACTTTACTATGGTTACTTCTTTAAGTTCCAATAAGGTATAATATCAATCAGTTGGTTCAAATGTTTAACAGGGATGCCAGCTGAGGTCAGGAAACCTCCAGCGACACGTCTACATGTACAACTTACACTTCATAGACTGTAACAGTTTAGTCACAGTTTTGTCTTTTGATAGCTACATGCTTCTGCATAGGGAGGGATTCTTTGGCTGCTGTGTCTCTGGAGGAGTCAAGGTCGTAACTGGCCTTTGATGAATCATTTCATCATTTGTGCAGAGAACAGCGACTGTACAGAGAATTTAACTTGCTAAAAATTTGCAGTATGCATTAAACCTTTCGGCCTTTTTAACTGCCTTTTCTACCTTTATTTTAGCATTATTATCGGTATTATTATTATTATAATTATTATTATTAAAGTTGTCTTTACTAATAGCTTTTTTGTTTATGGAGACATGTAGTTTATTTAATTGGCTTGTTCTTAGGCTGCCGTCAAACCCAAATTTGATTACCCATAATTTGAGAAATTGTAACTTTTCGGGCTTTTTCTCAAAGATTCTCCAATCTTGACATTTTAGTTCTTACTGGCTTCCGTCCAATTTTTTATGTGTTTTAGTCCAGCTTAGGGGACACCTAGGGTGTCCTATTAAGCTGGGTTCTTTCAATGGAGTAGTGATAAAAATTCCTTATGTGGTAATTCTCGCTTCTACTCTTGCGAGTGGAGAATTCTTGCCTTTGCTTCCACAATAAGGTCACTACTTACAATCCCACTGTTTAGGTATGAATAGGATATATCTAGTGATATATCTCTATTCCAATCACTCTCACACTTTCACAATCACACTTTTAACATGTGTTTTGCTTTACAGAATTTAAACTTTTCCAATTAGGCCTTTGTCCACGGCTTTATAGGACCTGCGCGTCATTTATCCACATCTTTACAGGACCCGCGCGTCCTTTGATTGAAACTTTCCCAATTAGGCCTTTGTCCATGGCTTTGTAGGACCCGCGCATCCTTTGTCCACGGCTTTATAGGACCCGCGTGTCCTTTGTCCACGGCTTTGTAGGACCCGCGCGTCCTTTGTCCATGGTTTTACAGGACCTGTGCGTCCTTTTTGGTCTTTTATAGAGTCTCTACACGGAGCGAATCTCAATCATTCCACGTTTCTTTTTATAAAAGACCAACTCACCACTTGTCTTTCCCCTTTTCTTCGGATTTCCATCAACCGTCGGATCCCAGCAGGCGGGTCGAGTCCAGTTCCTCAAAGAGGTCTTTAAGACTCAACCTAGAGAGTCTGCCGTGGCCACGGTCTTATCTGTCGTCCACCTCGCCTGCTGGAATCGTCAGGTCTATTGGAATACGGCTCGAAGGACCAAGAAAATGTTGGGTCTAAAACCTGCAACAAATGACTGAAAACACACAAAGAAGAGAAAGACAATGGTTTTAGATTTCTTACTCGCGAGGAGAATGGGCAGAGATAGTTTCAGTTACAATCTCAAAACCATTCTGAAGGTATTTCCGTCCAGTCTCTTTTATTTAGGGTTGTCCCTGGTTACACAACACTGCATACACTAAAGGATGGGGGAAACTATCTGCAGCAGCGGAAGCACTCTCATAAAACATAATAATGAACAACAGAAAATATGTGAGGGTCAAGGCGACATTGTTGACATTAAACGAGCTCCCTCTGATAGAAGCGGATCCTCCTTATTACTTTCCACGATTTACAGTGGAGGTTACAACACACACATACCTGCTGATAGAAGAAACAAGGTCAGAGAAGTTAGGAAACACTCATATGTGATGTGTAACAAGAGGTTAAAACAGTTCATAGTTGTAGCAAACTCTTAAATAAGAATTTGAGTAAAGATGATAACTTCTATATACATTAATACACATTATTCTGACACCAACATTTATCCAACATTCATCAAACATTTATCCAACATTTATCCAGCATTCATCCAGAACTTAACCAAAATTTATCTAACATTCATCAATATTTATCCAACATTTATTTAATATTTGACCAACATTCATCCAACATTTATCCAACATCTAACCAACATTTATCCAACATCTAACCAAAATTTATCCAATATTCATCAATATTTATCCAACATTTGACCAACACTAGTCTGACATTCATCCAATAGTCATCCAACATTTGACCAAAATTTATCCAACATCTATCAAACATTCATCCAACATTTATCCAACATTCATTTAACATTTATTTAACATTTGACCCACAGCTAACCAACATTCATCCAGACATTCTCTGACAGCCTGAACCAGCCTAAATCAGACTAAAACAGACTCTAACAGCCCTCTAATCAGAACGGAAATCTGAGACACAACTCCTCAACCACTCACACACTGTGTGTGTGTGTGTGTGTGTGTGTGTGTGTGTGTGTGTGTGTGTGTGTGTGTGTGTGTGTGTGTGGCAACTACGTGACAGTTGAAGTCCTGATGTCCCCACCTGAGTTCATGACTGAGATAAAATCAAAATAAACACATTTTGGATTTGAAATAAAAACTAGAGTCGATTCAAAAACACTGTAGAGCTGAAACTTTTCAGTGTGTTTGCTGAAGTCACTCAGATCTCAGTGATCCTCCTCAGAAAGCTCTCAGCCGTCATCTTCACTCTCACTCCTTATGATGTTCCTGTGAGGACGGTAATGAGGTCTGACATTAAAGGGGACCTGCCATAAAAATGTAATTTTTGGGGGTTTTTGTGTCATATAAGGTCCATATTATGTTCGTCTTATGTTGTACATGTGAAAACAAACCGTTACGTCGTTTGCATTCTGTAAAGGTTTAAAATCAAGGAACGAGTAAACCAGGCCAATTGAAAAAGCCCATCGGTGTTACGTTGCGCCGACCTTGCTCATTATTATTCACGAGCGCGTCCTCGGTGAGCCGCGCCCACTCTCTCGTTCTCGTACTCAGTCACAGCCGGAGCGAGACCCAGCTACCGCTGTATCCGCTATGGGTCTCTTCCAAACGATCGGTGTTTCCTTCGGTTCACTGCCGGGAAAATGAACTTAAAGCCGGGCAGAATGAATGAGAAAACACCGCTGGAGATCTCCGGCTTCTTCCTCAACTTCCACCTCCTCTTCGGACTCGGGGTCTAAAATATATGGTTTAATACCTGCCGTTTTTAGCCTTTAGCATAAGGTGACCAGACGTCCCCGATTTCCGGGGACAGTCCCCGTATTGGATGATCTGTCCCCGGCAAAAGCTGTCCCCGAAAATGTCCCCGATTTAAGCGTTTCATTAATGAGAGCAAAAATGTTGCATGTGGGCTCGAACAACGGTTATTACAGTAGCCGAATTTAGTTAGCAGTCCTGAACAACAGTTCTTACGGGGGTTATTACAAGGGGCATGCGCTGCTACTAAATAGTACGGAGAATTTATCTGTGATCACACAGCCCCTGCAGCCCCAGCACCACCGCCGCCGCCGCACCGAATATCCCCGGATATCATTACAGACATCTGGGCACCTTACTTTAGCACACATTAGCATATGCTATTAGCATTAGCATAATAACAGTGGATAAACCGAAATCCGAACCTCCACTGCTGAGCTAATCAGAGCACAGCAGGCTTCACAGCAGCGATCCAATCAGAGCAAAGCTCATTACCATAAATGTTAATGAGCCAAAACCAGTTGGTTTTCCTGTAAGGTTTTTTAGGCATACTAAAACAAACCATCAAATAACTTTTCAGCTAAAATTATGTTGCAAACATGATTAGAGGACATCAAGGATTATGAAAAATTGATAAAAATGGGTATGAAATTTTGGTGGCAGGTCCCCTTTAATACAGTTATAAAGTACCTGAACATCAGATGATGAGAGTTCCTCCTGGACATGAAAGTTAAATCTAATTAAATATTCTGATTATTTTACATAATCATTTTAGAGTTATATAAATGTCAGACTGGCTGCAAACACAAACACATGGTGGGTTTATGTAAACGGAGGATAAATGTTGGTTTCCTGAGGACTGATCTGTCCGAGTGCCTACGTGCTGCTGACGGCGTCTGAACTGATGCTGCAGAGATAACACACACACACACACACACACACACAAACCCTGAAATAAGGAGCATGGAGCAGACAGTAATACGATATTCAAACAAAACTTCCTCTCTTTGCTTCACAGCACCAGTGTGTTTTAGAGATGATAGAGATGAGGACAAAAAGACAAAAAGAGAAGGAAGACCTGAAGTGAGGTCTCCTCTGTGTCTGAAGAAACTGCTTTAAGGTGGATTACAGGGGAAACAGCCATGATAACAGAGAGGCAACAGCCATGATAATATTCTCATCATTACTTTAATTCTTTCTTAAAAATTTATTCTCATAATGACTTTATTCTTATCATAACATTATTCTCTTTATGACTTTAATCTCATCAAAACTCTCTAATTATGACTTCATTTTCATTAAAGCATTATTCTCAATATAACTATATTCTCATCATCTATTTTTTTCATTAAAACCAAGTTTTCATAAAAATGTTTTTCTAATTATGACTTCAGTCTTGTTAAAACTCATATAACTCTATTTTCATTGAAGCATTATTCTCATTATAACTTTACTCTCATTAACACTCTATTCTCATTTTCTTATTACAACATGATTCTCATAAAACATTAACTTTATTCTCATCAAAACATAATTCTCATCATGATTTTATTTTCATCAAAACTCTCTAATTATGACTAACACCTCATTAAAGCATTCTTCTCAATATAACTTTATTCCTATCATCTTTTATTCTCATAAAAATGTTTTTCTAATGATGACTCCATCCTTTTAAAACTCTCTTATAAAACTTTATTCTCATTGAAGCGTTATTCTAACAACTTTATTCTCATTAACACTCTATTCTTATCATGCCTTTAATCTCCTCAAAGCTCCCTAATTATGACTTCATTCTCATTATAGCATTATTCCCAATTCCATGTTATTCTCATCATCTCTGTTTTCTTATTAAACCCCCATTTTCATGAAAATATTCTCATTATGATTTAATTCTTGTTAAAACATATAACTTTCTTCTCATTAACGCATTATTCTCATTTTAAATTTTCTCCTTAACACTCTATTCTCAATATGACTTTATCCTCATTTTCTTATTAAAACATTATTCTCATAAGACACTAACTTTATTCTCATCAAAACATAACTCTCATTATAACTTTATTCTCATCAAATCTCTCTAATTATGACTTACTCCTCATTAAAGCATTCTTCTCAATATAACTTTATTCTTATCATCTTTTTTTCATGAAACTGTTACTATAATTATGACTTCATTCTTGTTAAAACTCTCTTATATAACTATATTCTCATTGAAGTGTTATTCTCATGATAACTTTATTCTCATCAACACTCTATTCTTATCATACCTTTAATCTCATCAAAATTCTCTAATTATGATTTTATTCTCATTAAAGCATAATTCTCAATATGGCTTTATTCTCATCATCTATTTCTCTCATAATAACCTAATTGTCATTGAAATGTTTTTGTAATTATGACTTCCATCTTGAGTGAAACTCATATAACACTATTCTTATTAAAGCATTATTCTCATTATAACTTTACTCTCCTTAACACTCTATTCTCATTATCTCATTAAAACATTATTCTCATAAAACATTAACTTTATTCTCATCAAAACATAATTCTCATTATGACTTTATTCTCATTATCTTATTAAAACATTATTCTCATAAAATATTAACTTTATTCTCATCAAAACATAACTCTCATTGTGTCTTTATTCTCATCAAATCTCTTTAATTATGGCTTACTCCTCATTAAGGCATTCTTCTCAATTTAACTTTATTCTAATCTTTTTTTTCATGAAAATGTTATTTTAATTATGACTTCATTCTGATTAAAATCTCTTAAAAAACGATATTCTCGTTGAAGCGTTATTTTCATGATAACTATTCTCATTCACACTCTATTCTTATGTTTTTAATTTACACAAAACTCCCTCATTATGACTTCATTCTTATTGAAGCATTATTCTAAATTCCACTTTATTCTCGTCATCTATTTTTCTTATTAAAACCTCATTTTCATGAAAATGATATTTTAATTATGGCCTCATTCTCGTTCAAACTCTCTTGTATAACTGTATTCTCATAAAAACGTTATTCTCATAATGACTTTTTTATCATAATAATCAAATTTATAACAAATAACTGTCATGTTTTTTTGTTACATTAACCCTTTTTTTAACAACATAGTGAGCCCATTGAATAACAGATTATCATCCTGATATTATGATTTTAATCTCATAACATGACGGCTTCACTCTGCTGACTAAAATATCTCTGTGGATTTTTGATTCACTGAGTTCAAGAGTAGACAAAGGACAGGAAAAGGTCAAAGGTTACAACGACAAATTCAAAGCTACACCTACAACTACAACTAAAACTACATCTACACAACTACACCCACATTTACACTACAACAACACCTACAACTACAACTAAAACTTCACCTTCAACTACACTTACACAACTACACTTACACAACAACACAACTACACTTGCATCTACACTTACATTTACACTACAACACCTACAACTACAACGAAACTACAACTACAACTAAAACTACACCTTCAACTACACAACAACTACACTTACACAACTACTACAACACCTACACAACAACAACTACACTTACACAACAACAACTACAACACAACTACGACACAACTACACCTACACAACAACAACACAACTACACCTGCACCTCCACCATCTCCATTCCAGCTCAAAGACGGTCAGACTGAGGGACTGAAGGTTCCCTCTAACAGACTTCTTTGGTGTATTGATCTCAGTATTGATTATTGATCAGAGTGGTGTGTTGACCTCACCTGCTGATTGTTGATCAGCTGCACTCAGGAGCTCCATGATCCAGGTGTGCTGCGTCTTTGGTCACCGAGGGTCAAAACACGTGAGGGGGGAAATCCCCTCATGGAGGCGAGATGGTGACGGTTAAAGTCGTCTGAGGGAAACCGCCATTTTGAAGATGACGGCCATTAAAGCCAAATCTCATACCATCTTTCCTCCATTGTTATTTCAGAGCAGTTTTTAGACGTGAACTTTCTTTGAACGGAGAAGCGGGAAGCTTCTACCTTAACGCACTCTCGTTACTGCAGAGTCAATAAGCTGCCTCGTTAGGCCTTTTGGTCTGTAAATGTGTTGGCACTGGTCCTGCTGGTCTGGGTTCAGACCCTCACGTGTTTTTGAGGCTGTTTGTTCCCAGTTAGGGGGTTCAGAGGTCACATCCCGCCATCTGTGTGTGACCCAAGGAGACCGAGAGAGAGAGCCGCAGCAGGAACCAGAACTCTGTCAGAGGAGACGCATGAGTGGGTGATTTTCTCACAGACCGACCCGACTAAGTATGAACTCTGAAGTTGATCATTGAGTTTTTCAGTATCACAGCGAATCCCAGTCAAATGTTTAGATTCTGGGTCCACAGAACCGGACAGACTTCGGCCTGATTCAGATCCAGTCAGAACATTTTCAGCATCAGCACCGACTTCCTGCAGTCTGACCAGTATTTACACTAAATTAAAACAAAACGTGTTAATCTGCCAAACGAAGAACATGAAGCTCGCGTTTGGGTGATTTTTAAAAATATTTTGAAGAAGAATCATTCAAAATAAATCATAATAAATCAGTTTAAACAAGTTTAAACTTGACTTTACCTTAAGGTGACCAGATTCCTGTCATGAAATCCGGGGACATTCGGTGTGGGGGTGGGAAATGGGGTGCATGGGCTGCGTGATCATAGACAACATCTCTGTACTATTTAGTAGCAGCGCACGCCCCTTGTATTAACCCCTGTAAAAACTGTTGTTCAGGACTGCTTACTTGTGCTTCCTACCCATTCGACTACTGTAATAACCACTGTTCTAGCCTACACGCAACATTTTTGTTCTCATTCATGAACGCTTGAATCTGAGACATTTTTGGGGACAGCTTTTGCCGGGGAGAGGTCATCCAATTCGGGGACTGTCCCCGGAAATCGGGGACGTCTGGTCACCTTACTTTACCTGTTCACTAATCAATAACTGTCAGAGATCAGAATCAACAAAACTGGAGCACTCGGAGACAGGAACACAGGGACTAAATACACAACAGGTAACGAGCAATGAGAGACAGGTGAGACAAGGAGACACAGGTGAGACAATCACCAGGGGGGGACAACAGGAAGTCAAACTAGATCAGACACAGGAGGAGGAAGTCCAAAATCAATCAGGAAACACAAAATCAGGAAGAAACCAAAACACAGGAATAAATTATGACACATCTAGGAGGAACATTTCTATATCAGCCCCCATATATTCTAAAGGGGGGGCATCTTTACATGACATCTTCAGGAAGGAGACCAGAGAGAACATTTGATGAGGAGCATGAAGAGGTTACTCCAGGTCATCTTTCCAGACATGAGGACACCAGGAGAATTGATCCACCCCGGTCACTGACCCTGAATCAGACCTCTGCCCTGGTCTCTGTCCTGGTCTCTGTCCCTCTTTGTCCTCACGTGTCTCAGTCTGCTGGTTTCAGTCCAGATCTCGTTTATTCTGTTTGTCTGCTGGGAAACTGTAAAAGCTGCCAGATCGAAGTTTACTGTTCCACATCCAGACTGAAGAGTTTTCACACGTTAACATGAAATCCTCTGAAACCTGCCTGTAAATATACACACATATATATACATATTTATATATATACAGTATCTATACAGTAAATATATGTATATAATTTCAGGCCTGTGTCTGTGAGGAGTATAGACACACAAACTCCGTTTCTGAACTAGTTTAACAGTTTTTGTTTTTTTGTTTTTTTCCCTACAGTTGGGTTTGGGTCGGGTCCTGGAGCTGGTGGATGATTTGCTTCGGTACCTGCAGAGCCTGCTTGTGGCTCTGGTGTACCGTGCCGAGAGCCTGAGGGAGCTCACATTGAGCGGGGTCAAAGGTCAGGCCATAATGCTGGCTGAGCTACGTCCCATTCGTCAGATCAGAGAGCTGCCAGTTCAGGTCCAGCAGCTACTGGGAGACCTTCAGGAACTCGCCAAAATCCTCCTGCAGCTGGTGATCAACGCCACACCACTCTACAACCTGGTGAGCACCTGACAACAGTCAACGCAGCGGAAACACGCCAAAAACACGACTGAAACACACCTGAAACCCAACAGAAACACACCTGAAACGTGCCTGTAACACAACAGAAACATGCCTGAAAGACAACAGAAACACGCCTGAAACACACTTGAAACTTGCCTGAAACACACCTGAAACACACATACAAGTGTAGCTGAAAATAACACTGACACAGCCTTTTTTCCGACCATAGTGTAGAAAACTGAATCATCTGCAGTTCCTCGATCCTCTCTGGAGTATTTGTGCTTCCTGTTGCAGACTGTGTGTTAAAATGTTCAACATTTTTTGAAGCTTCTGTAAATAAGAATGGAGATCTTGAAGACTTAAAAACAGGCAACTGGACTGTATAGAGTTGAGAAGACGTTTCGCCTCTTATCCAAGAAGCTTCTTCAGTTCTAAAATTGCTAGTGTGAGGAGCAGATATTTAGAACTGGAGAAGGGGACAGACAACGACTGAGAGGAGTTGGAAAGAATTGGTCGTAGAAACCCATCTATGGGTGTGTTCCCCCCCCCCCGTCATGTGACAACATGACTCATGCCACCAGGGTCATGTGGTTCCAGGTGTGGATGTTTGTGGAGCTTCCTGGGGAGAGAGCTGAGAACTGCATTGTAAGTGCCAGAGAGATTGTGCCTGAGTCTACCCCCTCTGTTCAGAGAAGGTTTCTCCAGCCTGGTAAAGATGGCTTCTTTAACTCCTCTTTCAAACCATCTGTCTTCTCGAGCCAACACCTGTACCTTGCTTTCCTCGAAAGAGTGACCCGTATCCTTCAAGTGAAGGTGGACAGCTGAGTCCTGACCTGAGGAAGTGGCTCTCCTGTGTTGAGCCATGCGCTTGTGAAGCGGTTGTTTAGTTTCCCCAATGTACAGGTCTGAGCATTCCTCGCTGCACTGGACAGCATACACCACTTTATTCTGTTTATGTCTCGGTGTTTTATCCTTGGGATGGACTAGCTTCTGCCTTAGTGTGTTACCAGGCTTGAAATGAACAGGAATATGGTGAAAAACTCAAGATCCTCTTGAGTTTTTCCGACAGGCCTGCAACGTAAGGGATTACAGTGCTCTTGCGTCTCTCCTCCCTTTCAGTGTTATTTCTCTTTTTGTTCTTCACAAAGGCCCACTTAGGGTATCCAAAGGTTGTCAGGGCATTTTTGATGAGCTTCTGTTCCTTTTTTTTACCTTCTTTCTACGTGGGAATGTTCTCAGCCCGCAGGTTGAGTGTTCTGATAACACCCAGTTTGTGCTGCAGAAGATAGTGGGAATCAAAAATGAAATATTGATCTGTGTGTGTGGGTTTCCTGTACACTTCAACATTGAGACACCCATCTGCCTCCAAGTGTACAGCACAGTCCAAAAAGGCCAACACATTGTCCTTGACATCTTCATGGGTGAACTTGATGTTGCTGTCCACTGTGTTGATATGGTCAGTGAAGGCCTCTACTTCATGTGTTTTGATCTTAACCCAGGTGTCATCCACATATCTGATGATATCTGATTCCTCTCTACCTCTTCCATGTACAGGTTTGCCACTATTGGAGAAACCGGGGAGCCCATAGCGCATCCATGCTTCTGTCTGTAATGGCGCTCTCTGAACTGGAAATAGGTGGTGCTGAGGCAGATGTCCAATAAGGAGCAGATGTGGTCGGGGGTTAAGTTGGTTCTGACTTCCAGTGTGCTGTCCTGTAAGAGGCGTTGTCTTACTGCTTGGACTGCCTCTGTTGTCAGAATACTCATGAAAAGTGATGTGACATCATAGGAAACCATGGTTTCATCTGGGTCCAGCCCAATGTCCTTGATTTTCTCGGCAAAGTCCTGTGAGTTTTTGACGTGGTGAGTGGTGTGGCCGACAAGAGGAGCTAGGATGGTGGCCAAATGTTTTGCCACTTTGTATGTGACTGAGTTAATTTTAGAACTGAAGAAGCTTCTTGGATGAGAGGCGAAACGTCTTCTCAACTCTATACAGTCCAGTTGCCTGTCTTCAAGATAACCATGACCTGGATGAATGAGAATCTACATGGACATATAAGAATGGAGATCCTTTCTTTCGGTTTTATAAGGTTTGTGTTGTAATTAGTGAAGTCATGTAAGGTCATATCCACATTTTGATCTTCCTTTTAATGATGAAGATAATTTAATTTTATGGTCCTTTACATGCCAAGTCACTGACCAGGTGATCCCCAGACAGCCCTGATTTTACATTTTTGGGCTTTAGATTTATGAATAAAAACTCACAAGTTAAACCTTTGTTTGTTTATTTTAGCTGCAGCAGCCATCGGCTCAAGAGGTTGAGGAGTTCCTGAACCGGGAGGAATTTACTGCCGCCAGTTCGTCTCGTCGCAGCTCTGCTAACAGCCTCTTTCTCAAAGCAATGGATGGTCGTCCTCGCCGTCGGCGTAGTCTATACTCTCGTGCCGCCCGGACACCTGGAAGTCCCCAGAGCCCTGATCCCCCTAATGGCCGCCGCTCCAGCCTGAAGGACACCCCTGCCGTAGAGATGGATGGTCTGTCCGTCCCCACGGAAAGTTTCGCCCATCGCCGTCCGTCGGCTACTGAGCTGCTCCTCACTCCGCTCAAACAGTTCGTCACCCAGAGCCAGAAAGCCTTCGAGTACCTGAGCCCCAACTCCACTGACAACGCTGCCAACACCACGGCAACAGACGACTAATAAACAGCACACCAAGGTTACACCTGCTCTGATCCGATAACAGCTGCTAGTCCCACCCCCTGACCAATCACAGCCTTTTCTCTCTCTGTCCTTGATAATGAGACACTCCCCCTCAGCTGATGGGAGCCTGTGCGTTCACTTTTCACCAACAGAGCAGATCAGTGTCAATTTTAAAATTGGTTACAATTTGAAAAATTGATAGAATTTATAAATCGTCATTTTAAAATTGGTTGAAATTCAAAAGAAAATTTTTAAGATTGGTTAAAATTTAAGAATGTTTTAATTTTAAATTCAATTAAAACTTTAAAGGTTGGTTAAAATTTTCAAGTCTGTTTAAATTTAAAACCTGTTAAATATTTTTAAATCAGTTTAAATTTAAAATCTGTATAAATATTTAAATCAAAATTCTTAAATTCATGGTTCTGTTCACAGATGTGTGAGATTCCTTTTTTTGGCCACTAAACAAAGATCTCCCATAATGCTTCACTTCCACTGTGTCTCAGAGTTTGATATCTGTACTAATTTCCATGTCTGCTCATTTATTCTGTCGACATATTTATCTGAGTTTATGATTACCACAGGTTCAATATTTACCCACAAACATGAACCTTTAAGACGATTAATTAGTTATTGCTGGTTATTATAGAGCGTGGACTGTGAAATGTGGCCGTGGCTGCTTCTTAAACCTGCATTCTCTCTGACATCCAGCAGGGGGCGACTCCATCACATGGTTTAGAAGTCCCCTCAGCTGCACGCTTTCCGCCCTGATCTGTCTGTTATTCCGTTTATGTTGTATCCAAGGGCGCCTTTGGTTTGGCCATCTAAGCGCCGAACATTTAAAGGCTGGAGTTGAAGTGGTTGTTGGTTCAATTCCCGGCTGTGACCCTTGGCTGCATGTATTCCAACATGTCCTGTCTGTCTTCAGCTGAGCTATCAAATCGCCGAAATATAACCTGCAAAGAGTAATGTTGTTGCCGAGATGAACTTCAGTTAATGTGTTCATTCTGACAGAAGTTAATGTGTTCAATCAGACAGGAGTTAATGTGTTCAATCAGACTAGTTAATGTGTTCATTCAGACAGGAGTTACTGTCATCATTCAGACAGGAGTTAATGTGTTTATTCTGACAGGAGTTAATGTGTTCAATCAGACAGGAGTTAATGGCCCTCATTTATCAAGCTTGCGTACAGCAGAAAACTTGCGTACACCTTGCCTACAAAAATTTTGACGTGAAGATCGGCATTTATCAATCTGCATGTGAGCGTACGCTACGACCAAATCCCACGACAGGTCTGACATCGTGTACGCAAGTTTGAGTGAGTGTGGATCTGCGTTGCAGCAAATGTCTGTCTGAAAATGATAAACAAACCTCAAACCAGTCATTACGCACAATCAGCCAGATTTCATTAAAGCTAAAGAACTAAATAAAATTTAACAAAATACATTTGTTATGTCCTTAGTGAATAGGTCTATCTGATAACTCTGCCCAGAAACACTGCCACAGAGCAGGAGTGCTGTTTTAACATTGAGTGACACGCACACACACCACTGTGGAGCGCTGCGTTTCACTCCTGAAAGGCAGGTGTCTCTGTCTTGGCCCAGCAGCGGGGACGTTGTTGTACACTCCTGAAAGGATGTGGGACATCATTTGGGCCAGTACAGTTTTGCACAATGTTCTACTGGTGAATGGAGTGCCGTTGGCTGTGCCGGTGCAACATGAGGACCCGATGCCCGGAGAACACTAACGAGGAGAGACTCTACAAAGGTGCTGCACAGAGGAGACAGGACCTTATCCATGGATTCTGACATGTAAAATATAAGTTTAGAAAGTGCTCTTGCTATTTAATCAGTGATAAAAATCCAATAGAAATCCATAAAAATGTGCCTTAGGGGCAGCAACACACTATTTGGTCAGGTTAATAACTATTTTTGTTCAGCCTCTGTCAGACTCTCCAGTCTGCTCTACATTACAAAGACACAACGAATTAAAACTAAATACTTTCAATAATAGGAGCAACGTACCATATGTCATGGCAATAAACAAATATGAAGCATGTATGAGATATTAAATTATCATCAAGAGCAACTTATTGACTAATGATTTAATTAAACTTCAGCCACTGTCCACTATTCCACAGCAGCGCTGTTCACTGCCACCATAATCCTGCTCCAGACAGGAGTTTTCTGGACTGTTTTTATTCCAGTTTTGATGCTTCCAAAGAGAAAATCCTTGTTAGTTTTCACCACAGATGTGAAGATATCCACTATCAGCTCGAAAAAGTTTCGAATCTTTGTAATATTTCTACTCTTTCACGTTTGACCTCAGTGGGCGAGGCTTCTGAACCATGAATATTTAAGGGCGTAAACATGTCAATGACGATCGATTTCAGCCGCCGCATTTATCAAGACCTGATCATACGTATGCTGGAATTGGTCAGATACCAACCATTTCATAAATTTCACGTGTGTCCTATTGTAGGATGAATCCTGCGCTCAGATCTGCGCAAGATTGATAAATGAGGGCCAATGTGTTCAATCAGACAGGAGTTAATGTGTTCAATCAGACAGGAGTTAATGTGTTCATTCAGACAGGAGTTAATGTGTCTTTACAGACAGGCGTTAATGTGTTCATTCAGACAGGAGTTAATGTGTTAAATCAGACAAGAGTCAATGTGTTTATTCAGACAGGAGTTAATGTGTTCATTCAGACAGGAGTTAATGTGTTTATTCAGACAGGAGTTAATGTGTTCATTCAGACAAGTTAATGTGTTCATTCAGACAAGATTTAAGAAAAAAGACATTCAGCTGGGAACACTGACTTATGTTTGAATAAACAAATAAGGTTTTAGTGTTTTTTTTCGTTGTTGTTTTTGACGTTGTTTTGTTTTTTTGTTTCTGTTTTTTTTTTTACTGTTATTTTTCTTTTAACTGTTGTGGTTTTTTTTCAGGCTGGTCTTGTGTTTATGTTTCTGACTGTTTTTGTGTGTGTGTGTGTGTGTGTGTGTGTGGGGGGGGGGGGGGGGGGACTCCTGTCCAGACTGTTTTTGTGTTTATTTTTCTGAATGTTTTTGTGGGTTTTTCTGATTGTTTTTTGTTTATTTCTCTGACTGTTTTCATGTGTTATACTGCCTGATTTTGGTTGGTTTCTCGCCCCTCAGCTAAGCCCCACCTGACACACAGCTTCCTGTTTGTTCTGCCTGTTTAAATAAAGGTTAGGGTTAGTCGATGAGTTCTTGGTTGCAGGTCTGATGTGGACTAAAGAAATGAAATATGTTTGAGTGAGTCTGACTGACAGCAGTGACTGCTCTGACTGTTTCTGTTGGATGGTTGCTGGTCAGGCTGGAAGTTGAATTCAGTCATACCGAACAGGTTCCTCTCCTCTTCTTACACAGATGTTTGTGTTTGTTAAATGTTGAAATAAAATTGTGGACTCCTCTGAGTGTGTGTGTGTGTGTGTGTGTGTGTCACAAACAAACAGACTTCACTCTCTTCATTCTCAGATTTTTATTACACACATTTGTCTTCATGGATTTATACCATCACCGTGTTTAAAATATCACAGCTCATGAAAAAGTGATTCAGCAGAAATAAAGGGACCTGGAACCTCTTTGTCCTGCATGTCGTGAAGAACCACGACAGTCAAAACCAGACTGGGACTCTACGGTTTCTGTCTGCAAACACAAATATATTGTAAATGATAAACTCTGCCCTATAAAGGTAAATATTACAAGCTCTTCCCACTCACTTCTTCCATTATCACGTCTCTTTCACAGATACCTGTCAAGACCGCTGTAGTCCCAGAGTCCGGGTAGTTTTCAGACAGTCTTCATATACTGGTACGACTGCTGTGGGGGCTTCCTGCTGGTCCACCTGCTGGTCAACCTGCTGGTCTACCTAGTCCACCTGCTGGTCCATCTGGTCCACCTGCTGGTCAACCTGTAGTCTCTGGTGGGTTGAGAACTCTTCCCTCTGTTTCATTTAAATGAACGTTCACATGTTGACCTCCAGAGTTTGAGGTCCATCCTGGGGGGAGCAGGAACATCTGAACATCATTTCATCTCAGTCCATCGAACAAGTTATGACCTGTCAGATAAGCTCCGCCCACATATTCCTCTTCTGTCCAATCAGCCTCAGCCTCCACTGAAAACACATTTTCCCAACTTTCATTACTTCCTGTTTACCTGCGTCTGTCCATCACATCTCTCACCTATGACCTCCTCTCATGTCATCAGTGAAACCCGCCTTACTCAGCGCGCTTCTTCCAAAAAACAGCCGACATGCTGCGGACAATCCCTTGCATGCCAGCCGAGCTCTTCCTCAGCACTCGGCTCTCTCTGATGAGGTCGAAGAGGTGGTGAAACACCAGCAGGACGCCGTGGAACGTCTCCGCTGCAGACACCTCAAAGAAGCTGCAGCTCTGTGACTGAGCGAGCAGACAGCCCTCCTCGTCAGAGACGCTGCGGTGGCGCCAGAGGTCCCGTTTGTTCGCTACAATGACCACAGGTATTGATTTGCGGCAGCGGCGGATGTGCTGTAGCTGCTGGCGAACCACGTCGAAGCTTTGATGGTCACAGATGCTGTAGACCAGAATTATCCCGTCGGCCCACTGTAGCTGTTTGTCACTGACTGACGGAATCTTCTCGCAGTCCTGAGAGAGGGACAAGGAGATGTCCAATCAGAGAGTCTGACAGGTTATCAAACATCCAATCACAGCAGCCTTTAGTTAATCGTTCAATCACAGCAGCTTTCAGGCAATCATCCAATCAAAGCAGCCTTCAGGCAATCATCCAGTCACAGCAGCCATCAGTCAATCATCCAATCAAAGCACTCTTCAGCCAATCAATCAATCAATCAATTAATCAATCAATCAATCAATCAATCACAGCAGCCTTCAATTGTCCAATCACAGCAACCTTCAGTCAATCATTTAATCACAGCAGCCTTCAGTCAATCGTCCAATCACAGCAGCCTTCTGCCAATCATCCAATCACAGCAGCCTTCAGTCAATCATCCAATGATAGCAGCCTTCAATCGTCCAATCACAGCAGCCTTCAGTCAATCATCCAATCACAGCAGCCTTCGGCAATCATCCAATCACAGCAGTCTTTAGTCAATTTTCAAGTCTTAGCAGCCATCAATCAATCGTCCAATCACAGCAGCTGTTCAGACAGACACCGTTGTATTTTGGTTAGCATCACTCTACAGAACTTCGGGGTCGGTTTTATCGGGTTTTGGACCGTGTCAATGTTGCTTTGTTGTTTTTTTTTCACCAGAACACAAAACAAATTTTTCTGCAATCAACCAATCAGTGAACAGAACCAGCTGTGACATCACTCTGAGGGAAGAGAAGTTAAACAGCTGATCCAGGTCTGCCCCTGACCTCTGACCCTGACAGGTGTGTGTCTTACCTGTGTGTAGAGAGAGTCCCAGACGTTGAAGCAGACCTCCTGTCCGTGGATCCGCTCCACTCGACTGTTCACCGACTCTGAAACACCATCAGAGTTCAGAAAGTTAATTTATGATAAAATAAGGAGGAATCATCGTCAAACCAACCATCTTGGCGTGAATGTGTCCTCACCGATGTCACCGTACTCGCTGATGAACCTGCGAGTCAGGAACCTGACAGTGAGCGCTGCAGACAGAAAACACAAACGTGTCCACGGTTTAGTCCACGTCTTTAAATTTGGGTGAATCGTCCACCTCATCAGGGTTTCCTGATCAGTGGGTAAAAAACTTCAATCAACTTGAATCAACTTTTAAAGTATCTGGGGTTTTTTTATTCCAGAATTATCAGCTGCTGTTTTCTGAAAAAGTTTTGTCTTCTTTATCATTTTAACATGATTTAAAAACTTCCTCATGACAAACGTGAACAACGAACTAAAAATCTCAGAAACTGGACTCTGCAGTGTCGGGTTATAATAATAATAATAATAATAATAACTTTATTTGTATATCACTTTTATAAACAGAAGTTTACAAAGTGCTTTGACATGTAGTCGTAGAGCACATGGAAAAAGACAAATAAAAGCAGAAATATTAGTTGAAACAGAATTGAAGGCCATTTTCATGTCATAAGGAACCCAGACAATACAAAAACCATGCAAAATAAAACGAGACCATGAGGACCAAAATAAAAACATAAAATAGTTAAGAAAAAAGGAAAATGCAATTGAAAGGGAGGACGAAAGCGGAAACAGATAGTAAATATAAAAGGCAATATCAGCAATAATAATAAAATAATAACAGGTAATACTGTTAACAATAGTAAAGATAAAATAGAGCAACAGAAATGAGCAAGAGATAAAACAATAAAAGGCCTAAAAGGTTCATTAAGAAAAGAACACAAGTTTGACAAAAGCTAAAAAGTCAGAAAAACTGAAATAAGATAATAAGATAATAAGAGGTAAAAGAGATGACAGATAAAAGATAAAAGATGTCATCACATAAAATCAAGTCTGTAAAAGTGAGTTTTTAAATTTGACTTAAAAGAAGTGACTGTCTCTGCTGTACGCCTTATCTCCTCTGGCAGGTCGTTCCAAAGTCAAGAGCTCTGATGGAGAAAGATCTATCACCTTTAGTATTGAGCCTTGACTTTGCAACGACCAGGAGGCCTTCACCAGAGGATCTGAGGCTGCGAGTTGGCTCATAAGGTATTAAAAGCTCTGAAATGTAGCTTGGTGCAAGTCCTTTGAGAGCTTTAAAAGTAATCAATAATATCTTGAAATCAATTCTAAAACTGACAGGAAGTCAGTGAAGGGAGGCTTAAACTGGAGTGATGTGACGCCGTCGAATAAAACCAGTGAAAAGCCGAGCTGCTGCGTTCTGAACTAGTTGGAGGAGGGAGAGTGATTTCTGATTTAGACCAGAGAGGAGAGAGAGACAGAAGTTCAGTCTTGAGAAAATAAAGGGTTAGACAGTGGAGTTTTTAAAACCTCCTGGTGTTTTTTTGTTTTTTCGTACCGGACTTTCCAACGCTGTTTGCTCCCAGCAGCAGCAGCTTCACCTCCAACTTCTGCTGGTTCCCCTCCACCGCCTCCACACGACCTTTGACCTCCAGCACCATCTCAATCACATGCAGAGCTGGACTACAGCAGGGTTCAGATCCTGGTTAAAGTCCTGGGTCAACTCCTGGACTTGAACAGGGTCTTATATAGCCCCTGTGGGCGGGGCCTCAGGGCAGAGCCTGAGGTGTGATTGGTGGGTCCTTAAATAGTAAGGCTGGACTGAGATCAGTCTGTGTGTGAGTGTGTGTGTGTGTGTGTGTATTTGTGCTTGTTTTTCATATACTACGAGGCCTCGCACTTGAACAGGTTTTTCGGGTCCCCCCGCCTGTCTGTGGTTTTTCCTCAGAGATGGATGGACAGAGTTTTGTGGCACTTCCTGTCACTCAGTGCTGACAGACTGAAACCTCTGAGGCTCAAACTTAGCACACACTGACCTCTGGTGGCCAGTAGGACTCATGGCAGTCCTTGTCATGAGGCTCAGACACACAGGTCCATATTTCACCCTCAGTTATTCAGTTATAAAATATACTGACCGTGATCAGAGCCCAAGCAACAGAGGAAAATAAACTCAGAGTTTACTGAGGCAGAAGAAAATCCAAACATTGGCAATGAAGACCTTCAAAGTCTGAATTCATCAGCAGGTCTGCTCTGGGACTCCAGGATCAGGGTTTCTCTCAAGTTGTTTTTTGTTTTCTACCTGTCGTTTACGGTTTAAATGTCTTGGTGGTGGTTTTGTTTCTGTAGCAGGTGTTTGGTGTTTTTTTTTTTTTTTTATTATTATTACTTTGGAACGACCTGCCAGAGGAGATAAGGCTTACGGCAGAGACAGACGCTTCTTTTAAGTCAAATTTAAAAACTCACTTTTACAGACTTGATTTTATGTGACGATGTCTTTGCTCTCTTATCTCTTTTATCTTATTTCGACTTACTGTATTTTTAGTCTTTGTTCTACTTATAATCTTTTCCTATTTAACCTTTTAGGTCTTTTATTGATTTTAGTGTTTTTTTTCCTGCTCATTTTTGTTATTCCGTTTTATCATTACTATTACCATCATTATTATTTTGTTATGATTTTATTATTAATACCCTCTTTTATATTTACTATCCTGTTTCCTGCTTTCTACCTCCCTTTTTTACAACATTTCTTTTTCTTACCTATTTTATGTTTTTATTTTGGTCCTCATGGTTTCATTTTTTTTTATTATGTTGTATGGTTCTTGTATTGTCTGAATGTCTTGTTTTAAACTGAGCTTTTGTTTTTCATTTGTTTTTATTTCCATGTGCTGATGTTCTTAACTTTACAACTGTTTATCAAAGCTCTTTGTAAACTTGTTTTTAAAAGTGATATAAAAATAAAGTTATTATTACTATTATTATTATTCCTATTATTATCTCTATTATTCTTATTCTTATTTCTATTATTAGTTATTATTCTTACTATTCCTTTTATTCTTACTGTTATCACTATTATTACTGTTATTGTTGCTATTATAATTATTACTTTTATTATTATTATTACTACTGTTATTACAACCTTTTTATTATTATTACTATTATTACTATTACTAATATTATTACTATTATTATCATATTATCTTTATTATCATTTGATTATTATTATTATTATCATTTTTATTACTTTTATTACTATGATGATGATGATGATGATTATTATTATTATCATTATTATTAATATTATTTTTAAGGACCTTTTGGACAAGAAATGTTGAGTCTGATTTGAGAGCACACAGGAGGAGCATCAGGACTAACACAGCGTCAGTTCAGTGCTGACAGTCATTTATTAAATTTACATAAACACACAGACACGAAACATCCATCATTAAAACTTTGCTACGGTTTGTTTGTCGGAGCGGCTGTCAATAAAGTTTCTGATAAAACTTCACAGTTGTAGTTTTAATACAAAAAAATAAAGTTTGATCCACAAACATCGAACTGTGACGGCAGGAATAGTCCCGCCTCCTCAGCTGTCAATTAATCTCATCTGATAGGCTTTCTGCACTTCAGCTCCCAGAATTCACATTCAGAGGTCCTGATCATGTGACTCAGAAGGGGGAGGAGTCTTTTTCTCCATCTTCCTCCTCTTGGCCACTTGGATGTCAATGAACTCCCTCAGCCTCTTCCTCATCTTGTCCAGTTTGCACTCGCCCTCCTCCTCCTCCCTCTTTGCTGTAACCTCTGACCTCTGCCCCTCCAGTCCAGCAGGTGGCATCAGTGTGTGTGTGCGTCTGTCAGCAGGTTTCACTTTCTTCTTGCTCCTCGGTCGACTCTGGGCTCCAGGTTGAAGAGCGAAGGTGAAGGTTTCAGTCACTTTATTCTGAAAACCCTCCTGCAGACTCTTCACGCCGTCGTCCTCCTGAAAGAGGCAGAGACAGTGATGTGGAAACGTGTGTGGGGAATCAGAACCAGAGAGTCGCGACCAGAGTCCTCAGAGGAGCCCTGAGCTCTCCTCTCACTACTACTGTGTGTGTGTGTGTGTGTGTGTGTGTGTGTGTGTGTGTGTTCCAATAGCTGGAGCCCTGGGAGGCCCAGTCTCGTAGGGTCACGTGACCTTGAGGTATGTCATATGACCCTGGGGTTGTTGGTACCTTAACTGCGTATCTGAAGAGCCTCCAGACGTCCCAGAGAAACTCTGCTGTTGTCACGTACGAAGGAAACCGATGAAGAGTCAGACGGTCCGATATCAACCTCAACTGAGACCAAACAAGAGGGATCTGAAAACACACACACACACACACACACACACACACACACACACACATGCATACACACACACAGCGGATCTTTTAACTCTTTATTCTTTTCCAGTTCCCGGTTGAATGTGGAGAACCGGAGAACCATGACCGGGCTGAGTCAGAACCTTCACAGACCCCCTTTTAGACCCCGTCAGATCTCCAGTTTTCTGGTACAGGGCAGCAGATGGACTCACAGGTCCGGACTCACCTGGGTCAGTCGAGCGCAGCCTTCCACCTTCAGGTAGAGCAGCAGAGTCTCACACTTCTGTGACACAACAACACACAAAAACACACACCAGACTTTGAATAATGGGGTAGCCTTAAAGGCATATTCTGTCTTAAAATTAAGTTAGGGTCAAACACACCGTAACACCGAGTTAGACACCCCTTCTAGAGATGAATGTTGCCGACCGCTTGCTTCTCTAGTTATACCAACTTTTAGTAAAGACCGCAGGATAGCAATACACAGCAGTCTGAGGAGCCATAAACAAACCTCAACCAAAACGCCACTCTATAGCCACAAATAATGCTCAGAACAGCACCTAACTTCATCAACAGTACATATAGGGTCCCAGCCATAGTACTAGCCACCAAACATCATTTAAATTTGACTAATTTCTTTAGCAAAGAGACTAAACACAACTCACCTACCCTCTTCCAGCAGACACTTGTGGTCAGTCCATTACCTGGGATTTCCACCGCATCCGTAACGGCGGTGATTTTCGTGGTACGTCAATTCCTACCGGATCCATTTGTGAGACGAATTTTGTGGCAGATTCCAGACAGCAGGAATCCCAAGAACTCACAACAACCCTCGGATTCATGTTCAATCGCGCAATAACGAGTTTGTATATAACAAGTCTCTATAAAGACAGACACATAGACATATAAGCAGTAGATTGTGTCCTTCCAGAGGAAGAAATAACCTTGTAGACTTCTAGAATCAGCATCTCCTCATCCATGGTGTCATCGGGTTGAAATGACGTCTAAAAACCTTTCACTTGTTCGTCGCCACCCATTTGGATGGTGTGAAATATGATCCTCCTGAAACACAGAGTATTTTTTTTTAAAAGAAGCAGGATGTTTTATTTTGTGTCTGTGCCTGACTTCCTTTCCAGCACAGGTTAATCTGTGCTAAATTTATCCTGCATGCTCCTGTGTCCGGAAAAAATAGAACTCTAGTGATCAGCTGTGGAGTCCGGCGATCCGCAGAGGAACGGAAAGAAGCCGGTGGAAATTGACATGTTAACTTGAATGGTTACGATCAGCTACGATCGGAGGATACGACCTTTTAGTAGACGTTCACGATGCGAAAATTTGGGGGTTACAGACTACAGCGGGGTGACGCAGCTCAAGGAAGAACATTTATGACCATTTCTTCATGGAAATACAATCAGACCGAGATTCTAAGGCAGAGAATCTACCGCGTCTGCAAAATGATGAACATGATGATTATTACTTCAAGGAAATTATAAGGAAATGATCATAAACAATGGATCATCATCCAACAATCACTATTCACTCTCCTTAAAAAATCTCTCCAGCCACCGGACTCCACCCCCCACCCCCACCAACTCCCCTGCCACACTGTCAGTACTTCTCCAGTTTTCTTCTCCCCGTCAACTCATCCGATCTCATCCGGAAATCCAAACCCTCAACCTGTCAGCTGGATCCCCTTCCCACCACACTGGTCAAATCATGCCTCCCGTCTGTGCTTCCTCTCATATCTACCATCATTCACTCCTCACTCACCACTGGAACTGTTCCCGCATCCCTCAAGACAGCAGCCATCACCCCTATCCTGAAAAAAACCTGGCTCTGACCCCAATAACTTCAACAACCTCCACCCCATCTCGAATCTACCGTTCACAGCCAAAATACTGGAAAAGGTTGTCGCCAGCCAACTAAACACCCACCTAACCCAGAACTCCCTCTACGACCCCTTCCAATCTGGTTTCCGCCCCCGCCACAGCAGCGAAACCGCACTGCTAAAAATCACCAACGACCTTCTCACTGCAGCTGACTCCGGTTCACTTGTCCCCCGACTCTGGAACTCTTTACCATCACACATCCACAACATAGACTCCCTCCCCCTCTTCAAGTCCAAACTCAAGACACACCTGTTTAAACTGGCCTATCCATCACACCACCCCTAACTCACTCTTTTAATTTAATTTTAATTAGTATTATTTATTTCTTTATTTATTCCTTTGCTGTTGTTTATGTTGCTTTGTTGATTTTAACTGTTTTGATGATTGATGATTTTAATTGTTAATAGTGTTTTGTTATTATTGTTTTATATGTTCTGTAAAGTGTCCTTGAGTGACGTGAAAGGCGCTTCAAATAAAATGTATTATTATTATTATTATTATAAATGTTCTTCCTTGAGCTGCATCACCCTGCTGTAGTCCGTATTGGACTGGCCTGAGGTCTCGCTACAAACAAGCGGCTGCTGGAAGAGAGTAGGTGAGTTGTGTTTAGTCTCTTTGCTTAAGAAATCAGTCAAAGTTAAAAAGATGTTTGGTGGCTAGTACTATGGCTGGGACCCTATATGTACTGTCGATGAAGTTAGGTGCTGTTCTGAGCATTATTTGTGGCTATAGAGTGGCGTTTTGGTTAAGATTTGTTTATGGCTCCTGAAACTGCTGTGTATTGCTATCCTGCGGTTGTTACTAAAGTTGGTATAACTAGAGAAGCAAGCGGTCGGCAACATTCATTTCTGGAGGGGGTGTCTAACTCGGTGTTATAGTGTGTTTGACCCAAACTTAATTTTACGACAGAATAGGCTAGTTTTTGGCACTGGCCCTGGGTCCAGGGCAGTTCCTGCTCCTGGTTTAAACAAAACCACATCAAAACTTTGGGAATTCATGTGAGACCCTGACCCTCTGCTCCTGCACACCCAGACAGGGTCCTGGAGGTCTTGGTGGTCTGTTGAAGCTGTAGGGGTCTAAGGGGTCCTTCAGGTCCTGACACAGGGAGCAGGTCCAATCCATCCTGTAAAACAAAAATGAGGGATTAACTGTACCAGCTGCAGAGACCTCACAGAGGTCTGAACCTGAACAGGGACCCACTAAGACCTCCCAACAGGCTCTACTGGGTCAAGTGAAGGTGGTCTCCTCACCAGATGTTCTGGTCCACAGTAGGAACGTGACAGTCTGTGTGGAACCCTCGACCACACGCTGAGCAGATGATGGACCCGTTAGCTGATCCGCAGGCCGAGCAGCAGACCATCTGCAGGGTCAGGGGGGACTCTGGAGAGGACAGGGGCCCCATGATGTCAGCTGGGGGGTCAGCATCCTGGGAGAGGAACGAAGAACAGGAACATCAGAAGACACGAGGAGACAGTGTATGTACTGAAGAACATCAGGTTACAAACTCTAATACATGGAGGGAATTCAACTGGAAAACAATAACTCGATATTTCAGAACACCAGAGATAGTGTCCAAGATGGGTCCACATTAGGCCTGGACGATATAGAAAAAAAGCATATCGATAAAAAATAAATCATATTGATCGATATCGATAATTATCGATATAATTATTATAATTATTTAACATATATTTTAATTGCAGCCCTGGATGTTTTATGCTATTGCTTAATGACCTACTTTTAATAAAGAACACACAAGCACTGAATTCAAATTCAAACCTTTATTCAACCACCATTTTTTTTTTACCACAACTGAAAGTTTTTTTTAAAAAGAACTTAAAAAAAAAATAAATCAACTTAAGTGGCCTGAGTGACGTCAGTAAATACTGACAAACATAAAGACTAAAGTGACCAGAAAATCTGATAAATAAATATTTAAATAGTCTTTTGATGAAAATAAACAAAACAAACAAATATATAAATAAACAGAATAGCTTTAGGTGGGAATAGCATACTACCAGTTTTAACTGTGTGGGAAACTGCCCACAGCCTGGTGTCTGAACACTGAAATATTTCTCCTGGGGTCGGGAGATTTATTTTTTTTAATTATCATGTGATTGACTTATTAAACAAACTAAGCACGAGAAGCAGGACTTATCCACGCCGGTGTTGTGTCGTAGAATGCACCCCTGCCGAATGCCCCCCTGCTAGTAGCCATGATCCAAATACTCGCGTCTTTGTAAAATATGAGCTCATTTTCTTCCACTTTAAGAAGCTACACCGGAGCGTATTTCCTCCGCACCCTTCTCACCTTTTCAACCCCTGACCCATTTTCATGCCTGAAGCGCTGTGTTTGAGAAATACTTGCGGCCGGGCACTTCATATCGCGGGTCGAGAGTGGCTAGAAGCTGGTCGAAGCCAGGCTTTTCAACGGTAGTTATTGGCAGTATGTCCCTCGCTATGGAGCATGTTACTGCATGGGTGATGTCCTTATGCCGCTTGGACGCTTTGTCGTATTTTGGCAAGAAACGAAGTCCAGTTTGGTCTGCTTCACTTGCTTTGTGCTGGTGCTAACAGCGGTTCCAGAGGATTCCTCCGACGACAACGTGGAGCCGCGGCGCGGCCGACACAGCTCGTACTCCTGCGGGTGCGACCGGTTTAGATGGTAAAACAAGTTGGTTGTGTTACCGGACTTGGTTTTTACTAATTCTCTGCAAATTTTGCAAACGACCGCTGTTTGCTTTTTGTCAGACTTCTAAAAACCAAAACATTGCCATGCTGGTGAACTACTGAAACCTTTTTTCGGGACAATTTCCTCCGCTTCTCCTTGCTGTTACATTATTTCTAATACACGTGCTGTCTGTTGTGGTTTGATAGGGGCTGGGCTTGGTGCCGTAGCGTACCTGGGTCTGCGTTTGTGATTGGTTGGGAGGAAGTAATGACTGTAGTAAAAGCTACATGATAGGCTATGATGAAAAAGAAAGGGAAACTGTGTTTTTCTATCGAACTTTTTATCGACCCGTTTTTTTTCTATCGCTCCACACGTCTATCGATCGATATATATTGTTATCGAATTATCGTCCAGCACTAGTCCACATTATCCCAGTTCATGTCGGATAATCTGCAGAGCCCAAATAGATAACCACACCCACATATTTTGGCTCCGCCCTAAATTATGTGAGTTTTGGACGGAGGTTTTGAACACCCTGAAGGAGGTTTTTAAAAAGAATATTAATGTAATACCTGAAGGTTTGGACAGGAGGTCAGTAAAATAAAACATCTTAAACATCTTATTGAGTCTATAACCATCAGAACCTCCTCCTACAATATCTGGACTATAAAAGTCTGGGATATTTTCCAATAGGAGCAGATCAAAAGGCTTCAGAGGGCCTCCTTTATTGAACTTGTGGAACCGTTATAAATGCAATACTTTATGTTCATGGTGTAAGTACTTCCTATCCATATCAAAATACTGTCATCCTGCCTCTGACTAGAATCTGTGCCTATAAATCTGAACTTTGGAGTGGACATTGTTTATTTAAGATGATTACTCTGATTATTAACATTATCTGTGGATGTTTGTAATAGTACACAAAAAGCTGGAAAAAGTAAAAGAAATTTATTGAGATGTAAACACTCGGCCCAACCAATTTATTGGCGAGCAGATTTAATCGGCCAATTGTAGCCCGTTTGAGACTAATCGGTAATCGGCCAAAACTGATTTTCGCCAATATTTTCAGAAATAAAATGTGGAGAATAAAGGCAAATATAGAACGTGAAATAACGAAATATTTGGAGGCGAATTTTGACGCAAATGACTATACACATCAAGTCTGATGCGATTTTGTGACTTTCCGGGGGGAAAAAGACGCATCTCGGGGAAGACTTTTCCCAGGGAAAGTGAAGCCTCCTTTGCCTCTGATTGGCTAGAAAAGCTAGAAACGTCATTACACGCTCAAGCCAGCATTATAGCCAATCAGAGGCGAAGGAGGGCGGGACCTTCCCTTACCATCCTTCAGCATCCTGGGTGGAAGCGAGAAGCTAAAAATGGAGATGAGCACATGAAACTATGGTAACAACCGTTAGCTTACATTAGCACAGATGAAAGTTAAAACAAAGATGTTTAGCAAACTATTAAAGCAGACAAAACATCATTATATGAGAAATCCGATGCTATGACTCTCCACAAGTTGTCCTTTAGGTCGTTATCTTTGTAATATTTGTGTTTTGTATCAAAAAGCACTCTGTTCTCCGACATGTAAACAATCAGCCGGTTGGCCATGTTGGATATACCAGTGAATCTGACGTTGCAACAACACGCAATCTGATTGGTCAGAAGTGGACACACAGTCTGTGAAACTTCAGAAAATCAACCGTGATCCGAAAAAAAAAAATGCTGCAATATCGCAGGATGGGAAAACGTCGCTGATGTGAACGCTTGTATTGACAGGATACTGATTCGAAAAAAATATTGACGTCCGAAATAATCGCACGACAAAAATGCTTCCAGTGTAAAAGGACCTTAAGATTCGGTTTCACTTTGAAAAGTTCCCCGACTTATCCTGCAGGGACCTCACAATCTTCATCCACTCACAGCACAGCACAGTGAGGGATCTGAAGCAGACAGCTCAGGGACGCACAGGGGAGAGTGGTCCGCCTCAGTGGTAAATAAACCAGTTTGTGAAATACACAGTAAGTCAACAAGTTTCAGTTCAACCCACTTTACGATGTTCCCCGCTGTGCTGGTCTCGGTCACGCAGGGTTAACGGTGAAGCACCATACAATATGCAAGCTAAAGTTAGAGTTAGCCAACTGCTATTAGCCTTGCTACACTGTTAGCCATGCCAGTAACGGTAAAATAAACAACAGTATACATTACGTGATCAAGCTACTTCTCTTACTGAGGCAGCTGCATGTTTCCAGATGAGACCGGACTGGAAATGAGGAACATGAGTTAAGACGCCGAGGTGGGGTAGTTGAAAGCGCTTTTCTGGTCTGAGTTTGATCAGTTGGTCTTCCTGTCAGCGTGAAGAGCAGTAGCCTACAGTATATCTACAGTAGATATCATCAGTACATATATATATATTTTTTATATCTTCATAAAAAAAGTTTAAAAAATCGGCTGATTAATCGGTTATAGAATCCCCCCCCCCCCCCCAATAATCAGTATCGGCATCGGCCCCAGGAGGACAACTCAGCTCTGAACGGACAGAAGGTCAGGAGGGTTTCCATGACAACAGGGAACAACAGAGCCTTGTGAGAAGGTCCAGGTGGACCAAAGATCATGTGAAGGTTTACCAGGACCTCCTACCTCAGAGTCCTCGCTCAGTTCCTCCACGTAGAGCTCATCCTCAGCTTCTCCAGGAACCAGCCGGTACCCAGGACCGGTTCTCCCAGGGTGGGCCAGCTGCAAAGGCAGCCTGAACAAAGGAACCACAGGCCGCCTCTGGGTCAGTTTAAGGTCCAAACATTCAACCACAGAGCCCAGTTCTTCAGTGTCCTTCTCTAATACTTCAGGGGTTGGTTCTGGTTCCTCCAACACCGTGGAGGTGGGTTCGTTCTCTGAAGGTTCCTGCGGCCTCAGGGTCAGGGTCTGCCGGCTGCTGTCACAGGCCGAGTCCGCCACAGCCCGGACCACAGCGCCGGGCTGCTGCAGTTTCAGGGTGGAGGGGCTGGGGATGGACGACTTGAGGAGCCCCTTCCTGTCGGGAGGGTTTTCAGTCTGCTGCGATTCTGATGGATCCTCATCTAGACCTTCTCTGGGGGCTACAGGTGGCTGGTACTCTGGAGTAAGTCCGTAGGTCGGGAACGGTTGGTGGTTTGGTTCTGGTTCTGGGTTTGGCGTTTGTTGGATACCTGGTTTAAAGTGCTGGTCAGGTGATAGGTTATATTCGTTGGCTTGGCGGTTCTGGTCCCGGTCCACCAGCAGTAAGGTACTGGCCAGGAACGGATAACGATCCAGTAAGTCTTTGTAGCGGGAAAACCTGAACTTTGGCTGTACCGATAGTTCTGGATGGTGGTCCACAGATGGTTCTGGTTCTTGTTGGCGGTCCACTGATGGTTTTTGTTTGTGGTCCACAGACGGTTCTTGTTCTTGTTGGGGGTTCTCTGATGGTTCTACTTCTTGTTTGTGGTCCACTGCTGGTTTCTGAGTTGGTTTTGGTTGGTGGTCTACTGATGGTTCTGGTTGGTGGTCCACTGATGGTTTCTGGGTTGGTTCTGGTGGGTTTTCCAGTGTTTGTGGGCAGGTTAGCAGCAGGTTCTGGTCTTTAGTTTGTTTGTGACCCAGTGAAGGTTGTTGGGTTTGTGGTTCTGTGCGGGGCATCAGTGGAGGGTTAGCTGTAGACTGATGGTTGGTCTGTGATGGTTCTGATGGTCCACCTGGCAGAGGTGGACCATGACCTGGTGGTACCGACTGTTCTGGTCTGGTAGAGACCTGAGTTCTTGTGGTTTCTGGGAGGACCACCAGTTTCCTGCTGAAGTGGTTCTGCTGGTTCTGCTGAGCGGTCCTTCTGGTGCTGGACCAAGTGAGTCTGGGTGTGTTGGGGGGCGCATATCGATCAAGAACCAAGGCGGTACTGAGAGGGTTCAAGCGGACCATCTGGTACAGAGCCTGGGTTTGAGGCACCTGGAGACAGGTGGACTGGTTCTGAGGGGGCGGACCCCACTGGTCCCGTTGAAGGACACTGGTGGACTGTGGAACCGGCTGCAGGACCGCAGCTGTGAGAACAGAACCAGGCTGCAGGATATTCTGGACCCCCAGGGTCTGATAGGGACCTGAGGAGGCCGGGACTGGGAGGGAGGAGGAGGAACCTGAAGAGGAGGTCCAGACTGCTGCTGGATGTTCTGGTTCCGGGCTGGAGGACTGATCCACCAGGAAGGGGACCCATGAGACTTCAAGTGAACCTGGAAACACAAAAACCAGAATCAGTCTTCAAAGAAGGACAACAGAAGAACCGGTCCAAAAGTTCTGACAGAGGAACAACCAAACAGGTCAAAAGTTCTGATAGAGAACAACCAAACAGGTCCAAATTCTTGATAGAGGAACAACCAAGCAGGTCCAAAGTTCTGATAGAGGTACAACCAAACAGGTACAAAGTTCTGATAGAAGAACAACCAAAAAGGCCAAAAGATTCTGCTGAGGCTGACCTGAAGTTCTGGTCTCTTGTTGGTCCTCTTAGAAGTCTCTGAAATGAGAACTTTAACCTCGGTTCTGATCCAAAGTTTGACGTCGTCTTTGTCTGAACCTTCTAACCTCATATTGATTATATTAGTCATCTGGCTGTCCTCCATCACTGTATCGATTAATTGTTTTTCTTTAAATGTCAGAAAAAGACTAATAATAAAACTAATATTACCACTTATTGATTATTCTGAAATAGTTCATTATCTGACTCTCATCTTAAATCTCATTTTATTTCACCCTTTATGTAGATTTGTTTTTAGAACTCATAACTGTTTTATGTTTCACTCACTGAACTGGTTAAAACCCAAATCAACACGGTAATTTCATTGGCTTCATTTCCTTTTTAAATGTGTTTATTGAGTGGAAATGCTGATTAAGCATTTCCACTTATTGTTATTCTCCTATTTCTTTATTATTATTATAATTAAGTGGAAATGCTGATTAAGCATATCCACTTATTGTTATTCTCCTATTTCTTTATTATGATTATTATCATTATTAAGTGGAAATGCTGATTAAGCATTTCCACTTATTGTTATTCCTGTCTGCCATTTTTCTTAATTATTAAGTGGAAATGCTGATGAAGCATTTCCACTTATTGTTATTCTCCTATTCCTTTTATTAAGTGGAAATGCTGATTAAGCATTTCCACTTATTGTTATTCTGTTCTTTATTATTATTTTTCTTCCGCCGTTTTTTGGACCGCTTCTCCTCCTTCAAACTTTGTCCGATTTCAACCGTTCAAACTTTAAACTATTCCACTCCTTCAGGACATATGCGGATGTATTTTTCTTTTTTCTACCCCTTATACTTTTTGTTTTTTTTTTAACTTTTTGTGCAAAAATTTTAACATTGAAGTCAATGGGGAAATCTTCCACTTCTTCCTTTTATTCTTCCACCTTCTAGACCTTATAACTTCAGCATACTTTCACCTAGAGACCTCATTTTTGCTTTAAAATGTTCATTCACTTGTCGACTATTATTGTTGTACTCAGTTTTTTGATATCTTGTACAGTTTTTCCACAATTTAGCTTTAAGCAACTTGTGGTTTTCAGCAAATTTCAAGCTTTATAATGGGTGTGTATTGGAGAGTTTAGAGTGATGATGTCATCAGCTAGAGTGCAGACCTCGTCTCTGATCGACAGAACCTCGCTCGAATATATCGCTCCCACGCCCACAAATCTCACTCCACTGACACAAATAATACATCAAAATGGAGGTATATGTGTCCTGCTTCTCACAAAAGAGGTTTCAAATCATTAAATCGTACCCCTTGGGCAGGAGGTGACCAACTGTCCAAAAAAGGCGGAAATCTCTCCCATTGACTGTAATGTTATTTTTCTCCAAGAAAATCCGGATCATCGCTCAAGCTCAGACTTTTTTAACTCGCTGTTGTGGCCTCATTTTTCGAAGTACAGACATGAAAAACACATCATTGTGTTCATGAAGGACGGAGGATTCGTACGATGTTCTTATTTTCATTCTGGGACTTAAGGAAATCACGCTATGTGAAGAAGTTCACAGGCTGAAATTCACTGCAGTTCAGCACCTCTCAGTCAAACAGTAGGTCAGTGATTTGCCTTTGATCTCACAGCTGTTTAGGATGCAGTCATTAACGAGACACACACACACACACGCACACACATTCTTGTACTTGTTGCTTTTTGAGGTCCACCTTGGAGTTCAGCTGCTTGTACACACAGTTAATATGTGTCTGCTTCACCACCTATCTCCACCCACAAACTTTGAGCTACAGAAACCATTCTGGGCTTGAAAAATTCAGCTCATTGAAGATATTATGGGGTGTTTTGAGGATTGTGATAATAAATTGTATTAATGTGTTCAGCAAAATCTTGTGTTCTCACAAGCTCCTTATGAATATATACAGAGGGTGAGCGTCAGGGCCTACTTGGAGTCCTGTTTCCTTAGCTTCAAGCCTTCTTTCTCCTGCTATAGTTATGCATCCAAGGTCCCCATGGCAACCAATTTGTGCACCTGGAGACACACAGCTGACTGGAAAGCTGCTTCTAGTGGCCATATGAGACACATGAAGCCAGGCTCAGTACACATAGCAATTGGGATGACACTTAAAACCCTTTCCTAGAGCGTTGGAAAAAACTTCAGCCCCTATCTCCTCATATGACCTTTGACCTACAGAAACCATTCAGGGCTTTGAAATTTAAGCTCATTGAGGACATTATTGGGTGTATTTAGGATTGTTATTCATTTAAATTTTTCACATTTTAAAAGTCAGTCAGTGATGATTTATCATTTAATTTTTCAAACTAATTTAAACTCATTCAAACTGATTCAAACCTTTCTAATACTTCAAAACTTTCTGATACTTGAGGACTTTTGATAATTTAAAATTTCCCTGTTTTAAATTAGTTTCAATATTTATGCATTACTCCATCATTCAAACAAAATCCTACCTCAAGTACGACAACTACTGCTAATGTCAATTAAACTAGAACTTTCCCCTCTACTTCAACTGCTATTGCTCCTATTTCTACTTTCTTTACTACTTTGACTTATACTTCTTTTATTCTCAATCTACTTCTACTGCTGACATGACTACTAGTATCACGACTTGACTTCTTATCATACTACTTCTAGTACTACAATTTAAACTTATGCCACTTCTCACCTTCCTGCCTTTTAAGGCAATTTCCTTCTTCATTCAAACTTTGTGCAATTTGAGACATTTTTCTAGCCTCTTTCAGCATGAATAAAATTTCCTTTTATAGAGCATATTCATACTATTTGTCCTTCAACCAATTAATCAATTATCCAACTTATATTTCTGTTCACCCCTTCAACAGCTTTAACATTTATACCTTTCTCCATGTTTTATTAGCAGTTTAGCATTGCTTTGTTAGCTTTCAGCACTCAGCATTTCCACGCATTTTCTGCAAGGAAATGCAATTTTTCTAGTTAAGTGGAAATGCTGACACAGCATTTCCACTTATTGTTATTCTACTATTTCTTTATTATTATTATTATTTTTTTTCTTATTATTATTCTTCCGTACCTTTTTTGGCCCTTTTCAACTCCTTACCACTTTGTGCTATTTTAACCATTCAAACTTTATACTAATGCACTCCTTCAGGACATTATTGCTAGTACTTTTCACCTTTCTACCATTTATACTTTTTGCAATATTTCACTTTTTCTGCAAAATTTGTTCCATTACAAATGAATGGAGATACAGCTATAACACCTTCTCACCCTTATAACTTCTGCATACTTTCACCTACAGACCTCATTTTTGCTTTAAAATGTTCAGCAACGTGTCTGCTACAAATGTTGTATTCACTCCTTTTTGCTATTTCCTACCGTTTTTGCACAATTTCGCTTGGAGCAACATGAAGTCTTCTGCCTTTTTCAGCCTGACTCACGCTACAGCGTCTGACGTCATCACTAGATGCGGGCGGGGCCTTTTGGATTCACTAGACCAAGCATGATTATTTTGCTGCTGCGGCCGCAATTTTCACTCCACAGCCATAAAAAACACATCAAAATGGAGGTACACTCGTCCTGCTTCTCACAAAATCGGTCTGAAGTCATGAAATTGTACAGCTTGCCCAGGAGGTGAGTACATTCCTTCAGAGCCAGAGATTCTGCACTTGTCATGGGCTGTGTGCTTCGATCGCACACGCACATGCACACGCACGGACTCGGCCGCTCGTGCGCGCGCGGGCACACACACACACACACACACACACACACACACACACACACACACACACACACACACACACACTGTTTCCATGAGTGCAATACTGTCTCTCTTACTATCTCTCTGTCAGATTCTGCACTTGTCATGGGCTGTGTGCTTCGATCGCACACGCACGGACTTGGCCGCTCGTGCGCGCGCGGGCACACACACATACACACACACTGTTTCCATGAGTGCATTACTGTGTCTCTTTCTCTCTTACTGTCTCTGTCAGATTCTGCACTTGTCATGGGCTGTGTGCTTCGATCACACACGCATATGCACACGCACGGGCTCGGCCGCGCGCGCGCGCGGACACACACACACACACACACACACACACACACACACACACACACACACTGTTTCCATGTGTGCATTACTGTCTCTCTGTCAGTAGAAAATACAGCCCCAATATGAACTTTGTTGTTACAGTTCTTGTCTTTAACTCTTTTAACATACTAACTTCTTCTTTTTCTTCTACTTCTGCTTTTCTTTTCTATACTTTCTACATTTATACAATTAATTTAACTTCAGCTGTTTCATACTTTCTACATTCAGATGTAGGGCAGTAACTGAAGCAGGGCAATAGATGGTGCTGTTCTGCATTCTCAAGTTACTATGGTTGGATGCTGCAGACTGCAAAAATCTGTTTTACTATTTGTACATTTAATAGGAACATTGTTACACATTGTTTAAAGGCATTTGTTTTTCAAATTCAATTATCCATATCAGTTCTGTTTATTCACATCAATCATATACATTTTTCACTTAGGCTATCAGACAATTTGTACATTAATCCAACTAATTTACCTCCAGCTATACTACAATTCTTCCATTGATACAATTTCTTCTTCTTCTACTCCACCTTTTCTACAGTTTTTCCGTTTATACCTTCCTCCATTTTTTATTGGCAGTTTTGCATTGCTTTTTCAGCTTTCAGCACTCAGCATTTCCACGCATTTTCTGCAAGGAAATGCAATTTTTCTAGTTATTATTATTATTTTTATTATTATTCTTCCGTACCTTTTTTGGCCCTTTTCAACTCCTTACCACTTTGTGCTATTTCAACCATTCAAACTTTATACTAATGCACTCCTTCAGGACATTATTGCTAGTACTTTTCACCTTTCTACCATTTATACTTTTTGCAATATTTCACTTTTTCTGCAAAATTTGTTCCATTAGAAATGAATGGAGATACAGCTATAACACCTTCTCACCCTTATAACTTCTGCATACTTTCACCTACAGACCTCATTTTTGCTTTAAAATGTTCAGCAACGTGTCTGCTACAAATGTTGTATTCACTCCCTTTTGCTATTTCCTACCGTTTTTGCACAATTTCGCTTGGAGCAACATGAAGTTTTCTGCCTTTTTCAGCCTGACTCACGCTACAGCGTGTGACGTCATCACTAGATGCGTGCGGAGCCTTTTGGATTCACTAGACCAAGCGTGTTTATTTTGCTGCCGCGGCCGCAATTCTCACTCCACAGCCATAAAAAACACATCAAAATGGAGGTACACTCGTCCTGCTTCTCACAAAATAGGTCTGAAGTCATGAAATTGTACAGTTTGCCCAGAAGGTGAGTAAATTCCTTAGGAGCCAGAGATTCTGCACTTGTCATGGGCTGTGTGCTTCGATCACACACGCACGCGCGCGGCCGACCCCGCGCGGGCACACACACACACACACACACACACACACACACACACACACACACACACACACTGTTTCCATGTGTGCATTACTGTCTCTCTGTCAGTAGAAAATACACCCCCAATATTAACTTTGTTGTTACAGCCTTTGTCTTTACATCTTTTAACATACTAACTTCTTCTTTTTCTTCTACTTCTGCTTTTCTTCTCAGTACTTTCTACATTTATACAGATAATTTAACTTCAGCTGTTTCATACTTTCTACATTCAGATGTAGGGCAGTAACTGAAGCAAGGCAATAGATGGCGCTGTTCTGCATTCTCAAGTTACTATGGTTTGATGCTGCAGACTGCAAAAATCTGTTTTACTATTTGTACATTTAATAGGAACATTGTTACACATTATTTTAAGACATTTGTTTTTCAAATTCAATTATCCTTATTATCAGTTCTGTTTATTCACATCAATCATATACGTTTTTCACTTAGGCTATCAGACAATTTGTACATTAATCCAACTAATTAACCTTCAGCTATACTACAATGCTTCCATTCATACAATTTCTTCTTCTACTCCACCTTTTCAACAGTTTTTCCGTTCATACCTCCCTCCATTTCTTAATGGCAGTTTTGCATTGCTTTTTCAGCTTTCAGCATTCAGCATTTCCACGCATTTTCTGCAAGGAAATGCAATTTTCTAGTTAAGTGGAAATGCTGATTAAGCATTTCCACTTATTGTTATTCTCCCGTTTCTTTATTATTATTATTCTTCCGCCGTTTTTCGTCCGCTTTCAACTCCTTCCCAGTTTGTCCGATTTCAACCGTTCAAACTTTAAACTATTCCACTCCTTCAGGACACGTTTGCTATTACTTTTCACTTTTCTAACATTTATACTTTTTGTTTTTTTTAACTTTTTGTGCAAAAATTTTAACATTGAAGTCAATGGGGAAATCTTCCAATTCTTCCTTTTATTCTTCCACCTTCTAGACCTTATAACTTCAGCGTACTTTCACCTAGAGACCTCATTTTTGCTTTAAAATGTTCATTCACTTGTCGACTATTATAGTTGTAATCAGTTTTTTGATATCTCTTACAGTTTTTCCACAATTTAGCTTTAAGCAACTTGTGGTTTTCAGCAAATTTCAAGCTTTATAATGGGTGTGTATTGGAGAGTTTAGAGTGATGATGTCATCAGCTAGAGTGCAGACCTCGTCTCTGATCGACAGAACCTCGCTCGTATATATCGCTCCCACGCCCACAAATCTCATTCCACTGACACAAATAATACATCAAAATGGAGGTATATGTGTCCTCCTTCTCACAAAAGAGGTTTCAAATCATTAAATCGTACCCCTTGGCCAGCAGGTGACCAACTGTCCAAAAAAGGCGGAAATCTCTCCCATTGACCATAATGTTATTTTTCTCCAAGAAAATCCGGATCATCGCTCAGGCTCAGACTTTTTTAACTCGCTGTTGTGGCCTCATTTTTCGAAGTACAGAAATGAAAAACACATCATTGTGTTCATGAAGGACGGAGGATTCGTACGATGTTCTTATTTTCATTCTGTGACTTAAGGAAATCACGCTATGTGAAGAAGTTTAGAGCCTCTAAATCCTCTGCAGTTCAGCTGCTTCTCATTCAAACAGTAGGTCAGTGATTTGCCTTTGATCTCACAGCTGTTTAGGATGCAGTCATTAACGAGAGACACACACACACACACACACACACATTCTTGTACTTGTTGCTTTATGAGGTCTACCTTGCAGTTCAGCTGCTTGTACACACAGTTAATATGTGTCTGCTTCGCCACCTATCTCCACCCACAAACTTTGAGCTACAGAAACCATTCTGGGCTTCTAAAATTCAGCTCATTGAAGATATTATGGGGTGTTTTGAGGATTGTGATAATAAATTGTATTAATGTGTTTAGCAGAGTCTTGTGTTCTCACAAGCTCCTTATCAGGAATAGATACAGAGGATGAGCGTCAGGGCCTACTTGGAGTCCTGTTTCCTTAGCTTCAAGCCTTCTTTCTCCTGCTATAGTTATGCATCCAAGGTCCCCATGGCAACCAATTAGTGCACCTGGAGACACACAGCTGACTGGAAAGCTGCTTCTAATGGCCATATGAGACACATGAAGCCAGGCTCAGCACACATAGCACTGGGGATGACACTTAAAACCCTTTACTAGAGCGCTTGAAAAAACTTCAGCCCCTATCTCCTCACATGACCTTTGACCTACAGAAACCATTCAGGGCTTTAAAATTTGAGCTCATTGAGGACATTATGGTGTGTATTTAGGATTTATATACATTTAGATTTTTCACATTTTAAAGTCACTCAGTGATGATTTATCATTTAATTTTTCAAACTAATTTGAACTGATTGAAACTGATTCAAACCTTTCTAATACTTAAAAAATTAAACTTATGCCACTTCCCATCTTCCTGCCTTTTAAGGCAATTTCCTTCTTCATTCAAACTTTGTGCAATTTCAGACATTTTTCTAGCCTCTTTCAGCATGAATAGAATTTCCTTTTATAGGGCATATTCATACTATTTGTCCTTCAACCAATTAATCAATTATCCAACTTACATGTCTTTCTCACCCCTTCAACAGCTTTAACATTTATACCTTTCTCGATGTTTTATTAGCAGTTTAGCATTGTTTTTTCAGCTTTCAGCACTCAGCATTTCCACGCATTTTCTGCAAGGAAATGCAATTTTTCTAGTTAAGTGGAAATGCTGATAGGCATTTCCACTTATTGTTATTCTCCCGTTTCTTTATTATTATTATTATTATTATTCTTCCGCCGTTTTTCGTCCGCTTTCAACTCCTTCCCAGTTTGTGCGATTTCAACCGTTCAAACTTTAAACTATTCCACTCCTTCAGGACACGTTTGCTATTACTTTTCACTTTTCTAACATTTATACTTTTTGTTTTTTTTAACTTTTTGTGCAAAAATTTTAACATTGAAGTCAATGGGGAAATCTTCCAATTCTTCCTTTTATTCTTCCACCTTCTAGACCTTATAACTTCAGCATACTTTCACCTAGAGACCTCATTTTTGCTTTAAAATGTTCATTCACTTGTCGACTATTAAAGTTGTACTCAGTTTTTTTATATCTCTTACAGTTTTTCCACAATTTAGCTTTAAGCAACTTGTGGTTTTCAGCAAATTTCAAGCTTTATAATGGGTGTGTATTGGAGAGTTTAGAGTGATGATGTCATCAGCTAGAGTGCAGACCTCGTCTCTGATCGACAGAACGTCGCTCGAATATATCGCTCCCACGCCCACAAATCTCACTCCACTGACACAAATAATACATCAAAATGGAGGTATATGTGTCCTGCTTCTCACAAAAGAGGTTTCAAATCATTAAATCGTACCCCTTGGCCAGCAGGTGACCAACTGTCCAAGGAAGGCGGAAATCTCTCCCATTGACCATAATGTTATTTTTCTCCAGGAAAATCCGGATCATCGCTCAGGCTCAGACTTTTTTAACTCGCTGTTGTGGCCTCATTTTTCGAAGTACAGACATGAAAAACACATCATTGTGTTCATGAAGGACGGAGGATTCGTACGATGTTCTTATTTTCATTCTGGGACTTAAGGAAATCACGCTATGTGAAGAAGTTCACAGGCTTCAAAACCTCTGCTGTTCAGCTGCTTCTCATTCAAACAGTAGGTCAGTGATTTGCCTTTGATCTCACAGCTGTTAGGGATGCAGTCATTAATGAGACACACACACACACACACACACACACATTCTTGTACTTGTTGCATTGTCAGGTCTACCTTGCAGTTCACCTGCTTGTACACACAGATAATATGTGTCTGCTTCACCACCTATCTCCACCCACAAACTTTGAGCTACAGAAACCATTCTGGGCTTCAAAAATTCAGCTCATTGAAGATATTATGGGGTGTTTTGAGGATTGTGATAATAAATTGTATTAATGTGTTCAGCAGAGTCTTGTGTTCTCACAAGCTCCTTATAAATATATACAGAGGATGAGCGTCAGGGCCTACTTGGAGTCCTGTTTCCTTAGCTTCAAGCCTTCTTTCTCCTGCTTTAGTTCTGCATCCAGGGTCCCCATGGCAACCAATTTGTGCACCTGGAGACACACAGCTGACTGGAAAGCTGCTTCTAATGGCCATATGAGACACATGAAGCCAGGCTCAGTACACATAGCACTGGGGATGACACTTAAAACCCTTTCCTAGAGCGCTTGAAAAAACTTCAGCCCCCATCTCCTCACATGACCTTTGACCTACAGAAACCATTCAGGGCTTTAAAATTTAAGCTCATTGGGGACATTATGGGGTGTATTCAGGATTTTTCTTCATTTACATTTTTCAAATTTTAAAGTCACTCAGTGTTGATTTATTATTTAATTTGTAAACTAATTTAAACTCATTCAAACTCATTCATACCTTTCTGATACTTAAAATCTTACTGATACTTGAGGCTTTTTAATAATTTAAATTTACCCTGATTTAAATTAGTTTTAATATTTATGCATTATTCCATCCTTCAAAAAAAATCCCACCTCTAGAGCTACAACTACTGCTAATGTCAATTAAACTAGAACTTTCCCCTCTGCTTCAACTGCTTTTGCTCCGATTTCTACTTTCTCTACTGCTGCTATTGCTACTATTTCTACTTTCTCTACTACTTTGACTTATACTTTTTTCTCAAACTACTTCTACTGCTGACATGACTACTAATATCACTACTCGACTACTTATCATACTACTTCTAGTACTACAACTTAAACTTATGCCACTTCTCACCTTCCTGCCTTTAAAGGCAATTTCCTTCTTCATTCAAACTTTGTGCAATTTTAGACATTTTTCTAGCCTCTTTCAGCATGAATAAAATTTCCTTTTATAGAGCATATTCATACTATTTGTCCTTCAACCAATTAAACAATTATCCAACTTATATTTCTTTTTCACCCCTTCAACAGCTTTAACATTTATACCTTTCTCCATGTTTTATTAGCAGTTTAGCATTGCTTTTACAGCTTTCAGCACTCAGCATTTCCACGCATTTTCTGCAAGGAAATGCAATTTTTCTAGTATTGTACTTAACACTCTCCCCATACGTTTCTTTGGACCGCTTCTCCTCCTTCAAACTTTGTCCGATTTCAACCGTTCAAACTTTAAACGATTCCACTCCTTCAGGACATGATGGCTATTACTTTTCTTTTTTCTACCCTTTATACTTTTTATTATTTTTCACTTTTTGTGCCAAACTTTTTTTCCCATAGAAATGAATGGGGAAATCTTCCAATTCTTCCTGTTATTCGTCCACCTTCTAAGCCTTATAACTTCAGCATACTTTCACCTAGAGACCTCATTTTTGCTTTAAAATGTTCATTGTCTTGTCGACTATTGATATTGTATAACCTTTTTGTGCTATCTTTTACAGTTTTTCCACAATTTAGCTTTAAGCAACTTGTGGTTTTCAGCAAATTTTCAGGCTTTATAATGGGTGTGTATTGGAGAGTTTAGAGTGAGGATTTGAAAAGCTAGAGTGCAGACCTCGTCTCTGATCGACAGAACCTCGCTCGAATATATCGCTCCCACGCCCACAAATCTCACTCCACAGCCATAAAAAATACATCAAAATGCAGGTATATGTGTCCTGCTTCTCACAAAAGGGGTTTCAAATCATTAAATCGTACCCCTTGGCCAGCAGGTGACCAACTGTCCAAGGAAGGCGGATATCTCTCCCATTGACCATAATGTTATTTTTCTCCAAGAAAATCCGGATCATCGCTCAGGCTCAGACATTTTTAACTCGCTGTTGTGGCCTCATTTTTCGAAGTACAGACATGAAAAACACATCATTGTGTTCATGAAGGACGGAGGATTCGTACGATGTTCTTATTTTCATTCTGGGCCTTAAGGAAATCACGCTATGTGAAGAAGTTCAGAACCCTAAATTCAATGCAGTTCAGCAGCTTCTCCATTCAAACAATAGGTCAATAGGTCATGGCTTTGATGTCACAGCTGTTTAGGATGCAGTCATTAACGAGACAAACACACACACACACACACACACACATTCTTGTACTTGTTGCTTTGTCAGGTCTACCTTGCAGTTCAGCTGCTTGTACACACAGTTAATTTGTGTCTGCTTCACCACCTATCTCCACCCACAAACTTTGAGCTACAGAAACCATTCTGGGCTTCAAAAATTCAGCTCATTGAAGATATTATGGGGTGTTTTGAGGATTGTGATAATAAATTGTATTAATGTGTTTAGCAGAGTCTTGTGTTCTCACAAGCTCCTTATACATATATAGAGCGCTTGAAAAACCTTCAGCCCCTATCTCCTCACATGACCTTTGACCTACAGAAACCATTCAGGGCTTTAAAATTTAAGCTCATTGAGGACATTATGGGGTGTATTCAGGATTTATATTCATTTAAATTTTTCACTTTTATAAGTCACTCAGTGATGATTCATCATTTAATTTTTCAAACTAATTTAAACTCATTCAAAATGATTCAAACCTTTCTAATACTTAAAAACTGTCTGATACTTGAGGATTTTTAATTAATAAAATGTTCCCTGTTTTATATTAGTTTTAATATTTATGCATTAATCCGTCCTTCAAACAAAATCCTACCTCTAGTACTACAACTACTTATGTCAATTAAACTAGTACTTTCCCCTCTACTTCAACTGCTATTGCTCCTATTTCTACTTTCTCTACTGCTGCTATTGCTACTATTTCTACTTTCTTTACTACTTTGACTTATACTTCTTTTATTCTCAATCTACTTCTACTGCTGACATGACTACTAGTATCACGACTTGACTTCTTATCATACTACTTCTAGTACTACAATTTAAACTTATGCCACTTCTCACCTTCCTGCCTTTTAAGGCAATTTCCTTCTTCATTCAAACTTTGTGCAATTTTAGACATTTTTCTAGCCTCTTTCAGCATGAATAAAATTTCCTTTTATAGAGCATATTCATACTATTTGTCCTTCAACCAATTAATCAATTATCCAACTTATATTTCTGTTCACCCCTTCAACAGCTTTAACATTTATACCTTTCTCCATGTTTTATTAGCAGTTTAGCATTGCTTTTTCAGCTTTCAGCACTCAGCATTTCCACGCATTTTCTGCAAGGAAATGCAATTTTTCTAGTTAAGTGGAAATGCTGATCAAGCATTTCCACTTATTGTTATTCTGTTCTTTATTAAACTTATTATTATTCTTCCGCCGTTTTTTGCCGCGCTTCTCCTCCTTCAAACTTTGTCCGATTTCAACCGTTCAAACTTTAAACTATTCCACTCCTTCAGGACATTATTGCGTCTATTTTTCTATTTTCTACCCTTTATACTTTTTGATTTTTTTAACTTTTTGTGCAAAAATTTTAACATTGAAGTCAATGGGGAAATCTTCCACTTCTTCCTTTTTATCTTCCACCTTCTAGACCTTATAACTTCAGCATACTTTCACCTAGAGACCTCATTTTTGCTTTAAAATGTTCATTCACTTGTCGACTATTACAGTTGTACTCAGTTTTTTTATATCTCTTACAGTTTTTCCACAATTTAGCTTTAAGCAACTTGTGGTTTTCAGCAAATTTCAAGCTTTATAATGGGTGTGTATTGGAGAGTTTAGAGTGATGATGTCATCAGCTAGAGTGCAGACCTCGTCTCTGATCGACAGAACCTCGCTCGAATATATCGCTCCCACGCCCACAAATCTCACTCCAGAGCCATAAATAATACATCAAAATGGAGGTATATGTGTCCTGCTTCTCACAAAAGAGGTTTCAAATCATTAAATCGTACCCCTTGGCCAGCAGGTGACCAACTGTCCAAAGAAGGCGGAAATCTCTCCCATTGACCGTAATGTTATTTTTCTCCAAGAAAATCCGGATCATCGCTCAGGCTCAGACTTTTTTAACTCGCTGTTGTGGCCACATTTGTCGGAGTACAGACATGAAAAACACATCATTGTGTTCATGAAGGGCGGAGGATTCGTACGATGTTCTTATTTTCATTCTGTGACTTAAGGAAATCACGCTATGTGAAGAAGTTTAGAGCCTCTAAATCCTCTGCAGTTCAGCTGCTTCTCATTCAAACAGTAGGTCAGTGATTTGCCTTTGATCTCACAGCTGTTTAGGATGCAGTCATTAACGAGACACACACACACACACACACACACACACACACACACATTCTTGTACTTGTTGCTTTATGAGGTCTACCTTGCAGTTCAGCTGCTTGTACACACAGTTAATATGTGTCTGCTTCGCCACCTATCTCCACCCACAAACTTTGAGCTACAGAAACCATTCTGGGCTTCTAAAATTCAGCTCATTGAAGATATTATGGGGTGTTTCGAGGATTGTGATAATAAATTGTATAAATGTGTTTAGCAGAGTCTTGTGTTCTCACAAGCTCCTTATCAGAATAGATACAGAGGATGAGCGTCAGGGCCTACTTGGAGTCCTGTTTCCTTAGCTTCAAGCCTTCTTTCTCCTGCTATAGTTATGCATCCAAGGTCCCCATGGCAACCAATTAGTGCACCTGGAGACACACAGCTGACTGGAAAGCTGCTTCTAATGGCCATATGAGACACATGAAGCCAGACTCAGCACACATAGCACTGGGGATGACACTTAAAACCCTTTCCTAGAGCGCTTGAAAAAACTTCAGCCCCTATCTCCTCACATGACCTTTGACCTACAGAAACCATTCAGGGCTTTAAAATTTGAGCTCATTGAGGACATTATGGGGTGTATTTAGGATTTATATACATTTAGATTTTTCACATTTTAAAGTCACTCAGTGATGATTTATCATTTAATTTTTCAAACTAATTTGAACTGATTCAAACTGATTCAAACCATTCTAATACTCAAAAAATTAAACTTATGCCACTTCTCACCTTCCTGCCTTTTAAGGCAATTTCCTTCTTCATTCAAACTTTGTGCAATTTTAGACATTTTTCTAGCCTCTTTCAGCATGAATAAAATTTCTTTTTATAGAGCATATTCATACTATTTGTCCTTCAACCAATTAATCAATTATCCAACTTACATTTCTTTCACACCCCTTCAACAGCTTTAACATTTATACAATTCTCCATGTTTTATTAGCAGTTTAGCATTGCTTTTTCAGCTTTCAGCACTCAGCATTTCCACGCATTTTCTGCAAGGAAATGCAATTTTTCTAGTTGTTATTCTGTTCTTTATTAAACTTATTATTATTCTTCCGCCGTTTTTTGCCGCGCTTCTCCTCCTTCAAACTTTGTCCGATTTCAACCGTTCAAACTTTAAACTATTCCACTCATTCAGGACATTATTGCGTCTATTTTTCTTTTTTCTACCCTTTCTACTTTTTGATTTTTTTAACTTTTTGTGCAAAAATTTTAACATTGAAGTCAATGGGGAAATCTTCCAATTCTTCCTTTTATTCTTCCACCTTCTAGACCTTATAACTTCAGCATACTTTCACCTAGAGACCTCATTTTTGCTTTAAAATGTTCATTCACTTGTCGACTATTACAGTTGTACTCAGTTTTTTGATATCTCTTACAGTTTTTCCACAATTTAGCTTTAAGCAACTTGTGGTTTTCAGCAAATTTCAAGCTTTATAATGGGTGTGTATTGGAGAGTTTAGAGTGATGATGTCATCAGCTAGAGTGCAGACCTCGTCTCTGATCGACAGAACCTCGCTCGAATATATCGTTCCCACACCCACAAATCTCACTCCACACCCATAAAAAATACATCAAAATGGAGGTATACGTGTCCTGCTTCTCACAAAAGAGGTTTCAAATCATTAAATCGTACCCCTTGGCCAGCAGGTGACCAACTGTCCAAAGAAGGCGGAAATCTCTCCCATTGACCGTAATGTTATTTTTCTCCAAGAAAATCCAGATCATCGCTCAGGCTCAGACTTTTTTAACTCGCTGTTGTGGCCACATTTGTCGGAGTACAGACATGAAAAATACTTCATTGTGTTCATGAAGGGCGGAGGATTCGTACGATGTTCTTATTTTCATTCTGTGACTTAAGGAAATCACGCTATGTGAAGAAGTTTAGAGCCTCTAAATCCTCTGCAGTTCAGCTGCTTCTCATTCAAACAGTAGGTCAGTGATTTGCCTTTGATCTCACAGCTGTTTAGGATGCAGTCATTAACGAGACACACACACACACACACACACATTCTTGTACTTGTTGCTTTATGAGGTCTACCTTGCAGTTCAGCTGCTTGTACACACAGTTAATATGTGTCTGCTTCGCCACCTATCTCCACCCACAAACTTTGAGCTACAGAAACCATTCTGGGCTTCTAAAATTCAGCTCATTGAAGATATTATGGGGTGTTTTGAGGATTGTTATAATAAATTGTATTAATGTGTTTAGCAGAGTCTTGTGTTCTCACAAGCTCCTTATCAGGAATAGATACAGAGGATGAGCGTCAGGGCCTACTTGGAGTCCTGTTTCCTTAGCTTCAAGCCTTCTTTCTCCTGCTATAGTTATGCATCCAAGGTCCCCATGGCAACCAATTAGTGCACCTGGAGACACACAGCTGACTGGAAAGCTGCTTCTAATGGCCATATGAGACACATGAAGCCAGGCTCAGCACACATAGCACTGGGGATGACACTTAAAACCCTTTACTAGAGCGCTTGAAAAAACTTCAGCCCCTATCTCCTCACATGACCTTTGACCTACAGAAACCATTCAGGGCTTTAAAATTTGAGCTCATTGAGGACATTATGGGGTGTATTTAGGATTTATATACATTTAGATTTTTCACATTTTAAAGTTACTCAGTGATGATCTATCATTTAATTTTTCAAACTACTTTGAACTGATTCAAACCTTTCTAATACTTAAAAAATTAAACTTATGCCACTTCCCACCTTCCTGCCTTTTAAGGCAATTTCCTTCTTCATTCAAACTTTGTGCAATTTTCGACATTTTTCTAGCCTCTTTCAGCATGAATAAAATTTCTTTTTATAGAGCATATTCATACTATTTGTCCTTCAACCAATTAATCAATTATCCAACTTACATTTCTTTCACACCCCTTCAACACCTTTAACATTTATACATTTCTCCATGTTTTATTAGCAGTTTAGCATTGCTTTTTCAGCTTTCAGCACTCAGCATTTCCACGCATTTTCTGCAAGGAAATGCAATTTTTCTAGTTAAGTGGAAATGCTGATTAAGCATTTCCACTTATTGTTATTCTCCTGTTTCTTTATTAAACTTATTATTATTCTTCCGCCGATTTTTGGACCGCTTCTCCTCCTTCAAACTTTGTCCGATTTCAACCGTTCAAACTTTAAACTATTCCACTCATTCAGGACATTATGGCGTCTATTTTTTTCCTTTCTACCCTTTATACTTTTTGTTTTTTTTAACTTTTTGTGCAAAAATTTTACCATTGAAAAATGAATGGGGAAATCTTAAAATCTACCTTTTCCTCTTCCACCTTCTAGACCTTATAACTTCAGCATACTTTCACCTAGAGACCTCATTTTTGCTTTAAAATGTTCATTCACTTGTCGACTATTATAAGTTGTACTCAGTTTTTTGATATCTTTTACAGTTTTTCCACAATTTAGCTTTAAGCAACTTGTGGTTTTCAGCAAATTTCAAGCTTTATAATGGGTGTGTATTGGAGAGTTTAGAGTGATGATGTCATCAGCTAGAGTGCAGACCTCGTCTCTGATCGACAGAACCTCGCTCGAATATATCGCTCCCACGCCCACAAATCTCACTCCACTGACACAAATAATACATCAAAATGGAGGTATATGTGTCCTGCTTCTCACAAAAGAGGTTTCAAATCATTAAATCGTACCCCTTGGCCAGCAGGTGACCAACTGTCCAAAAAAGGCGGAAATCTCTCCCATTGACCATAATGTTATTTTTCTCCAAGAAAATCCGGATCATCGCTCAGGCTCAGACTTTTTTAACTCGCTGTTGTGGCCTCATTTTTCGAAGTACAGACATGAAAAACACATCATTGTGTTCATGAAGGACGGAGGATTCGTACGATGTTCTTATTTTCATTCTGGGACTTAAGGAAATCACGCTATGTGAAGAAGTTCACAGGCTGAAATTCACTGCAGTTCAGCACCTCTCAGTCAAACAGTAGGTTAGTGATTTGCCTTTGATCTCACAGCTGTTTAGGATGCAGTCATTAACGACACACACACACACACACACGCACACACATTCTTGTACTTGTTGCTTTTTGAGGTCCACCTTGCAGTTCAGCTGCTTGTACACACAGTTAATATGTGTCTGCTTCACCACCTATCTCCACCCACAAACTTTGAGCTACAGAAACCATTCTGGGCTTCAAAAATTCAGCTCATTGAAGATATTATGGGGTGTTTTGAGGATTGTGATAATAAATTGTATTAATGTGTTCAGCAGAGTCTTGTGTTCTCACAAGCTCCTTATGAATATATACAGAGGGTGAGCGTCAGGGCCTACTTGGAGTCCTGTTTCTTTAGCTTCAAGGCCTTCTTTCTCCTGCTATAGTTATGCATCCAAGGTCCCCATGGCAACCAATTTGTGCACCTGGAGACACACAGCTGACTGGAAAGCTGCTTCTAGTGGCCATATGAGACACATGAAGCCAGGCTCAGTACACATAGCAATTGGGATGACACTTAAAACCCTTTCCTAGAGCGTTGGAAAAAACTTCAGCCCCTATCTCCTCACATGACCTTTGACCTACAGAAACCATTCAGGGCTTTGAAATTTAAGCTCATTGAGGACATTATTGGGTGTATTTAGGATTGTTATTCATTTAAATTTTTCACATTTTAAAAGTCAGTCAGTGATGATTTATCATTTAATTTTTCAAACTAATTTAAACTCATTCAAACTGATTCAAACCTTTCTAATACTTCAAAACTTTCTGATACTTGAGGACTTTTGATAATTTAAAATTTCCCTGTTTTAAATTAGTTTTAATATTTATGCATTATTCCATCCTTCAAACAAAATCATACCTCAAGTACTAGAACTACTGCTAATGTCAATTAAACTAGTACTTTCCCCTCTACTTCAACTGCTATTGCTCCTATTTCTACTTTCTCTACTTTGACTTATACTTCTTTTATTCTCAAACTACTTCTACTGCTGACATGACTACTAGTATCACGACTTGACCTCTTATCATACTACTTCTAGTACTACAACTTAAACTTATGCCACCTCTCACCTTCCTGCCTTTTAAGGCAATTTCCTTCTTCATTCAAACTTTGTGCAATTTGAGACATTTTTCTAGCCTCTTTCAGCATGAATAAAATTTCCTTTTATAGAGCATATTCATACTATTTGTCCTTCAACCAATTAAACAATTATCCAACTTATATTTCTTTTTCACCCCTTCAACAGCTTTAACATTTATACCTTTCTCCATGTTTTATTAGCAGTTTAGCATTGCTTTTTCAGCTTTCAGCACTCAGCATTTCCACGCATTTTCTGCAAGGAAATGCAATTTTTCTAGTTAAGTGGAAATGCTGATAGGCATTTCCACTTATTGTTATTCTCCCGTTTCTTTATTATTATTATTATTATTCTTCCGCCGTTTTTCGTCCGCTTTCTCCTCCTTCAAACTTTGTCCGATTTCAACCGTTCAAACTTTAAACTATTCCACTCCTTCAGGACACGTTTGCTATTACTTTTCACTTTTCTAACATTTATACTTTTTGTTTTTTTTAACTTTTTGTGCAAAAATTTTAACATTGAAGTCAATGGGGAAATCTTCCAATTCTTCCTTTTATTCTTCCACCTTCTAGACCTTATAACTTCAGCATACTTTCACCTAGAGACCTCATTTTTGCTTTAAAATGTTCATTCACTTGTCGACTATTACAGTTGTACTCAGTTTTTTGATATCTCTTACAGTTTTTCCACAATTTAGCTTTAAGCAACTTGTGGTTTTCAGCAAATTTCAAGCTTTATAATGGGTGTGTATTGGAGAGTTTAGAGTGATGATGTCATCAGCTAGAGTGCAGACCTCGTCTCTGATCGACAGAACCTCGCTCGAATATATCGCTCCCACGCCCACAAATCTCACTCCACTGACACAAATAATACATCAAAATGGAGGTATATGTGTCCTGCTTCTCACAAAAGAGGTTTCAAATCATTAAATCCTACCCCTTGGCCAGCAGGTGACCAACTGTCCAAAGAAGGCGGAAATCTCTCCCATTGACCGTAATGTTAATTTTCTCCAAGAAAATCCGGATCATCGCTCAGGCTCAGACTTTTTTAACTCGCTGTTGTGGCCACATCTGTCGGAGTACAGACATGAAAAATACTTCATTGTGTTCATGAAGGGCGGAGGATTCGTACGATGTTCTTATTTTCATTCTGTGACTTAAGGAAATCACGCTATGTGAAGAAGTTTAGAGCCTCTAAATCCTCTGCAGTTCAGCTGCTTCTCATTCAAACAGTAGGTCAGTGATTTGCCTTTGATCTCACAGCTGTTTAGGATGCAGTCATTAACGAGACACACACACACACACACACACACACACACACTTCTTGTACTTGTTGCTTTATGAGGTCTACCTTGCAGTTCAGCTGCTTGTACACACAGTTAATATGTGTCTGCTTCGCCACCTATCTCCACCCACAAACTTTGAGCTACAGAAACCATTCTGGGCTTCTAAAATTCAGCTCATTGAAGATATTATGGGGTGTTTTGAGGATTGTGATAATAAATTGTATTAATGTGTTTAGCAGAGTCTTGTGTTCTCACAAGCTCCTTATCATGAATATATACAGAGGATGAGCGTCAGGGCCTACTTGGAGTCCTGTTTCCTTAGCTTCAAGCCTTCTTTCTCCTGCTATAGTTATGCATCCAAGGTCCCCATGGCAACCAATTAGTGCACCTGGAGACACACAGCTGACTGGAAAGCTGCTTCTAATGGCCATATGAGACACATGAAGCCAGACTCAGCACACATAGCACTGGGGATGACACTTAAAACCCTTTACTACAGCGCTTGAAAAAACTTCAGCCCCTATCTCCTCACATGACCTTTGACCTACAGAAACCATTCAGGGCTTTAAAATTTGAGCTCATTGAGGACATTATGGGGTGTATTTAGGATTTATATACATTTAGATTTTTCACATTTTAAAGTCACTCAGTGATGATTTATCATTTAATTTTTCAAACTAATTTGAACTGATTCAAACTGATTCAAACCTTTCTAATACTTAAAAAATTAAACTTATGCCACTTCCCACCTTCCTGCCTTTTAAGGCAATTTCCTTCTTCATTCAAACTTTGTGCAATTTTAGACATTTTTCTAGCCTCTTTCAGTATGAATAAAATTTCTTTTTATAGAGCATATTCATACTATTTGTCCTTCAACCAATTAATCAATTATCCAACTTACATTTCTTTCACACCCCTTCAACAGCTTTAACATTTATACATTTCTCCATGTTTTATTAGCAGTTTAGCATTGCTTTTTCAGCTTTCAGCACTCAGCATTTCCACGCATTTTCTGCAAGGAAATGCAATTTTTCTAGTATTATACTTAACACTCTCCCCATACGTTTCTTTGGACCGCTTCTCCTCCTTCAAACTTTGTCCGATTTCAACCGTTCAAACTTTAAACTATTCCGCTCCATCAGGACATGATGGCTATTACTTTTCTCTTTTCTACCCTTTATACTTTTTATTATTTTTCACTTTTTGTGCCAAACTTTTTTCCCCATAGAAATGAATGGGGAAATCTTTCAATTCTTCCTGTTATTCGTCCACCTTCTAGACCTTATAAATTCAGCATACTTTCACCTAGAGACCTCATTTTTGCTTTAAAATGTTCATTGTCTTGTCGACTATTGATGTTGTATTAACCTCTTTGTGCTATCTTTTACAGTTTTTCCACAATTTAGCTTTATGCAACTTGTGGTTTTCAGCAAATTTCAGGCTTTATAATAGGGGTGTATTGGAGAGGCTAGAGTGATGATTTGAAAAGCTAGAGTGCAGACCTCGTCTCTGATCGACAGAACCTCGCTCAAATATATCGCTCCCACGCCCACAAATCTCACTCCACAGCCATAAAAAATACATCAAAATGGAGGTATATGTGTCCTGCTTCTCACAAAAGAGGTTTCAAATCATTAAATCCTACCCCTTGGCCAGCAGGTGACCAACTGTCCAAATAGGCGGAAATCTCTCCCCATTAGACCTAATGTATTTCTTCTCCAAGAAAATCCTTATCCCCACTCAGGCTCAGACTTTTTTAACTCGCTGTTGTGGCCACATTTTTCGAAGTACAGACATGAAAAACACATCATTGTGTTCATGAAGGACGGAGGATTCGTACGATGTTCTTATTTTCATTCTGGGACTTAAGGAAATCACGCTATGTGAAGAAGTTCACAGGCTGAAATTCACTGCAGTTCAGCACCTCTCAGTCAAACAGTAGGTTAGTGATTTGCCTTTGATCTCACAGCTGTTTAGGATGCAGTCATTAACGAGACACACACGCACACGCACACACATTCTTGTACTTGTTGCATTTTGAGGTCCACCTTGCAGTTCAGCTGCTTGTACACACAGTTAATATGTGTCTGCTTCACCACCTATCTCCACCCACAAACTTTGAGCTACAGAAACCATTCTGGGCTTCAAAAATTCAGCTCATTGAAGATATTATGGGGTGTTTTGAGGATTGTGATAATTAATTGTATTAATGTGTTCAGCAGAGTCTTGTGTTCTCACAAGCTCCTTATGAATATATACAGAGGGTGAGCGTCAGGGCCTACTTGGAGTCCTGTTTCTTTAGCTTCAAGCCTTCTTTCTCCTGCTATAGTTATGCATCCCAGGTCCCCATGGCAACCAATTTGTGCACCTGGAGACACACAGCTGACTGGAAAGCTGCTTCTAGTGGCCATATGAGACACATGAAGCCAGGCTCAGTACACATAGCAATTGGGATGACACTTAAAAACTTTTCCTAGAGCGTTGGAAAAAACTTCAGCCCCTATCTCCTCACATGACCTTTGACCTACAGAAACCATTCAGGGCTTTGAAATTTAAGCTCATTGAGGACATTATTGGGTGTATTTAGGATTGTTATTCATTTAAATTTTTCACATTTTAAAAGTCAGTCAGTGATGATTTATCATTTAATTTTTCTAACTAATTTAAACTCATTCAAACTGATTCAAACCTTTCTAATACTTCAAAACTTTCTGATACTTGAGGACTTTTGATAATTTAAAATTTCCCTGTTTTAAATTAGTTTTAATATCTATGCATTACTCCATCATTCAAACAAAATCCTACCTCAAGTACGACAAATACTGCTAATGTCAATTAAACTAGAACTTTCCCCTCTACTTCAACTGCTATTGCTCCTATTTCTACTTTCTTTACTACTTTGACTTATACTTCTTTTATTCTCAATCTACTTCTACTGCTGACATGACTACTAGTATCACGACTTGACTTCTTATCATACTACTTCTAGTACTACAATTTAAACTTATGCCACTTCTCACCTTCCTGCCTTTTAAGGCAATTTCCTTCTTCATTCAAACTTTGTGCAATTTTCGACATTTTTCTAGCCTCTTTCAGCATGAATAAAATTTCCTTTTATAGAGCATATTCATACTATTTGTCCTTCAACCAATTAATCAATTATCCAACTTATATTTCTGTTCACCCCTTCAACAGCTTTAACATTTATACCTTTCTCCATGTTTTATTAGCAGTTTAGCATTGCTTTTTCAGCTTTCAGCACTCAGCATTTCCACGCATTTTCTGCAAGGAAATGCAATTTTTCTAGTATTATACTTAACACTCTCCCCATACGTTTCTTTGGACCGCTTCTCCTCCTTCAAACTTTGTCCGATTTCAACCGTTCAAACTTTAAACTATTCCGCTCCATCAGGACATGATGGCTATTACTTTTCTCTTTTCTACCCTTTATACTTTTTATTATTTTTCACTTTTTGTCTCAAACTTTTTTTCCCATAGAAATGAATGGAGAAATCTTCCAATTCTTCTTTTTCTTCTTCCACCTTCTAAGCCTTATAACTTCAGCATACTTTCACCTAGATGTCTCATTTTTGCTTTAAAATGTTCATTGTATTGTCGACTATTGATGTTGTATTAACTTTTTTGTGCTATCTTCTACAGTTTTCCCACAATTTAGCTTTAAGCACCTCGTGGTTTTCAGCAAATTTCAGGCTTTATAATAGGGGTGTATTGGAGAGGCTAGAGTGATGATTTGAAAAGCTAGAGTGCAGACCTCGTCTCTGATCGACAGAACCTCGCTCGAATATATCGCTCCCACGCCCACAAATCTCACTCCACTGACACAAATAATACATCAAAATGGAGGTATATGTGTCCTGCTTCTCACAAAAGAGGTTTCAAATCATTAAATCCTACCCCTTGGCCAGCAGGTGACCAACTGTCCAAATAGGCGGAAATCTCTCCCCATTAGACCTAATGTATTTCTTCTCCAAGAAAATCCTTATCCCCACTCAGGCTCAGACTTTTTTAACTCACTGTTGTGGCCACATTTTTCGGAGTACAGACATGAAAAAGACATCATTGTGTTCATGAAGGGCGGAGGATTCGTACGATGTTCTTATTTTCATTCTGGGACTTAAGGAAATCACGCTATGTGAAGAAGTTTAGAGCCTCTAAAACCTCTGCAGTTCAGCTGCTTGTCATTCAAACAGTAGGTCAGTGATTTGCCTTTGATCTCACAGCTGTTTAGGATGAAGTCATTAACGACACACACACACACACACGCACACACATTCTTGTACTTGTTGCTTTATGAAGTCTACCTTGCAGTTCAGCTGCTTGTACACACAGTTAATATGTGTCTGCTTCGCCACCTATCTCCACCCACAAACTTTGAGCTACAGAAACCATTCTGGGCTTCAAAAATTCAGCTCATTGAAGATATTATGGGGTGTTTTGAGGATTGTGATAATAAATTGTATTAATGTGTTCAGCAGAGTCTTGTGTTCTCACAAGCTCCTTATGAATATATACAGAGGGTGAGCGTCAGGGCCTACTTGGAGTCCTGTTTCCTTAGCTTCAAGCCTTCTTTCTCCTGCTATAGTTATGCATCCAAGGTCCCCATGGCAACCAATTTGTGCACCTGGAGACACACAGCTGACTGGAAAGCTGCTTCTAATGGCCATATGAGACACATGAAGCCAGGCTTAGTACACATAGCACTGGGGATGACACTTAAAACCCTTTCCTAGAGCGCTTGAAAAACCTTCAGCCCCTATCTCCTCACATGACCTTTGACCTACAGAAACCATTCAGGGCTTTAAAATTTAAGCTCATTGAGGACATTATGGGGTGTATTTAGGATTTATATTCATTTAAATTTTTCACATTTTAAAGTCACTCAGTGATGATTTATCATTTAATTTTTCAAACTAATTTAAACTCATTCAAAATGATTCAAACCTTTCTAATACTAAAAAACTTTCTGATACTAGTGAAATTTAATTATTTAAATTTTCCCTTTTTTAAGTTAGTTTTAATATTTATGCATTATTCCGTCCTTCAAACAAAATCCTACCTCTAGTACTACAACTACTGCTAATGTCAATTAAACTAGTACTTTCCCCTCTACTTCAACTGCTATTGCTCCTATTTCTACTTTCTCTACTGCTGCTATTGCTACTATTTCTACTTTGTCTACTACTTTGACTTATACTTCTTTTATCCTCAATCTACTTCTACTGCTGACATGACTACTAGTATCACGACTTGACTTCTTATCATACTTCTTCTAGTACTACAACTTAAACTTATGCCACTTCTCACCTTCCTGCCTTTAAAGGCAGTTTCCTTCTTCATTCAAACTTTGTGCAATTTTAGACATTTTTCTAGCCTCTTTCAGCATGAATAAAATTTCCTTTTATAGAGCATATTCATACTATTTGTCCTTCAACCAATTAAACTATTATCCAACTTATATTTCTTTTTCACCCCTTCAACAGCTTTAACATTTATACCTTTCTCCATGTTTTATTAGCAGTTTAGCATTGCTTTTTCAGCTTTCAGCACTCAGCATTTCCACGCATTTTCTGCAAGGAAATGCAATTTTTCTAGTATTATACTTAACACTCTCCCCATACGTTTCTTTGGACCGCTTCTCCTCCTTCAAACTTTGTCCGATTTCAACCGTTCAAACTTTAAACTATTCCACTCCATCAGGACATGTGTGCTTGTATTTTTTTCCTTTCTGTCCTTTGTACTTTTTATTATTTTTCACTTTTTGTGCCAAACTTTTTTTCCCATAGAAATGAATGGGGAAATGTTCCAATTCTTCCTGTTATTCGTCCACTTTCTATGCCTTATAACTTCAGCATACTTTCACCTAGAGACCTAATTTTTGCTTTAAAATGTTCATTGTCTTGTCGACTATTGATGTTGTATTAACTTTTTTTTGCTATCTTTTACAGTTTTTCCACAATTTAGCTTTATGCAACTTATGGTTTTCAGCAAATTTCAGGCTTTATAATGGGGGTGTATTGGAGAGGCTAGAGTGATGATTTGAAAAGCTAGAGTGCAGACCTCGTCTCTGATCGACAGAACCTCGCTCGAATATATCGCTCCCACGCCCACAAATCTCACTCCACAGCCATAAAAAATACATCAAAATGGAGGTATATGTGTCCTGCTTCTCACAAAAGAGGTTTCAAATCATTAAATCCTACCCCTTGGCCAGCAGGTGACCAACTGTCCAAATAGGCGCAAATCTCTCCCCATTGGCCCTAATGTATTTTTTCTCCAAGAAAATCCTTATCGTCACTCAGGCTCAGACTTTTTTAACTCGCTGTTGTGGCCACATTTTTCGGAGTACAGACATGAAAAACAGATCATTGTGTTCATAAAGGATGGAGGATTCGTACGATGTTCTTATTTTCATTCTGGGATTTAAGGAAATCGTGCTATGTGAAGAAGTTCAGAACCCTAAATTCACTGCAGTTCGGCAGCTTCTCCATTCAAACAATAGGTTAGTTAATGCTTTGATCTCACAGCTGTTTAGGATGCAGTCATTAACGACACACACACACACACACACACACACACACACACACACACACACACACACACACACACACACACACACATTCTTGTACTATTTGCATTGTCAGGTCTACCTGGCAGTTCACCTGCTTGTACACACAGGTAATATGTGTCTGCTTCATCACCTATCTCCACCCACAAACTTTGAGCTACAGAAACCATTCTGGGCTTGAAAAATTCAGCTCATTGAAGATATTATGGGGTGTTTTGAGGATTGTGATAATAAATTGTATTAATGTGTTCAGCAAAATCTTGTGTTCTCACAAGCTCCTTATGAATTTATACAGAGGATGAGCGTCAGGGCCTACTTGGAGTCCTGTTTCCTTAGCTTCAAGCCTTCTTTCTCCTGCTATAGTTATTCATCCAAGGTCCCCATGGCAACCAATTTGTGCACCTGGAGACACACAGCTGACTGGAAAGCTGCTTCTAATGGCCATATGAGACAAATGAAGCCAGGCTCAGAACACATAGCACTTGGGGTGACACTTAAAACCCTTTACTAGAGTGCTTGAAAAAACCTAAGCCCCTATCTCCTCACATGACCTTTGACCTACAGAAACCATTCAGGGCTTTAAAATGAAAGCTCATTGAGGACATTATGGGGTGTATTTAGGATTTTTATTCATTTAGATTTTTCACATTTTAAAGTCACTCAGTGATGATTTATCATTTAATTTTTCAAACTAATTTGAACTGATTCAAACTGATTCAAACCTTTCTTATACTTAAAAACTTAAACTTATGCCACTTCTCACCTTCCTGCCTTTTAAGGCAATTTCCTTCTTCATTCAAACTTTGTGCAATTTTAGACATTTTTCTAGCCTCTTTCAGCATGAATAGAATTTTCTTTTATAGAGCATATTCATACTATTTGTCCTTCAACCAATTAATCAATTATCCAACTTACATTTCTTTCTCACCCCTTCAACAGCTTTAACATTGATACCTTTCTCCATGTTTTATTAGCAGTTTAGCATTGCTTTTTCAGCTTTCAGCACTCAGCATTTCCACGCATTTTCTGCAAGGAAATGCAATTTTTCTAGTTATTATTATAATTAAGTGGAAATGCTGATTAAGCATATCCACTTATTGTTATTCTCCTATTTCTTTATTATGATTATTATCATTATTAAGTGGAAATGCTGATTAAGCATTTCCACTTATTGTTATTCTCCTGTTTCTTTAATCTTATTATTCTTCCGTACCTTTTTTGGACCGCTTCTCCTCCTTCAAACTTTGTCCGATTTCAACCGTTCAAACTTTAAACTATTCCACTCCTTCAGGACATGTGCGGATGTATTTTTCTTTTTTCTACCCTTTATACTTTTTGGTTTTTTTAACTTTTTGTGCCAAAATTTGTACCATTAGAAATGAATGGGGAAATCTTAAAATTCTACCTTTTCCTCCTCCATCTTCTGAGCCTTATAACTTCAGCGTACTTTCACCTAGAGCCCTCATTTTTGCTTGAAAATGTTCATTCACTTGTCGACTATTACAGTTGTACTCAGTTTTTTGATATCTTTTACAGTTTTTCCACAATTTAGCTTTAAGCAACTTGTGGTTTTCAGCAAATTTTCAGGCTTTATAATGGGTGTGTATTGGAGAGGCTAGAGTGACGATTTGAAAAGCTAGAGTGCAGACCTCGTCTCTGATCGACAGAACCTCGCTCGAATATATCGCTCCTACGCCCACAAATCTCACTCCACAGCCATAAAAAATACATCAAAATGGAGGCATATGTGTCCTGCTTCTCACAAAAAAGGTTTCAAATCATTAAATCCTACCCCTTGGCCAGCAGGTGACCAACTGTCCAAATAGGCGGAAATCTCTCCCATTAGCCCTAATGTATTTTTTCTCCAAGAAAATCCTTATCGCCACTCAGGCTCAGACTTTTTTAACTCGCTGTTGTGGCCACATTTTTCGGAGTACAGACATGAAAACATCATTGTGTTCATGAAGGACGGAGGATTCGTACGATGTTCTTATTATCATTCTGGGATTTAAGGAAATCGTGCTATGTGAAGAAGTTCAGAGGCCCTAAATTCACTGCAGTTCAGCACCTCTCAGTCAAACAGTAGGTCAGTTAATGGCTTTGATCTCACAGCTGTTTAGGATAAAATCATTAACGAGACACACACACACAGTCTGACAATGTGTGTCTGTGCGTGTGTCACTGCCTATGGCAACCAATTAGCGCACCTGGAGACACACAGCTGACTGAAAAGCCTCTTCTAGTGGCCATATGAGATACATGAAGCCAGGCCAAGCCAAGCACAAATTTTGACCTACAGAAACCATTCTGGGCTTCAAAAATTCAGCTCATTGAGGACATTATGGGGTGTATTTAGGATTGACACATATGAGACACATGAAGCCAGGCTCAGTACACATAGCACTGGGGGTGACATTTAAAACTCTTCACTATAGCGCTTTATGAACTTAGGCCCCTATCTCCTCCCATGAACTTTGACCTACAGAAACCATTTAGGGCTTCAAGATTTAAGCTCATTGAGGGCATTATGGGGTATAGTCAGGATTTTTATTCATTTACATTTTTCACATTTTAAAGTCACTCAGTGATGATTTATTATTTATTTTTCTAAACTAATTTAAACTCATTCAAACCTCTCTGATACTTAAAAACCTTCTGATACTTGAGGATTTTTAATTATTTAAATTTTCCCTGTTTCAATTAGTTTTAATATTTATGCATTATTTCATCCTTCAAACAAAATCCCACATCTAGAACTATAACTACTGCTAATGTCAATTAAACTAGTACTTTCCCCTCTACTTCAACTGCTATTGCTACTATTTCTACTTTCTCTACTACTTTGACTTATACTTCTTTTCTTCTCAAACTACTTCTACTGCTTACATGACTACTAGTATCACTACTTGACTACTTATCATACTACTTCTAGTACTACAACTTTAACTTATGCCACTTCTCACCTTCCTGCCTTTTAAGCAATTTCCTTCTTCATTCAAACTTAGACATTTTTCTAGCCTCTTTCAACATGAATAAAATTTTCATTTATAGAGCATATTCATACTATTTGTCCTTCAACCAATTAAACAATTATCCAACCTCTTCAGCTTTCAGCACTCAGCATTTCCACGCATTTTCTGCAAGGAAATGCAATTTTGCTAGTTATTATTCTTCCGTACCTTTTTTGCAACTTTGCAACTCCTTCATACTTTGTGCTATTTCAACCGTTCAACTTTTAAACTATTCCTTTGGGGCAGAGTTTCCTCCCATTGACCATAATGTAATCTTTCTCCCAGAAAATCCTGATCATCACTCAGGGTTAAATCTGTTTAACTCGCTGTTGTGGCCACATTTTTTAGAGTACAGACATGAAAACCACATCATTGTATTCTTTAGGATTTCGGGATTCCTACAATGTTCCTATTTTCATTCTGGGATTTAAGAAAATCGTGCGATGTGAAGAAGTTCGGGACTCTAAATTCACTGCAGTTAGGCAGCTTCTCATTCAAAACGTTGGTCAGTTGGTCCTTTGGTCTGTATAGGATGCATTAATAAACAGACACACAAACACACACACCCACTCTGACAATGTGTGTGCGTGACTCTCTCTCTGTCTATGACACCTCCATGCACACACTTTGACCATATGTCTGCCTCACCACCTATCCTCTACCACAAATTTTGGGCTACAGATACCATTCTGGGCTCCAGAAATTCAGCTTATTAAGGACTGTATGGGGTGTTACTAGGATGTTTTTAATAAATTGTATCAATATATTTAGTAGAGTCTTGCGGTTTTCACAACCTCCTTATAATGAATATAGGGCAAAGCATCTGGGCGTAGCTGGAGAGCTGTTTCCTCAGCTTCAAGCCTCCTTTCTCCTGCTGTATTGATGCTTCCACCTTCCCCATGGCAACAAATTAGTGCACCAAATCTAAACTCATTCAAACATTTCTCAATCTTCAAAACTCTCTAATACTTGAGGATTTTTAATTCATCGACTTCTTCTATTCTCAAACTACTTCTACTGCTTACACAACTACTTATATCACTACTATGACTACTTACCATATAGTCTAGTTGGAAGGAGGGGGTTCAGTGCACCCCCCGGAGATATATTTCTAATCAGTGTTTTTCTATAGGAAAAAATGTGCTGAAAATGATGAGCTATGATAAAAAGTTCTCAGAATGTCCCATCTGCCCCAAAACCCCCAAAAACCCACTTTTTGGTACATGGCTCTAGCGAAATTGTGTTAAGGCAAATATTAATTCACTAAAATTACATAATTGGACATGAAAGTCTAAAATTTGGCATGGGGTATCCTAAGACATAGGGTTAAGTAGCCCAATAGGATTTTAGGACCTGCTACAACTGTATTCATAATTATGACCAACATCATCCCCAGAAACACAAAAAAATATACTGTCCACTTGACAAATAATAACAAAGATGATTGATTTCCAGCACTTTATGGTGAATATCACTGCCTCATTTGTATATATAAACTTCCCATGTCCCTAAGCTTCAATTTGAGCCCAAGATGACCTTTCTGGCTTGAAAATTACTCTTTCTATAGCCAAAGTTCTGCACTATACCTCAAATCGGAGAAAATAGGAGATTCTGCCAATAGCCGTCTATTACAGGTATTATGCACCCCCATATATATTTATATATTTCTAATCAGTATTTCCTTATTGGAAAAAATGTGCTGAAAATGATGAGCGATGTTTAATAGTTGTCGACATGACCAATCTATTATTTATATGCTAATTAGTGCCGCCATTTTGGAAACACTGATTTTACCTATATCTCAGCCAATGTTGCATTCTCAACTCAACTCAACTTTATTTGTTAAGCACTTTAAAACAACCACAGCTGAACAAAGTGCTGTACATAACTAGACAAAACAACAAGATAGAAAACAATCAAAAAACAATTAAAACAATGGATAAAATAAAAGCAGAATCAAAAGTAAAATATAGTTTCAATGTTTTTAAAAACTAATTTAAAAACATAGAAACAAATAACTAAAAACAAACCATAAAACACTAAAACAGGAGCCGAGTCTCATGCAGGGTTAAAAGCCAATGAATAAAAATGGGTTTTAAGACGACTTTTAAAAATGGACAGTGTGGGGGCTTGTCTAATTTGGAGGGGTAGCTCGTTCCATAAATTTGGGGCTGCAACAGAAAAAGATCTATCCCCTCTGAGCTTCCGTTTGGACCTCGGTACCTCCAGGAGTAGCTGATCAGCTGACCTGAGGCACCGAGCTGGGGTGTAGGGGTGGAGAAGCTCAGAGAGGTAAGATGGAGCCAGACCATTTAAAGATTTAAAAACAAATAAAATAATCTTAAAATGAACTCTAAAATGCACGGGTAACCAGTGGAGGGAGGCCAGGATGGGAGTAATGTGCTCCCTCTTACGTACTCCAGTTAAGAGCCGGGCGGCTGCGTTTTGTACTAACTGGAGACGTGAGAGGGAGGACTGGCTGACTCCAAAATAAAGTGCGTTACAGTAATCCAGCCGAGATGTAACAAAGGCATGGATTACTGTTTCAAAGTGCTTACGTGAAAGAAAAGGCTTTGCCTTCGCCAGCTGCCTAATATGATAAAAACTGGATTTCACTACCGAGCTAATTTGCCTATCAAATTTAAAATCACTGTCCATCTTAAAACCCAAATTTGAGACAGTTGGCTTTAAATAATCTGCTAAAATACCCAAGTCTACAGGAGGGGTTTCACAAGGGCCACTGGGACCAAAGACCATCCCTTCTGTTTTTTTTTCATTGAAATTTAAGAAATTCAAAGCCATCCAGGCTTTGATGTCTTCAAGACATGCCAGAAGTGGAGTGAGGGAGAAAGCATTTTTCTTGTTAAGTGGCACATATATCTGACTGTCATCAGCGTAACAATGACATGAAATGCCATGCTTTCTTAAAGGGGACCTGCCACCAAAATTTCATACCCATTTTTATCATTTTTTCATAATCCTTGATGTCCTCTGATAATGTTTGCAACATAATTTTAGCTGAAAAGTTATTTGATGGTTTGTTTCAGTATGCCTAAAAAACCTTACAGGAAAACCAACTGGTTTTGGCTCATTAACATTTATGGTAATGAGCTTTGCTCTGATTGGATCGCTGCTGTGAAGCCTGCTGTGCTCTGATTGGCTCAGCAGTGGAGGTTCGGATTTCGATTTATCCCTTGTTATTATGCTAATGCTAATAGCATATGCTAATGTGTGCTAAAGTAAGGTACCCAGATGTCTGTAATGATATCCGGGGATATTCGATGCGGCGGCGGCGGCGGTGCAGGGGCTGCAGGGGCTGTGTGATCACAGACAAAGTCTCGGTACTATTTAGTAGCAGCGCATGCCCCTTGTAATAACCCCCGTAAGAACTGTTGTTCAGGACTGCTAACTTGTGCTTCCTACCTATTCGGCTACTGTAATAACCGTTGTTCGAGCCCACACACAACATTTTAGCTCTCATTCATGAAACGCTTAAATCGGGGACATTTTCGGGGACAGCTTTTGCCGGGGACAGGTCATCCAATACGGGGACTGTCCCCGGAAATCGGGGACGTCTGGTCACCTTATGCTAAAGGCTAAAAACGGCAGGTATTAAACCATATATTTTAGACCCCGAGTCCGAAGAGGAGGTGGAAGTTGAGGAAGAAGCCGGAGATCTCAAGCGGTGTTTTCTCATTCATTCTGCCCAGCTTTAAGTTCATTTTCCCGGCAGTGAACCGAAGGAAACACCGGTCGTTTGGAAGAGACCCATAGCGGATACAGTGGTAGCTGGGTCTCGCTCTGGCTGTGACTGAGTACGAGAACGAGAGAGTGGGCACGGCTCACCGAGGACGCGCTCGTGAATAATAATGAGCAAGGTCGGCGCAACATAACACCGATGGGCTTTTTCAATTGGCCTGGTTTACTCGTTCCTTTATTTTAAACCTTTACAGAATGCAAATGACGTAACGGTTTGTTTTCACATTTACAACATAAGACGAACATAATATGGACCTTATCTGACACAAAAAAAAACAAAAATTACATTTTTATGGCAGGTCCCCTTTAAGATGGATCCCAGGGGCAACAAATACAAAGAAAAGAGCAGGGGCCCTAAAATCAACCCTTGTGGAACCCCATACGGCAGTGGAGCAGAGCTGGACTTTGTATCTCCAAGGCTCACACTCATTGTTCTGTCTGTTAAATATGACTTGAACCACTCTAGGGCAGTACCACGGACACCTATAAGGTAGCTTAGCCGAGCCACCAGAGTGTTGCGGTCCACTGTGTCGAAGGCTGCAGTTAGATCTAACAGAACAAGAATAACATAATCACCAGAGTCATTTGCCTGGAGGATGTCATTAAAAACTCTTATTAAAGCAGACTCTGTGCTGTGGCGAGTTTTAAAACCAGACTGGAAGACCTCCAAGACACCATGCTCATCCAGAAAGGACTTTAGCTGAACATGAAAAACTTTCTCTAAAATCTTTGAAATAAAAGGAAGTTTGGAGATTGGCCTAAAATTGGCCAGCACACTGCAATCAGGGCCTGGTTTTTTAAGTAGAGGCTGCACCACTGCATGTTTAAAACCTGGCGGAACAACACCAGAGGACAGACTGCTATTTATGATAGCCAGAACAGACTGACCTATGCAGGGGAAAACCTCTTTAAACAGCCTGGGAGGGACAACATCACAGGGAGAACCAGCAGGCTTAATTTGGCCAACCAGCTCTTCTAAATGACAGACACAGGCTCAAACCTGTCAAGAACTGCAGAACAAGGAACAGGCACAGAGGGGTCGGATGCAGGAGCAGAGATGAGAGACCTGGCAGTCACAACCTTTTCAATAAAAAAGTACAGAAAACTATTGCACATTTCCACAGATGCCTCCAAGCTGGCAGGCTGTGGGGCGTTAAGAACAGCGTCGATAGTTTTAAACAACACACGTGGGTTATGATGATTTAACTCCACCAAGTTTGCCAGATATTGTCTTTTGCTCTCTTTAACAGTTCTCTGGTAGCTGTTCAAAGAGTCCTTAAGTATTTGGAAAGAAACCTGTAGCTTGTCCTTCTTCCACCTTCGCTCAGCTTTGCGGCACTCTCGTCTGGCTGCGCGAGTTTCTTCATTGAACCAGGGCTCCGATTTAGCCTTTGGCCGAACAGTTTTTAAAGGAGTCACAGAGTCCAGAATGTTTTCACAGGAGGAATGAAACCAGGAGCTGAGCTCCTCTGTGTCCGCAGAGGCAGGGCAGAGACAGAGCTGTTCAAAAGCCACAGAGAAGCGACCGGCAGTGGAGGGGTTAAGAATCCGGCGTCTCTGAGCAGGGGCGCCAGATTTAACCTCAGAGCAAGAAAGGTACACTTCAAACAATACAGGCCTGTGATCAGAAAATACATCATCACATATCACCAGGTTAGACACAGGTAAACCATGACACAGTACGAGGTCCAGTAAATGCCTGTGCTCGTGTGTGGGACCCGACACACACTGCACCAAATTAAAAGAGTCAATAAGACTTACAAAGTCCTTCATCAGCGGCTTTTCTGGACAACACAGGTGAATATTAAAATCCCCAAGAAGAAGAACACGATCATAGTTCTGCATAATTTCAGCCAGTAGACCAGAGAAGTCATTCAAAAACTCCTTATTGTATTTGGGGGGGCGATAAATGACCGCGCACAGCACCGGGTCAGACCGACCCACCTCAAATAAAGTCACCTCAAAGCTTGAAAAAGAGGATGATACAGTGCGCTGTTTGCATTTAAAGCCATTCTTATATACCATTGCTGTTCCTCCACCACGACCCGACGTCCGCGGGGAGTTAAAGTAAGAGCAGTCGGGAGGTTATTAACAAATTAACAAATAAGGTATCTGGACCTGTTTTGAGGGCCAAGGTTAAATTACCATATGTTCCAGTGACATGCTTGCATGTAAAGCAGTGCCATAAGAAATTGAATGTACTTTCAATGTATGTTTTATTAATTTGACTCAGGCCAGGTGTGACTGGTAAACATTATCCATGACCCAGGTCAAACTTATTGAGCATAGAGATAGCTATGACTGCACAGCAGTTGTGCATTGAGCATATCAATACAGACAGTATAAACTCTGCCACCACCACACCTTGGCTTCTACATCATCCTCCCAACAAACAAGGTAAGAAGCATAAATCAGCCACTGTATACATGTGGAATAAATTGACTGACTTTGACTACACAATGTACACATTATGTTATATTTCCTTCTTGAATATAGTTATCACATATAGTTTAAATATTTTTCCTTCTTATTTTATCTTATCTTTAGTCTGCTAAAACAAGTAGTAGCTTCAAACATGACTGTAAAATAAGATGGTTGCACCCATAACATCAGCTATTGGTTTTTCTTATTCACTTCTCTTAACAGTGGTGGTTATAGACATCAAGCCAACATGCCTAAGGCTAAGGGAAAAAAGAGTTTAAATCCTGAGGCACACAAAAGTGCATCACTTGTATGCATACTTCATGTGTCATCCCTGTCAGATCATGGTAATTTCACACCCCTCTCAAAAGTAAAAGGAACCCCTGCAGAAAAACTACAACATCTTCATGATATACGGGACCAACGTCTCCAACAATCTCATGAATCCCCATATCGTGAAATACAGAAATATATATATATCAGTGGCGATTGCTCTAAGACTGCAAGGGAAGCTCATCTTCCCTTAAAATGTCATCCCCCCCAAAAAAAAATCACACTGTGATAAGAAGCTGATAATCACAGGTAACCGGCATAACTTCGTTCTCATTCATCCTCGCAGCGCCTCAGCACTTTACACAGCCGGACACTCAGCGTCTGCTGACTTCAATCTGGAAGCTCAAAGTGGGTTTGTCCCACCCATCGGACGCTCAGCGTCTCTGGAGTTCTATGAAGATATATAAATATATATGGGGGTGCATAATACCTGTAATAGACAGCTACTGGCAGAATCTCCCATTTTCTCCGATTTGAGGTATAGTGCAGAACTTTGGCTATAGAAAGAGTAATTTTCAAGCCAGAAAGGTCATCTTGGGCTCAAATTGAAGCTTAGGGACATGGGGAAGTTTATATATACAAATGAGGCAGTGATATTCACCATAAAGTGCTGGAAATCAATCATCTTTGTTATTATTTGTCAAGTGGACAGTATATTTTTTTGTGTTTCTGGGGATGATGTTGGTCATAATTATGAATACAGTTGTAGCAGGTCCTAAAATCCTATTGGGCTACTTAACCCTATGTCTCAGGATACCCCATGCCAAATTTTAGACTTTCATGTCCAATTATGTAATTTTAGTGAATTAATATTTGCCTTAACACAATTTCGCTAGAGCCATGTACCAAAAAGTGGGTTTTTGGGGGTTTTGGGGCAGATGGGACATTCTGAGAACTTTTTATCATAGCTCATCATTTTCAGCACATTTTTTCCTATAGAAAAACACTGATTAGAAATATATCTCCGGGGGGTGCACTGAACCCCCTCCTTCCAACTGGACTAATACTACTACCAGAACTACAACTTAAATTTATGCCACTTCTCACTTACCTGCCTTTTAAGGTGATTTACTTCTTCATTCAAACTTTGTGCAATTTCAGACATTTTTCACCTTCTTTCAGTATAAATCAAATTTCAATTTATGGAGCATATTCATACTATTTGTCCTTCAACCATTTTCACAATTATTTAACGTCTATTTCTTCTTTACCCCTTCAACAGCTTTTACATTTATACCTTCCTCCATTTTTGATTAACAGTTTAGCATTGCCTTGCTCAGCACTCAGCATTTCCACGCATTTTCTGCAAGGAAATGCAATTTTTCTAGTTTCCATTGACCTTCACTTTTAAAAGAACTCTTGATCGGGGGGCGCAGCTGAGCAGCAACATGTGAAGACGTGTTTTTGTGAGCTCTGCTTAGAGTGAATGTTAATTTAATATTCCTCCTCTCCTTCTCGTTCTTCCCGGTGCAAACGGGTCTCTAAAGTGCCAAGTCCCTCGAATTAGTCGTTTTTTTCTAAATTCAAAGCTGTTCACAATGCCCAAATCTCAAAAGCCGAAGCCAGGGCCGGACGCCTCAGAATCGGTTGACGTGGAGCCGCCCGCGGAAGCGGGTTCAGGGTCGGATCTCGACGCAATCATGGCTGCCATAAAGCAAACGGAGCAGAGTGTGCTAACCAAGATCGACTCGTCTGTGATGGCGGCTGCAGGTAAACTGGACAAGAAAATAGACAGCTTGGCGAGTGACTTAAGGACAGAAATCCTGAATGTGCGCGCAGAGTTTAAGAAGGTAACTGAAGAAGTGCAGAAAGAAAACGCCACATTCTCAAGCCGCATTGGTGATCTCGAGGAGGAAGCTAATGGCAATGCTAACCGGGTTGTCGCGCTTGAAGCTAAAGTTAATACGCTGTCTACACAAGTCACCCGGTTGGCAGATAAGACCGAAGAGTTGGAGTCTCAGCAGCGGCGAGTTAACTGCAGACTAGTCGGAGTGGAAGAGGGACTCGGAAATATACGACCGGAGAAAGCCGTGGCCGAATTATTGAAGGAAGCGCTGACCCTCGACTATATGCCGACGCTTGATCGGGCGCACAGAAGCCTGCAGCCGAGGCCAAAGTCGGAGATGCCCCGAGGCCAATAATCGTCAAGTTCCACTACTTTCAGGAGAAAGTGGATGTTCTTCAAAAGGCCATGGGTGCAGGTCCCATCACCCACAAAGGCAAGCGTTTCTACATCTACCCAGATTTCTCGGCTGCCGTCAGAAAAAAGAGAGCCGCCTTCACCGAGGTGAGAGGATTGCTTCGCCGGTGTACGGGCGTGAAATACGATCTCCTGTATCCAGCCACACTGAAGATCACGACCCCAGCTGGCGAGCAGGTGTCTTACGATGACCCAACCAAGGCAAAGCACTACATCGAGACCAATCTGTGCCCACGGGAGACGGAGGGAGAGTGACAGTTAATTCACGGGGCCATAATAGGTATCATACTCTGCGTGTTAACATTGCAGTAGTCTGCATGTGCTGACTTATATTTTGATTGGTAAATATCAGGGCACTGCAGTTGGATGCATTTTATGTTTGGACTATGGACAAGTCTAAGTGACATTTTTCAGCCATCTGAGGAATATAAACGAGGGGGGGGGGGGGGGATTTGGACTGAGGATCCATGATGAACAATTATGCACAGTTTACTACAGTATGTGAAGGGTTTATGTAGACACCGCGTGGCCTGGAGAATATCTTACTTAAAAATGTCAATATTCTTCTTTGTTTTCCTTTTTCCCTGCCACGTTAGTGTAAGTGTCTAATGTTAAGTCTAAATTTAACATTATAACCCTAAAGGTACCTTTTCTTTATTTTCTAATGTTTTTTGTTTAATTAACCCCCTTGTCACCACCTTTATCACTAATTCTAGTTGATTTTACTCTTTTCTTGTGGGGATATCTTCCAACTGTAAGTGCTAAGAACCTTATCAGCCTGTGACCAAATAAGTGCCAGCACACATGCAGCAATAATAGTAGTGGGAGGAAAGCCCTATTACATTTTGTTCTGCCTTATTAGAGTTCGTGTAAGAGTTCAAGTTAGTGTTGACGTGTTATATGCCTAGGAGAGAAAGGAGAGTTTTCAGGGCAGTCTCAGGTTTAAGGAAGACCAGCCCAGAAGTCCAGGATGGTAAGGGGTTTATCTATGTCAATCTGTTTGTTTTTGTCAGTTTTCTTTTGGGTTTATTTGTTGCTTATGGTTTGACTCAAACATGCACTGAAGTACTCAGATATAACCAACATGCAGGACCGGTTCATTACAAACAGTTGCACTATGATTCTGAATAATGTAGATTTCAACAAGGAGCAATTTCGGTCATTAGCTGGAACGTCAAAGGGCTGAACAATTTGGTTAAATGGAGCAAAATATTTAGTCATTTGAAATCACTAAAACCTGATGTAATATTGTTTCAGGAGACACATTTAAAATATTAATTCCCAAAAAAGACTACAAGCTGCAAGTGGATTGGACAAATATATCACTCACGTTTTAACTATAAAGCCAGGGGAACAGCAATCCTAATTAGGAAGGGGATTCCATTTGAACACTCTGAAGTAATATCAGATGCTAATGGCAGATATATTGTTGTAGTGGGCAAGATATTTAATACACCGTTAATAGTGTCTAACATTTATGGACCAAATTGGGACAATGCACAATTCTTTCTTAATTTTTTTTCAACTCTTCCGGATCTTAATTCCTACAAACTAATTCTAGGTGGAGACTTCAATTGCGTCCTCCATGCCCAGCTAGACAGGTCAAGTAAAGGTCAAACAACACACTCTCGTCAGCTGCAGTGACTATTAATTCCCTCCTTCGCTCTTATGGCCTATCAGACCCATGGCGGACAAAAAATCCAACTACGAAGCAATTCTCCTTCTTCTCCCCGCTCACCATAGTTACTCCAGGATTGATTATTTTATTGTTGATAACCAGCTACTTCCCTTAATTTCCAGCAGCAAATATCACAGTATAGTGCTATCAGATCACAGCCCAGTGCAGATGGATCTAGTTTTTCCAGCTAATGTAGCGCCCCAATGAACTTGGCGGCTAGACCCCCAGCAACCCTGGAAATGAATGACACTCAGGATGTTTCAAGGGGAGTTTTGTGGGAGTCTATGAAAGCCTACATTAGGGGTCAAGTTATCTCTTATGTGGCACATAGTGATAAGGAGCGTTCCAAACAATTTAAAGAGCTTGCTGACAAAATTGCAGATATTGACAGGCGTTATGCTCTTTTGCCTATGCCAGATCTCTTTAAGGAGAAATTACTGTTGCAAACTGAATTTAATACACTTATGACATGGAAAGCTGAAAAAAATATTTTTAAATCCAGACAGGTATATTATGAACATGGAGATAAAGCAGGGAGGCTCCTTGCACTTCAACTTAAACAGCAGTCAGCTGAACAAACAATCCCAGGAATTGATACAGGCGCTGACTCCATATCTCGCAGCTCCCGAGTCATTAATGACCAGTTTAAACAATATTATTCTACTCTATATCAATCGGAGTTAGATAGTAGCTCATCTGAGATTTACTCATTTCTGGATTCGCTGGATATCCCAAGGCTTTCTCCAGATGCTCAGTCACTTCTAGAGCAGCCATTGTCGCTTGAAGAAATAGCAAATGCCATCAGGTCATCTCAAACAGGAAGAGCACCAGGCCCGGACGGATTCCCCATAGAGTTTTACAAGGAATTCTCTTCAAAACTTGTACCTATCCTTAAATCAGTCTATGATGAATGTTTGGCCAATGGAAAATTGCCGCAAAAGCTTACCCAGGCCACAATTTCAGTTTTACTTAAAAAAGATAAGGACCCTGTACAGTGCAGCTCATACAGGCCAATAAGTCTTCTGTGCTGTGACTATAAAATAAAACCCTTGCACAACGATTAGACCCTGTTATTCCTACCATTATTAATGAGGACCAAACAGCCTTCATTCCTAGACGGCAATCATTTTTTAATATGAGAAGATTATTTAATGTGTTATTTTCCCCCCATTCAACAGTACAACCTGAAGTTATTCTAAGCCTTGACGCTGAAAAGGCGTTTGATAGAATCGAATGGACCTATCTTTTCACAGCTTTAGAAAAATTTGGAGTGGGGCCCACCTTTTGTAAGTGGATCAAAATCCTATATTCAACACCTATTGCTGCAGTCAGGACAAATGGCCTGGTCTCGGAATATTTTTCGCTCCACAGAGGTACAAGACAGGGTTGCTGTCTGTCGCCCTTCCTGTTTGACATTGCTATCGAACCACTGGCAATTGCTATTAGATCAGATGACAGGATTAAGAGTATATCCAGGGGTGAAACAAACTATAAAATTTTGCTTTATGCTGATGATCTGCTTTTGCAAATATCAGACCCAATTGAGAGCATGCCCTACCTTCTCGACTGGCTCCAAAAATTCAGTAACATATCAGGGTATAACATTAATTTGTCAAAATCTTTATTATTTCCTTTGAATAATCTGGCAAAACAGATCACTTATGAAAACTTGCCTTTTAAGATTGAAAATGACAAATTTACTTATCTGGGAATAGAAATTGCAGGTTCAATTAAAGCTATTTTTCAGTATAACTACAGGTGGATTTTGGACCGTACCAAAACTCATTTGGATAGGTGGTCGAAACTTCCACTCTCACTGGCAGGACGGATAAATGCAGTGAAGATGACTGTGATGCCCAGGTTTCTTTATTTATTCCAAATGATTCCCATTTTTCTCCCAAAATCCTATTTTGCTCAGCTGGACTGCTCTATCTCTTCATTCATATGGAATAAAAAACCTGCACGTATAAAGAAGGCAAGCCTGGAGAGAGTTAAATCTGATGGTGGTTTTGGTTTACCTAATTTTTTATTTTACTATTGGGCAGTTAATATTGTCAAGCTGACATACTGGATCACCATGTTCGCAGATAAGGAGGGTCCGGTTTGTGCTGATATGGAACTGAGGGCTACACTCCCAATTTCCCAGATTTCAATCCTAACTGCCCCTCTCCCACTAAATATCAAAGCATCTGAATTGAGCTCAAATTTGGTGGTACAAAATTCAATTAAGATATGGCGTCAGTTCAGGAAACATTTTAATTTGACAAATATATGTAGCTTCTCACCAATAATGTTAAATCATCTTTTTGCACCATCTCAAATAGATCAGGCATTTGCAGTTTGGCACAGAAGTGGATTGGTCTACTTTCAAGATCTCTTCACCGATGATGGCTTTGCATCATTTAAATTTCTATGTGAAGATCATAATTTACCAAAGTCTCATTACTTCAGATATCTTCAGCTTCGGAGTTTTGCCTCTAAATTTTTCCCAGGTTATCCATCTCCACCCTCTAAAGACTTACTGTATTCAATCCTTAATGTAAACCCACTCAATAAAAGAGCAGTATCAAAAATATATGCATTAATTCTGGATAGCTGCCCTCATACATGGGACAAAATCAAGGCAGCATGGGAAGGAGAGGTTGGAGAAATAATACCAGAAGACACCTGGAAGAATGCCATACAGCGTATACACACATCTTCTTTCTGTATCAGACATGGCTTGATTCAGTTTAAGGTTGTCCACAGGTTGCATTATTCTAATGACAGACTGTCTAAATTATACCCTAATGTTGCGCCAAACTGTCCTAGATGTCAACATTCTCCTATTTCCTTGGGACACATGTTTTGGTCGTGTCCATCGTTGCATGGCTTCTGGTCCTCAGTCTTCCAATCACTCTCAGCAATACCTGGCAAAACACTGCAGCCTGACCCTTTGATAGCTATCTTCGGTGTGGTTAATGACAAGCTAGAGTTGTCCTGCCTCCACAAAAATGCAATTGCCTTTGCATCTTGTATGCCCGTCGTCTGATACTATTGAACTGGAAAGGGAAGCGCCCTCCTGCCTATGTTCATTGGATTAGAGAGATGATGATGGGATTGGCTCTGGAAAAAATTAGGTATACAGTACACGGGTTAGAGGACAAATATGACAGAACCTGGTCACAGTTCATAACTCATATCAAGAGACTGCGTTTTGCCTGACTCCTTGTTTTTGTTCATTAATGTATTTATTTTTCTTTCATTCTCTTTGACTGTTGTCCTAGCCTTCTCTATGCCTATATTCTCACTGTTGGGAATTTTGTCTTTGTCTTATGACAGAGGTCCAGAATGTTGGTGTTATGATCATAACGATCAATGTAGATTGGTTTGAGTCTTTTCTGTCTGTCTGTTTTTTGTATTTGTGTATATTTGTTTTCTTCTTTTGGTGCTCTGTTTGCATGTTTGATACGTGAGTGTCTTTGTGGATGTGTTTGGGGTGAAGCCACCTGGATGGGGTGGGGCGGGTTCACAACTTTTGTAAGAAATGTTTAGCTAATGTCAATGTTCTCAGTATGGAAAAATGATAAAGTTGTAAAAAAAAAAAGGAAAAAAGAACTTGAATCTTGATCCCATATAGCTCCCCAAACTCTCTTAGACACATGAACTTCCCATTTTTCTATATTTCTACAATATTAAAAGAAGTTGGTAAAATATCGTTTCAATATAAAGCCCCATCAGATTGGAATAACCTCTTTATTTATGTTCTATTATTTCTTTTATCACTTTAGAATGTCACTATACTCTCATCTCAAAACTCATGTTTCTGATATATTTTCTTTGTATTTATGTTCACATTATTCATCCTTGTTCATAAGTTTTGTCTGTCTTAGGCATATGTTGGTTGGGGTTGTGTGTGGGAGTAGATTGTCTGTATTTCTTATATGTTTATGTTTGTTCATGTATGTTCATGCATGTTCATGTATGGTCATGTGTCCTCAGTTCTATGTTTGTGTTTGTTTAGGGACCATCTTGAAATGAGAAGCAACATCTCAAGGGACTATCCTTCAATAATTCAAATTCTTTCTCTCTTTTTCCATATTTGGTTGTTCTCCTTCATAAACGTCTTAGTTTCAGATTATTATTGAATATTATTCTGAGGAAATCTATGATAAATTCTGATTTAAGCAGATTGAACTGAACAAACTTTAGACTGAAGAACAATGACCTCCTCCACCTGATTGTTAACACTCTCCATTTACAACTGCTCTCCTCCTCTCTCCTCCTCCTCCTCTCTCTCATCTCTCTCTCTCCCCTCCTCCTCTTTCTCCTCTCTCCTCCTCCTCTCCTCTCTCTCTCCTCCTCCTGCTCCTAATCTCTCCTCCTGTCTTTCCTCTCTCCTCCTCTCTCTCCTCCTCCTTGCTCCTCCTCCTCTTCTTCTTTCCTCCTCTCCTCCTCTGACTCCTCCTGCTCCTCCTCTCTCCTCCTCCCCTCTCCTCCTCGTCGTCTCTCTCCTCCTGCCTCTCCTCTTCCAGTAAGGATCAGATCTTCCTTTCTAAATCCCACAGGGAGGACCTTCCAGAACCTGTTTGGGTTCAGAACCATACCCCCCTACAGGGTCTAACAGAGTCCACCTACCAAAGTTCAGGAGGGCCTCCAGGACCGGTCTTTCAGAGACCACTTTGACCTGGGACATGGTCTGAGGAGGAGACACGCTCTCCTCAGAGAAGGTCTTCATCTGGGTCTGGACCTGCAAAGAGGAAACAGTCCGAGTCTGAGGGTCTGGGACTGAGGGTCTGGGGGTCTCAGAGATCTTCAGGAGGTGGAGCAGAGAGACTCACGTAGTGGATGGTGGTCAGAAGATCCAGGACCTGGTTGGACTCTTTGGCTGTTTCTGCTTTTTTAGTCATGAGGCTCTGGATCTGCTGGACCTGCTTCAGCCTCTCCATCTTCTCCCTGAGGAACCTGGACTCAGCGAGATCCACTTCCTGTTCATACACACGCAAGCACGCACACACACACACAGTGATTATGGTCTTTGTCTCTGGATCAGATAGTCCTACTCTTCATCTTCCTCCATCAGCTGTTAGAAGAATCAGGGTCACAGAAGGACACAGAGACCTCATCTAGCCACCATCTCCTCACAGCAGTGATATCATGTACAATTGATGATACAAACATGAAAACATTCTCCATAAGTATATTTAAAAAGATTGGAAATTATGTTTCGAGTGGTAAATAAGACCATTCCTGTTTGTATTCCAAAAACGTTTAAGCTAAGGCAGGGGATTTCTAACTTAAGGGGGCCGCTAATGTTTGAAACTTACAAAGTCAGAACTAATCCCAAGTACAGATGTGTGTCAGTTTTGGATGCAAAATTATGGAATGGACTAAACAATGAAATAAAGATGTGTAATTCTATGTTAGTTTTCAAGAAGACTCTAAAATGATCAAAGGTAACAATGAAATTTGATTTAATTCGATTTTTCAGTTAAGGCTATTATGTGTTTTGTAATGATATACTAGTACTGATGTTTTATTGTGAATTATTCCTATGATGGTACAGGATAGGCAAAAATAAGCCTTGGGGCTTCAGCCTATTCCTTTTTCGGTTGCTGTATGATGGGTTCTTTTGTAAAAATATGATTTTATTTTTTGTTTTTAAACCGAAATAAAAAAAGCATTCATAAGTCACTTCAGGAGAAAATGTTTAACTCCTTGCCCTCAAACTGTCCAATTTTGTAAAGCCTGCCAGGAGTTTCCTCCCAATGACAAAGCTCTCAGGGTTCATGGAAGTATGTACAGTCATGGCCAAAAATATTGGCACCCCTGCATTTCTGTCAGATAATGTACCACTTTTCCCAGAAAAATTGTTAAAATTACAAATGCTTTGGTATTCACATGTTTATTTCTTTTGTTTGCATTGAAGCAACAACAAAAAAGCAGAGAAAAAGTCAAATCTGATATTATTTTAAACAGAACTCCAAAAGTGGATAGGACAAAATTATTGGCACCCTTAACTTAATATTTGGTAGCACATCCTTTGGAACAAATAACTGAAGTCAATCTCTTCCTGTAACCATCAATGAGTTTCTTACACCTTTCTACTGGAATTTTGGACCACTCTTCTTTTGCAAACTGCTTCAGGTCTCTCAGATTTGAAGGCTGCCTTCTCCCAACTGCTGTTTTTAGATCTCTCCACAGGTGTTCTATAGGGTTTAGATCTGGACTCATTGAAGGCCACTTGAGAACTCTCCAGCGCTTTATCTTAAGCCATTTTTGTGTGCTTTTTGAAGTATGCTTTGGGTCGTTGTCCTGCTGGAACACCCATGACATCTGAAGGAGACCCAGCTTTCTGACACTGGGCCCTACATTATGCCCCAAAATTCTTTGGTAGTCTTCAGATTTCATTATGCCATCAACACAGTCAAGGCATCCAGTACCAGAAGCAGCAAAGCAACCCCAAAACATCAGTGAACCACCACCATGTTAGATTGTCAGGATGGTGTTCATTTCTTTGAAGGCCTCATTTCGTTTTCTGTAAACCGTGTGACGATGTGCTTTACTAAAAAGCTCCACTTTAGTCTCATCTGTCCACAGGACGTTCTCCCAGAACGATTGTGGCTTCCTCAGGTAAGTTTTTGCAAACTCCAGTCTGGCTTTTTTATGTCTCTGTGTCAGCAGCAGGGCCCTCCTGGGTCTCCTACCATGGCGTCCCTTTTCATTGACGAGGCGATGGACAGTGCAAGCTGACACTGTTGTACCCTGTGTCTGCAGGTCAGCTTAAATTTGTTTAGGAGTGGATCGAGGTTCTTTATCCACAATTTGAACAATCCTTCGTTGCATTCTTTCATCAATTTTTCTCTTCCTTCCACTTCCAGGGAGGTTAGCTACAGTGCCATGCACTTTAAATTTCTTGATGACATTGCGCACGGTGGACACAGGAACATTCAGATCTCTGGAGATGGACTTGTCGCTTTGAGATTGTCCATGCTTTTCCACAATCTTGGTTCTCAAATCTTCTGAGAGTTCTTTGCTCTTCTTTCTTTTCTCCATGCTCAGTGTGGTAGACACAACACAAAGGTTGAGTCAACTTTTCTCTTTTAACTGGCTGCACGTGTGATTTCTATATTGCCAGCACCTGTTACTTGCTACAGGTGAGTTTAATTACAAATTAAAAGGAGCCTCACATGCTTAGAATACAAATATTCCTTACAATTTTAAAGGGGTGCCAATAATTTTGTCCAGTCCATTTTTGGAGTTCTCTTTAAAATAATATCAGATTTGAATTTTTCTCAGCTTCCTTTTTGTTGTTTCAATGCAAACAAAAGAAATAAACATGTGAATACCGAAGTATTTTATATTTCAACAATTTTATGGGAGAAGTGGTGCATTATCTGACAGAAATGCAGGGGTGCCAATATTTTCGGCCATGACTGTAAGCTCCCTTAACACAACAAGGAAGTAGTCACGAGGGGGATTTTTTTTCTCTCTCTTTAAAAACTTTTTTGTTTTTTGTACCTTTTTTGTAACCTTTTTCTGTCTGACAAGGGGAAGTAGTCCTTGCACAAAGAATACACACATAGCTTATAACAGGGGCAACTACATAGACATGTGCACTTGAGTCCATATTTGAAGCACTTACATCATCCAGTACATTCATTGGTTCACCCACATTTGGTCAACTCTCAACAACTCTCTGCAACAAGAGGAAGAGTCCAAAAGATTCTCCATTCCTCGTCTTCTTTTACCCATACCCAGTCAGATGGACTTGGCATTTCAGGGTTTTTTTTTCATTTCCTGTCCCCACTCATATTCATGGAAAGAAATCTTAAAAATGTTCACCATCTGAAATTTCAAGCAGCTAGGGGCAATTTCTTATAATGTTCCTCATGGACAATGGTGTTACCAATTTTTCATGTTTATATCACCAACTTTGCATCATTTAACTGCCTTAATGAGGCCATCTTAAAAATGACCACCGTCTTGAATTTACAATGGCTGGGTCCATTTCCATTTCCAATTTTCATGCTTGTCTCACCAACTGAATGGTTCTGTCACTTATCTACTCCACTGTTGGAAGAATCAGGGTCCCAGAAAGACACAGAGACCTCCTCTGGGTTTTACCTTGGCCTCCTTCAGGAGCTGCTCCATCCGATTCCTCATGTGCTGAGTCAGAACCTGGTAAGAGTCCTCCAACCGGACCTTCAGCAGAGCTTCTCTCTCAGACACGTCCTTCAGCCTGAAACACACAAGGTTTGAGATTACGACACCCTGGGTGTGGGGGGTTGGAGTCTGTCAGGACTATAAACTTTATTTACGAGCAAGATGGACTAACCCCCCCCCCCCCTTTACCTGGTCTCCATGTCCTGCAGGTTCTTCTTCATCTGCTCCTCCCACTCTGTGATTGGCTGAATCAGGCGGTCTAGTTTTCTCTTCAGACCAATGATGGCTTCACTGATGAACAGATACCTGTGGGGGGGCAGACCGAACAACCGACCGCCATCATTACACACTGCAGACACAGCATTACCATGGTGACGTGAAATTTTGCCCCCTGCTGCTCATTGAAAACAGGCCCTCAGGATCCCTGTGTGTGTGTGTGTGTGTCAAGAGATTGTGTAGACTACAACCACACACACACACAGGTTACTCAGGTCCAGGTGAGCCTGAGGTTCTGAGTCCTGAGGAGGACTGTGAGAGGCTGAAGGGCCGTGGTGGGTGGAGCCAAACCTACTTGTGGTTCATGTGAGAGATCAACTGACAGTCCCTGCAGGTGGTCTTCTTACAGGTGAAGCAGAAGAGTTTGAGGGGCTCAGAGGGGTGAAGTCTGCAGTACCTAGTGGGTGGGGCCGAACCGGCTCCTGGTTACAGAGAAAAGAGACTTGATTAGTGCTGGAAGCTGGAGAGACCCGGTGTGTGTGTGTGTGTGTGTGTGTGTGTGTGTGTGTGTGTGTGTGTGTGTGTGTGTCTGACCTGCAGGAGGCTGACTGAGGATCAGGTGAGATTTGGTGAGGGTGACTCTGCGGTGAGCCGACAAACAGGTGGAACAGAGTGCTTCATTACAGTGGACACACCAACAGGAGGGGGCGGAGTCACAGCTGGAGCACTGGGGGGGGGGGGGGGGGGGGTTATTTAATGAATGAAGACTTGGTGTGAAGAAAAGTTCTAATCTGGAGGATGAACCATTGTGGAGGAGAGACCTGACCCTCTAAGGGGCCCTGAACCACAGTTTGGACTACCTTATGGCTGACAGGGTTTCCATCAACGTCTGGATTGTCCATCCTGAAGACTGGAGTGAAAACCTGGAGAACAGAGACAGAAGGAGGAACAAAGATCAGAGAAACTGCTCCTCAAAAGGTTTCTTCATGGACCCTGAAGACCGGTCTTAGGTCTCTGGATGAGGTCTGCTCAAGTCCCCCACAGGAGGTCCTGGACTCTGCTGGGCTCCATGCTATCTATCTATCTATCTATCTATCTATCTATCTATATACTTTATTTTTAAAGCACTTTTCATACAGAGAATGTAGCATAGAGTGCTGTCCATCTGTACAGGATATAAAAAAAAACAATAAAATAAAATAAACCTTGCCCACCCATTCAACACTCACACACACTCACACACAGATACACATGCTAAAGACCAGGGGCCTAATTTATAAAGCTTGCTCATGTACAAAACCTGGCTTGAAAGTGCTTACGCCACTTCTTACGCAAGAGTTGGGATTTATAAAAAAAAAACTAGTGTAGGAATGTGCGCAACTTTAAGCAAACTCCACACCTTGCTTTCGCACTTTTTGGAGACAATTGGAGCAAGGTGAGAACAATTGGTTAATGGAAAGCGCGCGTATAAATAGCCATACAGTGACAGTCGTGCGCAATGCAGCACAAGTTTCAAGTTTAATTTGTCACATGTCTAAATGTACAGGTACAGTGGCAGTGAAATGAAAGTGACGTCTGCGATTGTGCCAAAAAAACAGAATAATAATAATGTAAAGTCTGTTCAGAGGGTGTTGTGAAGTCAGTTATGGGGCGTGTGTTATGAGGAGTTCAGGATCCGTGTGGCCTGGGGGAAGAAGCTCCTTTTCAGCCTCTCAGTCCTGGCTCTGATGGAGCGAAGCCTCTTACCCGAGGGCAGCCGCTCAAACAGTCTGTGGTTGGGATGGAGAGTGTTTGATAATCCATCTTGCCCTGGACCTGCACCACTGGGTGTAGATGTCCTGGAGGCAGTGATGCTCGCAGAAAGCACAGACCCCACTGTGGCGGTGTAGAAAGTTTGCCAATTTGAATTTACAAATGTGCAAAAAAACAAATTCCATTTACATGCATTTGTTTTAAGATTAATATGACTAAATCTTTTTGGTTTACGAACTTTCACCACATAAGCAGCGGTGGATAACGGAGCAGTTTTTTTTGGAACACATGCATGAGAGTCACACGTGCTTGTGTTTTCTGATCCTCACCTGTCGCCGGCACGCGGTGCAAAGCCACTTTTTTCTTTGCCTCCACCTTTAGATCAGACCACTTCTTCTTGATTTCGGCAACGCTGCGCTCAGTGCCAGCCGCACTTACCGCCACGGCAACGGCATGCCATTCGGTGGCTTTTCTTTTATTGGTGATGCCACTCGAATGGCCGCCGAGGTGTCCTGTCTCGCTGCCACCTCATTTACAAGAACCTCCACCTCGGTCTCTGAGAAGTTTCTTTTTCTACGACTTGTTGATGCCATGATTAAGCGTGAAATGCCGTGGATCCATCAGGCTTATTTATATGCAAATCACATTCATGAGGTAATTTGCATGACCATACATGGTGAATTTTGGGTGTGGAGAGGGCGGGACATGAATCAAATCCCTGCTGCGCAACTTTCCGGCTGGTCTGTGATTTATAAAGGGAAAGTGCGTGCAGGTGTGCGTAGGCAGGGTTTTATAAATCAGATTTTTTTTTGGCCTACGCACTTTTCAGCTTTTCGACTTAAGTACACTTTTAGTATGGCTCCTACGCCAGGTTTTATAAATGAGGCCCCTGGTGAGGACTCTAACTTTCCACAGATGACTGAGGAAACACTGGATCTAGGACTAAAAGAATAAAACCATGATAAAATATAATAAAAGGTGATAAAGTGTTAAAAGTTCAATAAATAAAACAGTCTTAAAATCAAACAATAACAGAAAGTAAATTAGAAAAGAGGGAATAAAACACAAAATAGTTACTGTAGGACTAAAACAAAATTTAACTAAAATCCAGACTAAAAAGGTCGGTCTTTAGTTTACTTTAAAAAATATTCCAGTAGGTGTCCCTTGAGGGTCCTGCGCAGTATACAATGACCACAGGCACCACTGTTGCCTTCACCTTCCAGGCTTTCTCTATCTCCTCTTTGAGCCCTTGGTACTTCTTTAGTTTCTCGTGTTCCTTCTTTCTGATGTTGGCATTGCTTGAGATGGCGACATCTACCACAACAGCTTTCCTCTGCTGTTTGTCTACAATTACAATGTCCGGTTAGTTGGCCATTACCATTTTGTCGGTATGTATCTGGAAGTCCCACTGTATCTTGGCTTGGTCATTCTCCTTCACCTTAGGAGGTTCTTCCCATTTTGACCTCGGGGTTTCCAGTCCAGATTCTGCACAGATGTTCTTGTACACTATACTGGCTACTTGGTTATGCCGTTCCATGTATGCTTTTCCTGCCAGCATCTTACACACTACAGGCCAAAAGTCTGGAAGCAAGACCAAAACAGGCCAAACATTTGGAAACTACTTCAAGTTTCTGTTCACAATGCCTTTCATAAAAAAAAGGATAAGTTAAATGTATTTTGGGATGTATTTATTGCATGACTAGACTTTGCTTTCATTGATATGCACCATTTTCCTCAATTTACCTTTAGGTATACATTGATGTTACCAGACCATTGCTGAATAAATGTCAGCAAAAGAAAGGGAGGGCTTAGTTTTAGGTTCAAGAAGATTAGCAAGATCACAAATTCACTTTGCATTATTCACTTATACTTATTGGCTTTTGAGTGTCTGCATACAAAAATCCCAATAAGTCTCACCCGTGTTCAAAACTCTGACAAACTATCGCAGAAATGGCTAGAAAGAAGCAACTGAGTAAAGAAACAAGAGTACAGATCTGTACATTTAGAAAAGAGGGATACACTGAAAGAGAAATTGCAAAATGCCTAAAGGTGTCCAACAAAAGGTTTTCACTACACTCTGAAGAGACTTGAAGAAACTGGAAGTTATGATGATAGTAAAAAACCTGAAAGAAAGAGGGTCACTACAAAAGCAGAGGATAAACATATTATTGTCATCAGTAAGAGAGATCGGCGAAAAACAGCACCACAAATAAAGAAGGAAATCAACATGACAAGGTCAAAACCCATATCTCTGACAACTGTGAAAAGATGTTTGAGAAAGGCTGGTCTGAAGGGTTGTGTATCTGCAAAAAACCCACTTCTTCATCCACAGAACAAGAAAAAAAGATATGAGTGGGCAAAAGCTCACAAAAATTGGACCTATGATGACTGGAAACAGTCCTCTGGACAGACGAAAGCAAGTTTGAACTATTTGGTTCCAAACGCAGAGTCTATGTCCGCAGAAAAACTGGTGAACATCTCAAAGCACCATGTGTGACACCCACAATAAAGCAAGGAGGTGGTAGTGCCATGGTATGGGGATGTTTTATCACCAGGGGCCTCATTTATCAACCGTGCGTACGCACAGATGTGTGCTTAAAGAGTGCGTACGAACATTGCTGCGCAAAGTCTGGAATTTATCAACCTGTACTTGTGCTTAGGAACGTGCGTAAATTTAAGCACAACTCTGACCATGCGTACACACAAAACCTAGTGGTAGGACAGTAAAACTACAAATTGAACCCATTAAAGGAGTCACAGCGTTCTGCAATCTCAAACTTCACACATGTTCCCGTTGCCTCTATACAAAATTTGTCAATTAGTAATTTAGCAGACATTTTGAATAATTGGTGAGACAAGCTATAAAAATCTGCTGTGACAGGACAACCTCAAAAGAAGTCTTACACGTACAAATACAAGTATCACGGTTTATTTTGCGCTATTGGAGGACTTAGAGAAGCGTCTGCTCCTCCGCAGGGAGCGCGTTTTCAAAGAGCGTGCTGATCTGTTCAGTGAGAACTCAGAGTGGATTCTCAGCAGGTACCGCTTCCCCGAAAACATTTTAATGGATTTACGCCGTGATTTACTTCCCATGTCGGAGCGAGAAACAAAACGCACCAAAGCCATCCCAGCGCACATCCAGCTCCTGTCCACCCTAACCCGAACATTTCAGCATGAGATTTGAGACATATACGATATTTCGCAGCCAACGCTAAACAGAATCATGCCGGCAGAGTTGGATGTAATAATTTCTCTGGCCTCAATTTACATCCAGTTCCCAAACACACATCAGCAACAAGCCGAAATAAAACGAGGATTTCACGCCATCGCCGGATTCCCAAACACAATTGGAGCCATAGATTGCACCCACATCGCAATAAAAGCACCTTCACACGATAAATTCAGATTCGTCAACAGGAAAAGATTTCATTCAATCAATGCACAAATAATCTGCGATGCACATTTGATTCTGTTAAACGTTGTTGCCCGGTGGCCTGGAGGAAGGCACGACTCATTCATTCTGCAGAACAGCGCTGTGAGTGTGCACCTCCAGGAGGAGGAAAAACATTCATACACGCATTTTTAAAAGGGATTGTTGATGCCATATATGGTCAATTGGAGGCGTTCCTGAATGCAAATGACTCTAACCATGCACGAGCACGGTAGTAAAGAACAGGTGGGATTTATCATCACCGATTACTTACGTGTGTGCGTACGACCGGTGTCCGCACGTTTGATAAATATGGATTTTTTTTGTACTTATGCACATTCGAAATTTCAATCCTGCGCAAGAATATAGAACCTTTTCTACGCACAATTGATAAATAAGGCCCCAGGTGATAGAGTAGGAGATTTGTTTGAAGTAAAGGGAGTTAAAGGGGAGTAAAAGGGAGTAATGAAGAAGGAACAGAACCACTCCATCCTCCAGCATCATGCAGTTCCATCTGGACTAAGACTTGTAGGTCACAAGTTTGTTTTGCAACAAGATAATGATCCTAAGCATTCTTCCAAGCTCTGTCAGGGTTACCTAGACAGAAAAAGAAGAGGAAGGTGTTCTTCAAAAAATGGGTTGGCCCCGTCAGTCTCCAGACCTCTCTCCAATTGAGCTTGTGTGGGATGAATTGGATCGATCAATTAGAAAAGGGCATCCCACAAATCAGCAGTCTCTTATTGATGAACTTAAGAAAGCTTGGAATGCAGTTCCTGTTACGTACCTTAAAAAACTTGTTGAACGAATGCCTCGTATGCCATGCTGTTGTCACAGCCAGAGGAGGTTACTTTGAGGAAAGCAAAGTCTAAGCAAGAAAAGTTCAAATACAAGATAATTATAGTAAAAATGTTCTCTGATAAGTTTTTCTTTAGATAATTATTATGTTTTTTTTGCAAAGTATTGTGATCTTTTTTGTACAAATTTGATCTTGCTTCCAAACTTTTGGCCTGTAGTGTTTATAAATTAGTTTTAATATTCATTGAACCATTAATTTTGTTTCTCTATTGAACTAGAAATGGAGAAGCTGGAGAATGGAATGGAGAATTGTACTTCAGTATAATGACAATAGAAGGTATTCTGATCCTGATTCTGGTTCTGAGAGAGGGTCAAATGACCACTTCCTGTCAGCAAACATGGTCCAGTAAAGATGACCCAGGTTCTTCTCTGAGAAAGGGGTTCCAAGAGAAGATACAGAACATCATCAAAACTGAGCTGAGCTAAACCGGGCCAGAGCAGACTGAACCGAACTGAACCATAACCAGACTGAACCAAACTGAACCAGATCGACAAAACCGGGCCAAACCAGACTGAACCGAACTGAAACGGAACCAGACTGAACCAAACTGAACCGGAACCAGACTGAACTAATCTGAACCTGAACCAGACTGAACTAAACTGAACCTGAACCAGACTGAGCCATACTGAACCGGACTAAACAGGACTCTCTCTGAGCTCCCGAACTCACCGGTTCTTCAGTTCCGTCTCCTCCTCGGACTTTCTCCGGTCCCTGAGTCCTGGACCTGAGAAGAAATTAACATGATAAACTTCCGTTAACGGATCCGGACTCAGCAGGTCGTCGAACAGGGTTGGTGTTTGTCGGTCCAGAACTTCAGCGGGTGAGAACCGTGTTCACTGGATTTAAAGACCGAACTTTGACTTCTGGGGAGACCTGAGTCCGGATGACGATCTGGGTCAAACAAAGGCCGAGTGGTCGTCTTTCTTATGTGTGTTATCAGTCCGGAAACTTCTCCACCTCATAATCCTCCTCCTCCTCATAAACATTCAACACGTAGAAGCCTCATTGTGTGCCGGAGCCGCCATATTGGATGTGTCTCCTTTCTATGTCCGTAGCTGTTCTCTTTTGGGTTAAATAAAAAAACAAAAAACGATGCAATATTTAACCAGATCACATAGATAAACGGACATATGCTCGTTCTCCATTTACTCTGTTTGGCTCTCTGCGTGAGTCTGGAGTAATATGGCGGCGAAGCGTTTTTTTTTTTTTTTTTTTTTATTGATACATATTAACAGTACAAACACAAACCAAAGGACGAAAGGTAGTCACAAAACAATATTATAGGCATCAATTCAAACAAAAAACTAAAAAGAAAAGAAAATGCTCGAGGTTATAAATCATTAATGTATTCATCACATATTCTTTTAGTTTTGATAGCTTTAGTGTTTTTACAATGTTTTATAGTTTCTAGAAAAGAAGATAGTACAGCTTTAAGAACGATAACATCTGGACGATGGTTTGCAGATTTGACACAATGAATATGATATTTGAATATGATATAACAAAAGCCTCCTAGCACCATCTGGTATTGCATCAAATACAATAGAGTATTCTTTAGGAGTAACAGGAAAATTGCAGACTGAAATAAAATCTTCATATCTAAATAATTGACCATTGTCATTTAATAATTGACTGACTAATAAGATCTTATTATCAAACCATCTTCTAAGAAATAAAGATTTGTTTTTAAATCTTCATTGTTCCAAATAAAATTTAAAAAATTTATGGGGAGAGAAATTGTGTGAGTACAACATCGACCAGGATTGTAAAAGTTGACTATGGAAATTAGATAGTTTGATCGGTAGCTTAGAAATATTGTAGTTACATCTAAGTAGAAAGTCCAATCCTCCGTCTGAGTTGAATACATGAGCAGAAATAAAGTTCCAAAATGAGTTGGGATTTTAAGAAAGAGTTTGATCCATTTGATTTTAAAGGAAGAATTTAGGGAGGTGAAGTCTAAAGCATTAAAGCCTCCTGCGCACAAAGCATTTATCATAACATTCTTCCTAATATAATGAATTTTCTTTTTCCAAATAAAATCAAATAATATTTTGTCAATTTTCTTGCATTGGTCTTTCGAAACATCAAGAGCCATAGCTGTATAAATAAGTCTGGAGAGGCCTTCAACTTTAGCTACTAATGATCTACCAGCAATGGACAAATCCCTTTGATGCCAAAGATTAAATCTCTGTTCAACTGAAGCAATAAGTGGGTCAAAATTTTCAGATAATCTAGAGTTTTGGTCCTTTTCAATAATAACACCAAGGTATTTCACTTTGTGCTTGACAGGTACACCTGAGATAATGGCATCTGTGCAATTTTTAATTGGAAAAAGCTCACATTTTGAAATGTTCAATTTCAGACCTGAGGCCAATGAAAAGGTGTTAATGACTTTGATTGCTTCATCAATTTGAAATTTATCTTTCAAAAATAGAGTTGTGTCATCCGCCAATTGGGTAATTGACAGTGTTCTACCAACTATAGAGAGACCCATTACATTACTCTTTTTAAAATAAATGGACAATAATTGCATAGGGAGAAGGAAGAGATATGCTGAAATCGGACAACCCTGACGGATCCCACGATCAATGGTAAATCTTTTAGTAGTGCCATATGGAAGTTTGATAGAGCTATTTGCATTTGCATATAGAGTTTTAACATATTTCTTAAACATATTCCCAAAACCGAAGACATCAAGAGCTTTAAACATGAACTGATGCTCCAGAGAGTCAAATGCCTTGTAAAAATCAAGAAATAGAATGTAACCCGGCGAAGCGGGGTTAAGCTCCAGCGCGTAATGAGCGTGATGAGGCGTCTACATCATGTCTGTGCTCCTCCTCTGAGTATAGTATATCAATATGAGGAGAAACTGACACACACACATATATATATATACACTCACCGGCCACTTTATTAGGTACACCATGCTAGTAACGGGTTGGACCCCCTTTTGCCTTCAGAACTGCCTCAATTCTTCGTGGCATAGATTCAACAAGGTGCTGGAAGCATTCCTCAGAGAGCTTGGTCCATATTGACATGATGGCATCACACAGTTGCCGCAGATTTGTCGGCTGAACATCCATGATGCGAATCTCCCGTTCCACCACATCCCAAAGATGCTCTATTGGATTGAGATCTGGTGACTGTGGAGGCCATTTGAGTACAGTGAACTCATTGTCATGTTCAAGAAACCAGTCTGAGATGATTCCAGCTTTATGACATGGCGCATTATCCTGCTGAAAGTAGCCATCAGAAGTTGGGTACATTGTGGTCATAAAGGGATGGACATGGTCAGCAACAATACTCAGGTAGGCTGTGGCGTTGCAACGATGCTCAATTGGTACCAAGAGGCCCAAAGAGTGCCAAGAAAATATTCCCCACACCATGACACCACCACCACCAGCCTGAACCGTTGATACAAGGCAGGATGGATCCATGCTTTCATGTTGTTGACGCCAAATTCTGACCCTACCATCCGAATGTCGCAGCAGAAATTGAGACTCATCAGACCAGGCAACGTTTTTCCAATCTTCTATTGTCCAATTTCGATGAGCTTGTGCAAATTGTAGCCTCAGTTTCCTGTTCTTAGCTGAAAGGAGTGGCACCCGGTGTGGTCCTCTGCTGCTGTAGCCCATCTGCCTCAAAGTTCGACGTACTGTGCGTTCAGAGATGCTCTTCTGCCTACCTTGGTTGTAACGGGTGGTTATTTGAGTCACTGTTGCCTTTCTATCAGCTCGAACCAGTCTGGCCATTCTCCTCTGACCTCTGGCATCAACAAGGCATTTCCACCCACAGAACTGCCGCTCACCGGATATTTTTTCTTTTCCGGACCATTCTCTGTAAACCCTAGAGATGGTTGTGCGTGAAAATCCCAGTAGATCAGCAGTTTCTGAAATACTCAGACCAGCCCTTCTGGCACCAACAACCATGCCACGTTCGAAGTCACTCAAATCACCTTTCTTCCCCATACTGATGCTCGGTTTGAACTGCAGGAGATTGTCTTGGGCATGTCTTGATGCCTAAATGCACTAAGTTGCCGCCATGTGATTGGCTGATTAGAAATTAAGTGTTAACGAGCAGTTGGACAGGTGTACCTAATAAAGTGGCCGGTGAGTGTATATCTGTATCTGTATCTTTATCTTTATCTATATCGATATAAGAAGAAGAAGAAGAAGAAGAAGAAGAAGAAGTGGAATTCAATTTGTTTGTTGTCTCATGTAATATGTCTATTAAAGTTATCTATTATTTACATAAGAGTTTTAAAGCCTGATGGCTCTTGGTACAAAAGATCTTCTGAATCTTTCTGTCCTGCAGCGAAGAGAGAGGAGCCGTCCACCACCATTTGCCCTTTGGTCCATCAAGGTGTTGTGAAGTGGGTGATCCATGTTCTTTAGAATAGTCTCCACCTTCCTCAGTGTAGAGCTCTCCACCACTGAGTCCAGCTTGAGTCCAACCACAGAGCCAGCCTTTTTCACCAGTTTGTTAAGACGTCTTGCATCTTTGTGTTTGATACTTTCTCCCCAGCAGACTGCAGCGTAGAACAGCACACTTGCCACCACAGACTGATAAAACATCTGCAGCGTCTCACTACTGACAAAAGAGGCGGCTCTGCCCCTTTCTGTAGATGTAGTCTATATTCTTAGACCAATCCAAGTTATTATCCAGATGTACACCTAGGTATTTATATGATGTCACCACTTCGATGTCCACTCCACAGGTGTTCAGTGGCTGAAGAGGGGGTTTGGAGCTACGGAAGTCTATGACCATCTCCTTTGTCTCTGAGGTGTTGAGGAGGAGGCAGTTTTTGTGACTCCAGTCACTGAAGGCTCTCATTAGATCTCTGTATTCAGCTTCTTGTCCATTTCTGATACATGCCACAATAGCGGTGTCATCTGAGTATTTCTGGATGTGGCAGGACTCAGTACTGTATTTGAAGTCTGACGTGTACAGTGTGAACAGGAATGGAGCCAGCACTGTCCCTTGTGGAACCCCTGTACTGCTCATTAATGTCCCAGAAACACAGTTCCCCAGCCTGACAAGGTGTGGCCTTCCTGTCAGGTAATCTACGATCCAGGAAATACAGGCAGGATCCACTCCCATCTCTGTGAGCTTCTCTTTGAGTATGGTGGGTTGGATGGTGTTGAATGCACTTGAAAAGTCAAAGAACATGATCCTCACATAAACCCCAGGCTCCTCCAGATGAGACAGGGCATGGTTAAGCATGTAGAGGACAGCATCATCCACTCCAATATGTTCTTTGTATGCAAACTGCAGGGAGTCCAGTTTGTCTTTGACCTCAGACCTCAGAAGGTGTAGAATAAGCCGCTCCAGGGTCATGATGTGTGAAGTGAGGGCCACTGGTCTGTAGTCATTGAGTTCAGCAGGACATTTGTTTTTGGGACTGGCACAATGCAGGATGTTTTCCACAGAGTAGGTACCTGCCCCAGCTGTAGACTCAGGTTGAAGATCTTGTGGAAAGGTTGACACAGTTCTGCAGCACAATCTCTAAGCAGCCTTGGGCACACACCATCTGGACCAGCTGCCTTCCCAGGACAAAGTCTTCCAAGCTCCATCCTCACCCCTGTTTCGGTGACAGACAAGGACTGGTGTTCTAGGAGGGAGGCAGTTGAAGTGGTTGAGACATATGAACGAGATGGAGGAGGAAGGGGAGAAGTTGTCGTGGAGATTTGTTGCGGAGAGGAAGGTGGAGTAGCAGTGGAAGTGGGAGTGACAGCAGTGTCAAATCTGTCGAAGAACAGGTTGAGTTCATCAGCTCTTTTCACATCACCCACCACTGGCTGTATTTTCTTTTGACTGCTGTGTCCAGAGATGGTACTGATTCCTCTCCACACTTCACGGATGTAGCTGTGTTGTAGATTATTCTCTATCTTCTTTTTGTACTCCAGCTTTGCCATCTTCAGTCTCCTCTTCAACTCTTGTTGCACTTGTTTGAGTTGTTCTTTGTCACCATCTTTAAAAGCTTTCTTTTTCTGGTTAAGGATTGCTTTTATGTCTCTTGTGATCCAGGGTTTGTTGTTGGGGAAACAGCGAACAGTTTTAGTGGGTACAACTGTGTCTCTACAGAAGTTGACATCAGTAAAGCAGTCAACCTGTTTATCAATGTTCATACTATCCACATCTGCTTCCAGCAGCACATTCCAGTCTGTTGATTTAAAACAGTCCCTTAGAGCTTCACTGGCTTGAGGTGTCCATCTTCTGACTTTGACTTTGGTCACAGGCTGCCTCAGCACACAAGGTCTGTAAAAGGTTTGCAGATAGACCAAGTTATGATCTGACTTGCCCAGTGGTGGTAAGGCAGTGGCTCTGTAGGCTTCTATGACGTTTGTTTTCTCTGGTAGGACAGTTCACAAACTGTGTGTATCGAGTCGGGTGAGAGGAGAAGGTGACATGGTTGAAGTCTCCCCATATTATTATTAGTGCCTCAGGGTGTTGAGTCTGTAGCCTGGCAACACTATTTTGCAAAACATTGAAACATTCTTCAGTTGATTTGGGTGGAATGTAAACAACTACTGTTATGATATGACTAAATTCTCTTGGAACATAATATGGCCAAAGAGCAACTGCCAACAGTTCAATATCTGGACGACACAACTTCTCCTTGACAGTTATGTGTGAAGGGTTACACCATCTCTGGTTGACAAATAAAGCCAGACCTCCTCCTTTCTTCTTGCCACTAGCTTGAGAATCTCTGTCTGACCTTAGGAGAGTGACGCCAGGTAGATCCACATTGGAGTCTGAGTTGTTTTGATTCAACCAGGTTTCAGTAAAACACAGGAAACTGCACTCACGGTATGCTTTCTCAGTCTTCACCAAGATCTCCAGCTCATAATTTTGTTGGGCAGAGAGTTGATGTTTCCCATGATGATTGTTGGAAGAAAGGGTTTATATCGCCACCTCCTAGCATTCAGCTTTGCCTTCACCTTTGGACCAGCACGGCAACCGCTATAACACCTCCTGATGTCCTCTGGAATTATATGTTGTTGCCAAGATTTGCAATTCCTCAATGAAAGGAGCTTTTCTCTTGAGTAACCTCTTCGCCCAGCAGAAGTATCCATCAGCAGCCAACAGAATTACAACAAAAATATGACAAAAAATCTAGCATAAATTACAAAAATTACAGACAATACAGAGAGACCAGACTTGCAGCAACCTCTCGATTCAAGCGCATCATTTGAAAGGTGACACACACACACACACACACACATACAGTGCATCCAGAAAGTACACAAAATACCCCATAATGACAAAGCGAAAAATTTTTTTAGAACATTTTGCAAATTTAATAAAAATAAGAACACTCAAATGTTGCATATACATAAGTATTCACACCCTTTACTCAATAATTGGTCGAAGCACCTTTGGCAGCGATTACAGCCTCCAGTCTTCTTGTGTATGATGCAGCAAGCTTGGCACACCTGGATTTGGGGAGTTTTTCCCCATTCTTCCTTGCATATCCTCTCAAGCTCAGTGAGGTTGGATGGGCAGTGTCGGTGCACAGCTACTTTCAGGTCTTTCCAAAGATGTTCAATCAGATTCAAGTCTGGGCTCTGGCTGGGCCACTCAAGGACATTCAGAGACTTGTCCTGAAGCCACTCCTTTGTCTTCTTGGCCATGTGCTTAGGGTCATTGTCATGCTGGAAGATGAAGAGTCACCCCAGTTGAAGGTCTCGAGCGCTCTGGAACAGGTTTTCATTAAGGATTTTGATGTACTTAGCTGCATTCATTTTTCCCTTGATCCTGACAAGTCTCCCATTTACTGCCGCTGAAAAACATCCCCACAGCATGATGCTGCCACCACCATGCTTCACTGTAGGGATGGTATTGGCGAGGTGGTGAGCAGTGCTTGGTTTCCTCCAGACATGACGCTTGGCATTCAGGCCAAAGAGTTCGATCTTCGTTTCATCAGACCAGAGAATTTTGTTTCTCCTGGTCTGTGAGTCTTTCAGGTGCCTTCTAGCAAACTCCAAGCAGGCTGTCATGTGCTTTTTACTGAGGAGTGGCTTCTGTCTGGCCACTCATACCATAAATGCCTGTGGGGTGGAGTGCTGCAGAGATGGTGGTCTTTCTGTAGGGTTCTCCCATCTCCTCAGAGGAACGCTGGAGCTGTGTCAGAGTGACCATCAGGTTCTTGGTCACCTCCCTGACCAAGGCCCTTCTCCCCCGCTTGCTCATTTTGGCTGGGCGGTCAGCTCTAGGAAGAGTCCCGGTGGTTCCAAACGTCTTCCATTTCTTAATGATGGAGACCACTGTGCTTTTTGGGATCTTCAATGCAGCAGATATTTTTCTGTAACCTTCCCCAGATCTGTACACCAATACACCCCTGTTTCGGAGGTCTACAGACAATTCTTTCGACGTCATGGCTTAGTTTGTGCTCTGACGTGCTCTGTCAGCTGTGGGATCTTATATAGACAGGTGTGGCTTTCCAAATCATGTCCAGTCAGCTGAATTTGCCACAGGTGGACTGCAATCAAGTTGGAGGAACATTTCAAGGCTGATCAGTGGAAACAGGATGCACCTGAGCTCAATTTTGAGTTTTATAGCAAAGGGTGTGAATACTTTTGTATATGCAACATTTGAGTGTCTTATTTTTAATAAATTTGCAAAATGTTCTAAAATAAGTTTTTCGCTTTGTCATTACGGGGTATTTTGTGTAGAATTTTTGAGGGAAAAAAGGAATGTAATCCATATTGGAATAAGGCTGTAACATAACAAAATGTGGAAAACCCTGCATATATATGTATATATATACATATATATTGTGGTGAGACGCCTCCTCTTCTTGCTTTATTTTGGTTGGACTTCCTGTTGTTTCTTTGTTTCCCTGGTCTGGCTGGGTGAGACTCCACACCTGCACTGCATCTACAATCAAGGCCCTTTGAGAAGCCAGCAGCCCTCAGTCTCAGCACCTGAGTCCTGAGTGTGTCTCCAGCCCACACAACAGCTAGCCAGCAAACCGGACTTTCTCTCGTGCTTTTTTCCCTGAGTTGGACATTAAATACATCTTCAATTTGCTATCTGCCTCTGTGTCTGCTCCTTGGTCCACAAGATACACCATACACCACATATATATGGATATATATACATACTCTGTTTACCTGTATATAAATACTCTGTTTACCCGTATATAAATACACTGTTTAATTGTATATGTATATTGTGTATAAATACTCTGTTTACCTGTGCCTTAATACGCTGTACTCTGCAAAGACGCCCACTCCCCCTCTCTAAAGCTCTGTAATTCTTTAAGGTGGTCTCTGGAGATGAGACAGTGTGACCTTTTCACATCTCTGAAACAGACCCCCGCCATAAATCCTCAGAGTGGCTCATTCTTCCTGTGGGCCTCTGTTTGGGTCCAGAGCAAAGAGAAGAACTACAGATGGGTCCATTTTGGCTTTAATGGATCCAGGATCTTTTGTCTGTAACAACATCAGATGTGAAACGGTCTTTGTCCTTCAGCTCCTCATCCAGAACATCACTCTTCCTAAATCTGAAATCCTGCATCCTGCACCAACATTGGCCATCCTCCACCAGACATCTCAGAGACTGCGGTCCTGAAAATTTTGGTCCAGGCCTCCAGATGACCCGAGAAAGACGTCCTCAGAAACAAGAAGAAGAACTCTGCACCAGAACCAGAACATAGAAGAACCTAACCTAGAAACAAGGTCTCATCCTACACACACACACACACACACACACACACACACATATACACACAGACACACGTATACACACATATACACACATATATACACATATACACACACACACACACATTTACACACACACACACACAGAAAAGCACACACACATACATACACACACATATACACACATACACACAGACAGAAAAGCACAAACACACACACATATATATACACACACAGAAATACACACACATACAAATACACACACTCACAGATACACACACATATACACGCACACAAAGACGACCTGTGTGAACATTCCTACTCCCTGATGGGTCCCCCCCCCCCCCCCAGGCGTCTCTGTGTTGAAGAGGAAACCATTAAATGTAAATAAAGCCCCCCCCCCCCCCATTCCTCTGCAACAATAATTAACAGCATTACTTAATGAATCCTCTGCACACACCAAGGTCTGCTTCGGAGTGCCGCAAGGGTCAGTGCTTGGACTGATCCTCTTTACCCTGTAAATGCTTCCGCTGGGGAAAATTATGAGGAAGTACTCGATTAATTTCCACTGTTATGCAGATGACACCCAGCTATACCTATCCATGAAGCCGGAGGAAGCAGGCCAGGTTGCTAGGTTGGAAGCCTGTCTCAAGGATATAAAATCCTGGATGACCAACAACTTTCTGATGCTCAACTCAGACAAAACTGAAGTTCTTGTCCTCGGTCCTAAACACCTTAGAGAGGCATTCTCTAGTAATTTAGCTACATTTGATGGCATCAGCCTGGCATCCAGCCCCACTGTGCGAAATCTGGGAGTTTTATTTGACCAGGATTTGTCTTTTAGCTCCCACATTCAACAAATTTCTAGGATAGCTTTTTTCCACCTGCGCAATATCTCAAAAATTAGACGCATACTGTCTCAGAGCGATGCAGAAAAACTGGTCCATGCCTTTGTTACCTCTCGACTGGACTACTGTAATTCTCTCTTATCAGGCTGCTCCAGTAAGTCTTTAAGGACTCTTCAGCTGGTCCAAAATGCAGCAGCTCGGGTACTGACTAGAACCAGAAGAAGGGAGCACATCTCTCCTGTCTTAGCCTCTCTTCACTGGCTCCCTATTAAATCTAGAATTGAGTTTAAAATCCTCCTTGTGACATATAAAGCGCTTAACGGCCAGGCTCCATCATATCTCGACGAGCTTGTTATACCGTACTTTCCATCTTGACCGTTACGCTCACAGTCTGCAGGCCTGCTCGTTGTACCAAATGTCTCTAAAAGTAGTATTGGAGGAAGAGCTTTCAGCTACCAGGCACCTCTCCTCTGGAATCATTTACCGCTCGAGGTTCAGGGGGCAGACACCCTCTCAACTTTCAAGAGTAGACTTAAAACGTTCCTCTTTGATAAAGCTTATAGTCAGGGCTGATTTGAACCAGCTCTTAGTTATGCTGCTATAGGTCTAGACTGCTGGGGCTATCTGGCACACTGAGCTAGAGTCTGTCTCTATCTCTTCTTTAGATCTTTATGTCCCATATAAGTCACTAACCAGTTTTCTGTCTCTCTGAGTGTCTCTGAGTCTCTTAGCTTCCACTGGACTAATGCTGCAGACGGTCTGCTGCGGAACTGCCTGACCCCAGCTGCATTATCCCTGACCGTCCACCCTGGGCCCTGAGCTCCTCCATCTCTTTGGCTCCTCTGGACCGTTGCTGCAGACACCCCCTGCCCCTTGGTTGCTCCGGACTGATGGCTGCTGCAGACCTGCCTGACTCTAGCCGCATCGTCTACGATTGTCCGCCTCAGGCCCTGAGCTCCTTCTTCTCTTGGATTCCTCTGGACTGTTAGCCGCATCATCTATGATTGTCCACCTCAAGTCCTGAGCTCCTTCTTCTCTTGGATTCCTCTGGACTGTTACTGTTACTGTTACTGCAGACATGAACATCAGCCTCACTGACATTAATAACATAAAACTAGAGTTGACTACTGTCTATGATTGTCCACCTCAGGCCCTGAGCTCCTTCTTCTCTTGGATTCCTCTGGACTGTTACTGCAGACATGAACATCAGCCTCACTGAGATTATTGACATTAATAAAATAAACTAGAGCTGACTACGATTAGGCCTGCGAACTGCAATCACACTCAATTAATTTAACATTGTCCATAATCACTCATACCCTAACCCTATAAACTGAACTCTTTTTTGTTTCACCATTACATGAGCTGTTGTTGTTGTTGCTGTTGTTTCTGCTGCCCCCTGTCTCTCTCTCACCCTCGTTCTCTACTCTCTCTCCCTCCCCCTCCCTCTCCTTACTCATTCTCTCTCGCCTTCCCTTATCTTGTTCTCTCTCTCTCTCCCCCTGTCCTCTCCCCTCTCCCCTCTCCCCTCTTCTCTCTACATTCCTCCCCAACCCAGCAGCGGCATGGTGGCTGTCTGGCATGAGTCGGGTCCTGCCCAAGGTTTCTGCCTGTTAAAAGGAAGTTTTTCCTTGCCACCGCTACTCATGTTAGTTGAGATGGGCCAAAACCCATCTTAGGTTGGTTCTTGATCATCAAACAATGAGCATGGTCTAGACCTGCTCTTGTTCCTTGAAAAGCGTCTTGAGATGACGACTGTTGTGAATTGGCGCTATATAAATAAAATTTGATTGATTGATTGATTGATTAAGAGCGCCATGACCCAGACTACTAACCCCCCTCAGACCTGCTAACCCCCCAGCTTGCAATATGGCCCTCTTTCCTGAGGCTGAAAAGAAATAGATGGCATGTGATTGCAATAATAATGATATATATTGAAAGATAAACAAATATTTAGTCAGTATACATTACACAATTTTTTATCATTTTATCATATTTTCATCTTTTTACCAGATTTATTTGTATTTTAAATTAGGATTGTAGGTATTAACTATTCATATGAATTGACTTTATTTATTGTCTATTAAAGATGTATTTATTACAACAAGTTTGAGCATCTTCTTGTAACCCAGGTGACAAATGCATAATAAGAAAGTACAATAAATAGTGATAAAAAGCATAAATAGTAAAAAGGGATAATAAACAGGTGTAATTCTGATGAAACAATTCATGAATGATGGGTTGTCATTGTTAAAAACATGATTTACATGTATTTGATATAGCAGTACTTTTACTGTGACTCTTACGTATGTGTGCTTTTATTTTGACGTGCGTTTTCCAGGCATACGGTTTCCTGTGGAGCCGTTCTGTTTTTTGAGCTAGCGGGAGCCGGAGAGCAGAGGCATCCATTTTCCTCGGAGATAGAAACTATTGAAAGAAAGTAATTCTAAGTTGTTTTGAACTATAAGTTCCTTTTTGGAGTATTGAGTGACCAGCGCTGTATGTTGCTGTATGTTTTGAAGACCAGAAGCTTTGTTTCATCGAATGTTTTTCTTTTTGTTTGAATCGTCTCGGTCAAGTTTTTGAGCTGGATCTGGATTTCGCTGAGGATTCGTCGACTACATCTGATGGCGAGCCAACCCAACCATTGAGTGTGATCCTGTTCTATGTCATTGCACATGGCATATCTGGTAGGATTGTGGCCTACTAGAGTCACATCATACTGACTATGACTGACTCGACTTATTGACTACTTGAATTGACACTTTACAACTGAACCAAGGATTGAACTGTTCTGAACTGAACTAACTGAACTACTTGAAAGGAACTATTTGAAAGGAACTATTTTTTCTTTTTGAACAACAACTTAAAGGAACTCTTTATTTTTCCACTTTTGGATAAAGGACTATTTTCTCAATCTTTTTGAAGGACAATTTACTTTTTATTTTATTTAAAAAGGTCTAATTTTCATTTGTAAACAGTTCTAACTTTTCAATTCATTACTAAAAGAAGAAAAACCTTATATCCTTGTGTGGTGTCTTTTAATTGCACTTGTCTTGCAGAGCTTAGTGTCTCTTGTTTTCTAGTTATTAGAAACTGGTCCAACAGTGACGTGTACATACTCAGTAGTGGGTTACACGGTAAAAACTTGGCGAGCCAGCCAGGAGTGTTTATTTTAAGTGCAATCGCCACAATTTTTTGTATTTTTTCTCTTTTTGACTATTGCCTTTAAGTGTTGTGTTTTGTTTTGATTACAATGGAAATTGTTACACTAGCTAGAGTGAAAGTGCCTAACTCTCTTCTTATAAGGGGTTTAACAGAAACTGAGGTTGACAATGAGGTTTTTGAATATTTGAAGCAATATGGTAAATTTTCCAGAATAATCAAAGTGCCTGATGCTAGCGACCAAGTCATTCTTGAATTTGAATCTGGATTAGCTGTTGAAACACTCCAAGGTTCTTTGCCTTTTGACAGAGTTTGTGACGGTAACACTGACATTGTTCACCATGTTGATGCTCTTGCAAATGTGTACTCATCAGAGAAAGGTACAGGTTTAACAGAGTCATTCCTAACTCAGCTTAGAGACATTGCCAAACTTAGTGGGAAATCGTTTGAAACACTCTTACAAGATGAGTTAGCCAGAATCTCTAACCTTGTTGGCCAGACAATGCCAGCAGCTGAAAACGTTAAAGATACAGAGCTAATTGACTTAGGTGATAAACCAACAGCACAGACTCCCCCTTGTACTGAACCCGAAAATGCACACACTCTAGAGCCCACTAGAACTATTACCCCTGACATTAGCCGACCTGACTCACTTCCACAACTGAAGCCAGCGCCTGATCACCTGAACCCGCCTGAGATGCAACGGTTCATTGTTGAGCATGTAGTGAAGAGCTCCGACCTTCGTTCAGACCTACACTCAGTGAAGCTGAGGACTTTTTCGGGCAGAGTTCCATGTCCAAGCACTGAGGTTGATTACGACACATGGCGAAACAATGTGGAGTTTTACCTAGCTGATCCGTCTGTCCCTAAAGGACAACTTGTGAGGAAGATTGTTGACAGTCTTTTAACCCCAGCTGCTACAGTAGTGAAGTCATTAGGTCCTTATTGTCCCCCAAGAGCTTATCTTGACCTGCTCGATTCTGCTTATGGCATAGTGAAAGATGGAGACGATCTGTTTGCAGAGTTTCTTAACATCAACCAGAACTCCGGTGAGAAGCCATCCGGTTATCTTCATCGTCTTCAGACCGCTCTGAACAAGATTGTGAAGGTGAAAGCCATATCACCAACTGATTCAGACAGACAGCTTCTGAAACAATTCTGCAGAGGCTGTTGGAATAATACTTTGATCAGCACACTTCAGCTTGAAAAGCGAAAGGAGCAGCCCCCCCACCTTTACAGAGCTGCTGTTGCTCCTGCGCATGGAAGAAGATAAACAAACAGCCAAAGCGAACAGAATGAAACAGCATCTCGGTTTCACAAAGACCAAAGTCCAAGTTCAAGCTCAAGCACAGAACCTGTATGAACCTAACAACGAGTATGACTTACCATGTCCATCTGAAACTCCTCCATCAGTGATGAATCAGCTTCAAAAGCAGATAGCTGACCTCCAAGCTCAGATTGCAGCGCTTTCCTACCCCAAAGACAAACCGCCAAATAAACCCCAAGCTGGAAAGAAAAAGCCGAAACCTACACCAAAAGAACAAGCCAAGCACAAAAACCAGACACCACGCCGAAAAAGCCCAGACCGTGGTATTGTTTCCAATGTGGTGAGGATGGGCATATAGCAACCAGCTGCACTGATACACCAAACCCTGCATTAGTTAACGCAAAGAGAAAAGAGCTGAAAGAAAGACAGACAGCGTGGGAAAAAGCAAACCCTGTTGTTGAAAGTTCTTTAAACAAGTAACTGTTTCTATTGAGGGACAAATAGGAACAGAGTTGACAAACAGTCCCACCACGACACAGAAAGTCAAGGAAAAAGTGACACTTAACGAACACAGAGCTGTAAGAACAGGAGAACTGCCTAGAGGCCTAGTAGGAAAAAAGAGCACAGCAAATGTGAAAGTGAATGGAATTGAATGTAACTCATTGCTTGACACTGGGTCACAAGTTACGACTGTGTCTCAGTCTTACTATGATTCACACCCGATACGCCCAGTGAGTGACATACTGGACGTTGAAGGTGCAAACGGCCAGGCAGTCCCCTACCTAGGCTACATACAGCTAAGTATGCAGTTCCCTAAAGAATTTATGGCTTCACAACCTGAAGTACAGACTCTTGCCCTGATAGTACCAGACACTCGCTCCAACAGTAGCGTGCCTGTGCTAATTGGTACGAATACTCTAGACCCCCTCTATGAACAGTTCTGTGATGAAAGTCCTCAGGTAAGCAACACATACTGTGGCTACCAACAAGTCCTGAAAACCCTGCAGCTCAGACGAAAACAAAACTCAGAGGGTCAGATTGGTGTTGTGAAGTTAAGTCATCATGAACCAGGTATCGTCCCTGCCGGACGGAAGGTTGTCTTGGAAGGCTTTGTTTTTGGAAGTGAAGCGAACAACGAGAGATGGGCAGTACTTGAAGAGCCCTCTATCTCGTCCTTGCCAGGGGGAATCTTTATTGACAGCTGCTTGATCTCTATTCCGGCACGTTCCCCGTACAAGGTGCCAGTTTTGCTGCGAAATGAAACCAGCCATGACATTGTCTTGCCAAGTAACTCTGTCATTGCAGAACTCGCTATACCTCATGAGATCAGCCAGACTCACAACACCTGTAGCCCCAGTCAATTGCCCCTGTCATCCACTGTCTGCTCCAGTCAGCAACATTCCTGTCATGAAGAGCAGCAGAATGCCAGCCTGAGTTTTGATTTCGGAAATTCTCCACTTCCTGCAAAATGGAAGGAACGAATAACACAGACACTGAACACCTACTCTGATGTGTTTTCCCATCATGACCTCGATTTTGGTCACGCGACGAAAGTCAAACATCGTATCAAACTGAAGGATGAGACGCCATTTAAGCATCGACCCCGTCCTATCCATCCTAAGGATTACGACGCTGTGAGACGACATCTTCAAACCCTTCTTGAAGCGGGTATCATCCGTGAATCAGAATCCCCATATGCTTCACCTATAGTCGTAGTGAAAAAGAAGAATGGCGACCCACGCCTATGTGTCGACTATAGGAGATTGAATATGCAAACGATCAAGGACGCTTATGCGTTACCGAACCTTGAAGAGTCATTTTCTGCGTTAAGCGGATCACAGTGGTTTTCCGTGATGGATCTGAAATCCGGATATTACCAGATTGAGATGCACGAAGATGACAAACCAAAAACTGCTTTTGTATGTCCCCTCAGATTTTGGGAGTGGAATCGTATGCCACAAGGAATCACGAACGCTCCAAGCACGTTCCAGCGCTTAATGGAGAAGTGCATGGGCGATATCCATCTGCGTGAAGTGCTAGTATTCCTTGACGACATCATAGTCTTCTCCCAAACGTTGGAGGAACATGAGGCTCGTCTAACCAAAGTCCTGGATCGACTGAGGGAGAATGGCCTCAAGTTATCTCCAGAGAAATGCCGCTTCTTTCAAACATCTGTACGTTATTTGGGACACATTGTCTCACAGAAAGGAGTGGAAACCGATCCCCAGAAGATCGAAGCACTCAAGACTTGGCCGAGACCCCGTACCTTGAAAGAACTCCGTTCTTTTCTCGGTTTCTCTGGTTATTACCGGAGGTTTGTGCAGGATTATTCAAAAATAGTCAAACCGCTGACCAAGCTAACTGCGGGATATCCACCAGCACGAAAGTCCGCCCAGAAAACCAAGACTGACGTGATGTACTTCCATCCGAAGGAGCCATTCGGAGAGAGATGGACACCAGCTTGTCAGATTGCCTTCGAACAAATAATTGAAAGACTCACCTCATCGCCAGTCCTGGGTTTTGCTAATCCGGAGTTGCCATACGTCTTGCATACAGACGCAAGCACTACGGGACTCGGAGCTGCCCTGTATCAAGAACAGGATGGACAGAAGCGCGCAATAGCTTACGCCAGCCGTGGCCTGTCACAAAGTGAAGCAAGATACCCAGCGCATAAGTTGGAATTTTTAGCCTTAAAATGGGCTGTCGTTGAAAAATTTCAAGACTACTTATATGGGCATTCATTCACTGTTGTGACTGACAACAATCCGCTTCGGTACATTCTTACCACGGCGAAGCTAGACGCGACCAGCTATCGTTGGCTAGCTGCCCTGTCCACCTTCTCTTTTGACATCCAGTATCGTGCGGGCAAGCAAAACCAAGACGCTGATGGTCTGTCAAGGAGGCCTCACGGACCACTGGTGAATGACAACTGCTCACAAGAGGAGAGTCTGCGGATCCATCAATTCACCTCCCACCATCTAACTCCTGTGGACGTTGTCAAGGCCACCTGTCAGTACCATGCAGCAGTGAATGAGGAGTCTTCGTCTCATTGTCTCGTGGAGTCACTCGCTATCCACCCTGATGCCATTCCGCCCGTGTTTGAGGATGCGGAGTCAGAGTTGCAAGGCCTCTGCTCTGTTCCACAGCACAGCGAGGGTGATATAGCCAGACTACAACGAGAAGATCCCTCAATCAGCGTGATCATCAAGGCACTTGAATCTGGTGAGCCTGCACCTCAACAGGGCGTACATTCACCAGAGCTGATGCTTATGCTGAGAGAGATGAGCCGCCTTGAAGTCAAGAATTCACTGTTGTACCGAAAGCGACAGTGTGAAGACAGGACAGAGTACCAACTTGTTCTTCCATGTGTTTTGAGGTCATCCGTACTTGCCAGTCTCCATGATGAGATGGGTCATCTCGGTATCGAGCGCACCCTTGAGCTGGCCAGGTCCAGGTTTTATTGGCCGAAGATGTCAGCAGATGTTGAGTCCAAGGTCAAAACCTGCCCGAGGTGTGTCAAACGCAAACATCAGCCAGAGAAGGCCGCGCCGATGGTCAGTATCCAAACCAGCCGACCCATGGAACTGGTCTGTATGGACTTCTTGTCCCTCGAACCAGACAGCCACAACACAAAGGACATATTGGTAATTACTGACCATTTCACAAAGTATGCTGTAGCGATACCCACGAAAGACCAAAAGGCCATCACTGTCGTGCGTTGCCTGTGGGAGCAATTCTTCATCCATTATGGCTTCCCAGAGCGCCTACACAGCGATCAAGGCCGTGACTTCGAGTCACAAATTGTCAAAGAGCTCTGTGCCTTAGTTGGTACAAAGAAAGTCAGAACAAGTCCCTATCACCCCAGAGGTAACCCTGTAGAGCGCTACAATCGTACTCTGCTGAGTATGGTGGGTACTCTGAGGGAGAAAGAAAAGACCAGATGGCGCGAGTATGTCAAGCCATTAACACACGCATACAATTGTACTCGGAATGAGGTGACTGGGTATTCTCCGTATGAGCTCATGTTTGGGCGCCAGCCCAGATTGCCCATCGACATAGCTTTTGGGTTGCCAGTCAAAGGAGCCTCATCCACGTCACACTGTCAGTACGTGAAAAATCTGAAGTCCTACTTGAAGGAAAGTTACAACATTGCCATTAAAAATGCAAAGAAAGTAGCTGACAAGAACAAAAAGAGGTTTGATATGAGAGTGAGAGAGTCATGTCTGGAAGTAGGCGATCGAGTTCTTGTACGTAACCTCAGACTTCGCACCAAGCATAAACTTGCTGATCGATGGGAGCCCACTGTGTATGTTGTACAGAAGAGAGCAGGAGAGTTGCCAGTATACACGGTGTGTCCTGCTGGTCAGGACGGACCCACCCGTACTCTACACAGGGATCTCCTATTGCCCTGCGGGTTTCTTGCTGAAGAAGACGCAGAGCCTGAACAGCCTGTACGAGTCTCTAGACCCAGAACCAGACAAAGTACTCAGCCAGCTGAAAACCCTGACGAGTCTGATGAAGAGGACTATCCGCTGTCATATCCTCTACGTTTTGAGGTAGAGACAAGAATCATTGGTCCCGAAGTGATGCATTCAACTGAAAAAGCTCCAGATGTTACACAGCCTGGAAATGAATCAAGTCCTCCGACTCATTCTCAAACTATACCTGAAAACTTACTTGAACTTACTCCTGAAGTTCAATGCTCTGATATCCCAAGTTCTCCTATTGCAGAAGAAGAACCCAGCCTTATTCAGTTTCCACCTGATGATTCAGTTGATGTAGAGCCTGTAGAAAAAGAATTGCCTTCGAACCAGAGCAACACGAATGCGGAACCGGAGTCATCCATTGAACCTGAAGAAACAAAACAAACAGAGAATGATCAAGAAGAAGAACCAATCACTTTAAGTGAGCCGACAACTAACATTTCTCAAGAGCAGAATGACACTGTAGAATCAGAAGTTGTTCAACATGAAAAGACTGACACTGAAACCCCATTACTGACTGTATCTGACTTGCCAGTTGTTCCCAACACTGACACACCCTGTCCTACAGAGTCAAGTCCTGTAGAGAGTCCAGATACTGTTAGTGAGCCAGATCATGACGCATTGCGTAGATCTGAACGTCAGAGAAGAGCACCCGCAAAGTTTACCTATCCCCAATTAGGCAAACCATTTATTTCTTTTGCCCACAGTATTCTTGAAGCTTTCAACAATGCTTTAGTTGAAACGTTTGAGGGTAACCCTTTCCCACGGGAAAATGTCATGAAGGGACTCATGCCAGTTTAGAGAGGGAGGGTGTAACCCAGGTGACAAATGCATAATAAGAAAGTACAATAAATAGTGATAAAAAGCATAAATAGTAAAAAGGGATAATAAACAGGTGTAATTCTGATGAAACAATTCATGAATGATGGGTTGTCATTGTTAAAAACATGATTTACATGTATTTGATATAGCAGTACTTTTACTGTGACTCTTACGTATGTGTGCTTTTATTTTGACGTGCGTTTTCCAGGCATACGGTTTCCTGTGGAGCCGTTCTGTTTTTTGAGCTAGCGGGAGCCGGAGAGCAGAGCCATCCATTTTCCTCGGAGATAGAAACTATTGAAAGAAAGTAATTCTAAGTTGTTTTGAACTATAAGTTCCTTTTTGGAGTATTGAGTGACCAGCGCTGTATGTTGCTGTATGTTTTGAAGACCAGAAGCTTTGTTTCATCGAATGTTTTTCTTTTTGTTTGAATCGTCTCGGTCAAGTTTTTGAGCTGGATCTGGATTTCGCTGAGGATTCGTCGACTACATCTGATGGCGAGCCAACCCAACCATTGAGTGTGATCCTGTTCTATGTCATTGCACATGGCATATCTGGTAGGATTGTGGCCTACTAGAGTCACATCATACTGACTATGACTGACTCGACTTATTGACTACTTGAATTGACACTTTACAACTGAACCAAGGATTGAACTGTTCTGAACTGAACTAACTGAACTACTTGAAAGGAACTATTTGAAAGGAACTATTTTTTCTTTTTGAACAACAACTTAAAGGAACTCTTTATTTTTCCACTTTTGGATAAAGGACTATTTTCTCAATCTTTTTGAAGGACAATTTACTTTTTATTTTATTTAAAAAGGTCTAATTTTCATTTGTAAACAGTTCTAACTTTTCAATTCATTACTAAAAGAAGAAAAACCTTATATCCTTGTGTGGTGTCTTTTAATTGCACTTGTCTTGCAGAGCTTAGTGTCTCTTGTTTTCTAGTTATTAGAAACTGGTCCAACAGTGACGTGTACATACTCAGTAGTGGGTTACATTCTCATCTCTGAATGCATCATCAAAGTGGTCACTCATATTAAGCACAGACCTCTGATTAATAAAAATCATTATTGGTAGAGAGCACATGGTTCAGAATATACAAACGGGGGAGTTTCCAGTTGACAATGTATATGTGAGGTTTACTAATTCTTACTTGTGGTTGAAAATCCATTCGGAAGTACATAGCTGCCCTGAAGAAAAGATGCCTTTGTCTTCTTGCATGGCAGTGCTCTATGGTTTCAGCCTACACCAGGCAGAACTACCTGATGGTTTCTGAAATTATCATTGTACATAAAAAAGATGTAGGCGGGAAATTATGTATTTGCCAAGGAATAACCGAACAGGGTCATAATAATTATGTTGTGTGTTGGTCATTTTGCAGCCCTATGCTGCTCATCACACGCCCAGCATATTCTTTTTTAAGTCTTTATACTTATGACAATGTAATACTGATCAGCATGTAAGAATATAGAGAGATACATCTTTTCCACGGGGATAAAAACAGGTGTACTTGAAGGTAACTGCTGCTATTGTGGAGGCAGAAATGAATATGCTGAGGATATATCCATTTATGCAGCCGAAAATATCCGTGAATGGCATTGAGCTTTAGTTTATGATATGAATCCATCTGCCATAATAAGGTGTTGGTGTCTCTGCAGGTGTAGGTAACCGTCGGTGTCAGAGACATGGTGCTCGTCGGAGCTCGACTCCCTCTGGATCACAAATGTTCATCATCATCAGTTGGATTGTTTCTTCAGAAACCACAAAAACTCTCTGGATGACCCACTGATGCATCCACAGATAACCCTGCAGATGACCAGCTTCAGTCATTTCCCCCTCCACAAAAGCAGCTTTATGACTTTATGACTTTATTCTCCTAAATTTACAACTTTAATCTCTAAATCTTAAAAAGAAAAAAAAAACTCGATGTGCTCCTGATACTCTGCTGTAGTTTTGTCAGCTTTCTTATTTCTAATGTTTTTGATTGTTGTAGCAGTTCATCTCGAAAGACTACAATGTTTGGTTAACAGATTTTAGTGAGTTCAGAGTTCATGCGCTCATACAGCCTGAGCTGACTGTCTGCTGTTTTGGGATTTCTTGTATTTTCTTTGAAGACGCGCTGCGTCTCCAAGTGAGTCCAGCCTCTAACCCGAAATGCGCAGCTGTGCAGCGGCACGCCAAGAATTCTGGGATACCAACGGCACGAAAGCGTGCATAAATGCACGCTTGAAAAAGGGGCGGGGGCAGTGTGGTTTTTAGACCGAATTTGAAGCGCGCTTAGCATTCCATGCCAAATGGGACACCGTTCGTGCCGCGTGATGACCTCACGCACGCTTCAAATGCGCCGTTTGACGGTGCGGTCTCTGAAATGACACAGGCAGGGTACTTAAGTCCACATAACGGCACATAACGGCAGTGCGCTCAGCTAAGCGCAATTAAGTGAGCTTATCCTGATGCGGTCTCTGAAATGAGACACAGCCTGCGTGATGATGTATTTGGGGGCGTGGCATACAGAGGGCTGCCATCTGAAATACCTCTTCATGTGTTACACAGGTGGGTCCTGATCCAGGTCTGATCCGGTCTAATCCGGTCTGATCTGGTGTGAACATGTTTGATCCAGTTTGTACAGGTTGATCAGTTGATCAGGTTTCTCTTTCTTAAATCACAGTTACTCACTAGGAGTGATTTCTCCAGAACCATAACTCCTTCTTGTGTTTTAACTGGACCTCAGCCGTCAGAAGATCTGTGGTGACATCTCTGATGTTTCATCTGGGATTAAGAGGACCTGCAGACTTGAATGACCTGCAGCTTCAACTCGCCATCCTGCAGCAGGTCAGAGAGCCTCAGCTTTGTTTTTCCAGCCCAGTGAAGACTTAAGAACTGGACTGGACCAGGCTGAACTGGACATGACCAGGCTGAACTGGATTGGACTGAGCTGGACTGGACTAGACTGGAATGGCCTGGACTGAACTGGGCTGGACTGGAACAGGCTGGACTGAGCTGGACTGAACTTAACTGAACTGGACTGGACTAAACTGGACCTGACTGGACTAAACTGGACTGGGCTGGACTGAACTGAACTGGACTGAACTGGACTGAGCTGGACGGAACTGGACTGGACTGAGCTGGACTGGACTAAACTTGACTGAACTGAACTTGACTGGAACGGACTAAACTGGACTGAACTGGACTGAGCTGGACTGAACTGGACTGGACTGGACTAAACTTGACTGAACTGAACTGGACTGGACTGAACTGAACTGGACTGGACTGAACTGGACTGAACTAAACTTGACTGAACTGAACTGGACTTAACTGGGCTGAAGTGGACCGGACTGGTTACCTGGTGAAGACCTCAGGTTTGTTCTCTGTGTTTCAGCTGGGGGTGAAGCTGCAGGAAGGCGGAGTCAGGGTGGAGGTGAAGCTGCCCCCTTGTGGCTGTCGTCATGTGGTTCATTATTAGGTCATAATTAGAGCGTGTTCACTGATCTGAATTTATCTTCTTTGTACTTTAATAATTTTATTTCTCTGTGTTTTGATTATAATGAAATGTTTTTGAATTATTCTGTGAAATTATTCTCTGATTTTTTATTATTTTATTATATTAACTATTCTAAAAAAAACTTCACTGCGTTGTAGTTTGACTCTCCTAGTTTTCCCTCCTTTGTTAATCTCTCATCAATCTCACCTGTGTCTTGTTTACCGGTTTGTGTGTATATAGTCCCTGCCTTCTTTCTGTTCTTGTTGGTTCATTGTGTGTGTGTGTGTGTGTGTGTGTGTTTGAACAGTTTTAGTTGGACTTTTTCTTTTTCCTTTTTGCTTTAATAAATCCTTGTTTCTGTATTTTTGGTCCTTTTTTCTTTGTTGAGCTCTGACCTCATGACAGGTTTATTTACCTTAAGGAGGAGACACTGATCGTCTTTGTCCTTCTTCAGATGAGGAGGTTTAAAAATGTGGAGATTAAATCCGAAAGAGAATAAAAATATGATAATATTCACAATAAAACTATAATCAGGAGTTTGGCTCCTTTATCAATGAAGTTCTGATTAACTCGTACCGTTATAAGGGACTGTCTCTGATGGTTTTAGTTCATCATCAAACACAGTAATGAAGTGCATTCTCGCTGATGTCCAGCAGGGGGCGTCTCCACTTTAGTCCAACAGTCTGAGCCTCAGCTGTAACAGATTTCTACTGAGTTTATGGTCTCAGGTCTTCATGAGCTTAGGAGGAGGTCCATCTCAGGGATTTTAGGAGTTCCCAGACCAGATCCACTTATATGTGATCCTAAATAAAGTCGAAAGTGGTTCTGAGAGACCGTTTACCAGACCATATGAGGAGGAATTGTCAATAATCCTGTTTAATCCTGATACTGACCTTTGAACCCACAAAGCGCAGAGTAGGAGAAAGAGGAGGATGAGGAGGAGAAGGAGGAGGAGGATAAGGAGAAGGGGGAAGGTGGAGGAGGAGGATGAGGAGAAGGAGGAGGCGGAGAAGGAGAAGGAGGAGGAAAGGGGGAGGAGAAGGAGGAAAAGAAGGAGGAGGAGGAGGAAGCGTGTTTTAAAAAAGTTTTATTGTCATGGAGAAACAAAAACATAAATATGGAGCTGACTTATAAAAATATGGAGGTCACATGTTAGTTACAAACAACAAAGACTTTGTTAATGTGAGGGGATTATGTGTTGTCATGGTTACGGGATTATGTGTCCTCATGGTTACGGGATGAGCTGCATTAGTAAAAACACTGATTAAAGGTTCTGTATGGTGTAAGAATAAAAGCATGCAGAGGTTAAACTAAGTTTGGATTTTCAAAATAAAATGATGTTTTATTTTGTTAACTCTAAATCGGACCTGAACCTCTTCAAGCTTGTGGACAGAGGACCAGACCAGGAACCTGGGGTCTTCAGACCGGTCCGTCAACATCCTACTGACCTCAGGTAGACTGACCAATCGCAGGTCTTAATATGGGTGGGGGGAGGAGTTAAAAACACACTGCTCTGCTCTAATAGGTTGGAGCTCTATTACAGAGCCACGCCCACATGTGGTCACAGGTAAGACTCGCTGAGCGGGAAATTAGAGAGATGGAACTTTGAGAACAGAGAAATCCAGATTTTGATAAAAACGGATTTAAAGGGATATTCCGACGTAAAATTAAGTTACGGTCAAACACACCATAACACCATTTCTTTATCATTTCCTTAAAGTAACAATCACCATATTAATCATTTTGCAGACGTGGTAGTTCTTCTGCCTTAGCGTCTCAGTCTGATTGTATTTCCAAGAAGAAACAATCATAAATGTTCTTCTTTGAGCTGCGTCACCCCGCTGTAGTCCGTAATGGACTGGCCTGAGGTCTCGCTACAAACAAGCGGCTGCTGGAAGAGAGTAGGTGAGTTGTGTTTTGTCTCTTTGCTAAAGAAATTATTCAAAGTTAAAAAGATGTTTGGTGGCTAGAACTATGGCTGGGACCCTATATGTACCAACCTCAGTAGAACATGGTGTTGTTCTGTTCAGTAACAGAACCTAATAGAAAAATTTGCTGATTTAACTTCACTGTGCTCTTGTTCAAATATACTAACTTGACAGCACATATATTTATACCTGTTAACAAAATCATGATTTTATTGATAATTTGGCTCAATAAAAACACCTTTACCTTTTCATTTTACTACAGTGGAAGTTTCTTGGCCCAGCTTATAGACTACAGAAGTGGAGAAACGCCCCCGCTTAGGTTTATGTTTTCTTAGGAGTTAGAACAACTCTGAATATAGTACTATGGCTGGGACCCTATATATACTGTTGATGAAGTTAAGTGCTGTTCTTAGCATTATTTGTGGCTATAGAGGGGCGTTTTGGTTAAGGTTTGTTTATGGCTCCTCAGACCGCTGTGTATTGCTATCCTGCTATCGTTACTAAAGTTGGTATAACTAGAGAAGCAAGCGGTCGGCAAAATTCATCTCTGGAGGGGGTGTCTAACTTGGTGTTATGGTGTGTTTGACCCTAAATTAGTTTTACACCAGAATATCCCTTTAAGATCCACAAAGAGGTGAGACGTGACTTTATGGACGATTTTTTAAAACTTTGACTTCACTCTGGTTTTTTGTTTTGTCTCGTTAATCAGATTTTTTCCCGCGGACCTTGGTGATCAGACATCTTCACGTCTCTCTGGATCTTTTTCTCCTCTTTTATTCTCAGATTTTTCTGAGCTGTGATATTTTCTCTCTTCAGTCCTCACATTGGTCCTCCTCACCTCCGTCAGATTTAAACAGGTTCATTTATATGAAATATTTTTCATTTTTTTCAGTCACTGATTTTAAAACTCGACTCTGACATTTATTAAAAACTTGCTGACGTGTTCTCTTTCTCACTAACTCCCTGCGTGGCTCTTGTACTGCAGCGCCCCCTGTGGTCAGCACAGTGTGGTGGTCTCAGGTGGTCTGTGGCGGTCTGTGGTGGTCTCTGGTGGTCTCACTGCAGCAGGCAGCTGCACTTGATGTTCCTTTCCTTGTGTGTGGATCCGAAGAGCTGGACAGCCTGTTTGTTGATGAGAGTCCAGAAGTTGTCAAAGGAGATATTCTGACCGCTCTCCACCCCCATCTGCTGCAGGACCTGACCCAGACCCTCGTCCCCCTCCACCGTCTGTGGACAGACAGAGACAGGGACAGGAAGAGAGTCAGCATGTGGGCCGGGTTAATAGAGTCAAACATAAGGGACGGGTCCAAACTAAGACTAAAAGACTACATCTACAGAGGTGATCTGCGCTGTGATTGGTCGAGGACAGACTCTCAGTTTACTCTCCAATAAAACGCCTCCAGCTCAGACTTCACCGTCCAATCAGCATTAAGAGTCTCACTGCGGCCCCAGAGGACCTGACTGTGGTTCTGGGTCTCAGTTTCTGAACCTCAGACTACAAACAGAACCCAGTCTAGACCCCTGAGTCCAACATTTGTCTAAAAAGAACCAAACATGGAGCTGTGATGTGATTGGATGAGACCCTGTGATGTCAGAGTGAACAGTACCTTGGCAAATGTCGGCAGCTGATTAGACAGCAGGGTCTGGAACTGGGTGGTGTTCATGGTTGGTCCATCATCTGCGGCTTTATGGAACTCAGTGACCAATGAGTTGATGGCCAGCTCCAGGTCTGAGTACTGGGGGTGGGCAAAAACACAGCAGGGGGTCAAACATGATAACACTATTTATTCACTATTATTACAACATTATTATTATTATTATTTCACTTATTTTTATGATAATAATAATAATAATAATAATAATAATAATAATAATAATAATAATAATAATAATAATTATTATTATTATTATTATTATTATTATGTGATAAAAAATTATTATAATTATCATAATTATAATAAAAAAGAACGGTAATCATTAAAAAAATTAATTAAAATAAAAAATAAAAATTATAATTATTATTATCATTATTATTATTATCATTAGTAGTAGTAGTAGTAGTAGTAGTAATAGTAGTAGTAGAAGTAGAATTGGTATTATTTTATGATTATCTTTATTATTATTATTATTACCATTATTATTATTACCACAATTGTTGTTATTATTATAACACACACGCCAATAAAGCTCATTGAAACTGAGAGAGACAGCGAGAGAGAGAGAAAAAGAGAGAGAGAGAGAGAGAGAGCATTTTGATGGATCAGCTATGATCCAGATTTATAGTGACCACCCTGACCAGTGAAACCATACTAACCAGTATAACCTAGGATAACTAAACTAACTCGTAAAGCCAGTACAACCAGTAACTGAGTTATTATGGTGAAGTCCTGAAACCACGACCACAGTGTCTCTGAAAAATTCCTCTTCTGATCATGAGTGAACGATTATCTGAGGAAACCCGGAGTTCCTGAAAGTTTCCTTCATGAGGGGGGTCTGGGGGGTTCAGGTCTGGGTTTTTGTCCTTCAGGTTCCCTCAGAGTCCTGGGATCAGGATCTGATCTGAGTGTTTGTTCAGGACTGAGCAGCTGTGAGGGTTTGAGAGCAGAAACTCCCCACAGCTGGAATCTCAGGAATCTCTACAATCTGAGCAATGAAGAGGAGGAGGAGGAAACTGGAAACGCCAAAAAACAAAGAGAGGAGCGCGGATCCTGACAGATGGATCACTCTGAGGGATTTTCAGAAACACAAAAAAACAAAAAAAACAAAGAGAGGAGCGCAGAACCTGACAGACGTCTTACTCTGAGAGATTTTCAGGAAACTAAAAACTTTTGAAGCTTTGAGACGAACGCAGGAGAGTCAGGAGCAGTGGCGGCCTGTATATAAGGGCACTGCGGGCAGAGCCCCACCTGAGTTGCATGAGCAAAAAGAGATGTCTGCTGTCACCCTGAAAATTATTCTCAAAGTAAGGAAATGGCGCTATTATATTAATCATTCCATTAAATGTGTATTTCAGTCCGTTAGCGATCTCTCCACCCAGCGCCGGGGCAGACTCGGAACGTCTGTTGTCTCACGCATGCTCAGATCACAGTTGTGCATTAGTGTTAGGGGCGCTACGGGCCAGCGCCCAAGCTTTCTGCTCCCTCACACAAGCTCAGATCACAGTTCTGCATTAAAAAGTTAGCTTATCCTAGCCACATAAAAAAAATCCTTAAGGGGCGCCAGGGACGAGCGCCTCAGCGTCCCTAATTTGAATGACGTAAGCACGTTCATTACCAGATTGGCCACAAACAGACGCATAGCTACAATGTGCGTCTGACGTAGCTAGCTGCTCTACTCAGAGCCGGTCCGCCCCTCGCTCTACACTTGGCTGCTAATGACAGAGGACGTGGGAATAACTACGGCAAACCCCCTACCGCGTGATTTACTGGAGAACGCTGCGCTTTCCATTAAGTAGGTCGCGTTTGGGAGGAGAACTCTGCAGGAATAACTAGAGCTGGAAGACCGTGGTCCGGATTGACCAGATGTTGCCGCTCAGCAAGTGACCACCGAGAAGAGCAGACAATATACGTGGACATTTTCAAGAGTAGGGTATAGGCGCAAAGCATGGCTAACTGTAAGTCCGAAGAGTAAGGCCCTTTTGTGTTTCCCGTGTAAATTAATGGTGACAAAAAGAAATCATAAAGCTGGCAAAATATAATTTCGGCTACTGAAACAGTCAATCAGCAAAATCTGTATGTAGAAAAGTAGAGGATATCAAGATTAAAACCTAATATAAACCATAAATTTATCATAGTGAGACACTACATAAAAGCCAGACTAAAAAGAAAGCTAACAGACAATGTTCATGCCACAATGGTAGAAATAAATAAGTTTTAAGGCGGGATGAAAACATCCTGGAAAAGACCTGGAAAATGATTTCTATAAAAGAGTGGGAACCCTGTATTTGTTCACCCAGTTTCAATTCAGTTCAACTGAAATATCAAATGTAATAAAGCTGTTCTGTATTTAAAGCAAATGTTTGTGTTGTTTTCCTTGGCTGATCACTTTGGTATGCAGCCTGATTTGTTATAAATGTGAGTCTGCTTTTCACTATTTTTCTGCAGTTGTCTTTGTGTGCTTCTTTGCTGTAGCCTAACCTGTTGAGATGCAGGTGGATGTACACGAGTAAGAGTATGCTGCAGTCAGTTTCTATATCATAGGATTACATTGAATGTAGGTAGGCTGTGTTTCGGCTATAATGCCCCATTAATAAGTTGAAGTACAGTATCCCCACCCCATTTGTCTTTGTGGGTCAACACTGTATGTTTCTTTAATTATTTTCTTAGAAAGCACCAGAATGCTTCATTTACCTTTTGAAAACAAAAAAAAAAATCTCCCGGGGGAGGATACCCCGGATGCCCCTACAGGGCTCTGTTTTCCAAACCTTCAGCCCCACCTATTATTTTTCTTACCAGCTGCCACTGGTCAGGAGGAGGACCTGCACTCCAAAAACCAGGACTGGAGTCCAAAGCCGGTCACTCCTCAGTCCTCTTACCGTTTTAAGGTGGGACATAAGAGGAAAGTCTGTCAGCCAATCAGAGCCAGCGCTGATCTGCTGTTTTATTGGTCCTTATTTGTTCTGTCCAATGTTCATATTGACCTGCAGAGCATTTATGAGGATGCCGTTTCAGGTAAACTCAGGTAACCTGTTCAGTTGTGTGTTCAGGTGTGTGTATCTGTGTGAGTGTGTTTACACCAACACCTGATAGCAGCAGCCAATCAGCACGCAGAGAGTTTCAGGACTGTTCAGATCCACATACAGTAGGCTTTTTATGGTTCAGAGAAAGTTCATGTGAAACTGATCCACAGGGAGTGTGTGTGTGTGTGTGTGTGTGTGTGTGTGTGTGTGTGTGTGTGTGTGTGTGTGTGTGTGTGTGTGTGTGTCAAACACTACACAAAGGTGACATATGCTTCAGTATTTGCAGGAATATCAGCTCAGCAGTGTTTGCAGGATGACTTGAACAGTTTATAAAAAAACATAGTAACCATAGTAAGTTAAAAGGTTCAAAAATATAAAGGTAAAAATCAAAAAACCATAAGGTTTAAAATAAAAAAAACATAAAGTTATAAATTCAAAAAACATAAAGTTAAAAATAAAAAAAAACCATAAAGTTAAAAATAAAATCAAAATTATTAAGTTAAAGAATAGAAAGTTAAAATGTTTCAAAACCATAAAGTTAAAAAGTTTTAAAGAACAAAGTTAAAATGTTTAAACAGTTATTTTTGGGCTTCTCGTTTTTTTCCTGCAGGTTTATTTGTTTAAACTGAATTCAGGAAAAACTGAACCAGGTTCTCAGGTAGACTGACCCGGTCCAGGATTTCTCAGGACCTGCTAAAGTGAATAGGGAGTCTGAGAGACAGGTAGAACCAGACCAGAACTAAAGAGTCAATAAAGACAAACGGATTCAGACACACAGTAACAGGGACAAAACCAGCTGAAACTGGAGTCAACCAGAGCCCACCCCTTTTCTTCATGAAGGACTGTGATTGGTCGAGTTTATCTGTCCTGAGAAACGGTGGTGATGCTTAAACTGCAGTTCCTTTGATGTCCTGTATGGGCATCAGAAACCACACAAACACTCATTAAAGAGGGCTCTGCTCAGAGGGTCTCTGTTGTCCACATCTGAGCCTGAAGGTCCAGATCCCTGACTGTCTGAGGATCTGCTGTGACTCTGAACCTCCACAGATGACCCACATACTGAAGCCACAGCCAGCCCTGTGATTGGTCCACTGGGATCATCTTCTCCGACTTCAGGTCAGGAGGGGACTGGAGCAGACTGCCAACTAGTGTTCAGACAGAGTACTGCAGAGAGATCTGCAGGTTCAGGACTCTGAGTTCTGAAGGCTCTGCAGGAGGGTCACACAGTAGGGCACGATACATCATTAGAACGTCGTCATGGCAATGTATGTGTGCACGATAGTCACATGTCAGAGCCTGCGATGTCGGAGACGGATGAACTCATCTAATTCAAGGGTAGCTGACTGACATACACTGCATGTGACTCTGCATGTGGTGTGCAGCAATCCACCAATCACATTCATTCTTTACTCAGTTACCAATCAGAGTACCCTACCAGCGGTCAATCAAAATCAGAGAGGAGGAAACTACGCCCCTGTACATGGAGTGAGTCACTGGCGCTGCCGGTGTTGACTCGAGAAACTCTGAGAATTCCTTTGGGAACATTCCTCATCACTGTTTAGCCCCACAAATAAGAACTGTATGGGTTTAAATTGTACATTTATGTGGACCACTCTACTATAAGCGGTGCGCATTTCTGCAAGGTGGATGCAATTCTCAGCACAACACCAGTAACAACATCAATGATTGAAAAATGAGAAACAAACAAGAGAAAAACACCAAAGATGAAGACTTGCTGGTAAAAAGAAAAGCAATGTCTGTTATCTGGAATTATTTCAGGTACAAGAAGGATGATGTCGACTAAAACACGTGTTCTGTGTTCATCTGTTTCCACAATAACTAGTTCAGAATGCAGCAGCTCGACTTTTAACTGGTTTTAGTCGACGGCATCACATCACTCCAATTTTAGCCTCCCTTCACTGACTTCCTGTCAGTTTTAGAATTGATTTTAAGATATTATTGATTACTTCTAAAGCACTCAAAGGACTCGCTGCGAGCTACATTTAAGAGCTTTTATACCTTATGAGCCAACTCACAGCCTCAGATCCTCTGGTGAAGGCCTCTTGGTCGTTTCAATGTCGAGGCTCAATACTAAAGGTAATTGATCTTTCTCCATCAGAGCTCTTGACTTTGGAACGACCTGCCAGATGAGATAACGCGTAAAGCAGAGACAGTCACTTCTTTTAAGTCAAATTTAAAAACTCACTTTTACAGACTTAATTTTATGTGATGATGTCTTTTGTATTTTTTCTTTTATCTTTTACCTCTTTTATCTTATTTCTGCTTTACTCTCTTTTTAGCTTTTGTTATACTTGTACTCTTTCCTTAATTAACCTTTTAAGCTTTTTATTGTTTTATCTCTTGCTTATTTCTGTTGCTCTATTTTATTTTTACTATTATTATCAGGATTACCTGTAATTATTTTATTATCATCGTTGATATTGCCTTTTATATTTACTATCCTGTTTCCGCTCTCGACCCCCCTTTTTCTGACATTTTCTTTTTTCTGAACTATTTTATCTTTTTATTTTGGTCCTCATGGTCTCATTTTACATTTCATGGTTCTCATATTGTCTGGGTTCCTTATGACATAAAAATGTTCCTTCAATTCCGTTTTTACTGAGCTTTTTGTTTTTATCAGTCTTTTTCCATGTGCTCTATGACTACTTTGTAAACACCTTGTAAAACAGCACCTTGTAAACATCTGTTTTTTTAAAAGTGCTATAGAAATAAAGTTATTATTTTTTATTTTTATTTATTTATTTATTTTTTTTTACATCATTATTATTATTATTATTATTATTATTATTACATCCCAGCAAAATAAAAGCTAAAAATATCTCTAAGACAGACAGAAGCCATTACAGTATCGTGCAGCCCGATCTCACAGAGACTGTTCTCCTGGACCCCTATACTGATTCTGCAGTCCTGGACTCTGAACTGGCTACCCCCCCCCCCCCCCCCCAGGGCGTGTCTCTGAAACTTGGACAGATTATGGAGGCCCCTGGAGCCTGAGGGGTCCCAAACAGCTGTTTGTTTTCTCCTGGACCTCAGGCTGAACCGTTTAACAGCTGAATGACATCAGAACCAGTCTCTGAGGACCCAGGTCTGTTGTGAAAGAGGGCGGTGGCTGCAGAGACCAGAGCCAACACTCGGCAGAGAGATCTGCTGATCCCAAAAACAGACCCTGAGACAACAGGACCAGAACCAGTGACAACAGGACCAGAACCAGAGACAACAGGACTAGTTCAGAGACCAGTTCAGATGGGTGGTCTCTGCGGTTTTTGGAGTGGTTCTTCATTAAAGGGACAGTTCAGGTTTTTTTCAGTGTTTTGGACGTCGGTTAGCTTTGCCCCTTTCATGAGTAACTAGAACCCGCCGCCAAGCTAGACTCTGACCTCTGACCCCTAATTTAGAACCAAAGATCAGATCAGAAACCAGGGTCAGAGGTCAGCAGTTTTACAAACCTCTGGACCCAAAAATCCAGATCAGGATCAGGATCCTCTGAGTTAGCTGCTGGAGCTGGACTAACAAACCCTGCAGGACCACCATCCATGTTCCCGGTCCAGGACTGATGCTGCGTTCAAGTTCCCTCAGAGTCTGAGCTGAACATGATGTCACACACGAGTTTTCAGCGTTTCAGTTACCAAGTCGTAAAAAAGCAATTTGGAGGTGAAAACAAGATGGCGACATCTACGTTATTTTAACATGAACCTTGTCAGAATATAAGACAAGATATTCGTAATTTTTTAACCATATGTGACACATGTCTGATTTTCTCATTTAAGTGTGAACAGTGCAATTCTGATTTTTTCAAATCCGACCCAGGCCTCTTTTGTATGTGGATATAAATCGGATATGCATCCGATGTGACTGTAGTGTGGACGCTCAGGTCGCGTTCATCCGACCTATACATCATCAATATGCAACAAATGTCACCATTGTTCGACAACACAAACAGGCGCGGAAAGCAATTTGTGCTTTGTGCTTTGGTCACTTCACGGTTGCATTCTGTTCACATCAGATGCTACATTTGTTGTTGTAATGTGAACGACCACACAAAAAGATCGGATTTAACAAAAAACTGAATTCTGCATCATAACCTGCAGTGTGAACGCAGCATAAGTGGTCAATCTGAGAACAGGAGAGCAGGAACCACAGAGTCACTGACTGCTGCTTTAAAGACAGCGGATTTAGGAGGTCCTGGTCTGAGAGCAGAAAAAAGACTAAGATGATATTCAGAGTCGGCCCAAGGCATTTAGTGCCTGCTTAGGGCCCCGCGGCCAGTATGGGGCCCCGAAAAGCAAAGGTTTTAATACAATTTTTATTTTTTGCATGTCTGAGTGATGTTTTCTATCTGATCAAATATATATTATTGTAAAAATATATTTTTTTAAGTGCTACTGCTGATGTAGGCCTATGATTCTTACTGCCGATATGTCAAAGCTCCACCCACCGTTATGTTCCTCCTGCTGTGATATGTGAACTGAGCATTGAAAGAGCAAAAAAGGACGTATCCTTTAGGAGCAGAGAAAAGAAAAAGAAAGAAGAGAAAAAAACACCAAGATAAAGGTCTGTTTGCATGTCAGGGAATGTTAATCACAGAGATTTGTGAAGGTGTGTGAATGATTAACAATCAATATTATTGGCAGAAATAGAGGGCCCCAAAATCACATTTTGCTGAGGGCCCCACTGAGGCTTGGGCCGGCTCTGGTGATATCAAATCACAAAAACGGAAGGAAATTTACAACGATCCAGACTAAAACTCTGACCACGCCCCTGCTGACCACACCCCTGCTTCTTTCACCTCTAAATCTTTATAGCTATACTTTAATATCATTGTCCACTTCTTGTTTGATTTAAAGTTTTAATTGTGATTTTTTTCCTGTTTTTTTTTTAAAACCAGAATAAAGATGTTTATGAAAACTGCTAACTCTGTCTGAATGTAACAGCACAGCATAAAGGAACATAGTTTACTTTATTAAACACCAGGAAACCTGCAAAAACACAAACTGGAAAATCACTTCAAGCTTTTTCACATATTGTAGAGGCTCAATAGTCACTGAAATAAATCAAAATTATCAGGAAATCGACCACAGAAAGGAAAAACAACCTGTTGTGAGCATGTTGTTTCCTCTACTACGCTGCTGCTGCTACGCTCCAAATACGCTGATCCTGTATAAGATACCCAACGCGGTTCTACGGAGCAAATACGAAACAACGAGCTCATTATGGATCCTGGAAGTTTTCGGCTTTAGACAGGAAAGAGAGAATTAGTGAGAGAGTGAGGGAGTGAGTGAGCGAGTGAGTCTGTCTCCCTGCAGACACACCTTCAGACCCTCGGCTCACAGAGACCCGCACAGAGAGATCCAAAAACCTTCAGACCAGCTGTTAGAGACCCGGTCCGAGTTCGTCTAAGAACTGTCAGACCTACAGACTCGAACTTTAACCCTGACCTTATCTCAAATTGATTAATGATCGATCACACCGCCGCTCCACTTACCTTAGTCGCCATCTGTGCAGGTTTGATCCAAAAATCACCGAGAGACACACACACGGCGGAAACACACACACCGACAGAGAGAGAGGGAGAGGTGAGAGAGAGAGAGACTGACCGAGAATTTACAGAGCTTCCTGCAGACCCAGAGCCCTCCCACTGCACACTGAGCACACAAAACACACACACGCGCTGCACGCTGTAGAGTGTGTGTGTGTGTTTCAGTGTGTGTTTGTTCGCTTTTCTCCGCTTGTTTTAAAGTTTCTGTGAAGCTGTTATCAGACACACCTTAAACACACACACACACACACACACACACACACACACACACACACACACACACACACACACACACACATTTTTACGGCCTCACTCCAGATCCGTCAGTGAAGATCCAGACTCTGTGGATCCTCAGAGGTCCAGACTTCATGAAAAGGGGGCCGGTCTTTGAAAGGCCGGATAAAAAAAACCGCTGAGGAGAAAGATTGTGTTGGAGGAATTTAATGAGATGTTTTATAACCTCAAAGTTAAAAAATGTTTGAATGGAGGAGATGGGAGGGGTCTATGCTGGAGGAACTGTGAGAGAACAGCTGACAGGTCATTTTTATGTATTTAAGAATAACTTTATTAATCCCCAAAGGGAAACTAAATTGTCTGTTGTCTCACATAATATGTCTCTAAAAGTTATCTACTTTTTACACAAGAGTTATAAAGTCTAATGGCTCTGGTCCAAAAGATCTGAATCTTTCTGTCCTGCAGTGAAGAGAGAGGAGCCATCCACCACCATTGGCCCTTTGGTCCATCAAGGTGCTGTGAAGCGGGTGATCCATGTTGTTTATTTTGGGGATGTCATTCAGTCATTCAGTCATATTGGCAGGGGGCAACACGGCAATAAAGAAGGATTTTGGTGTTGAAATTGGCCGCTCCTTTCCAGCAGTCTGTTTGGGAACGATCGTAGTTTACTTACTGGAGATAGACAGGTATCTGTTAAAGATTTTACTGGCGGCCAGTAAGAAAGCTGAAACATGAAGGTGGACACAGACAGTTTCCTCTGCAGTTACAAACTGGATATAGAGTATAAATACAGAATATGTAAAGACTGACCTTCTGACTAAATCAGCGGGTGGATAAATGTGAAAGTGTTTGTGAACTCACATCCTGATGTTTAAACCATTATTGTTGATATCTGACATGTATTTCTATTTGTGAAAACAACAACAGTATGAATGTAGAGGTGACCAACTGTTCACTTCAACATGTTCAGAGTTTCTATAAAAATAAAGTTTAAAAAAAAAACAGAGGGTCCAGGACAGGACCCTGAGGGACTCCAAAGACCAGCAGTACTCAGGTTAAAATCTTTATTTACAGAGAAAACACAGGGAGTCCTGGAGGTTCAGTTCTGTTTCCTCCTGGTGATCCATGTCTGCTTCACTGACAGGGTCCAGAGTGGGAAAACTGAGATGTGGACCTCCTCAGGGACCAGGGCCATGGTCCTACCTGAGCTCCTCCTGGTTCTGTTCCTCATCACTGGAGTCTCTGAAACAACAAAAACTGCCCCCTTAGTTTGGACCACTAAAACCATCAGTGACCTTCTGAAGGTCAGCGGGGGGTCCAGTTTTTCCTGAGGACAAACAATTCCCCCCCCCCCCATCATGTCTGAGATGTTCATCTTCATCTTCTCATGTTCGTAGCTGTATCAGTCTTTACAAAGTTTCTCACAGTCAATAAAAAAAACAGCTGCTAACTGTGCACATCAACATTCACACTCACAGCTCCTCCTCCTCCTCGCCGTCTTCCCGAATGGTCAGAGGTCGGGCACAGATGACACAGTTGTTTCCTAAAGCGTGGAAACATGGCCGACAGAACATGCCTGAAAAAACAGGAGAGCTAGTGGGCGATCATCAGGACAGAGACAGAAACAGAGACGAAACAGAGACAGAGATTATTCTTATTCTTATTCTATAATACTGCAGTATTATACAAGTACTGCAGTATTACAGAAGTACTTCAGTAATAATAATAATAATAATCTTTATTGTCCCCAGGGGGAAATTTGCTTTCACAGGTCTTATTCTAACACAAAACACGAGTACAGACAACACATACCATATGACACAAAACATATTACAAGGACAGGCCATGAGAACCCCCCCAGAATACCAAGAGACCATCCTAGCGGAGAGGCAGTTTGAGCTTGTTTACTGCGGCGATGGCTGTTGGGATGAAACTCCTACTGATAGAAGTACTGCAGTATTATAGAAGTACTGCAGTACTACGTAAGTACTGCAGTATTATAGAAGTACTGCAGTGTTTACAGGTGTATTCTCAGTGTTATAGTCACAGTTCTTCAGTCTGTCCTGTATTTAGATCTCAGAGTGTCTCTGTAAAATGACGATGTTAAAAGTTCCTGGCGGTACTCTGGCCTTTCTCACAGTCACAGTTTGGACTTTGGTGGAACTGTCTGAAAGTTCCAGCAGACCTGAGCCTACGTCACTGAGATCGAGGCTTCAGAAAACTAAAGGGTTAACCTGCTTCAGTTACTGTTATCTGTCTGAATACAGCTGAGTCAACAAGAGCTGAAGGACACTCCCTCAACACACTCACTCACGCACGCACGCACGCACGCACTCACTCACTCAGGCGCGTACGCGGTAACAATCTATGAATTCTCTGCTCTGACTCTGGTGGATGAATCAAGTTTCTACACAGTGAATCTGATATAATTTAATATAATTTAATATAATCTGATATATCTAATATAATCCGATATAATCTAGTAGAATCTAGTAGAATCTGATGTAATGTGTGTTTCTACCTGGACACTGAGGGACATCACAGACCACCATGTTGTCTTTGTCCTGTCTCACTTCTTCTCCACAGTTCAGACAGGTCAGTGAAGACAGACTCAAAAGGTGAGACAGGTGAACACCTTCAGGTAACCTGAGGAACACATCAGAAGACATCCACAAGGATCTAGAGGAAGGGTCCTGTGCGGGACGAGGTTCAGGTCTGAGTCTGGATCTGTGTCAGACCCAAGG